>OY728140.1:1800147436-1801397436 GCA_963277665.1 Viscum album
ATTTGGTAAAGACTATTTACCTTTTTTAGTCACCCTCACTCTGTGTACATTAATCGTAGATAAAGTACCATAAATTCATTATAGAAATTAATTATATAACCAATATAAATTTTCTCGAAATAATATGAAATTTAAATCCCTCATTTTTTTCAAATAGACATCATTAACCAAACACAACTCTTTATATTATCCCCAAATAGCGTTAAGATGTCAAAATATTTCAACTAATGATAATTCATTAAAAAAAATTTCCAAAAAAATCCACCTAATGAATTTAATTCCCTATGAAATAAATAATGTCATCTGTTTTTCAAAAACATTATTAGGGGAGATCATTTTATGATACATTTAATATTTTTTTCAGTCTTATTCCTCGGACTATAATTTTTTCCATCCACTATAAATTTGGTTTCATTTATCTTCTTCTAAAATGTGACAACTAGTTTAATGAATCATAAAAAAATATCTAACAATTTGTTTAAATTTTTTAATTATTATTATTTGCCATTGGACATTTCATTTAATTCACACAAAACAAAAAAAAATTTATTTATGTTTTTAAAATATAAAAACATGTTTTATTTTTAACTCTCTACAGAAATAAAATAAAATCTTCTTATAATATTAAAAAATTACTATAGAAATTATAAATCTTATAGAACTACATAAAAATCATTTAAAAATATTTAATTAATATACATAAATTAAAAAACATAACATATTTAATTTTGTAATGACATATCTATGAAATCAATTTCTGAAATATCAATTTTTCCACATTTACAAATGTTCCTAGAATAATTAACATAATATCAATTTTATTATCCAATTAAACCAAAATTAATATAATAGTTTTAGTTTCATATTTTATTTTAAAAAAATAGAAAAATATATTGAAATTTTTTATAGCCAACACAAAAAAAGTTGAAACATAACATTTCTTCACAAAAAATCCCTAATGATCCTCATGAAACTAGTTCAAAAATAGAAAAATTTGATAAAAATTAATTTAAATGGTTCTAGAAAAATTCCATAGTTGAATTTATTATTCCCTTAAAGCTACCATGATTTAATAAAAAATTTACAAATAAAGATGAATTAATTGATATTGATAAGGATTAAATATATTTTGTTAGTGAAGAATAAGATATTGATAGTAATAATTATATGAATACTAGTTTGAATGGAAGTCATTCCTAAAAATGTATAATGGTAATTCAATAATTGTTAAAATATAATATGATTATTGGTGAGTTGGTCATTATTAAAAAATATAATTTTTGATGTATATAAATATATATATATATATATATATATATGTTTATATAATTTTTTTATAGAGGATTCATGATATTTCTAGATAGAATATCATTGTTCATGATATTCAATGGTGGAGTCTTTCATTAATGTTTTAAAAAACGAAAATGTTGTTTTAGAAGGAGGATATGTTTTTTCAGGATTATATATAATCTGATGTAGTATTAGTTATGCTAAGAATACCTTCAGTACGTTTTATAAGGATCTTATATATAATGAGATGAATTAAATACTTCCATTACCAATGTACAAATAATTCTATGATTCAAAAACTACAAAAATTTAATACCAATAGATGTAATACATGTGTAAATGTTGTAAGATGTTGAGGGATAGTGATAATTTAAATAGTCTTATGTGGCGTCAAGTTAAAATATAGGAGAACCATATGTGTAAAGGTAATTTATTAGATATGTAAAAGTGATACTATGTTTCTAACATTTATTGAGGGTCATTTATTTGGATGAATATATGTTATCATGAATAGATTTTTGTTAAAAATGAAACTATGAATATTTAATTAAATAATAAATATTAATTTACAAATATAGTCAACGATAATATTGGAAATTCGTTAACATTAATTTGTTCATTTAAGACCATGTAATGATAATTTATTGATGTTTTTAATGGTTTTATTTTTCATATAGCTTAAAATATAATTTTATATGACATCCGGGATATGATTATTTTTTATACTCAACTTAGTGGATTCATGATATTCAAAATTATTATATATATTGTATAATTAGTGATTTAATCAGATGATTCCTTGTTACTGATCATTTATAATAACATATATTGATATATCAAATATATTTCAAAGAAAAGATTCTTGAATTAGATAGTAGAGTAGATATAATTCATTTAGAATTAAGAGGATCATGTAGGTGATGTGGAGTTCTATTTGGTATGAGATGAATTTCAATGATATGTGGAATATTATATTGGGAACAATGAAATGTTGATTTTAGTAAAATATAATTTATTATTTTTATTTGTTTTATGTACAATGGTTAAAAATTTAATTACATGTGAGAAATGGTGTGAAGGAAAAAATCCATACGTGACACCATGGAGTCTCAAATGTGTGATTTAGTAAGTATCTAAATAGCTTGTACCATTCCATAATTCAATATTGGTGACTATTATGATACAACTTTATTGTTGAATTCATAACATTGAGAGTACTACACTAGAAGATATATTTTGTAGTTAAATTTATTAATAGATCTAGGGATTTAGATTTAAATGTTTTTAAGTAGTCGTATTTTTAGAGATGTCGGGGAAATTTTCATTTATATTAGACTTGTTAGTTATTAGATGAAATAATCAATGGATATAAAGGGTGATATTATATAAATGATTAATGGGAATTAAAACCATTATTTTCTAGGATTTCAAAATATATGAAATAATAAAAATATAATTTAGGACATTAATTTTTTAATAAAAATATGTTGGTGAGGAAATAATTATTATATCTTCTTCCTAAAAGAAATAAGGGAATAGATCTCATGACAAATGTATCATCGAAGAACAATTATATGTAGCAGATGAGGTAATGTGATTCTCTATCTCAGTGAGTTTGATCATGTATGATCAATCTATGTGAACCATACATGATTACACTAACTAAAAAATGAATTCATTCTTCAATAGGTATATTTTAAAGTAAAAAAATTTTTCAAAGAAATATTTGGATCATCATGATGATTAAGTATATTTCTTGGTTATTGATACAATCTAAGAGAGATGATATATGTGGGATACTGATGATAAACATTTTATATTGGGTAATGTGAAATAGTATTTAGATATATCAGTGGGATACTGAAAATAAAATGTGATTCCATGTCATAATGGATGTATACATCGTAATTTTAACCACATACATTAATTGTAGACGAATCTACCACATAAGAACATAGATTGTAGAATCAGTAAGTATGATCACATTTAGATATAACTCTCTAAATCCATGTATCATGTTCCATTTATTTAATGTATCATTCTGGAGAGGCTGTGAAACATTAGAATAGTTGATCAAGTAGTTAACCAACAATAATTGTTAAAATTGGAAGGTAAATTAAAAAATTCCAAAAATATATCACAAATTCAGCTCTCCTAGTCTCATTGATCATAACTGATATGGTGTATTTATTTTATATCAATTTAAATCACATTATGAATGATCCATCTAGGAAAATAAATTTATATAATATTTATTTTTCAAGAAATAAAATATTTCAAACATTTAAATGAATTAAATACTAAGGAATGAAAATCGGGATGAAATTATATATTTTTTCCACTCTGGATTAAGGGTAGTGATATTATTATGTTTGAATTTACTGTACTATAAATATATGATCCTATTCCATATAAAGATAAATAATTAATTAATTTACAAGGGAAATCAATGAATTCATGTTATCATCAATGTTTTATATAATACTAATTGAAATGTGATGGACCTTAAAAAATTCTTGGAGATATTGGAAAATATTCATTAATTTTTTTTGGAAATATGGTCATAATAGAAGAAATATTTTATAAATACATTACTTTTTTTAAGACATTATATTTTAATGTGAGGAAAATATTAATGATTACATTACCCATGATAAAAAAGTACTAAGTATTATTATAGGATTCAGTGATACATTAATTGATTAAATTATTGTCAAAAAAATATATGAGATCTCTCTGATATAATTTGTTACATGATATATACATTTGGAGTAATATTACAAAAATATCACAATTAACATTATTATATACTTATAAATAATGAGATGGAAAAATATTATATATTTAATGTGAAATTAATCCAAAATTAAACCCTAAATTCATTGGTAAAATTTAAATTGAGGTCATATAAATATGTTTTTTTTAAATTGTACTCTTTATAATGAAGAAAAAAATAAATATTTAAACCCATGGATTTATAATTTATAAATTTTTTTAATAAAATAAAAAAACATATGAAAAAATAAACACATTATTGTGTTATAAATACAATAATTCATACAATGTTCCAACAAAATACACTTATATAAAGTAAATTTAATAATTGATAGATATTTAAGATGAAAACTCATCATGAAATTTTTATATCTCTAAGAATGGAATAGAAAATTCTAGAGATAAATATTCACTTAAAAATTGTGACTATTGAATTGAAATAAATTCAAATATGATGTCTAAATAAGAATATGCTGGCACATTTTCAGGTACTAACTCTAAAGATGAAGGAAATCATAGACACAAAAAACATTAAATCTTTCATTAGAAGAAATAAATACCCAAAATCATGTTATAAAAAAGTTAATGCGACCTATAATATATATACCCTTATTTCAAAAGATGATTGAGTATAGGATATAATATATATCCTCATAATGAAAACAAAATTTCATGGTAACAATAGAAGATTTATATATGAATAGTTATATAACATCATGTATGAGTATAAGACATCAAATTTTAATATTTTAGAAGATGAAAAAATAATAATGGACCATAAAAGTAATTAAGAGAAAAATAAAAAGAACTCAATCTATATGGAACAAGATCCCTTAATTATTCTATTCACTTTAGTATGATAATTGATAATTATGATGGAGTAGTGTAGATTTATTTTTTAATATTATAAAGATTCTAAGAAGACCAGACATATGACAAAGGTAACATTTATATCTAATTTTTCATGATATACTATATTAGTTTTATATTATTTAAAATAATATTTGATTACAATATAATGTTTTCTGGCCCATGGAAGTTATAAAAAATTTAATCAAATGTCATTGAATGATGGAGTTTGGGATTCGAAATGAAAATACCATATGTGAAAATTATAAAAAAAGATCAATGATTGAATGATAATAATAAGATTTACAAAAACAAAATCACATATATTTTTTATGTTTGACATTCAATTAGTATTTTTGGACCTATGAAGAATCTATAATGAAAACCAACAATCATAGGTACAACAAAAATCATACATGTAATATTTATATATAATGTGTGATCCCAAAACATAAAAAATAAGTATGAAATAATTAAACAACTAAAATATCTTAATATTGAGAAATAGAACAAGCATGTAAAAATATATGACTACCCATATTATTAAATGAATTTTTTAGGTCTATATAGGAAATATCTAGTCAATGGGGCATTTTCTAGAACCAACAGTGTTGACCCCGAACTGTTCACACAAGTGGATCCATGACAATGACCCATAGTTTCTCAAGAACATCCTGGTATGGTATCAAGTGTCAAGGAATCAACATAGTAATTAGGATAATTACTTCACATAATAAACATAAAATGAAAATCAAATTATAAATAGATTATCCAAGAAAAATAATTTTGTAAACTAAACATCATTTGTTCAGAAATTGAAATACAAAAAAGTATACAAAAAACCTAAACTTAACCTGACGATCAAAAATACTCCATGAGGCCTTGATCGTCTCTACCTGATACCAAAACCAAAAATCTACAATCGTATTTGAGGGAATGAAAAAAATAAAAAAAATCTTAAAAAGTATAAAGAAAACAATGTATGAGTATTAAATCTAAATAAGCATGCACAATTAATTAATTACCAATACATTCCCAATAAATAAAGGATAAACCAATTTCATGGTTGAGAAAAAATATAATAAACGTTGATTTTACAAACATTTTAATCTTTAAATCCAAAATGGTATGTTGTTATTTTTCCATTTAAAATGAAATTTTTTTCTATGAAGCATTCATTAAAATTTTTAGTCATCTACTATAGACAACTACCTTATAAAGAACAATGGAGAACCTAGGATTTCAAGGTAATAATATATAACATACTATACATATTGACTCATATTGAAGGAATTACTCACACTATAAGAACTATTTATCCCACAAGCTCATTTACACCCTGCCTTGTCTTATTGAGGGGAATTATCCCTTTGAAATGTAATCAAAACAAATATCCTACTATGTTCCACTAGCTAGAGTGAAATCCTAATCTAGTAAGACAACTGTTCACCAAAAAATCAAGTAGCTATTCTATGTTCCCATGAAAGAGTAATGTTATGGTTATCGAACAATGAAAAAAAGATTCCAATAACATGCACATATATCATACATAAGAAACTTACACAATAAGTTACCCCTGAGACACCCCAAGGAACACCCTCTTTCCTACCCACCAATATATTTAAAGGGAGCCTCGTAGAATAGTCCTCCCACAATAAAAAACATTACTAATAGAGGAGAATTAGCCATGTTTTTTATGGGTTTCTCATTTCAAAAATATTACAAATGGTCCTCAAGTACACTTCAAGAACAACCATATTCAATAAAAAAAACTACCATTCCAAAAAGGTTACCACACAAACTTTTTCATTTCATATTGAATTATAAAATTCCATTTAATCATCCATAACACATTTTCAATTAGAATGTAGTTTCCCCAAAATTACAAAAGTTTCACACACCATCATCACATGTTAAACAATTTTTAAATCACCAAATAGAGATAAATTTCATGTAAAAACCCAATTAGAAATCCATTTCAAAAAAATGATCAAAAATTTTAGATGCCGTAAATATATTTATAAGAATAATAATCAATTATGAGATATATATGGCTAAAAATGCTTCCTGATAATTTTTTTTCAAACCCTTATTGTGAATTTCTATATGATAAAATTTTGTATTCATTTGGACATGAATGAAAACCATCTCATTTCATATTATAAAATTAATTAAGAAGAATACAAATCAGTATTTTACAAATAAGAATGGTGTGAAATTAATGAAACTAATGACTCTTAATTTTAGTGGGCATGTGAAAAAGTAACACCTACATAAAACTAAAAGTGAATCAATGACCCACACATGAAACATCGTCATGAAAGAAAAAGGAAACAAAAACATCTAAGAGGAAACATAAACATATAAAATCCCCAATTTGGAAATAGGGAAACATGAAACCAAGATCTACATGGCCATGGGAGAAGAAGTACTCAAATGAATATTGGAGAAGAAGAAAATATTAGTAGAGAGGAGAAAATTACCCTAAAAATCAGAAAACAAATCCTCATAGAAACCATTAGATCAACATATTTGGAGAGAATCTGAGGCATATAGAAGAATAGAGAAGTCCCATTTGGTTTAAAAATCATTTGAAGGATGTGTGGAAGAATTTTTGTGCTATAATCCAATGATATTAGAATAGTAAAATCATATTTTTAGTGACGTGTGAACTATTAATTGTTAGATGGAATAGTCACCCAAACGGTGGGCTAACTATGCAGCCCTATATGGGAAACCTAGGGAATCGCATTGATAGAAGAATAATATGGTACTTCATGTGCAACTGGGCACAATGTTATTCCCAAAATAGTAAAACCATGCACATTCCTTCTATAAGGTTTTCTAAAACCTTTGTGGGTATTGTTCCCATAACCAGAGACATACTAAGGAACACATGGTTTCCTGGAGAAAGTTTCATTGACTAATAAAACTATGTTCCAACCATTCACAACCTCATTCCATGGAAAAAATCACCAATTTTCATCATGAAATCTCTATGATAGGAAGGAATAATAGGGGGACCTATAATAAAAAATAGAAAAAATCATAATTTAAATATGGAAAACAAGGAACTCATGAGAAAAACTAAGATATAATATATGATCATGAACGAAAGGGAAAATAAAATTCCATTTCCGAAAATTAACCCCCCCCCCCCCCATTTAGCTTTTTACTCCTATACATACAAAAAATATCCTTCTAAGACATTTAAATAAAAGTTTTTCTAAAAACCATCATGACCATAACTCTCAATCAAATAACACCACAACCATTATAAAACGAAACTGATACCTCTTACCTAAAATGAACCAATTAACCCAAAAAACTTCTTGGAAAATTAAATAAAAAATATATGACCAACATAGCCTAACCCCATCTAAAACTATGGGGTTTCCTCCAAAATACCAATGACCACCAAAATATAGAGGAACACAAAATTATATAACATCACACAATATATCACATTACAATACAACACAAGAAATAAACTAAATTATAAAAATTGGAGGAACAAATTGACTTCCCACCATCTGATACTAACTATAACTGATAATATCTTGATGAAATTACCCCAAATATTTTCAGTGGGTCTCGCCACCATTACTAACCAACCAATACAGACTAACATGGGAAACCCATCATGGTCCTACATCGGAACATTCCACACCAACACAACCCCACCACAAGGGGATCCCATGTGATATTATTCCAAAAAAAGTGAAAAACAATTCCTTGATACAACATCAGTATAAAATGAAACTATATCCAGAAGAGCATAAACTATAACTTAAATCGACTCACATAGGTGAAGCAGATGAGAAAAAATAATCATATATGCGCATTTAAAAGGAATATCCCTGAAAATTATGCATGGACACAACCAACAAAAACATGTATAGACAAAAAAGGATATGGTAAAAACTATAGGAACACATAAACTACCTACAACACAATAGTGGTGTCATGTATTGATCCAAATTTCCCCACACGCCTAGTGTTTCTATAAATCATGAAGTGATTCACTCCTGAACCTTTGGATGGAGCCCCGATGTTTAGAAGCATTTCATTTCATTCAATCAGGATCTAACAATCACTAATTGGAACTCTGTCTCTCCATTTAAATAATGATTTAGAAGATATAAACTCATCTTCTTATTTCACAATGAATGAGAAAAAATTGTAACATGATACTCACAAAACAGAATAACACATAAAATGGAATATATTCTAGAGTTTTGGAATTTAAACATATCCATCATAATATACGTTTCTATGAGACTCAAAACATAATTTTTTTAATTTTAATGAAAATAAAACACCACAATACACCACTAAACTAAGGCACTATATGAAATGAAGCATTGTAGATAAATGTAATTTAAACTAATAACAAAACATCATCCTACTCCAACAACAGGATTGTGTGTTTTCTAATGTGTATGATATGGTTATATGTATCTTCTCAACAACACCACTATAGAAACATTTCACGTATCCCTGGTGTCTACAATTATGGTAGGTATCTATATAATTTTGATATGATTTCCTCTTATGATATGTTTTGTTTTATAGATGAAACACCACGATCCTTCACATAGAGAAAGATGGTGAGAAACCTATTGGAATTTTAATTCCATGACCAAAACCAACATCTTTAGGATTTTTTTATATCCTTACTAGAATTCCCTTCCATAATTACCAAGAATATAGGATGAAAATCTACCTCAAAAACACTAATGAGCATAGAATCATCCTGTAAAACATTATTTAGCACGATGGAAAAGGGGGATAGACCGAACATTGAAATGTTCAACTATAGATTAAGAAAATAACCAGTCTAAAAACATCCAGAATTTCGGGAAGCTTCCTATTACCACTATTTAAGAAAAGAATCCAGATCCATAAAGTGGATAAATAACTCCACCATTGATACACCACCATATTGATAACAATATATGTCCGACCCCTTCCTCACATTCATTACCTCAAAGAATCTTAGAGAGAAGAATGAATCCTTGAAGAACTCCCAAGTATATCTTCATAATAATTGTCTGGAGAGACTACTATTTACAACTTCTGGTTGAGACATTCGATCATAATGATTGGAAAGATTACCTTCAAAGACTATGTGTACTCAAGTGTGGTTATCATCCTTTTGATTCTGTATATCCAAATTTCTGCTTCAAGAGGATCTACTTTAACATAAATGAGGGGAGGATTTTACATTAGAAACTGAAGAAGGTTGTTTATGGGCTGTTCAACAAGATAGACCTTTAATGGTGAACAAGATGTTGTTTCACTATGAATATTAATTGAATTCATAGGGGGGAATACACTAATAAACAAGGAACCCATTAACCAAATAAAAATCAACACCTGCTAAAGAATTTATAAACATAAAAATAAACATAAACCAAACTTCCAAATCATAATTAAAAAACCAAATATCCCATGATTTTGATTATATTAAATATTTCTCTAAAAACACATTTTCATGGAAATAAATTGGTGGGTCTCATGCTCTCATATGGTACTCCTTAAATCTTAACTGACATGAACATTTCCATACCAATCCAACCTCTGATCTACTCATTCCTATTTGGGAACACATCTACCAATCCAATCAAACGACTACTTCCTCCAACACATAGATTAATGTGATCACTCAATGGTATGCCAAATTTCAAAATAAAACATCCTTTTTTGAGAAAAAATGTTCAAAACAATATTCATATTCTAAATCAACATACCATTTAAATATATAAAAATATTTACAAAATTTCATTAACCACCATGTCTAAATCAATTTTCAAAATCCACACATGAACCCATTTTTTTCTTCTCAAAAAAATCACATGGATTCTATGAAAAATCCTATTCATTAAAATTAGAAAACGTATCTTCTAAAAAAATACCATTCCATCAAAAATTATTTTATAAAATACTCATTTTTCTTACTTAAAATAAGATTCCAAAAACCAATTTAAAATATTAATACACTTATAAATAAATTATTTTGATAAACCTAGGTTTTTATTATCAAAATTAAATCTCATTAATACCATCCTTATATTACAAAAATTTCAGTTTAGAAAAAAATATTTTCAATGGATTTCATCAATATAAATCTGAATGCTCATTTTTTAACTTCTGAAAAACATACGAAAATATTATATATAGTGTTAAAAATTGTCATATAATGGTTACGAAAACTATTCTCATAATCAAGGAAGACCAAAAATAGATCCTGAGGGAAAACATATGTTTATGGGTGACTTGGACATATATTTGGAGACCATAAGCCCGTCACACCACCAACGTAGTGAGTCAATATGAACCATGACCCCAACTCGACATGGTTTTCCAGGCCCTATGAGCTCCCTTATACAACTGGACCAACACATATTGTGAATCCCAAACATCAAAATAATAATAATAACCGGATAAACCAAAAAAAACCTAACATCCCATGGAATCTCTATGATCACCTCATAAGGTGTTGTATATACTCTCCAATAGTCATGCAGCCCATGCTATGAAAGTAACACTCCATCGACCATAACATTCCAAATAACCAAATGGAACTCTAAAATAATTTTTAAACAAATAACCAACCTTATATGATACAGTTTTATCACTAACCATCCTAGTTCATCCCCAAATCGGTCCCCTGAGAGGATCCACGACAAGTCCCAAGTGGAATTCCTTATCCTGCTAGGATGGTTACTAGTGTTGATGCAAAAACATAGTATCCAAAGTAACAATATCTCCCAATATAATTAAATTGAATAGAGGAAACTAAATAAACTATTCAAAATAAATGGATTTCTAATCTAGTCATTATTTATACTAAAAATAAAATAAAACAAAACTATACAAAAATAATAACCTATCAAACATCAAATCTCCATGTGACAAGGAGGGTTACTCTCCATATATAATTCAACCCTCTCGATTAATATTAAATCCATGTGTATGCCCGAACCATAATCAAAAAAAATTATATAACTATAGGTGTTAGTATTAAAAATCAATAGTAATTACCGAACAATCAATTTGAAATGAAAATTCATTAAATAATTGATACATCAATTTTATTTTTGTTATAAAGAATAAAAAACAGCAATCTCTCACAAATTTTCCTCTTTAAAAAACATTCCATTTCTCATATTTCATTTAAAACTGTGTTCCCTTCCAAGAAGCATAAATTAATATTTTTTATGATAAAAAATATGATTTCATTAAAAAAGAGTAGAGGGAATTATTAAACATTTCCAAAAAAATATCCATAAATCATTGAAAACTATCTCATCACATAAAAAAATTAGTACACTACACAATGGAGAAAAAATTGATCACATAATAAGGGAAATGGAAAATTAAGCACGCATAAGTAACCAACCAATAAAACATCTAAATCACCCCCAAGAGACAACTAACATTGAATTTTCATCTGAGATCCTAGGAGTTTAGTGGAATAATATATAAAAAACAAAAAAATCCTGAATCATACCTATGTTATACCTAACCCAATGAAATGATTTCCACCCACACACACATCCATATCTTACCTAGTCTAACCATGTGGATCTATCCTATAACAGTAAAAACAAAACATATCCATTTTATAGGCACCTTGATATATAGAAATACTAAGCTAGTGAAACAGGCATTCAATGAATATCCACATGTTTTCTGATATTTAAATTTCAAGAGTAATGTGTGGATGAGCCAACTATGACAAACAAGAATCCAATCACAAGCACATATATCAAACATAAGAAACTCACACAACAAGTCACACTTGTTCCACACCAAGAAAAAACCTATTATTTCACTAATATATCATAATTGATCCTATATGTATAGGCCTCCCATAATAATCAATATGTGTAAAGAAATAGAATTATCCATGTTGAGTTTTCAAGATATCGATATTTTACAAAAAATGGAAAATATGCTTAAAAACCCCTACGAGAAACCACCCTTATCAAGGAACCAAATCCCCTTTTCCAAATATGAGATAACACACCGGTTTTTAGGACAACATAGAACATTACATTAATGAATTCACGCCACTTTTTCATTCCAAAAAAATATTTCTCAAAATGAAAAATGGGCCACACACCATCATCACATGTCAATCCATTTTAAAAGAATAAAACACACACCAAAATAATGCCCACAAAAAATTATAAATGCATTTGAAAAAAAACCCAACCATCATTTAACATTAACAAATAAATTTACAATCCAACTGATGATCTAAGAAAAAAAATATCTCACAAAATCCAAATGGTCATTTTATCAAACACCAAGTGTGCTTGTAGTATTGAAACAAAACCCTATACATAAAAACATTCAATAAAATGAATTCATTTCATGAAAAATTTATCCCAATTATCAAGAATCAATATTTATAATATAATAATGGTGCAAAAAGTAAGAAACCATCGATTCATAAATTTAATGGGAATGTGAAAACTAGATACCTATGCTAACTCACAATGCTTCAACAATGCACACCTGAAACAACATTGTGAATGATCAAGGAAGCAATAACATCTAAGAAAAACCATAAACAAAAAAACCCCAATATAATAAATGAAACATTAATCAATAATTTTTTTGAATACAGGATACTTGGAAATCAAGAGAAAATTGAAAAAAAATATGGAGATGAGAAGAGAATACTACCTTGGGAAATCACCCCAAAAACAAGAATAAACCACAATATCTACAACATGGGAAAGAGGGGATTTTTGGAAAATAAATGGGAGGCCCCATTTGGGTAATAAGAATTATTTATAGAATTTAAGAATCATTTTAAAGATAAAATATTGAGATGGTAGAATGGTAATGTTATATATTTAAATACTAGGGGAATTATGTGTGGTTAGGCCACATAGTCTCCAAAATTGTATGCCAACTGTATATCCCATATTGGAAAACTAGGGCACTCTCAAGGTCATAAAACATGGTTGGGTAAACAATGACAAATAATGAATTATATTTTATCAAAAATGTTATAATCATTTCCCTGCATTTCACTCATTGTTCATGAAGTGTGTGGGTCATCTCCCCTGATTAAAGTATTCCAATGGATCAGACAGTTTAACAGATCATGTCGTATGACTTCCTTTACCTGTGTACCATTCATGCACCACCTACTGTCAAGCCCAAAATCCATAAATTTCACTATGAACTCTAAGGGAGGTCAAGGAATTACCTTGTGAAATAAAATAGAAAAATTAAAACATAAAAACATAAATCTAGAACAGCTGAAATACAAGTAGAAAAATAAGACCCAAAAGATGAGAAAGAAATATATATGAAAATAAAAAATAGGGTGTGATCAGATTGTTGGGGGAATCACTATATGCATTCATTCATAGATAATATTAATAATTAATTTGTTTTAGAAGGGTTTTTTGGGGATATTAATTTATAATATTCATGATAGAATGGATTGGTTGGCCTTCATTCAATGGAAAAAACGAAAAATAAAAAATGATAAAAAAATTATTAGATAAACATTTTTCCCTTATGGCTCCAATTAATATGTCCCGCTCAAGGATATTATTAAAGTGAAAACTAAATCATTCATATCTTATTGGGTGAATATATTAAATTCAAAGTGTGAAACATGAGTATATTTTCATAATAAATAATAAAAATAAAAATGAAACCACAAATAGGAGGAATTTGTTAGCCTTATTATTATTATTATAGAGAAACAATCACCCTCTAATATCATTATAATCTTATGTTTAAAAAAATTTATAAGTGAATTAACAAATAACCAAGTTAATAAATGAGGATGTCAATATTATACTATATCTAGATATTTCTTATTTTAGAGTATATTTACTATGATGATAATATAAAAGGTTGTACATCCATCATGTGGGGGAAAACATGAAATTTATCTATAAAAATAGAAATAAATAATCAATCTAAAAATCTATAAAACCTTATCAAAATTAAAGGCTATTGTATTAAAATATACACTTTCTCTATTGTTTTCATAATTAAATATGTTCTAATAGATTGTAATTTTGGGTTATGATATTTATATGAGAATGTGTATGTTATTTTCTTTTCACTTGGGAATTTATGATATATTTCTTAAGTTTATTGAATTCTATTTAATTGATGATAAATAAATTTTACATCTACATAATTGAGATGTTTGGTAATGGTATATCATGCATTATAAATTATTTATTTGAATGCGTATTAGTGAAATGTCACATGTTTTTAAAATTGGGTATTCCAACATAGATATACAATTGAGTAAATATAGGGTCCAACTTATTATTTATATATATTGGTCACCCATACAAAAGTGAATGAATATTTAATCAGATCCAATTGGGAAAATAATTTTATATTAAGAAAATTATACCATATTAATATGGATATAACGGCGAATTCAAACCTGACATGGACAATTATAGTTATTGTTAGCGATAGGGGGATGAAATGTAACTTCCATTCATAAATAATAAATTCCATTTAATTTAAATTCATTTCATAAGAACACTAATAGTGAATATTAAATTTTTTTTGTATTAAATGTATTTTTTTCAATATTAATTATTTACATGTTGATATTTATACATCAATATGTGTTGTTGGTTGTGAAGATTATACCGAATTTATGAACATAATAAATTGATATATGATTGGACGTTTTTTATAAAGGTATTTCTATGTAGGATTCAGAAAACATCATTAATTTTATGAATTTTAAATGGTGGATTCTATTTTAAATGTTAAGGAAGCCATTCAACGAATTAATTATCCATAAGTTACTCTATTTAATGATCAAATACACATGTGTGAAGGATTGGAAATACTAATATGTGTGGAGTGATTCATGTAATTATTTTTATTGGAATATGATAATTCTGTAATTTTCAGTACCCATGTTTTGGCAAAGTAGAGTTTTCATATATTTAAAATTGTGTTCTTAAGGGGTTTACGCATTATTTAAATGCTTTTAGCCACTATTTAAAACAATATATAAAAATATATTTTAATGATTGTAGGTCCATTACACATCAATGTAATAACATGATGTAAGAAAATATTGGTTATTTGATAGGTTTGAAACTATGATACCACGATTTATTCTATATAAAATTTCTATACATTTGTCCATGTAAAGATTAACCCATAAACGCTTGACCACTGAATGGGTAATCAGGATATTGAAATATCATTGTAATAAAATTTATAGGACAATGAAAATATTATTAATGAAATGAATGACTTATATAATGGACATTAAGAGCTACAAAAATGAAATTCATTCATGTTATAAATTGGTTCTTTGTATTAATAACATTTTATAGAATTTAAGTTGGTTTATATAAATTCAAAATTTAGAGGAATATATTGTGTGGATTTTTCAGTTTTTTTGTATTTTTATAACACATCGTAAATAGATGTTAAATCAAATTATACAATCAATTAAAGCATCGATGATTAACAATCATCAATATTGAAATTGATCACGATCCTAGTTTTTTGTATTAATGAATTAAATCAAAGGTGGATCACTGAGTTTATTTGAATATCAAGACACTACAATGTTATTTTTTATATGATGAGAAAACCACAATGAAAATAAATAATACAACATATTTAACAATAAATATAAAATTATCCCTTTCTGTTTGTTTTTATTTTACGTATTCGTGTTGACTAAGTTGACTAATTGAATCTCATGTTTGAAATTATAAGTCAAAACAATATATAAAGGATCACATGGTGTTATAATTTATAGAAGAATAAGTTCAAATCAATAATGAAGTTAATTCAATATTAACCACAATTTTTAGAAATTTTGATAAGTCCATAATACATAAATCCAAAAACACACGGTTTTATAATATATACTATTCAGTAGTTTCCCTTGATATAATGCCAATAGAGAGGAAGTAGATTAAAAAATTAATGGAATATGTTTATTGGGTGGGGTGGTTCTTCTATAATTAAAATACCAAGGGGTAGATTTATAATTTAATCATTAATTGATTTCATGGGAGATATAATCTCACTGTTAAATGAGTTGAATGGCTAGGCTATCTGGGGATTTCAATGCTCCTAAAACCATGAGAAAATAATCATGATAATATTATGTGAATATGTATATATATATATAATAAATTAAAATTTTACCCAGGTTGTTGATGGATTCATGTGAATTATAACATCTCAAAAATATCATAGAATATGAGTGAAATCAAGATGATGAGACATTGTGATTCAATATTAATGTGTATTCTAGGGTCGATGAGTTGAAATAGAGAACTAGATGTGAATAATAGAATTAAAAAAAGATTTATAATTTTTAAATTATAGATAGATTTAGAGAAATTTTCTAAAGATGTTTATACAAAAGAAAAAAGAAAAAATTTCTTTGTGAGGAATGTTACACCAGCTAGGGTGGATATAAAATGCCTCAGAATAACAAAAAATGCTTCTGTTTTAAAATATTTCAAATTATAATGTTTATTTGATCAATTGTTAAAACCCATGATGGGATGTATTTTATATGTGGGTTGAAACTATGCAATGTTATTTTAAATTTTTTATATATTTAGATTTGATAACTATTGTATATAGTATTGGAATCATGTGAAAGGCTTCAATTTAGATCAAATAATATAAACTATTGGGTCTAATTCCACTAACTAGTTAAATTATTTGAGTGAATCAATGAAACACCATATTTTCGGATTGATGTATTTACATGATATATAGGTTGAAAATAGATTTAAAATCATAAAAAGGAAATAAAATAATACATTCATCCTTACCCCATCATAAGGATCACTCTTAATATTGGCCATTCATACAACTATAGAATTATCTACTTCCAAAATAGTATCACTCTAACTAAATATTTTTTTTATAAAATCTATTTTTTAATTAAAAAATGTGATGAAATATTGAATTTAAAATTTTCATTGAAGAATAATATTTATAAATTCATATTTCAATTCAATAATTTTGTCTTCCACATGGATAATATAAACAAAACATGGAAGTTTTGTAAAAAAATCATGTAAATAATTAATTAAATAATAATATAAAATATTACTAGATGCTCATTTAAATGAAATGAAATGCAGTTAGTTATAATAAAAAATATCTCATTCAAAACCATAACATACTCAAATTGAAAATATGTATATTAACATAATATTGTGTATATTTTTTTAATTTATTTTCTTTTATTGTTTAATTAAACTCAGAAACACCATATTCAATTATATTTATAAAGTTTTTTGAAAACATACCCAATAATAGATATTAATTATTTAAAATCAGAAGATATCATTAGAGCTATTTTTTGGAGAAGAAAAATGACATTCAATCATCATAAAAACTACCACTATGATTAAAATAAAAAATGATTGACATTATACTAAAAGCATTATATAAAACAATTATAACATTTATGGAATTGATATCATCCCACACATATGTCAAATCCAAATATTTATTCTATTATTAATATTTATTGAATTTTATAGTTCCTATGATATAGAATAATAAATTATAATGTGATAAAATATATTAAATGATCAAAAATAACAAATATAAAAAAATTTGGACAGAAATAGAACCCTATAAAATAAGAACTAAATGTAAACTGATTCATATTTTTATTAATATTAAGCCTATATATCAATTTAATATATTATAAAATAACTATATATTCTACTTATAAATAGAAAATATAAAATAAAATAAGAATAATAAAAACAAAAACTAAAAATTAAAATAACGGATATAACAATATGTCACTTTTACACAATATAATAAAGAAGAAACACCTCCCACTTATGATCTAATAATGACTCACTAATTACCCACATCATATTTTCATTAACTATAAATATATAATTACTCCATGGATCGTTTATATGCACATCATAGAAGGAACATTTTAGTAACAATAAAATATACAAATCATTTGGAATGAAATTAAAATGAAAATTTAATTTTTTATTAATAAAAAAAATCAGATTTAATCATTATATGAACTCAATACTAGAATCATGAAATTATTGATATCATCAGTTTTATCATTATAAATCATCGAGTTATCATCTCTATTATTCCTCATATAACCCCACTTCAAAAAAGGCTTCCTCTTTTCCCATAATTTACAAATGTCCATGTTATAGCTCTTAATAATCAAATAAACCTTATGTTTTAGGTTATAATAATATAAAAGCATAACATAAAAATATTTGATATTGTCATCCCAATTTTATATTTATGTTTTTAATATAAACACACAAACTATAATCTAATATCAACCTCCAATCATTATTATTTAGGTGGATTTTTTTCCAAGAAATTTTCACTTTTTTGTTGTTTAGATTTCCATATATTCCATATGTTATGTGATTTTATTATATAGATGCATTATTTTGAATTTAATAATTAATTATCAGGACCTATAATGATTATATATATATATTTGTACAACTATCAGTTATGACAAACATAGTCAGTTGAACCAAGTTGAATATAATTTTCCTAAAATGCTTTGAAATTATCAAACTATAATTATTTTAACAGTACGTTTACATATTAGGATTCTGGATTTGATTATTTTTATATAATAATATAAGAAATATAATAAAATAATTAGACACTATATTCTAAAAACACATATTATACATTATTTTTATTTGATATTCATGTAGAAAAAACTAAATCAATGAATTTTATTTAGAACCATGGGTTTCAACATTAAATAACTGACATTATATTGATCAGTGGAAATTACCACATTTCCTCCTAATATTTACAACAACAATATTGTAATTAAGATTTAATGAAAGAAGTACCTTATCTATTTTTATGAAACAAGATTATTCGAAATCAATAATTCTGGATACTACTTTTACGGGATGATACCTTCTATCTACTCATCTAGTAATGAAAAAAATAAAAAAAATTAATGAATATGTGTTGAATTAAAATGGAATATATCATTACAGTGGATATATATGTGATGGTGATTAAAATTAATAAATATTCACTATAAAATATTTTTATAAAAATATATCATTTATAAATTGTTTATTTTTTAGATTATTTTAAAAATTTCAAAGATAATCTTTGTGAAATCCTATAAAATGACCTGTAAATATGATTATTTCAATTAGATAATATACCATTAATACCTTTATATTTTAATGGTAATGATGAAATAATGGATCCCTTCTAGTAAAAATCTTGGATAACATAACAAGATACAATAACCTTATTAATAGTATATATATCAACCATAAAATAAAACAATTAATTATTCATAACATTAATTTTATTGATTTATTTTCATAGAAATATGTTGACACTTTATGAATATATTTAATGAGTATAGGTACATAGTTAAATCAACAATATATGATTTGATAAATTCATAAATATTCAAAGAAGTTGTGGTAATCATATATCCTTCAGTAAATTTTTGAGTATTATACAATCCTAACAGTATTCTATTATATGAAATAGTACTAAATGGAATGATAATTATGGTCCTTTCAATAACCCTATGATCTATATGGATATAAAAATGTTTTTAATATCCACTCAAAAAAGAAATTTTCAGAATTTTTATTGAATCTATCATAGGTTTTCCAGAGAATAAAATATGAGTATTGTCATTCCCAGTAAAAGTATTCAGTTTCCTATTATTTATATACTGACCCTGATTTATTTGATATTATTTCAAGAACAAGATCTTTAAATGGATGGTTATACATGTTAAATCAACTATTTATTGGAACTATATATACTAAATGAAACCTTTTTCTATAATTATGTGATATATAATTTATAGAAACCATCTATGTAGTAACACAATTTTAAATATATCCAAATGAGTTTATTTTAACCGATGTTGAAACTATATTAAATTTTTAGAATCATCATATAATAAATTGTATTACAGTTATAATGATAAGATAATTATATTAAGGATTTATATAACAATTCCTAAGAAATTTTTATGTACTCCAAGGGATACAAAATGTTGTTTTCCCTATAATGTGAATTGATCATTAGAATATATAATAGTTTTATGTTTATTCGACATTAAAAGGTAATATTTCATGTTAATAGGAAAAGGTTTCAATGCTATTATATATTATTTATCCATAGATGTTGTAGTGGTATTTAATAACTATAATCAATATAATTCATTTCTTAATAATCTATTATTATTTTAATAAATTACATTGAATATATTACTGGTTATGATTTAATCAATATGTTTATATGTGTAATTTTCAATAAAATTTCCATATATAAATATATAATATTAATGTTATTTACAAGAATAATTTATAATTTGTTTTAGAGAATATATTTTTTCATAATCATATAAATTTTTAATATTCTATATGTAATGATTTAATTATATATCTCTCAACATTTATAAAAAATGATTGAAATCCCCATTTTGATTATTTCAAAATAATAATCTCTCAATTATTAAATCTATATCACATGTATAATGATCAATGTCATGAATTTTTTATAGGATAATATTAATTTCATTATGATCTAATTGTTTATCCCTACGTGATATGTTTTTAAATAAATTATTATAGAAATAATAAATCTAATTGACATGGTGGGATACATGACCAATTAAAATAAATCTCATAGATGCATTGTTATTAAAAGTATCTATGCATATTTTATATTATATTTATTATAAGTATTTGAATATTTTTATTTTATTTTTTGTTCTACGTAGTAGCTATCATAAAGTTGAGAGTGTATGTATGCTAAATATTTAGAATTTTATATCTAAAACATAGATATCAGTCTACTTTTTGATGTACTACACTAATAAGAACACATTATTTTTAAGATACCAGCCTTTTATGGAATCATAGAGAGTGCATTTTCAAGTAATATTTGTTTTTTTAAAGTAACATTAACTTGGACTAGTAGCTTGGGGGAGTTTGGGTGAACTTTTTAGGAAAACTAAAGGACAGTGGATTGTACATTGTTTGTGTACATTTTGACAAATAAGGCAACCAAAATGTGCCAAGCGTACGAAACTGGACAGAGGAGTCTATACAGTTTGCCCATGGTTTGACAAACTGTGCAACCAAATTGTGCCAATCGTGTAAAACTAGGCAGTGGATTCCACACAGTTGGTGCCCTATTTTCCTAACCATCCACCTCTACCCAGGAAACTGTGCACATGGTTTTTTATATCCAAATGTCAGATTTAAAACCACCTAGACCCCCGAAGACTCCTATATTTTGACATAGTCTCGAGCTTTTCAAATTATTAGTGTTCTCAAAGCCTTCCATAGGGATTCCAAGGTGATCTGAACACCATTATTCGAGATTGAAATCACATATTGATGATCTAATCTCCTCTCAGTATGTAGATTTCAACCTTATTCTTCTCCTATTCATTTCCCCATATTTCATAAAACTTATCATTGATAATATTCACCTTTTTATATCCAAACCTGTTAGTTAGGATCTAGATAGAGGATTTTATATCTATATATTGTTTTTCATTATGTTGATACATTTAATCTTCATTTTTGTTTTAGGGACTTGGAACTAGAGTTTGATTGATGATGTTGTGCAACTTGGATTTTACGGATTTCTGTAGGGATAACATCCATCAATAAATATAGTTATGTGGTCTAAATTAAAATCCCGTATTCATGATTTATGTTATGCGTTTGATTTATAAAATTTCTATATTCCCGTGATAATTGAATTCATAAATTGGATTAATTTGGAATTTGGTTTTGACATGTGATTTTCCATGGTGGTTAATTGATGGTTGATCATTGAAAGAATGATGGGGGTTTCCCAAATTGATCTTTTGGAGATTTTATATTGTAGTTGATATATTAAATTTAATGTGGAAATATAAGTAATTGGGGGAAATTAATTATATAATGTAGTTTGTCTTTGGAAGATAATTGATTATGAGAATTAATTATATACCATGGTATTGAAAAATGATATTTAATGGAGAGAATTAATTATGTGGCATTATGTGATTAAAGATAATTAATTATTAGAATTAATTATGACTTGATGGTTTTCAAATAGATAATTAATTGTGAATAATTAATTATGGAATTAAAATTGTCTTGAATGATTAATACAATTTTTAATTAATTAATGGGTTAGGTGCTTCATTAATTGTTTAATAAACTAATGTCCTTTGAAATTATTATCTAATCATTGGAATAGTAACTGAATAATGTTGTAAATTCTTCAGAATTAATGAATGATTAAATGAATATGATTTTGTGGTTCTAAGCATGGATTCTTAGAGAAATTAAGGGTTGGGACATGGACATGGTGTTCCACCTCAATAGATATCCAAGAATGAGATTATGGGCTGATAGGTATGATGACCTACACTAAATGATAAAAGGAGTGCTAGGCATGATGACATACACTCACGAGATTTGTTGTTCTAGGAATGAAGACTACACCAAATGATACATGATAATGAATGATGATCGAAATAGAAAAAATGAATTGAACTTGGAACAATATGATTATTAAAGATTAAATGACAATGTGATAACTATTTAAACTACGAATTACATTAATTACATCATAAAATGCATGACCTATATTTTGAATGTACTTGTTTTAGAGATTATTGATGGTGGACTAAATATTTGTACTCACAAACATTTCGGGCTGCCTGATCGGCACCTGATAAGACATTGTTACTATAGGACAGGAGAAGGTAGGGCCCTGGGATTGATTTTTGTTTGTGATTGGATCATAGGAGAGGGAACCAGACATGGTTTGGGACGCATTTTGGAGCATTTGTGTCTTTCCATTTAGTTTCATTGTAGACACTTGCAACATCTTTTCTCATAACATGCATTACCATTTCGTTGAATATTTTATTTTTCGGATCTGAATATCATTTTTCATGTATCTGCTCATGTTATTTATATATTATTCTGTACTTTGTTTATTTTTATTTTTATCCTTTCGAGTTTTATTTTGATAATGGATGTTATAGTCTCCCCATGACTGACTTACCAGATGATCGTTGCTAGTCAGCACCCTCTAGCGTACGTGGAGGTGTGTTTGAGGATATGTGCCCAATGGATCGGGGCACCGTTCATTGGCTTCTAGTAAGGGATGTCACAATGTGGTATCAAAGGATGTTTTCGTTTCTTTTTTATTCATTTTTCTTGCTGTTTTTCGAAAATGTAGATAGAAGACTAGGATGACACGAGGATTGTTGATGAGCTCATGTATGGGAGATGTAAACCAATGTATGGGGTAAAACTTGAGTAACCAGGGTTGGATTGATGTAATTGTTGTTTGTTGTTACATTTGTATATTATTCCACCTTGGGTGATGCATTTGTGGCATGACGTGATATTTTTTTGAAAATTATAGAATTGTGATTCATGGCCAAATGAGGCACGATAGTTAAGTCTGCATGCAACAATCTAGGCACTTAGGGTTGTTTTCACATGCATCATTCTAGGAACACACGAGATAATGGGTTATGGGAACGTTGTTAAACATGAACTATTTTCCTTAATGTGATATTGAAAGAGTGATGAAAAATGATATTAATTGGTGTTCACTGAGAAGCTTGATGGATGTAATGGGAATAATGAATTAATTAATTGTTGAATTAATTAATTTTAAATAATTTTATTGATTAATGGATGAATTCCTTAATGAGAATGAGTGTACCATTGTTAACCAAGATCTAAGAGTAGGATGGTTAAGGGTAGTGAAAAGGCCTCTGTGTTAACAATGTGGAATGAAATTAAAGGGGAAATGATATTTTGAAATTTGTTTTGTTAGTTTTGTCTCTTATGTAAATGTTATAAGCTTGTGTTATGAGACCTAAGATGTGTCTATGTATTTGAATAAATATTCCTCCACTACTCTTATTGAGGGAGAGATCTAGGGGTACGACCTGAAATGAACTTCCAGACAATGAGTTTGAGGAACCATTAGTGAATGATGAGGAAGAAGGAGAGTAGTTCCGAGTGAACATTTCTCTTTTCATGAAATTCATGGAGAGAGACCCAGATAGGGTTCATATAATCCTGTTCGAGTTGACAAGGGAGTTTCAGCTGCAACACCGTACTACATTTACTGGAGTGGTTGGACATAAGGGAGATAAATTCTATATTGTATCCATTGAGACGATACATGAAAATTTAGAGACTTCATATAAGATGAGGGTTTGTTGGATGCATATATGATTTTTGGTCTAGATAAACATTAGTGGGACATTCAGTTATAATCTGGACAGGTTGTTGATATGTTATGGAAAATATTTTTTGGACAAGTTCATGGAACACTTCTATCCAGACACGCTGAAGTAAAATAAGGCTTCTGGGTTTTTGAAACTGACACAAGGAAGCATGTCCATAATGGAGTATATTGAACATTTCACAGATTTATAGCATTTTTCTTTATCTTTGGCAGTAGTTAAAGAATATTCAAAAAAACTATTTCAAGATGGAATTTTTTGTGAAATTAAATCCCATGGAAATATCATTAGGCATCAGAAATTTTCAAAAGTGCATAATCAGGCTCTCATTTTAGATGGGAACCTGAAGAAGGCTTCCAGTGCTGCACAGTTAGCTGGACGATTAAGGAGTGGGCATTCCAAGAGAATGAGGCACCTCCATGAGAATCATAGTCAGGACATTAGAATGGAGTAGGAATAGTTGCACTGTATCGTTATTATGTTCCTTTCCACATGTGCGGTACGATGGGACACTATCCTATGAATTTTCCTCGACCACCAGTGGAATGCCAGTTTTGTGGAAGGATGGGACATCTATAGGCGTTATGCTGGAAGTAGTGATAGGCTGGTGTTGAGGGAGAATATGAACAGAGTCAGAGTGTGTAATGGGGGTCTTCGACACCATATAGGTTTGGAAATTAGAGTTGTAATGAAAGAGGTGGTAGAAGAAGTGGGTGTGGTGCTTCAGGATTTGAGTTCCTATAACAAAAGATTGTAACTACTCAGGGGAGTCAGACGAAACCATAGGGAATAGGGGAAGGATAGTTCCATGCAGTGCATCCTATACTTGTGGGGAGCAAGGCTGGTCCATTGATAGTGAGAGGTACTATTCTAGATTCTTCTAATTTATATATTTCCTTATTTTATACTTTCACCTATCATTCCTTTATATATTCAAATCTTTTCAATGGATTAATCAAGGAGGTGGAGTCCTTAAGAAAGATGTTGAATATTGATACATCGTTGGGAACACTGACTAGGGTTGTCTATTTATGTAAGGGACGTTCACTAGAGAATGGATAGTATCATTCCATTTGGGATATTTATGTCATTGATATAATAGGCTTCGACCTAATTATGGTTATTGACTGGTAAGTCACATATTGATCCCACATAAATTTTTTCCACATGAGAGTTTCCTTTGTATCTCCCGAGGGTGACCAATATTTCCTTCATGGAGAATATGATATCCATAAAAGTAGAGCTGGACCAATTACTCAAAAACATGGAGAGATCACAGCCCATGTTTCAATTATTTTGTTGGATGATGGGAGTTGTAGGGTCGAAGCCATTTCACCAGTTGTAGAACTATTTTAGGATGTCTTTCCTAAAGGATTTTCAGGGTCGCCACCAGAGAGAGATGTGGAATTCAATATTGACCTCAATCTAGGTGTTGGGTCAGTATCTGTTTCACATTACCGAATGGAACTGATTGAGCTTCAAGAGATGAAAATGTAGATGGAGGAATTAGAAGATAAAGGGTTTATCTATCCATGTACATCACGTTGGGGATCACCTGTATTATATGAAAAGAAGGTAGACGAGAGACTATGCTTTTGTGTCAATTATTGGATTTTGAATATAATAACTGTGAAGAACTAATATACTCTCCCACATATTGATGATTAATTTGACCAGATGAAGGGGACTAGTGAATTCTCAACGATCAATATGAGATTTAGGTACCATCAGTTGAGAGTTTGGACTTCTGATATACCAAGAACAACTTTCTTGAGATGTTATATCTAGGATAGAATTTTTTTTGTAATGCCATTTGGGTTGACTAATGATCTAGAAAAGTTTATGGACGTGATGAACAGGGTCACTCATTCGTACATAGATCATTTTGTGGTGGTGTTTGTGGACGACATTATAGTGTACTCTATGACACATGATGATCATGCTCAACATCTCGACATCATCCTGGGTACACTGGGAGAGAATTAGCTATATTCCAAGCTATCTAAATTCTAGTTTTAGATTGACATGGTAAATTTTTTGGGGCACATCATCTCGGTAGAAGGTGTGATAGTGGACCAAGAAAATGTATAGGCAGTGATATCTTGGGAGAATCCCAAGAATGTTTTTGATATTCAAGGCTTTATTGGATTAGCTGGTTATTACAAAAGATTCACATAGGACTTTTCCCAGCTGGCTACACTGCTTAATAGTATGACAATGAAAAGAGTAAATTGTGTTTCGGTAGAAGCATGCGATAATTATTTCCTGGATTTAAATAAGTGCTTGACTTCCACACCAATTTTGATCTTGCCTAAGACAAGTGAGGAGTACATGGTGTATTATGATGCTTTTGGGGTCGGACATGGACCTATGTTGATGCAAGGGGGTAGTGTCATTGCTTATGGGTATCAGTAGTCAAACCCATGTGAATGGAACTATCCTACGCATGTCCTTGTGTTAGAATAAGTGGATTGTGCACTTAAGTGTTGGGGACAATATCTATTAGGTGAAATGTTTACAGTTAATACAGATCACAAAATATTGAAATATATCTTTTTACAGTGTGACTAGAATCATCAACTACAAAAATGGGTAGAGTATATGTAGTACCTTGATTTATAACTAGGATATACTGCCTGAAAGGGGAATAGTGTTTATGATGCTTTGAGTAGAAAAAATCAAAATTAGTTGGTATATGAGTCATCTGCGGAGTGGAAGATGAAGACTTTCCTGGTGGAAATTCATGTGGTCGTTCAGGAGAGTCAAGAGAGGATGACTCTGATTTTTGTAGTAGTGGATTCCACACTCCTGAGATGGATCATAGACAGGAATTATGAGGATCCTGAGTGTTTTTTTTTAAGGGAAATCCTTGACGGTGGGGAGATACTAATTGAAAACAAAATAGATGAGGATGATATCATCTTTATGAAAAAACAGGTTGTCGTGCCTACAAGAAAATGAGAGGAACACATAAGATAATTTCATGCTTCAAGGTGGGAATTACATCATGGATTGAATAAAATTGTGTCATGTCCTTAGACAATGGTTTTGGTGGCTAGGCATGAAAAAGTATATTGTAGGGTTCATAACTATATGTTTCACCTGTCAGTAGGTGAATGCAGAGCATCATTGACCAGGAGGCCTATTGCAGTCGTTGCCTATTCCAGAATGGAAGTGGGATGATGCAACTATGGAATTCGTTGTAGAAAATCCAAAGACTCTAAAGAATAATGGTTCAATTTGGTTCATTGTGTGCTGACTAATGATAGTATCACTATTACTACCTATAAAATAATCCTTTATAGAAGAGCTATTGGGAGAACTGTACGTGAGAGATATAGTTCATTTTCATGAGGTGCCGCAGTCTATAGACATAGATCACGATACGCGATTAACTTCTTGCTTCCATCAGGGATTATAGAAGGTGCTTCATACATAGGTTTTATTATATACATACTTCAATCCACAAACAGATGGGCAGTCAGAGTGTACTATACATGTTTTTTAAGATATGTTGTGAGCATGTGTCCTTGATTTTGGTTGTTCTTGGGAGAAGCACTTAGATTTTGTGGAGTTCTCATATAACAAGAGTTCTTATAAAACTATATATATGGAACTACATGAGGAACATTATGGTAGACCTTGTATATCACCTCTATGTTAGTTAGTGGTGGTTGAGTCAGAGCTGTTAAGATTGAGTCTCAGTCTACAGACATCAGAATAGGTGTAGTTGATTCAGAAACATATGGCTATAACTCAAAGTAGGGAGAAGTCCTAGGCTCATAGATGGAGATGGCCCCTAGAGTTTACAGATAGTGATCCTTTATTCCTTTTGGTGTTACCTAGATTGGGTCACCACATGATATAGAGACATGGCAATTTTGCGCCCAGGATTGTTAGACCCTTTGAGGTGCTGGAGATCGTTGGTCCGATGGTGTACCGATAAGCACATACAATGAAATTCAGCAATGTTCTTGATTTTATTCATGTGTTACAACTACAGCGATATCACCCAAACGAATCCAAGGTGATTTAAGTGTAAGAGGATGATCTTGATATAGATGCACACTTTGAGGAGAATCTGAAATGTGTGTTGGGTCGTAGTGAGAAAGTATTATGGGAAAAGACCATGACGTTCATTCATGTGTTATGGAAACGGGTTAATTTTCAAGTGGAAACTTTGGAACGGGTAGCAAAAAATGATGGATCAGTGGCCCAATCTATTTTGGCTTAGAATCATAGGGAAGTTAGGTAGTGAAGCTCGAGGACGATCTGTTATAAGGTGCGGAGATTATAAGATCTGGGCCTTTTCTAGAGTCATCTCGGGTGTATTTTCATGAACTTTTTTATGTATTATGTACCATTAACAAGGATTACTGTCTTGGGGTGAGGTTGGGTGAACTTTTAATGGAAACTAATTGATATTGGGTTGTTCACGTTTTTCACACGGATTGACAAGATGTACAAAAAAAATGTTCCATGCGTGAAAAACATTATAGAAGAGTCCTCACTGTGTGCACACAGTTTTCCAAACCATGCATCCAAACCATGCCAACCGTGCAAAACTGGGTTGTGGAGATTATATTGTTGGTACACGTTTTTCCTAACCGTGCGCCTTTTCCTAAGAAATCATTCATGACATTTTTTATATTTGAAAATCTCTTTTAAATCCATCCAAACCCCCTAGGACTCTTATATTTTGACCATGGATCAAGCTTGAAAATTTCAAGGAGTTCTCAAAGCCTTCCAAATGAATTCCAAGGGGATATGAACACCATTAATTGATATTTAAATCTCATATTTAATATCATATCTCCTCCCATTAAGTAGATTTCCTCCTGATGTTTCTCACGTTCTTTCCACCATCTTTCATAAATCATCTCATGGAGGATCATCACATATAAAAGAGATTTAAATCTATTCATTAAGATCTATATCTAAGATTATAGTTCTATATCTAGTTTTAAAAAATAATGATTCCTTTGATATTAATATTGGTTTTAGGGACTTAGATCTGGAGTTTGATCGATGATGTTGTGCCGCTCAGATTTTAAGGATTTTCTTAGTGAAAACATCCATCAATAAACTGAGGTAGGTGATCTAAATTAAACTCCCATATTCATGATTTATGATATGTGTATGAGTTATGAAATTTCTAGATTCTCTTGATAATTGAATTCCAAAATTGGAGTAATTAAGAATATAGTTTTGAAATGTTATTTTCATTGGTGGTTAATTGATCGTTGAACATGAAACAAATGAAGGGGGTTGCCCAAATTGATCAATTGGAGATTTGATATTATATTTGTGATATTAAATTGCATGTGGAAAGACATGTAATGGGGGAAATAAATTATGAAAGGATGTTTGGATTTTAAATATAATTGGTTGTCAGAATTTATTATGTCCCATAATGTTGACCAAAGACAATTAATTGGGAGAATTAATTGTGATTCCTGATGTTATTAATGATAGTTAACTATTAGAAATAATTATTAAATGATGATTTAGAAATGGATAATTAATTGTGATGAATTAATTATGGAATTAAAATTGTTTTGATTGGTTAATTAATTGATGAATTAATTAATGTGTTATGTGATTTTTTAATTGTTGAATTATCTAACAGACATTAAAATGATTATCTCATCATTGAATTAGTAAATGTATAATGTGGAAAATTCTTGAGAAATAAGGAATGATTAAATGGATGTGATTTTTTGGTGTTATACAAGGCATCCTAGACTAAATAATAAGTCGGGACTTGGACATCGAGTTCTTCCGTAATAGTTATCCAAGCATTAGATTATGGGGTGATAGGCATGATGACATGCAGAAAATGAGAAAAGGAGTGCTAGGAATGATGACCATCACTCATGAGATTTTTGGTTCTAGGCATGAAGACACACACTAAATGATAAATGATAATGATTGATGATTCAAATGTGAAATATGAATTGGAATTTTCCTAATGTGATGATTAAAGATTAAATGAAAATCTGATAACTATTTAAATTATGCGTTATATTTATTACTTCATAAAACAGATTGCACTATCTTTTGACTGGACTCATTTTAGACATCGTTGGTGGTGGCCTAAAAAGTTGTACTCGCACACTATTCAGGCTGCCCAATTAGAACCCAAGAAGACTTTGTTATTGCAGGATAGGATTAGGGCAAGGCCCTGTGATAGATTGATATTTGGCTTTTGAGCATGGGAGAGGTAAGTAGATTTGTTTCATGACCCGTTTTGGAGTTTTTGTGTCTTTACATTCATTTTCATTGTAGAAATTTGGCACATTCATTTTTATAACATGCTTTACCTTTTGGTTGAATATTATATTTTCTTGTTTTGACTATCATATGTCATTTATCTGTTTTGGTTATTTATATATGCATTTGTATGGTTAATTGATATTTTATTCTGCTGGTGTTTTATTCTGATAACAGAGGGTATACTATCCCCACGACTTACATACCGGACCCTCGCTGGTATTCGGCACCCTCTAGCATACGGGGATGCCTGCTTGGGGGCTTGTGGCCAGCTTTCTTGGAGAACCATTTAGTGTCTTCTGGGTCGAGATGTCACATTATTAATTATAGTATTAGGTAATAAAATGAATCTATAGTATTATTGGATCACCATTCTCTATAATATTCAAGTCAAAAACATTTAGGTTAGAATAAAAATCATTGTGCTTCATATTAATTAAATCACCATGCTTTTTTCAAATTACATGAAACTCAAAATCCCTAATTATGCATGGAATTGTATTCAATATATTTTTATTTCACATTATTTGTGGATCATATTGAAAAATTGGCGATACATTATTCTCAATAATTACATTATATCTTATTTTGACATCCTATTTTGAGTGGATTTTATAATTAGATATTTAACATATTTTGGAACTTCGTTCATACTATTAATGGATCTAATACTAATATTAAATTTCATACTATATTCTAAAATAACCATACCCAACACACAGTCATCTATCATCGTCACTAGGGACTTTCTATAGGGAAATATATTTTCCGTTTGGGTGTTTAAAGTTATTACTAAATATATATTTTTTAATTAATGGAACTAAAAAATATCATAAACATAGTATGTATTCTATAAGGGTTAACATACATTTGAATTTCATTTTTCAAATATTGTTTAAAAAAAATAAATGGGTTATCAAGATTTGGTGTCTCATATAGAGGTTCTAAATCCATGATACAATTTTATTTACACCAATAGATATATTCTATATCGTATGTAATAGTTTAGGGGTTGTATCATTCAGGGACACTACAATTGTTTCTCGAACATATATGTTTACATCAAAAATTTAAATATACCAATTTTTAAATTTTTATAAAAACTCAAATGATTGTTATGACTACCCTTATATATAAATATGTGAACCATTTAAATTAATAAGGATTAAAATAAGGAATAATATTTTTTTACATAGCCAGGAAGGATTAAATTATACTTATGGTTTTTTGTACAATATTTAAATTCCTATCAGATTAATCATTGAAATTTTCATGAAAAATACCATGGTTATTTTTAACATGAGTTTCCTGGGTAAATACAATTTTGTTTCTCATGTTATGTAATCTTATTATACCCAATCTATGCCTTATATTATTTTGATATTTAATTTACAATAAGGTCCAAGACTGATTCATGTGTTGTAATAGACTCCATTGAAATAGCATCCAAACAATTTCTTCTTGATTCTTTATTTAGGGGATATATTTTGTAAAATATTTTTGTCAGGTCCAAAAATAATAGTGAACTATAAGTTTTTATCTTGTTAAATTATCATATAGTTATACTGATGTTTATTTTATAATAATATATCCTAACTCGGATTGAGGAAAAATCAATTTATAAACAATATTTCCTTTTTGGAAATTGAAATTAGGCAATTAGTGGGATGTATTCACTTAAATAGTCACACTAGTTCAAAAATATTTTTAATCTTAGTCCATTTTAATGTCATTATCATAGTAGAATATATGGTTTAATACAAAAATGATCATGATACATCTGTACCAAAAACAATTTTATTACTGTGAACTAAATACCCATATATATATATATATTAGATCAACACCAATGGAATTTTTGATTTATTGTATTGAAGAAACCCTAATATTAAAAATAATTACAAATATTCATGAAATTATTCAACATTTATGTCTGAAATTATATAAATTTAATAATTACATGATAATATCATTTATGAATTTTATAAATTATCTAATGGAATTTTCTTGAGTTTAATTCATATCCTTATATATTATATAATAGAGTATCAAATCCATTCATTTTTATACTACATCACAAAGAACAAATTAAATTTATTTTAAAATATTTTTTGATAATATCCATTTTTAGGGATGACGGGGAAAAATTACATGCACCATATTCAGAAGTCACAAATACCATAAATAAATCAAATACTCGAATAAACAAGGTGCAATAAATGTCATTAAAGGATCATGACCTATGGATAATTGAAACATCCCCTACCCCACATCTACCTACTTGATGGATCCTAGCTCCCCACCTATCATTCATGTTCGGCTAGCATTTACCCATGCAGAGTTTCATGATGCCTAGTACCTGTGGAAGTAATCATACCTTATAATTCTTCCAATGTGATTAGATATACTCCAAAGGTTGATACATTCTTTGAATCCTCCTCTAGGCCTACTCGGGTGGGTTCTTCCAATGTTTTATCTTAGTAACTAGGGATTGACGTCCCTATGGGATGAAGGCCATTGGTGTCCCACATGCCATATGGACCAAAGGTATAAGTCCCCAGCCTTAAACCTTACTTAATCTTGAGTTATTACAAGATTACACATTGAGGATCTTTTCAGGTTTAGAGTTTTAGAGAATTAGATCATGAATCTTGCTTTACATTCCACATTTAAACAAAGTGGTTACATAAAAGACAGTATTCATTCTTCCCATCAACGTAAAAATATTTAACATAAAACATGGATTCTTTCTTGACACTTCCTTTACACTATCATCCCATCATGTACCTTTCCCTTGACCTGTGAAAAACATTTCAAAAACGTGGGATGAGCATAAAAATCTCTGTAAGGGTTATAAAATTATGGAAAGGAAACATGAGTTCATATATACATGAGAATGAAATCATACATTACCCATAAAACATAGGCACATTAACATACCTCATCAAATCATGAATAAATAATAGAAATCATAAGACATAAAAGGTAACTTAAGGCATTCATTACATTCTTACGTAGGGAGTAACCCTCTTGGTTACGTTTGGAATACCCATCACAGTATATTCCCTAAATCTCTTCGGAGAAACCTTAACGTTTCACTCCTTCGCGTTACCCAATGAATTGGAGAGCTATATCAGGATCACCCGCCCTTATTTTATCATGGAACCACCCATCTTCATAACAATGCCCAAGAACCCTAACATAATCTTATCATATAAAACATGCATAAAGGAAACATAACATTTCCACCTTTCAATAACAAGATATCAATACAACACATTGATATAAATACATTATGAAAATAATTTTCAATACCAAAATAAAAGAAAAGTAAAACATGGTATTTATTTTTCTTTTAAAAAGAAGGTATGGCTTGTAGAGAAAGCCGAAACTCAAATAATGGTCACGGCGGTGGAGAAGTCGTTGTCGCCGCATATGTACGACAAAAACATTCCCTTTTTTCCTTTAGTAAAATGCATCGTATAAAAAGATTCCTTTTGGATAAACGTAAATTTCAAAGGGGTTTATACACCATATAAAATAAAGTTGTGTATAAAACAAAATATGCCTCAATGAAAGGAGATTGAGACTAAGTCCCATACAAAGACGACATCCTTGGATTAAGGATAAATCAGTTACATAACTATGTGTGACAAACGAATACATGAAATATAAGTGGGTATTAAGTGTAAAAAAATCATAGGAAATTCACACATAATCATATAATGACATATTCAAGGTGTACAAGTTTATCCCAAAGAATCGAAATTGGGTTAAGAAGTTCCCTTGCAATAATTAGACAGCCTAACGGCGTCACTTCAAAATTCAGAAAAATAGTTTATGAGTGATAAAAAGGGTATCTCATCACTTGGACATAAAATTTACATCAATAAGGATATATAAGAACATATCCTAAAATAATATTATGTGAATTAAAATACATAACAAAATAAGTCTTTTAAAAAGAGGAGGGTGAAAGGTTCCCTTTCCGACATGGGTATCTTTCGAAACATACGCCCCATGAAATAAGGACAATACAACATTGATGAAAATACTCATAAATGAAAGAATATTACCCAATGAGTAAAATAATGGTCATTTCATACACCACTCAAAGTAAATTGTGGAAAATGTAGCATAAATCTCACGGGAATAAAAGTGAGATGAAAAATCCCTTACGAAAACTCGGCAGTCTAACGGCGCCACTTAAAACTTCCAAAAATGGATTGATGAGATCAAATAGGGTATCTAATCACATTACAATAAAGTTTACAGCAATAGGAATATAAAAGAACATCCCCCATCAAAACAAATATGAGATTAAAATAAGTGACATAAAGGAGAGTACTTAAAGAGAAAGAGAGAGGTTAGATCTCTTACGAAAATTCGGCAGCCTAACGGCGCCACTCAAAACATCCAAAATGGATTGATGTGAGAGAATAGGGTCTCTCATCATATGAACATAAAAATTACAGTAAGAGTAATATAAAAGAACATCCCAATAACAAGAAAGATGAGATTATAAGGAATGACATAAAAGAGTGTACTTAAAAATAATGAGAGGAGTAGGATCCCTTACCTCAAGTCCAACATGTCTTGTTCATTTCTTAATATTCCTGAATAATAAACTTTGGTCAATTAATAATTGCCTAAGTACCTCATTTATATATTATTATTAAGTTCATATCACATATTATAATTTTATAATAATTGATAAATAATGTTAGTTCATATCAGACGTTTTTGCCGATGTTTGGTACATGAGTCAAAAATGAACTTGTTTGAAAAAGGATTTCCCATGTAGTTATAAGTAAATAATTTCCAGAATAGTATTAATGATTAAAATATAATATATATCCAGTAAATATTCATTTTATACTATTCCATATCATTTGGATATAAAAAAAGAAAAGCACCGTTCATGGAGACGGTAGGCCGTACGTACGCATGAACGCTACTTTCATTTTTTGTCATATTAATGGAATTAAAACAAAATGAGATTGATATATATATGTTATAATTCCAGAATTATATCCATAATTTAGATGTAATATATTACATATATATCCATTATATATATGTACTTATTATATTACATAACATTTTGAGATAAGAAATGAAATGTATCGTTCATGGAGACGGTAAGTCGTACGTAGGCATGAACGCTACTTCCATTTCTATTTCATATTTAATGGAATTAAAACATAATGATACATAATATTATTTTAATTACAGTATGTTATAATATATAACATCATTAAATATGTCTTTTATACATTCTACATATGGTATTAATGAATCAAATCACTTTGAGGGGGCGGTAGTCCGCACTTCCTTAAATGAAGATATCGCGTTTACCTATAATGGAGACCATAAAGGTATGCCATAAATGAAAAATACAGAAGCTTATGTAAAACATAAAAATATTATATATCATATATAAATATAGTTTCATCTTAATGTCCACCTATGAAGGTGTTAGAAGAATGTTGAACAATCATCGTTTCGGGAGGCAGAAATCCGCCATCCATGGAAACATTATGTTCTTTAACCATTAGATGTATGTGTGTGTAAGTGTATCTATAATACTTCTTATAACAACATACTAGTATATTGAAGATACTGGATTTGTTACAAAATAAATGATTAAAAAGATTTTAGGGGGTTGGAGAAGCAAAATAAAACAAAAGGACACAAGTGAAGACATTACCTTAAAATCTGGTAACTCCCTTTGGTTTGAGCTCAAAGGCTTCCTTGGGAAGACTTCTGCCAAACGTGAGGCATCAAGGAGTAAGAGAGGGAAGTGGAGAGATAAAATGGTCATGGGTTGGCCTATCCAATGGCTTTGGGAGTGTGGGTAAGGAGGTAGAGGTGGGGGCCTTTTATAAGAGGAGAGGAGGGGCACTCTTGTAATATTACAAAATGATACTTTATTTTCAAAAGCGTTTCGGATTTTAAAGGTCCCACGTTGATGTATTTCGAGTATAAGGTGATAAGGGTTCTAAATAAACTCATCCAATAGGTTTTTGACATGTGTATGTCTTAGATATTACATTATCTTTCCATTTTATTTAAATCGTTAAATAATGAGGTCATCAGTGCATCATCATGATGTTATAAATACATTAATTTATTTAATGTCTAAAAATTATAAAAAAAATACTATGATGTAGGAAATCGTTATAGATTTCCAATGACTATTTATAATCATAAATATGACTTGTATAACCCCATGTAAAAATTGTTTTAGTAAAACATCTCATGTTTGTGTCATTATTACTTTAACATTGAATAAAAAGATATTTATGTCATTTTCCAAACAATGTGGCTCATTGGGGTCCCCAAGTTGACCCATGGATTGTCTTGCTCGGCCATGACACATCCAATGAGGGAAGGACATGGGTCTAGGCCATTTCATTTTATTAAAACATTATTCTTACCATAAACTACACTAATTACCTCTAATCGCGATTAAAAACTTAATAAGTTACTATTCACCAAAAAATTTATTTTTATCCCATTGAACCACATTTCACTTCTTAATGACAACCATGTATGTCAGATTTTTTAAATTCAAAGCACAAAGATGGAAAAATTTAATTTAAACAGAAAAATCAGTTTTTATAAGTACCACTTAGTGGTTTCACTATTCATCAAAAATTGAAGTTTTTCAGAAAAAAACCCAAAAAATCACCCTATGCTATATTTGATATTAGGAATTAAAAAATGAAGTCTATTTTAAAAAATTCAAAACATATAACTCACATTAATTAATTTAATTATTAATTCCCGCTGTCAGATCAAATAGCGCGTTTTTATGAAACAATAAGTATCAAAAGATTGACACTAGTTTAAGTCTGATTTCAAAGTAAAATTAATTCCAACGACCACTATTGGATTTAATGGTAAAAATATATTCTAATTTAACTTTTAAACCAATTAAAAAGATAATATAATCATATAAATAAATTATATTAAAAACAGGTTTTGAATTAAAATACAACATTTTACACTATTCATTAAAAATGAACTTTATCGGAACAATACCAAAACTTTACACAAAGTAAATTTTGATGTCCCAATTCTTAAGAAGAGTTTTATTTGGTCCAATATAATGTATAATAGTGAACAAAACTATATTTAATGACGGTTCGCCATCAAAAGGCGATAAGTGAACCTTTAGTGAAAACTAGGGCATATACGCTTAAAATTGAATTCTTTCCGTATTTTAAGCCATTATCTTTTATTGGATAAATGTAAAAACATTTAAAAACATATATAATCATATTTTAGTTATTTCTATCCATTCCCGCCAATACAATGGCTACATGTTAACTACCATTTAAAATAATATTATTTTATTATTAGTGTGTAACGTAAGATTCCCAAGAAACTCGTTGTTGCGTGATTGGTACGCCATCGAGCATAGATTCCCCTTTAAAGTAATATTAATATTTTATTCACAAATATGGATAAATATGAAATTTTCATATTCTTTATTTACCTGGGTTGTTACATCCTTCCCCCCTTTTGGGAATTGCATCCTCGCAATTTTTAAAATTGAGCTTGGAAACATCCTTGAAAGTCCCACATCGGAACAAGAGTCGGTAAAACAATCACTTTAAAATAAAGGAAGATAAGTACATAGGTCACCTGAGTTAACCCATACTAGGATTCCATGTAGAAAAACAAGTACATGGAAGAAAAAGAAAAGGGTCATGTTCTTGAGGGAGAATGATAGTAAACATATCTATGAGAAAGTTAACCATAAGAAAATCACAAACTTGTGATGGGAAAAACGGTATTTGATTCCCCAGTAGGAAAAGATAATAGAAAAAAAATTTAAGTTACTTTTTATTGAGGAATTTATTCATAAGGAAACATAATCACTTATCATGTTGACTTTCAACTTTTACTAGATTCCTTAATCAAACTCATATTTTTTCCAAAAGACGAGTATTTAGGGAGACTTGTTCGCATTAAGAGTACTATAATCAACTTCTAGAGAATCACCTAATCCACCAAAGAGAACTATATACTTCCCATGTCTTCAGGCTTTAACCAAAACCAAAACCTAAAAGGTTAGTTCAAGGTCAGATAATCCAGAAAAGGATAACCCTTTAAAAAGAAAATCTATGCTTAATCTCCAAAATTTGTCCAACAAAACCGAAAGTTCAACGAGGACCATCTGATAAAAAATTTGTCCATAAAATTCTTCAAAGTAAACCAATCTAAGATTGAAACCCAAATATTTGAAGGATTTAGTCACATAGTCTTCCAAGTTAAATCGTAACATTTATGTCCAAAAAACATCAGTTGCTCTTAATGTCTCATATTGAAAAGTAATTAACCTAATCACAAATCCTCCGTGATAGGTTAATAAATATCCATAGACAACCCAAAATCAACTTACTCTTAATTCATAAAATCATATAACTAAAAAGAATCAGTCAAACTAACCAGGGACTTCACGTAGTCTAGTGGTAGGCAATAAATACCAGTCGCACTTTGGTTGTGGGTTCGATTCCCGCAGCTTTGTCCGACGCGATGGGTAGTCACACGGTCTGCGTGTTTTCCTTTTTCCAAAACTATATAATTATCACATCATTCTCGAAAAAGGGATAAAATCATCAAAAATAACCATAACATAATTTAACCTCAATTTTATCTCATGCCTTTCACTTCCATCATAACATATAGTAACCCATAATTACCTCAAAAGTAGGGATCATATAAACCCAAATGGTTCTTTATAACTATGTTCACAAGAGAACAGATAACTATTCCATGAATAAATTTTTCATATATTAAACATCAGGGTTACACATAATATAAAAAGTCTTCTAATGTAACCCCATCATCAAAAGAGACTTAATACTCTTAAGAATTTCACCATAACACTTGAAGCCATTATATGTTGACATCTTACTCATTCAACATTCTTCATGATCCATTAACCATTCCTTTCCAACTTATTCTGGAATACCTCTTTCCTACAAACAAAATCATGAATCATATCCTAAGATTCCAAAATAGGAAAACAATAGTCATGAAATAATACATACATTTGATTGGTCATTGTCAGTTTCTTCATCCTCAATCGAAATGGCATTAGGTATTGGTAAACAAACATTTGTACGCTCTTGGTGATCCCATTCACGAAACATCTTCATAAGACATGTGTTTGCATAATGACCATGCACACCACATTTAAAACATTCAATTGATCCCTCATAAACAACTTCTTTCCCTTTCCTCGAGTCAACTGGATGATTCATTTTTCCATGGCAGGTTCTTGATTTATGACCTTAATTTCCACATCTATAGCATATTTATGTCCCTTTGAAACATTTTCCTAGGTGTTTCTTTCCACATTTTTGACACATAGGTTTTTGAACACACTTATCTTTATGATTATTACCTGTAGTTCCGTAGAGATTTGTTTCTTGAATATATGATTCCTTAGAGAAATCACCAAGGTTTAGGTGGTCAATAATGACTCCAGATAGTTGGTTGAGGATAATCACAAGAGTTCTGATTGCAGCTCCCATATCATTCAGTTTCTTGCTCAAAAAAACTGTCACAGTTTCCTTCACATCCACTGCTACTTTGGTTCCTGCTAGTTCCAGCCATTTACTAAAACCAAAAAGGTCAGTGTGAGTATATCAAAAACCCATTATGTACTAAGGAGGAAGATAAACACTAAGATATACTTACTCATTCACTTTATCAAAAACTAGGAATCTTTCTGAAATCCTAACCATTATGGTAATGCCACTTATGCTTAAAGAATACCCTAACCTCTAAAGTTATCTAAACATCCCTTTGATACCAACTATAAGGCCCCAGCCTTAAACCTTACTTAATCATGAGTTATTACAAGATTACACATTGAGGATCTTTTCAGGTTTAGAGTTTTAGAGAAATAGATCATGAAACTTGCATTACATTCCACATTTAAACAAAGTGGTTACAAAAAAGACAGTATTCATTCTTCCCATCAACGGAAACATATTTAAAATAAAACTTGGATTCTTTCTCGACACATCCTTGACACTATCATCCCATCATTTACCTTTCCCTTGACCTATGAATAACATTTCAAAAACTTGGGATGAGCTTAAAAAGCTCAGTAAGGGTTATAAAAATATTGAAAGGAAACATGAGTTCATATATACATGAGAAATAAATCATACTTTACCCATAAAACATAGGCACTTTTACATACCTCATCAAATCATGAATAAATAATAGAAATCATAAGACATAAAAGGTAACTTGAGGCATTCATAACATTCTTACGTAGGGAGTAACCCTCTTTGTTACATTTGGAATACCCATCACAGTATATTCCCTAAATCTCTTCGGAGAAACCTTAACGTTTCACTCATTCGCATTACCCAATGCATTAGAGAGCTATATCGGGATCACCCGCCCTTAGTTTATCACGGAACCACCCGTATTCATAACAATTCCCAAGAACCATAACATAATCTTATCACATAAAACATACATAAAGGAAACATAACATTTCCACCTTTCAATAACAAGATATCAATACAACACATTGATATAAATAAATTATGAAAACCATTTTCAATACCAAAATAAAAGAAAAGTAAAACATGGTATTTATTTTTCTTTTAAAAAGAAGGTATGACTTGTAAAGGAAGCCGAAACTCAAATAATGGTCATGGCGGTGGAGAAGTCATTGTCGCCGCATACGTACGACAAAAACATTCCCTTTTGTCGTTTAGTAAAATGCTTCGTATAAAAATATTCCTTTTGGATAAACGTAAAAGTAAAATGGGTTTATACACCATATAAAAGAAAGTTGTGTATAAAACAAAATATTCCTCAATGAAAGGAGATTGAGACGAAGTCCGATACAAAGACGGTATCCTTGGATTAAGGATAAATCAGTTACATAACTATGTGTGACAAACGAATACACGAAATATAAGTGGGTATTAAGTGTAAAACAATCAGAAGACTTTCACACATAATCATAGAAGGACATATTCATGTTGTACAATTTTATCACAAAGAATCGAAATTAGGTTAAGAAGTTCCCTTGCAATAATTAGACAGCCTAACGGCGTCACTTCAAAATTTAGAAAAAGAGTTGATGAGAGATAAAAAGGGTATCTCATCACTTGGACATAAAATTTACATCATTAAGGATATAGAAGAACATATCCCAAAATAATATTATATTAATTAAAAGACATAACAAAATAACTCTTTTGAAAAGAGGAGGGTGAAAGGTTCCCTTACCGACATGGGTATCTTTCGAAACATACGCCCCTTGAAAGAAGGACAATAAAACATTGACGTAAATACTCATAAATGAAATAATATTACACAATGAGTAAAATAATGGTCAGTACATACACCACTCAAAGGAAATTGTGGCAAATGTAGCATAAATATCAAGGGAATAAAAGTGAGATGAAAAATCCCTTACGAAAACTCGGCAGCCTAACGGCGCCACTTAAAACATCCAAAAATGGATTGATGAGATCAAATAGGGTATCTCATCACATTAAAATACAATTTACAGAAAGAGGAATATAAAATAACATCCCCCATCATAACAAAAAGGCGCTTAAAAGAAGTTACATAAAGGAGAGTACTTAAAGAGAAAGAGAGAGGTTAGATCTCTTACGAAAATTCGGTAGCCTAACGGCGCCACTCAAAACATCCAAAATGGATTGATGAGAGAGAATAGGGTCTCTCATCATATGAACATAAAAATTACAGTAAGAGTAGTATAAAATATCATCCGAATAACAAGAAATATGAGCTTATAAGGAATGACATAACAGAGTGTACATAAAAAGAAAGAGAGGAGTAGGATCCCTTACCTCAAGTCCAACTTGTCTTGTTCGTTTCATTATATTCCTGAATCATAAACATTGGTAAATTAATAATTGCCTAAGTACCTCCTTTATAGATTATTATTCAGTTAATATCACATATTATAATGTTATAATAATTGTTTAATAATGTTAGTTCATATCAGAAGTTTTTGTCGACGTTTGGTACATGAGTCAAAAATGAACTTGTTTGAAAAAAGATTTCTCATGTAGTTATAAGTAAATAATTTCCAGAATAGTATTAATGATTAAAATATAATATATATCCAGTAAATATACATTTTATACTATTCCATATCATTTGGAGATAAAAAACGAAAAGCACCGTTCATGGAGACGGTAGGTCGTACGTACGCATGAACACTACTTTCATTTTTTGTCATATTAATGGAATTAAAACAAAATGAGAGATATATATATGTTATAATTCCAGATTGATATCCATAATTTAGATGTAATATATTACATATATATCAATTATATATATGTACTTATAATATTACATAACATTTTGAGATAAGAAATGAAATGTACCGTTCATGGAGACGTCAAGTCGTACGTACGCATGAACGCTACTTCCATTTATATTTCATATTTAATGGAATTAAAACATAATGATACATAATAGTATTATAATTCCAGTACGGTATCATATATAATATCATTAAATATATCCTTTATACGTACCACATATGGTATTAACGAATCAAATCACTTTGAGGGGGCGGTAGTCCGCACTTCCTTAAATGAAGACATCGTGTTTACCCATAATGGAAACTATAAAGGTACGTCATAAATGAAAAATACAGAAGCTTAAGTAAAACATAAACATATTAGATATCATATATAAATATATTTTCATCTTAATGGCCACCTTTGAAGGTGTTAGATGAATGTTGAACAATCATCGTTTCAGGAGGCAGAAATTTACCATCCACGGAAACAGTGTGTTCTTTAACCATTAGATGTAGGTGTGTGTAAGTTTAGCTCAAATATTTCTTATAAAAACGTCCTAGTATATTTAAGATACTGGATTTGTTACAAAATAAATTAATAAAAAAAGTTTAGGGGGTTGGAGAAGCAAAATAAAACAAAAGGACACAAGTGAAGACATTACCTTAAAACCGGGTAACTCCCTTTGGTTTGAGCTCAAAGGCTTCCTTGGGAAGACTTCTGCCCAATGTGAGTCATCAAGGAGTAATATAGGGAAGTGTAGAGACAAAATGGGTAGGGTTTGGCCGAGAAAAAGTCTTTGGGAGTGTGGGTAAGGAGGTAGAGGTGGGGGCCTTTTATAAGAGGAGAGGAGGGGCACTCTTGTAAAGTTACAAAATGTTACTTTATTTTCAAAAGCGTTTCGGATTTTAAAGGCCCCACATTGATTTATTTCTAGGATAAAGTGATAAGGGTTCGAAATACACTCATACAATACGTTTTGTACATGTGTAGGTCTTAGATATTACATTATATTTCCATTTTATTTAAATCGTTAAATAATGAGGTCATCGCTGCATCATCATGATGTCATAAACACTTTAATATATTTAATGTCTAAAAATTATAAAAGAAATACTATGATGTATGAAATATTTTTATCTTTCCAATTAATATTTATAGCAAAATATATGACTTTTATAACCCCATGTAAAAATTGTTTTAGTAAAACATCTCATGTTTGTGTCATTTTTACTTTAACATTAAATAAAAAGATATTTATGTCATTTTCCAACCAAAGTGGCTCCATGGGGTCCCCAAGTTGACCCATGGATTTTCTTGGTCGTACATGACACATCAAATTATGGTAGGACATGTGTCTAGGTCATTTAATTTTATTAAAACATTATTCTTACCATAAACTACACTAATTATCTCTAATCGCGATTAAAAACATAATAAGTTACTATTCACCGAAAAATTATTTTTATCCCATGGAACCACATTTCACTTATTAATGACAACCATTTATGTAGGATTTTTTAAATTCAAAACACAAAGATGGAAAAAATTCATTTAAACGGAAAATTCAGTTTTTATAAGTACCACTTAGTGGTTTCACTATTCATCAAAATTGAAGTTTTTCAGAAAAATCCCAAAAATTCACCCTAAGATATATTTGATATTAAAAATTCAAAAATGAAGTCTATTTTAAAAAATTCAAAACATATAAGTCGCATTAATTAATTTAATAATTAATTCCCGTTGTCCGAGCAAATAGCGTGTTTTTATGAAACAATTTGTATCAAAAGATTGACACTTGTTTATGTTTGATTTCAAAGTGAAATTAATTCCAACGACCAATATTGGATTTAATGGTAAAAATATATTCTAATTTCACATTAAAACCAATTCAAAATATAATCTAATCATATAAATAAATTAGATTAAAAAAAGGTTTTGAATTCAAATACAACATTTTACACTATTCATTAAAAAAATGAACTTTATCAGAAAGATACCAAAAATTTACACAAAGTAAATTTTGATGTCTCAATTCTTAAGAAGAGTTTTATTTGGTCCAATATAATGTATATGAGTGAACAAAACTATATTAAATGACGGTTCGCCATCAAAAGGTGATATGTGAACCTTTAGTGAAAACTAGGGCATATACGCCTAAAATTAAATTCTTTCAGTATTTTCAGCCATTATCTATTATTGGATAAATGTAAAAACATTTAAAAACATATATAATCATATTTTAGTTATTTCTATCCATTCCCGCCAATACAACGGCTACATGTTAACTACCATTTAAAATAATATTATTTTATTATTAGAGTGCAACGTATGATTCCCAAGAAACTCATTGATGCGTGTTGGGTACGCCATCGAGCATAGAATCCCCTTTAAAGTCATATTAATATTTTATTCAAAAATATGGATAAATATGAAAATGTCATTTTCTTTATTTACCTGGGGTGTTACAGAAGGCCATGTGTCCCATAGGTCCAAACCAGTGGTCTGATGTCCTATATCAGATTAATAGTTCAGAATGATAAAGTACCAAAATGTTCCTAATACAGTAACTCCTAAATTCCTACTACAGTAACATGATAATTCACCCCCAACCATATTTTATCATGGGAATTTCATATTCCAAAAAGGTTCCTTGACCACTCAGGTACATACTCATTGGTTGTTTTTTCTACAACATCAATGTAATATTGAAATTAATTCAATTAAAATTTTCCTCTTTCATTCTATGTGGTATAAATATTTTACATATATAATTAAATTCAAAAATGTCTATAATAAAATAGTCACAATAAAGACTATCATTTTTTTGGATATATTCTATTTTACTATAATTTATCTTAATACTGAAGTAGAGAGAGGATATTCGATGAACATAACTATTTTCCCTCATTTTTTGTAAATACATTTTTTCGTTTTCTTTTATAATTTCATTCATGTTTAGGAATCACAAATTGTGAATGTTTTATATTTGGACACCTCAAAATAGTATTTTCAATTATAATTTTGATTTTCTCTACAATGAGAGGTTCATTTATTTATTTCTTTTCTTCAAATTTTATGATTTCATAAGATATAATATATTTTTCCTATCTATTTCATGTTAATTTGGAATGATATTACTATAATAATAAATATAATTACACTAAAATGTTGTATAAAGTAATACAGTTTTATTCAAAAACAATTTTACTGAAGAATGTTGATTCAGAAATAGTTATTTATATATATTTAATTAAATGGTATTTAATAATGTTGTAATTTTTCATAAAAATTAGAAAAATAGCAGTGTACTTGGATAATATGAAACCACCCAAAAAATGATACAAATTTAAGAAAATGATATTTTTTAGGGGAATCAATCATTATATGTAAAAAAATCTTACATGTTTTCCACATATAGAGGATGCATTTTAAGAAAGATTATAACTATATTTTTATTATTTTTCAGTATTTTAGAAATTTCCTTATCATTCTCAATGAAATTATATAAATAAATTTATATAACTCTAAAGGTATCAATGTATTGTTATTATTGAAAGAATTATGGAACTCAAAATACATTATCATATTGTATTTTTCAACATCATTTGCGAATAAATTCTTCAACATTAAAATTATATAATTTATTAATAATAACCATAATATGTACATATTCTTTATCAATGAAAGTGTCGCATGGGAAAAATAGGATATGTGACCTCATTAAAAAAATTAGAAAATAATATAACAATATTAAGATAATTAAAAACTATCAATACCACGATAATAAAATTTCAACTACATGATATAAAAAATTGATAATTAATGCATTATCTGAAAAAAAATGTTTTATATAACCATAAATGTTTTTATAAATTAAACCACACATATATAATAATTAAATAAGAAATATTTTATTATAAAAATTGGAATACATAATTTATAATCAATTAAATTAAATCCATAAAATAGAATCCAAAATAATATTTATATATAATTAAATATATAAAATATAACTTAAAAATTTTAAATACATTTTCTATAGGATGGTCCCTATAATTATGTTTGGAAAGCATCAGAAAACAATATGAAAACCCAATATCTAAATATCAATTCACTATAAGTATATCTATTTGTGAATACATTGTAATGAAGGTTTTTCTATGTCTAATGAAATATAAATTCAATATAAATAGTGATATTAATGTTACCATAATAAAAAAAAATCATCTTGATATGTCTGCCTAAAATGATACATGTAAACAATAAGATTTCATATTTTTCTGCTTCAAAAATTATACAATTCATTCTAAAAAGTATGATTTTAAACGTGATGGTATACTATCTGTACTTATATAGAATGTTGAAACATTTCATGATGTGTATGTATTTTATAAAATTATTCTTTTAATTCGAGTTTTACATTCCAATCTAATTGAAAAACATTCCAGTCATATGTGATGGAAAATAATTATTCATGAACATTATTCAGTTAAATTTTACAATTCAAATTTAATTTATTACTACTGTGTTCATGCAATTATTCATAAATGATATCATATCATTGTACTTCCATAATTGTTGAAAATAATTCATTGAACCAGTTATTAAACAAGTTAATTCACGATAATTTAAATTGACTATATTTTCTACATATATATTGGGTCCGACATCACTCAATTAAGAATTGACAGATGCATAAGAATTTTCTTATTTCAAGTTGACATGTCAATTAAATGTGGAAAAAAAATCAAGGTTTCAAATATCATATCCTAAAGACAACATTGCAGATAGATTTGATTTTTAGTTTATTATTCTCAGCGTATTTCATATATCTAGATATCATATGATTGCTTAAATTAATTTCATCTCTAGACATAGATGAAAATATTATACCCATAGAGTCTAGTAACCCAAGCCTTAACACAATTTAATTTCATAAAATTTAACATATGTTTCAATAATGTGTGATCCATGGATTTATAGTTATAGAATCTTTAGTATATTAAATAGATGTATTCAGATGCATTAATATATATAAAACATCATATTGTCTTAAAATACCTTATAGTAATCCTGTTAAAATTAATAATAAAAAATACTAGGATAAACTAGGGAAATAAAAGTGTAAAATATTTGAAATAGAAATTCATGTAAGGGACTGCATATGGAATGATCACATAAAAAGGGAGTTAATAAGAGTAAATATTATTACAGAGAAAATTATAGTGAGCATGGAAGCATGGAATTGTGGTATGAAATTAGAATTCCATGAAATCATTAAGTATAAGAAAACAAAATAATAATGAAATCATAAACATTAGTCTTGGGTAACTAAGAGGAATATAATCATAAAATATAAAAAACCCCATGATAGATTAAGTTCACTACCCATTTCCCATAAACATAGTGTTCGATATCCCATGGTGGAATTATTTTAATAGGTATTCTTATAAATGTAGTGAGATAATATATATGGTGAATTTGCATCACCCACCATTCCCATAAACATATCATAAAAATTCAGATTGTATACTGGGTTTACACTGTTAATGAAATAAGAATCATATCACAAGATATAATGATTTACAAAATTAGTGGAGGGATATATAATTATTGGCATGCCCATTAAATAATTATAATAATAATATTCACATTAAAACATTTTCTAAATGAGTAAAAAAATTAATATATAATTAATATGCATGATAAATCCCATGATATAGATATGGGTTTGATAATTCTAAATCAAAGAATAATAGAAGGATAAATAAAATGAAACTAAAAGATAATAAGGAAATAGATCATTTCAAATATTAATAATTCATTATGATAAATGTGTCTCCAAAATGTTGTTCCATTCTATAAATTTCAATTATTTTTATAGAAAATAAGAATTAAAAATTTAAAACATTGGTGTAGTGTTTGTAAAATTAGTAAAATATATATTTAATATACGAATTGGATTAATATTCTAGATGAAACTATACTTGAAAAAATATGAATCTATATAATATAATGACTAATTTTATTGTATTTTCCATTATTAATAACTTCTTATGGGTGTGATTCTTCCCTCGTGAAAAGATATATGAAATTACCCAGTAATCGAGTTCACTTAATTATAGAAAAATCTATGTGAATTAAAAAAATGAATATCCCCGATAATGAAAATGATATATAACTATGTATATGCATATTGGATATATATAAAAAATTAATAAATAAGTAAAAATATGAATTATTTAATGTGAAAAAAAGACATGTTACCCAATAGTAATGATGATGGTACCAAAGATCCATTACATTAATCATGAATGTGTTATTCACATGCGATTAAAATATTGAATAATTAAATGACCATAATTTAATATTTAACTAGGAACATTATTAGTGTATATTTAATTCTCTATAGTCTATTTATAATAAAATCCTATTTATTTATAATATCATTTCCCCTTATATCGATTACTTGATAGAGTTTGGTTAATCTATTCAATAGAATTTCTCTCACATTGTTCAGTGATGTTTTAAAATATATTCATGATCTATATAAATTTTGGGGGATTAATTTCATTATTATTCCCTGATATCAATACATATATTTATTATAATGATATCCTATTATACCAAAATAAGGAATGATCCTTGATATGTCCTTTTAATGTGGTTAATGTTATTATGATCATTTATTTTTTATCAGTCATATATAATTCCCATAATTATAAATGGAGAGTATTAATGTTTTAAAAAAAATATTTTTTATATACTGAATTGATTTTTAAATTCTATCATGATAGGTGGTCATCGAAAACAAAACGTTTCATTCTAATAGATGGTAGCCAGCAAACATGCATAAAAATTCTTTTTTCGAAATGATTTTAGTGGAATGAATGAAAAGGATATTCAATTATGATATTCAAAATTAATCATCATCAAAATATTTTTTTATCATTTCTTCGTGGAATATGGTGACTTTAGGAGTATCAAATATGAAATGAACGTATTTATGATAGATTGAGAGAGCTATATTCCACTTGGATATTTTCCATTAAATAACTCATTATGGTGATTCTGATTTGATTTTTTTTACCAATGATTCTTGTGGATAAGGGTGGTTTTTAGGAGTCACATTTTAGTAGTTTCAGTTAATGTGAATATTTCAAATGTTTGAAACATTGAGGAGTTGATTTCCATTTAAACGTAAAGGGAGTGAATATTTTACATATCACATTATTTTTTGATAATTTCATTTCATTAATCAATGAAAATGGATTCATAAATGTCCAATAATGTTGTGGGTCATGTTATAGGGGCGATAAAACCTCCACTATTAAATATTATACAATTTTTACCAATTTTTACCATTTTAAACTACTTTTACCCAAATTTACCATTTCCACAGTAACTACCCATTCTCCTCCAGTAACTACTTTTAATGACCGAATTATAAATATACATTATTTAATAATATTAAAAATATTATTTAATATATTTATATAATTATATTTAATAACATTTCGACAACTAAAGAAAATTAAATTTACCTTTAGCCCACAGAAAACAAAAAACATGTTATCTTAGAAATATATCATTTTATGATTGAAATTTATGTGTGATATAATGTTATTAAAAACTTTATGAATGAATTAAATTTAATTATTTCAATATAAAAAAACTTTGTGTGGTTTTAAAATAAATCCAAAATACACACTTTCCAATGTATTGTTTAATTACATAAATAATCTAAAAAAAATAGAAATAGAAAATTTCATTAGAATTATATTGATAAATATATGTTTTATAATTATAATAATATATCACTACTATAATGAAAAATATTTTTTAAATAAATATAATGTTTTTAAAAAATATATATCTCTCTTTTATAATAATAATGTAACAAAATTCACCATTTTTTAAAACCATATATTTTTTATTATTAAATTAAAGAAATTAAATTATTTTAGAAGAATCAAAAAATTATTAATAAGTTAACAATCATCAATAAGGAAATTAAATAAATTTAATGTTACTATATTACATTTATATATGATACAATTTTATTTTTAGTTTTTTTACATAAAACATAATAAAAGATTTTCATATTATAAATATAACCTATGTTCTAAAATGAACAATATGGGTATGAAAATTAAATTACAATTTTAATATATATATATATATATAAATTTAATTATAATATATATTTTATTATAATAAGTTTTCATTATTTCTCAATTCTTGTATGTATGTTATATGTGACTTGTTATTTGTGATAAAATTATTTTTCATTATTCATGTTAAACTCAATGTCTTTTGGGGACACTCAAAAATTGATCAAAAATGAACATTTCAATTATATATCAAAAATAGGGAACCATGTTGTGTAATATTGACCTTTTATAACTATATTTTTTATCGATTAAAAAATCATTTAAAAAAATTCAAAAAAATTAAATGAAAATATTTGATTTTTAAATTATATTAATTATTTTTCATAATTTTTATATAACATCAAAAAATTGATTAATAAAATATAATTATTATATTTCTTAAAATATTCATTATGAAATCATTTTTTATTTTTCTCTAATAAAAATTGTGTCACATTAAAGGATGTATTATTAAATATAATAAGTTTTCAAATTATTCATATAATTTATACATATATATATAATCATATATATTAATATATTTCATAATTTAGTTAGACCTATTTATACAAACTTATTAAATTTATTAGTTTTTATGGTATAAAAATTTAATGGGTTCACTTTTTTGTGATGTTAGTTGAATAAGATATTAAATATAACTAATTTAGTTAAAGGAAACAAATATATTAAATCATCACGCAAATACAATCACCCCCAAAATTATATTTTTCTCATAGTTTTAAATCCCATAGGATGGGTTCAATATCCTTTTGAATATAAAATTATGAAACACTATTATAATATATTATGGGTTGTTTTCAAAAATGAAGTGAGATTTCCATATATGGAATTTTATTTGAGATCATGGTAAAAAGTGATTGTAAATTGCAAATAAAATCATAATATTTGATGAAGAGTTTAACTAATAAGGTGAAATCATCCTGAAAAACAAATTAATATTCATATGCAATAGATATAATAGATGTACTATCATTTTTTATTTTATAATATCTTGTTTTTGATATAATAAATTACACGGTGCATTTATAAAAATGACATGAAAAATAAATATCATTCAAAAAAATAGTTGTTTAGTTGGATTTCCCTAAATATAATAATTTATGAGGAGGTTTGTGTCAGTTTTACACATCATCCTATGGATTGGTTCATTGGGTAATAGTGTTTCAAAATCCCCACTTCAAAACCATGAAATTTCTAGTAGAACATTTGGAATAACATTTTTCATCATCCTAAATAAAAGTAAAATCTTCCATTTTCCTCCGCAGTTAATTTCTAGATCCCCCAATTTAACAAATAGAGTGCATATTTCCATTCTATTGAGACATTTACTTGGGTGTCCTTAGTCAAATTTTTTACGTAAGAGAAATCTAATATTTCATCATTCATCATATATTTTTTCAAATGGGATTGTGACATTATCCTCAAATATTCATGATTTAGATTTCAACAATGCATATATTTTTATTCATATTTCATGGTAGCTGAATTGGTATAGTCTTATGGTTTCCCACCAAACCTCCAATTATAGTGTAATTGACAATGGTAAAACCATATCTTTCTACCCCACACCAATGTTCTTTCTATTGTTTCCCATTTCTATAACAAAGTGGGGTTAATATGTTTGAAAAAAATGGTACCATATAATGTTATTATAATCAATAATTGTATTTGTAACATATAACAACACGATATCATAATTTTTTATACTATTAAATTAACAAAAAAATATTTAATTTATCCTATATAAATTCTATTTTCACTTATTTTATATATTTTTCAATATATAAAAATCATATATATACATGTATCTTAATTTTATCATCATATTTTTTTAACGATTCATCCAATATTAACATAGTACAAATTTTCACATACATCAAATACTAGTCCCATTAAATAACATGGGGATCAATCAAACATAGTAGTTCCTAAAGAGAATATGATAATGTAAATAATTACCCATGTGTATTTCTATCTAGATGTTTGGACTTTGGTCCAATCAACATGAATTCAAGTGATGATCACAAAATTCCCAGGAATCAATTTTTGGGTTGATTATGTAACATCCGTATTTTCCATTGATATATAATTTTTTTTTTTGAATTTATAAGTCATTTTATCTATATCCTAAAAAATCAATAAAATTTATACCAACGTATATGTCATAGGTTTTACGTAAAAGTAATCAACTTGTATATAAGTGAAATTTTTCTTTTCATGTGATTTAAAAGGGTATTCTCTACTTTCGTACGTATAAATATTTTATATTACCATGTGTAAGGGAAATTATATGTGATCCAAAATGGTAATCCCTGGTTTTTTATTTTTTATATAAGGTTAATTGGGCACTACATTTTGGTAATCCATTCTAGTTATAGGTACTTACCTATGTTATGTAGGGGTATGGTAGTGTTTCATAGGGTTGTGTATAGGTAACCTATAACTTCTTATGTATAGTTTACTCAGAATGTAAGGATTACTCCATTATTATACTGGATATTTTAAAGAAACTAGATATATGAAATTGTATTATTAGAAACAAGACTATAATAAAACAACATTTCTATAATGTATAAAACTATTAGTTGATATCCCCATTACCTATATCTAACCTAATTTAAATTACTAATAATTATTATAGGGAAAATAATGTTTCACAGGGATTTTTTGGTGCCTGGAGCCCAATTTTCTTGTGGAAATAACATGAAGAGATGGTTATAATAAACTATATTTCACAAATTACATCGTTCGAATAAATCATGTGATTTTTTATTACAAAAAAGTGGGCCACACGATTTTAATTTACTATATAGCACCAACTGCATGTACATATGAGGGTTGTAGGACTTGTTATAGAGGTTTTTTCTTGGTATGTTCATAGCCAATCTAACTATGTGGAAATACCATGTATGTAGTGTCATAAGATAGGGATTGGAACATGCTTGGTTCATGTTTTGTCCAACCATGCTGCCAAACCAAAAAACTCATTAAACATTTGGTAAAAATTATCATTTTCACCTATATCTATTTAACACTCCCATCCATTCATTTGAAACAATTTCACAAAAGATCCTCCTTATTAATACCCACATCTAAACCTATATATTAGTTTTTAATCGATTTCATTATATGACATCTAAATCATGACACATTTATCATATTGGATTCCTTTCATTTTGTTCTTCATTCCTTTGGTTCCTTTATTCATTTGTGTTTCCTTAAATGACATTATTTTTTTCAAAATGATATTCAATTTTTCATGTTTTCCATATAATATTCCATTTTAAACTGATAAGTACCAAACCAAGGCCTAATACTGGATAAGGTATATAGTAAAATCATAAGTTATGGGGACTGTGACTTATCCCTAATGGCCCACAATTTTTTAATTAGTGTCACTAGGTTCATGCTTAATTGAAAAAAAAATTGATCCTAAAATTATTCTACAATAAATTGTGTTTTTTATATTTTAAAGAAGGTCATAGTGATGCTTTTCGATGTTTTCGGATGTTGGAACCACAATGATACCCCCCCTAGGGTTTATTCTTTTTTTTTTGTCTTAAATGGACTATACTATGACTATCTTGAATACTGCTTAGGTGTCTTTTCCATGAACTATATTATGGTATGCATTTATTTTAATGGAATGAATTAAAAATCAGTTGATGTAATTTGTATAAATTTATATCACTTTTATCTAGTAATTTGAAACTGAACTAGGAATTTGTTGTGGGTCATTATTAATCATGTAGTTTATAACATTATGTAAGGAATGAACAAAATGAACTTTTATTGGAATTATTATTTAAAAAAACATAATTAATTATGAACATATCAAGACCTAAAAATGGTTCCTGTCATATATGTACATTTTCAACTTTCTTAGTTCGTTCAGACCTGATCCCTCTATGGATTCATAAGGGAATACCTTGTGTACTTAGAGAATGAAATTATGATATATTAGGTATGTTACTAAATGACATAAAAATTCACAAGAAATAGTCCTTTTTATATTATTTGATGTCTAAATTGGCTATATAGGATCACTTTCATCCTACATATATTAATAATTCCCTAAATTCACTCATCTGATTCTTCATGATGTCTGAAGACATAAGTCTTCTTGAATTATTCTCTTTGCACTCTAGTCTTGAACAGATCATAAATGAACATAATATTGAAACGTGGGTTATTATGTATATTTAAATTGGAATTACTTTGGTATACCCCTTAGTCTAAAATTAGTCCTTTCTATAGGATTCATGTTTATGTACCATGAGGTAGACAAACATTCTGTGGTCAAGGATTCCTTGTTTCCATTGGGATAATTTTTTGTATTATAATAATTATTATTGATGGAAACTAGTATTATCATACCATGTTCCTTGAATAAATTATTAAATGAGAAAAAACTAAAATAAATCCATCTGAGAATGAATTTTCTACGGTCTTCTAGGTGTCAAAAGAAGAATCTAAAATGGACTTGTGTTATATTTATTTCTTGGATTATATTTATTTATATTGTAACGCCCCGACCCCAGCTACCCAGAGTCGGTGCATTACTTCGTAACATTGGCATGATCACAAGAAAGATCAAATCTCGAAAGACCGATTGGTTTAGTATCCTTGGAAACACTAGATATATTCATAGGTTTTACATTACATCATAAAATGAAAAACTACTACAACAACATAATGTCTCCATAATACACATTCATATCCCCACATAATATCCCTGCAGGTCATTCATAATTTACTTCTTCACTTCCTTGGAAAAATAAAACATATAAAAGGGGTGAGCTCAAATGCCTAGTAAGGATAACAAAATAGCGGAAACTTTCATAAATAAGAATAAACTTTTAAGGCAATGTATAACTAAAACAAAAGCCTTTGAAACATGAACTTTCAACATGGTATGGCATAAATAAAATGAAATAATGCCATTTACTTATTCACATTGATATTCTACTAATCGAATAATCACATGCAAAAATCAATAACCACTTTCATAATGTTGGAATGCATAATGCCAGACTATCATAACCATATAGCCAAGGCCTCGTGCCAAGACTACAAATAAGATTTTGTCAAGGCCTTGTGCCAAGACACTAGTTTGTCTCATGAGACCTACCGATGCATCGAGGATCTATAGCGGGCTCCACCCGTCACTTACTAAGTCCAATGCATTCCCATTTGAAAAGGTTTAAACATAACATAAACATTCGTATTAAAACTAGAATACGAAATGTCAATAATTTCAACATAAACTATGAATGGTATAAAAATAGCACATCCACAGTCAGACATATCACAAAACCTTCAATACAATATAGAAGCTTTGTATTACAATAAATCAACTTCAAATAAGCGTAAAATCCATCAAAAGATGTTGACAAAGATGAAATCAAAATTCTTTTTAAAGAAATATCTCTTTTTATTTTGAATTCATTTAAGATCCATATAAAATAAAACATTTTCTTTGAAAATATTCTTATAAGCTTGTAAGGGAAGTTTTGAAGATTTTATAACGGCGGAAATTAGCCGCACCCGCCGTATAAGTTAAAAAAAACATTCTTACCTTAATTCTGTCGAAAAGGTTAAAAAGGGACCTTATTTTGAAAACGACGGAAAGATTCCTTTATAAACCACTTATAAAAGTCAAAAAGGGTATAAATGACTTTAAATCATATTCTAGTAAATATTAAAAATGTTTTGAAATACATTTTTACGAAACATGGATGTGGATGATAAAGAGATCCCAGTAGATTATTACATATAAACAACCTCGGATAATGAAGAGATTGTGAAATAACCCTTACCATGTACTTTTCCTTGGTTGGGGTAGGTTAACCTCCTGTATAATGGTGAAATAATTGTTATTAAATTATACAAGAATCATATATATTAATATGATATCATATATGATCTTTTAACATTTATTTGTTAATAATATCTTAGAATTATCGTCGTTTCGGGTGTTAACTTACTTGTTTTATTTTATATGTTTTGTTACGTAAGACATGTTTGTAAAGGATAGGTTGTATATTATTCATATCCAGAATGATATCAAGTCCTTAAACATCATTTTTAAATCATCAAATGATAATTATACTTGAATGGATACGATGGAGAATGAATCTCATCGCGTTCGTGGAGACGGTAGTCCGTACGTACGCACGAGCGACAATATCATTCTTTTGATATTAAAATAATATATAAATGGATGGTATATCATATATAAAGAATCATTAACATGTTATATTTGTTATTTACATGAGTTACACATCATTATTATCCCCATCCAAATAATAATATATTGAATAACAATTACACCACAACGTGGAGACGGTAAGCCGTTCGTACGCACGTATGGTGACATGTTATTCAAAGGGTGGATAGAATACTGAATATGGTTGTACCATATTTATAATAACATCACAGTATATGTGAGATACCGGAGTTATTATTTTAGAATGGTAAGAACAAAGGAAGAAGAAGTGGAAGAAGAAATGAACTTGGAGAAGGGTGGTGAAATCATTACCTCTTCTTCGGGTTCTTCCTTTTGATTTGATCAAAAGGGCTCCTTAGGTTGGCTTTCTGATCAAACTAAGGCCTCTAGGTTGTAGTGAGGGATGTTTAGAGAGTATTTGGGCAGAGTTTGGCCGAACCAAAAGGCTTTTAAGGTGTGAAGAAATGAGAAGGAGGAGTGCCCTTTTATAAGAGGTGTGAGGGGCACCTTTGGAAAAGCTAGAAATATTAATTTATAATAACTTCATTTCGGTTTCTAATGGCTCAAAAGTTGATTATTAAAAGTTTAAGGTTGGGATAGGTCGAAAACCACTCAACCAATATAATTTAGACAGGTTTGGGTACTTATATTAACCTTATCTTTAAGTATTAACTCTAAGTTAATTAGTTTCACTTTTACAATGTCTCTTTGTATTTTTATATAATATGGTTAATAAACATACAATATACACCCAAGAGACCCCCAAGTGGTACATTAATTATGAACCTATCATGATATAAGTCTCTTGGCCGAACCATAGATTTTTAGGAATTTAATATCAATTAATAATTTAATATTTGTTTTAAGAACTCTTTTATGTCAATTTTGACACTATTCAATAGTTGATTTTTGTGAAACTCATAACAGATTGATTACTTCGAAAAAAGTCAATTAAATCAATCCTACTATATCATATTATCCTATAAAATTAGTTTCATTCATTAAAAGTTTCATATTATATTTATTTGGGTATTTATAATATCAATTATTTTAATTTTTCACTATTATAGTAATTACTGCATCATCATTGTGTCATAAATAAAATAACTTATATAATGTCTAAAAATTATAAATAAAATATCATTATGTAGGAAATCGTTTTATCTTCCTAATGAATATTTATAATCTAAAATCCAACATATATAACCCTATGTAACAATTGTTGTGCTAAAAGATATATGCTTGTGTCATTTTTGTATTCATTCTAACTAAATTAAAATAAAGTGTCATTATCACTTACAAGTGGATCCATGGGGTCCCAAAATTGACACAAAGATGCCCATGGTCGACCATGTATCAACCAATAGGGTTAATACACGTTTTAGGGTAATTTAGTATTATTATAATATTATTTTTTTAACCCTTATTTACCGGATTTACCCTTAACCATGGTAAATAAAATATTTACTGCAGTAATTATTCAAAATGTCTAAAAATAAAAGTTACCTATTTACACAATTTGAACATCCTGATTCCAAATATGGAATCCATTTTCCTAAATTCTAAACACAGAAGTGGCAGAAATTAATTTAAAATTAATTCCCGCTGTCAAAACAAAAAGCGTGTTTTAAGAGATAATAACTATCAAAAGATTGACACTTCTTTATGTTTGGTTTAATTGTAAAATTATGTCCAATGACCAACATTATATTAAATGGTAAAAATATATTCTAAATATACTTTAAAACCACTCAAATTCATAATTTATCAATATTAATTATTTTGATTAAAAAAGTTGTTTTTAATTAAAATTTAGTAATTTTCACTATTCATCAAAATATAAAAGTTATCCGAAAAGTACCAAAATTTCACCCTAGGCTAATTTTGATATTCTGAATCCAAAAATGAAGCCCATTTTGAAATATAAAATATATATAATTTCAAAAATTAGTTATTACTATTCATAACGGCTAGTTTAATTGGTTGTTAGAACTCGGTGTTGCGTATAACACACGCTATCACATTATTCAATGAGAAGCGTACCGTAGAAGCTTGGGATGTTTCATTTTAAATTTTTGATGTCCCCATTTAGTCAAAAAGTTTAAAATATAGTATTTAAAAAGGGTTCACTATTAAAGTTGATAAAAGTGCAATACTGAAAATGAATTTGTTCTTGCATTATATCTAAGAAACTCATAATATGGTTTCTAAAATTATAAGGATTATATAAACATTAAAATTTATCTAATACTATTCATAACCTCTTTTGAACGGCTTGTTTGGTAATCAATGGTGTGCTTGAACTTGGTGTTGCATGTAGTGAAAGTTATTGAATTATTTTGAAGAACTAACACACTATGAAATCTTGGGGTGTTACATTCTCCCCTCCTTCAATAAATTGCGTCCTCGCAATTTGAAATTGTTCTTCGAAAATAAAAGGTTGAAAATAGATAATATATTTGTGGGAAACCCCACATCGGAAATTGGGTTACTAAAATTTAGTCTTAATATGAGGAAAAGAGAAATGAAAGGATCACCACCAAATTATGATCTCTATTAGGAGAACATTGGTGGAAATTAGAGACATATAATTGGAGGAAAAACGTAAATATTTATAGGTAGTGATTGAGGTCATCAATCACAAAAAAGTATAAAATTGAGGTCCTTAAAATCATCAATATATGATGATTTGAAATACCATCGGTTCAACAAAACATAGGGTATTAAGATAACACATTTTTGACGTTTCAAAATATATTAGTAGAAATCCCACATCGAAAAATGAATTAATGAGGCCTCTATTTAAAATAAAGAGTCGAATGTATGAAGATTACCGAAAATAACACATACTAGGGTTCCATGTAGGAAAATATGGATATGGAAGAAAAATATAACCATCAATTCTCTGATGGAGAGTGGTAGAGAACATTGCTATGAAAAGGCCAACAATCCCAAAGCCATAAATTAGTGATGATTTAAGGTACCATCTAGGAAAACATTTTTGTTCTAAGTTGCTTTTCTTAATGTTGAGGAATTTATTTATGAGATTGGATAAGATCATAAGGAGATATACTTACATTATAATTAGAGTTTTATCCATTAATAAATTTCTACTACAAACTCATCTTTCACTCTAAAAGATAATAGAATGTAAAAATTCTATTTACACTATTCGTATAGGGTTCCAAAATAAACGAATTTATAATTCATCTACAAGATCTTTTAATAAAAACTACATTATTTAATCCAGTACATCTCGTGGTCCAGTGGTAGGTGATACACCGTTGTCGCCCTTCGGTTGCGGGTTCAAGTCTCGCAGCCCTGCCGGACGCAACGGGTTGCCGCCCGACCTCCGGGTTGTCCTTTTATGGCAATCCAAAATAATCCAAACTAGAACTATCCAAAATACTTCTGTCCAAACTCACAGTCCAACATTTATAAGGAAGGTAAACATAATATAGATCCTTTTTACCCCGTAATAGCATATTAATACCTTCATCATGTATTACCATATTCCTTATTGATTACATTCATCCTCCCTTATTCTATATAGAATGCTGGATATACTTCATTAATCCAAAAAAAATTTAAACCCCAACAATGATGGAATATACAAATCATTAATCACTTCCAAGGTAGTCAAGAATATCCAATTTATCCAAAACAATCACATATTATTCCAAAATCACTACCTCAGTATGAGAACTATATTATGATTTATCATTCTCTCAACCATATATTTTCCAAAAAATTATCCTGCTATTGAGTCACTTTTCTTTGTTCCACACAATCTCAAGTCCTTAATGAAATAGTACTGCAGTACAATCCTTATATACTCCATAATTATTATAACAAGTACATTGTTGATAAAACACTCAATTGACATAATCAACATAAGAACTCTAATCATTCCTCTTCATCTGTGGTAGTATCATAACTTGATTATTATCCAATAACATCATTTGCGGCATATTCTGATGACTGGGACATAGGTTCACGTAGTGTCCAAACTCCTTGGAAATGAAGAATTGTACATTTGAAACCATTTTCTTATCCTTGCAGTCACGTACTTTGTGCCCTTTTCCTCCACACTTATAACAAACTCCCATTCCTTTCAGGCATGTTCCAGGGTGTTTCTTTCCACAGTTACCACATATGGGAAAATTCTTCTTTTCCCTCTTACCTTTATCCATCTTTCTCTCTTCCATCCTTTTCTTCTCTTGCATCCTTTCAAAGCCATAGGACTCAGTAAACTCTTTACTTATCTTATCAACACATGATATTATTTCTTCATATGATGATTATACATGCGAGACTATTTCTTTTATAAATTCTGGCATAAGACCATGAAATATATGATCCTTCTTTCTCTTTGCATCATGTGCATTGCTAGAGTTCTCATTCCTTCTACTGGGCGCCATTTCTAAACAATGGCATACACTAGATCAGTTTATGAATCAAAATACATAATCCCATACTTATAAAACACTTAACATAAATTGAACTATTTATGGATATAATCCATAATCATAAGAATTTTTTCTTTGAGGATGTATATACTCATAATCCCTTCAAAATGATTTGTAAAGAAAATGAGAGTTATCCTAAGCATATCCCCCGGGAGTGTCGTAACCAAGAGTGCAGCAAGGCCCGTTGTCGTGCACCACTTCCCGTTCGAGTCTAGCTCAAAGCGGTGTTTTCGGGTTTTACCCCTAGGTACATCTGTGCCAGAGCCGCCTCTACCTGCTCGTATCCAGACAGGGATGTATTGCTCGGAAAACTCACAAAATCTCTACAATACCAAAATTCTATGAAGTTCTTCTATACTAATCCTCAAAGTTCATCTTAGGTCTACGTGCTCTAATCAGAGTTTATCTAAATCTAGCTTCCAAGGTTTGTACTAAACTTCCTTTGATACCAACTGTAACGCCCCGACCCCAGCTACCCAGAGTCGGTGCATTACTTCGTAACATTGGCATGATCACAAGAAAGATCAAATCTCGAAAGACCGATTGGTTTAGTAGCCTTGGAAACACTAGATATATTCATAGGTTTTACATTACATCATAAAATGAAAAACTACTACAACAACATAATGTCTCCATAATCCACACTCATATCCCCACATAATATCCCTGCAGGTCATTCATAATTTACTTCTTCACTTCCTGGGAAAAAAAACATATAAAAGGGGTGAGCTCAAATGCCCAGTAAGGATAACAAAATAGCGGAAACTTTCATAAATAAGAATAAACTTTTAAGGCAATGTATAACTAAAAAAAAGCCTTTCAAACATGAACTTTCAACATGGTATGGCATAAATAAAATGAAATAATGCCATTTACTTATTCACATGGATATTCTACTAATCGAATAATCACATGCAAAAATCAATAACCACTTTCATAATGTTGGAATGCATAATGCCAGACTATCATAACCACATAGCCAAGGCCTCGTGCCAAGACTACAAATAAGATTTTGTCAAGGCCTTGTGCCAAGACACTAGTTTGTCTCATGAGACCTACCGATGCATCGAGGAGCTATAGCGGGCTCCACCCGTCACTTACTAAGTCCAATGCATTCCCATATGAAAAGGTTTAAACATAACATAAACATTCGTATTAAAACTAGCATACGAAATGTCAATAATTTAACCATAAACTATGAATGGTATAAAAATAGCACATCCACAGTCAGACATATCACAAAACCTTCAATACAATATAGAAGCTTTGTATTACAATAAATCAACTTCAAATAAGCGTAAAATCCATCAAAGGATGTTGACATAGATGAAATCAAAATTCTTTTTAAAGAAATATCTCTTTTTATTTTGAAATCATTTAAGATCCATATAAAATAAAACATTTTATTTGAAAATATTCTTATAAGCTTGTAAGGGATGTTTTGAAGATTTTATAACGGCGGAAATTAGCCGCACCCGCCGTATAAGTTAAAAAAACATTCTTACCTTAATTCTGTCGAAAAGGTTAAAAAGGGACCTTATTTTGAAAACAACGGAAAGATTCCTTTATAAACCACTTATAAAAGTCAAAAAGGGTATAAATGACTTTAACTCATATTCTAGTAAATAGTAAAAGAAAATTTAAATACATTTTTAAGAAACATGGATGTGGATGATAAAGAGATCCCAGTAGATTATTACATATAAACAACCTCGGATAATGAAGAGATTGTGAAATAACCCTTACCTTGTACTTTTCCTTGGTTGGGGTAGGTTAACCTCCTGTATAATGGTGAAATAATTGTTATTAAATTATACAAGAATCATATATATTAATATGATATCATATGTGATCTTTTAACATTGATTTGTTAATAATATCTTAGAATTATCGTCGTTTCGGGTGTTAACTTACTTGTTTTCTTTTATATGTTTTGTTACGTAAGACATGTTTGTAAAGGATAGGTTGTATATTATTCATATACAGAATGATATCAAGTCCTTAAAAATCATTTTTAAATCATCAAATGATAATTATACTTGAATGGATACGATGGAGAATGAATCTCATCGCGTTCGTGGAGACGGTAGTCCGTACGTACGCACGAGCGACAATATCATTATTTTGATATTAAAATAATATATAAATGGATGGTATATCATATATAAAGAATCATTAACATGTTATATTTATTATTTACATGAGTTACACATCATTATTATACCCATCCAAATAATAATATATTGAATAACAATTACACCACAACGTGGAGACGGTAAGCCGTTCGTACGCACGTATGGTGACATGTTATTCAAATGGTGGATAGAATACTGAATATGGTTGTAACATATTTATAATAACATCACAGTATATGTGAGATACTGGAGTTATTATTTTAGAATGGTAAGAACAATGGAAGAAGAAGTGGAAGAAGAAATGAACTTGGAGAAGGGTGGTGAAATCATTACCTCTTCTTCGGGTTCTTCCATTTGATTTGATCAAAAGGGCTCCTTAGGTTGGCTTTCTGATCAAACTAAGTCCTCTAGGTTGTATTGAGGGATGTTGGGATAGTATTTGGGCAGAGTTTGGCCGAACCAAAAGGCTTTTAAGGTGTGAAGAAATGAGAAGGAGGAGTGCCCTTTTATAAGAGGTGTGAGGGGCACCTTTGGAAAAGCTAGAAATATTAATTTATAATAAATTCATATTCGGTTTCTAATGGCTCCAAAGTTGATTATTAAAAGGTTAAGGTTGGGATAGGTCGAAAACCACTCAACCAATAGAATTTAGACAGGTTTGGGTACTTATATTAACCTTATCTTTAAGTATTAACTCTAAGATAATTAGTTTCACTTTTACAATGTCTCTTTGTATTTTTATATAATATGGTTAATAAACTTACAATATACATCCAATAGACCCCCAAGTGGTACATTAATGATGAACCTATCATGATATAAGTCTCTTGGCCGAACCTTAGATTTTTAGGAATTTAATATCAATTAATAATATAATATTTGTTTTAAGAACTCTTTTATGTCAATTTTGACACTATTCAATAGTTGATTTTTGTAAAACTCATAACAGATTGATTACTTCGAAAAAAGTCAATTAAATCAATACTAATATATCATATTATCCTATAAATTTAGTTTAATTCATTAAAAGTTTCATATTATATTTATTTGGGTATTTATAATATCAATTATTTTAATTTTTCACTATTATAGTAATTACTGCATCATCATTGTGACATAAATAAAATAAATTATATAATGTCTAAAAATTATAAATAAAATATCATTATGTAGGAAATCTTTTTATCTTTCTAATGAATATTTATAATCTAAAATACAACATATATAACCCTATGTAACAATTGTTGTTCTAAAAGATATATGCTTGTGTCATTTTTGTATTCATTTTAACTAAATTAAAATAAAGTGTCATTATCACTTACAAGTGGATCCATGGGGTCCGAAAATTGACACAAAGATTCCCATGGTCGACCATGTATCAACCAATAGGGTTATGACACGTTTTAGGGTAATTTAGTATTATTATAATATTATTTTTTTAACCCTTATTTACCGGATTTACCCTTAACCATGGTAAATAAAATATTTACCGCAGTAATTATTCAAAATGTCTAAAAATAAAAGTTACCTATTTACACAATTTGAACATCCTGATTCTAAATATGGAATCCATTTTCCTAAATTCTAAACAAAGAAGTGGCAGAAATTAATTTAAAATTAATTCCCGCTGTCAAAACAAAAAGCGTGTTTTAAGAGATAATAACTATCAAAAGAATGACACTTGTTTATGTTTGGTTTAATTGTAAAATTATGTCCAATGACCAACATTATATTAAATGGTAAAAATATATTCTAAATATACTTTAAAACCACTCAAATTCATAATTTATCAATATTAATTATTTTTATTAAAAAAGTTGTTTTTAATTAAAATTTAGTAATTTTCACTATTCATCAAAATATAAAAGTTATCCGAAAAGTACCAAAATTTTACCCTAGGCTAATTTTGATATTCTGAATCCAAAAATGAAGCCCATTTTGAAATATAAAATATATATAATTTCAAAAAGTAGTTATAACTATTCATAATGGCTAGTTTAATTGGTTGTTAGAACTTGGTGTTGCGTACAACACACGCTATCACATTATTCAAAGAGAAGTGTACCGTAGAAGCTTGGGATGTTTCATTTTAAATTTTTGATGTCCCCATTTAGTCAAAAAGTTTAAAATATAGTATTTAAAAAGGGTTCACTATTAAAGTTGATAAAAGTGCAATACTGAAAATGAATTTGTTCTTGCATTATATCTAAGAAACTCATAATATGGTTTCTAAAATTATAAGGATTATATAAACATTAAAATTTATCTAATACTATTCATAACCTCTTTTGAACGGCTTGTTTGGTAATTCATGGTGTGCTTGAACTTGGTGTTGCATGTAGTGAAAGTTATTGAATTATTTTGAAGAACTAACACACTATGAAATCTTGGGGTGTTACATATATAGACAATATAGATTTTATATCCACATACTATATTAGTGTAGAAACAAATGGTGGTGTCTAATTGAGTTTAAATGGCACCATATCTAGGTTTAAGATGGTACATGGGAAGATTATATGATTATGGGTGTGGATAATGGCAATCATATAATAATAGATATGTGACATCTTGAATTGCGATGTGATATTGTTATCAAATAATCGATCTAGTTGTTGGGATTCGGGGATAGTGTTTTGTATTTTTAAAAAAAATTAATCCAATTCATCGATTTATTATTTTTAATTTAGAATAAGGGTCACATAATTATGGTATATGGTATTGTTGGAAAATGTGAGTTGATTATTTATGTTTGAAATTTTTATACTTCTTTTTCTTCATTATATAATATTGTTTCATGTATTATTATTTATATAATTATACTATATTTGATGTTTTGTTCCACAATAATCATGATGGTAATATATATCTACCATTCATCATTAGATCCTAGATTCTGGTAGGATATATATTTTTTACAAGGAGGGAAACCCAAGACCATCTGGAATACTAGTTCTGTTACTGTTACTAGGTGACCTTGGTTTGGGTAGTCAAAAAATGTTATCAGATGGGAGTTTATTTTCAATTATTCTATAGATTAGGTTGGAAGAAATGAGACTATGATGTGTTACAATTTTATAATTTGAATTGTCTTGGTATAATCTAAACCATATTTGGGAGAAAATTTCATATAACTGGATTTGATGTTTTTGATTATTCTCATCATAGTTTCATAGAATTTATGATTTGGTGGCACACATGAGGATCTATTTTGATTATGATAATATTTGGTCCCCTTTCTCCATTTCAATATATGTCATGGAATAATTTCTTATTAATCATTTAATCATTTTATAGGATTAATATTCCATACATTATGCAGGGCTTTGTACGTTTATTTTCTATCTTCATGAAATCAGTTGTATGTTCCTTTTGTGATATGTCTACTGTGAAACAAATTATTCTACATGAAAATTAATATTTAATAATTCATTATTAAGATGACTAAATTAATAATATGGTGTTTTCCCAAAAAAATGATGATTCCACCATAATTAACCAATTATCAAATTTCTATGTTATTTATATGGGGTTACGTAAATTGAAACATTATTTAAATTATAATAAATGGATATAATTTATAATTAAAATAGTGATTGTCACTCTATAAATTTTGAATTATGATTCATTTAGCCAAATAATATTATATAACATGTTATAATATTTAATTAAATAAAAGAGTCTAGATAAAGTTAATTGATCTGTCAATTTGTGATTTTTAATTGATTTTAAATAATAAATAAGGAATATAATTACCTTTTAAATTTATATAAAAATAATTAAATGAATACTAAATCCTATATTCAAACATGTTCATTGTTAAATGTGATTCTAGTTTATGAAAAGTCTAAATTTTACACTATAACATTAAATTGACAATATATACTAGGAACCCTTTCTAAAATAATTGAATTGAATTGTATATGACCCAATTAAAGGGAAGTATGAAGTGTCTCTTCTGGTTCATTATTAACTAAAATATTGCTTAGACATTAATTTAGGAACATTAATAGGAATGGGACTTACAATATTTCCTTTACAATAACTAATTTTATATATGTGGTGATTCATCATTTTAACATATCATGGGATTCTTATTGGAATGCATTGAGATATGTATCAATAATTTCATTATGATTTTCTCTAGGAGGGCACTGACAACCATGCTTCGTAGGTGGTGGGTTATGGTGAATGAATGTTACCTCTAGTAGTTTCTCTTGTGTTATCTCTTTCTATTATCGATGCTCATGGTGATACCCTGTTTTGATAGTAATTCCAATATATTATACTTTTATAGACCCTATCCTTTTACATATAACATTACAGGACTTTAAGAATAATTATAAGTCAGTATACAAGGAAAAGATCATGAATTCTTGTGTCATTGAAGACTGGGCACATAAAACATAAAACATGGAACTAAATCTAACATTACATTACATAATATTCAAAAATAGACCATAAATTCCATTGTGATTATATATAACCTTAGGATAACCTGGGGATAACATGAACAATGGGATGAGATAAATTCCTAGTAAGGGGTTGAGAATAATAATAAATCCTTATCACATGGTTTATAAACCATGATAAAATGAAATAAAAAAGGCATATAACATAAGGAATCATAACACAAAAAAAATGGAGTCATATATACATGGAATCATAAAAATGTGGCTGCAACTTAAAACATGACTTTAGTATGATTCAATGCTAATTTCCAAAATCATTTCCCATAGTATCAAGAAGCCTGCCAAGACCATCAAACATAACATCTCCTAAGTCTTATCTTTACCCAATGCATTGGAGTGATATCTGGGTGCACCCATATTACCATGTTCATGAATATTCTTTACATATAAATAACCATACATAATCAATCATACATAAACATATGTGAACCCATAGAGAGTAATTGGAATCTCATTCATGACATAAAGCATAATGGATAGGTTTACAATAAAATTGTCTATGATAGAAAGGAATCAAAACATGCATGGACTTTAATAAGGTATAATATGAATATTACATGGAAAGTGATGTAAAATACAAGTGAATACATTTTATAAGGTTATTAAGTAAATTCCAAGCATTAAAACATTTTAGTGTGGTTTTAATTAAATCAACAAAGAGATTTTAAAATTTAAATTGTGTTTTACTTTTATATAAAACCAGAAAAAATACCATGAAGATTTTTATAATAAAAAAGTGGATTCTATAAAGACCATTGTGTCTTAAAAAAGAGGATATGGTTCACTAGAAATTGGGTAAAAATTTACGATGTTCACTTAAAACGTGTTTGCTTATTGGGATGTATCAAGGAGGGACTCACTTAAAATAATGTTTATCACCATAAGAAAATTATGGATGGAACTGGAAACATGATTTTGGAAAATATAGAAATCATGTAGAAGATGTAAATAAAATCAAAATTCAGCTTCATTTGGGTAATATGAGTGATAGGCCATCCCGAAGGAAAAAGGCGCTTCCGGTAGAATTCTTTACTAATGAACAGCATGGAATCATGTGTACTAAAGAGGGTTTAATGAGAGAAAATGGGTTCATAATTACATATAAACCATGATTAAAGTTTTTGGTAGGTGATAAATCATACCCCATAATTAGGGATTACCCATGAATTGGAATATCATTGAGGAGATTCTTGATTAAAAGTGAATCGGAGAGGATCTTGTGCCTCAAGTCCATTGGTGTTCTAGACTTGTTATTATTATCCTGAATTTAATAATTATATTTATTAATTAATAATTTCATAATCTATTATATATGTAATTGATTTATTTTAACCTATTTATGTTCATTTATGACCTTTTTTATTTGTTAAAACGGTCAATTTCATTATTCAGATCAGTTTACTTACTTGGTTTCAATGATCGGTTAACTTATATTCATGTTCAGATGAACATGTACGATGAAATTGGTTGTTAGGAATTGAAGTTATATTATATTAGAGACTATGCAAGAGATTACAGAGTTGAAAATTTTATTTAGTTACTCAATTTGAAGTCTATTCATTATATAAAACCTTAGTGACATATTTTTGGGTTAATTTGTGGGTTTTTACCACAAACACATTTTGTTTTATAAATCAAACCCATGTTTACACAAGGATTAAAAAACCATGGATGAGGAATTATACATATATAATGTTCTGGTGCGACTATGAAAATGGTTTCATTACTAGAATTGAATATAGTAAGGGAAATTGAAAACTCGTTGTCATTGATTGTGCTAAATTAACACATCTCCAATAGTATTTTCATTCCTTTCAAATAAATGATCAAGAAAGGAGATAATATAATGATTTATACCATTATCATAATATCATTATTGTACATGTATGTTAATGGAGTTATCATACCGTTTAGTAAAGCGATGTGATGAAAAAACTAGAAAACAAAAGAACATAAAAGAAATAAAATAATTAGAAAGAGGGATTTACCACTAGAGATTAACTCCTTTGAAAAACTCTAAATAGGAGAGGATTTGGTATTTTTAGATACATGGGGCTGTTGGATGTGTTAAAGGAGCTTGGGAAGACAATTTGATAGAATATAGGCAAGGCACATTTCTTGAGAGGTATGAATAAATGAGGGTGTGAATGGTGGTATTTATAATGGAGGGGTGAGGGTTTGCATAATATTATAAACATTAATTTATTATTACTTCACTAGAAAAGAAATAATGAGTATTCAATGAACAAGAATAGTAATAAATTCTTTTGAATTCGAACCATTGAGTCTTATATCACCATATCATCATTAATTACTCAATAAATATATTATTTATCATTTATCATAATTGTCGTATTATACTTTTCATAAAAAAATTCAAGTATTTTCAAAAATTCCCAAAAATGTAAAATAAACATTTATTGATGTGTAGAATCTAAAAAAGAAATAAATTTCTAAAAAATATTTTTCTACATACAATTAATTTAATATTTATTTAAAACCATTCTTTATTCTAAAAAACAGTTTTATAACATTTAGTTACATATTCCAAAATATAGGCACATCATACATTCACATAAATTGTATTTATATACTATCTTAGGTAAGGTTACTATTCATTATGGTATATCAATATTTATAAGTGTAACATTACTATTAATTTGTGTATGTTTCTATTCACCAAAAATTATGTTGGTCATATTAGACTCCAAATAACTTTATGATCCCAACTATGTATTTTAGATTTTCGAAGTTCAATTCACAGAAATGAAAAACATATATTTAAAGGAGGTCACATAGCACTTAGTTGAATATTATATTGTGATTTAATGTGATTATATGACCTCATGAAAAGAACAATATTGGAATTTAATACATTGGGTCTGTATATTCTTCCCCCCTTATGAAATTTCTTCCTCAAATTTTTGTTTTACATTCTAGTCCATAAATATGTGAGTGTAATTTTCCTTTATTTCCTCCTCCAATTCCCATGTTTCATCTTCGTACTTATGGTTCCACCATAGTAACTTGACCAGGTGAGTATTCTTGGTATGTAGAACATTATATCTATGATCTATGTTCGTTACTAACATTTCCTTGTAAGAAAGACCATCATCCAATTGTACCACCTCTGAATATAATACATGTTTGGGGGATCTGGTATGTACTTCCTTTTGAAGGATACATGAATGAACACATATACATTGACCATGTTAGGTGGAAGTGCTAGTCGATAGGCCACAACCCTGATACGATCAATAATCTCGAAGGGGTGATGTACATGGGAAATTGCATCCCATTTTTCCCCAACCATAAGACCTTCTTCCATGACAATATGCGTAGAAATACCATGACTCCAAATTTGAACTAAAGGTATTTTAGATGATTTTCAATATAACACTTCTGTTGACTATGGTCTTCTTTGATATGCTGCTGAATTGTTTTCACCTTCAACACCATATCTTTATCCATATTAGGTCCTAGCAGCTTACTCTCACTGAGATCATCCCAACACGTCGGTGTTCTACAACATTTCCAATGAAGGGCTTCATATGGGTCCATTCATATACTCGAGTGGAAACTATTGTTGTATGAGAATCCAACTAGTGGAAGATGTTGGCCTCATTCTTCATTTAATTCCATAGAACAAGCTCTCAAAATATCTTCTAGTTTTGGAATCATCCTCTTATATTACCTATCAGTTTGAGAATGATAAACCAAAATAAAGTTTAATTCAGTTCTTAGAGCTTGTTGTGGACCTTTACAGAACAACGAGTTGAATCTCAGATCACTATCGGATATAATATATTGTGGTAATCTATGTATCCTTACCACTTCATTGATTTAAATCCATGCATGTTGATCCAATGAGAACTCCTCTCATAGTTGAATAAAGTGATTTATCTTTGTAAGAGGGTCCACAATGAACAATATATCATTGTTTCCTCTGGATGTCCTTGGATGTCCAGTGACAGTGTCCATGGTAATGTTCTCCCACATCCATGTTGGTATGGGTAGTGGATTCTTCATCCATTTAGTCCTTTTCCTTTCATCCTTCCCTTGTTTTCGTACCAATCGCATTGATATATATTTATCAATCTTCATATTCATATTGTCCCCCCAAAATTCTCGTAGAGATATAAATACATAATTGTGCTCCGTATGTAGAAAGAGAAGTTTGATCTATGTGCACCATTCAGAAGCTCCATCGTTATATTTGGATCGGGTTGTACACATAATCGTGTCCCTAATCTTAAAACTCTTTCCACATCAAATTTGAAATATGAGGATTTCCCATTTCTGATAGCTTCCATATTTTTCTAAATTTCAACATCTTTTCATTGATATTCCTATATTTTCTCCAGGATTATGGTTGAACAATCATTTGAGAAAGGACTGATGATCTTCCTCCCATAAATATTCCCTTGTCTATCCTTAGCAAATCCTATATTATCAGATTCTTTTCAATTCTCATAATTGATAATGATACATAATCCTTTATACTTAGAGCATCTGCCACCATATTTTCCTTATTGGGATGGTTGTGGATTGAAATATCATAATTCTTGATGAGATCTATCAATATTATTTGGTGTATATTATGTTATTTTTTTGTGAATATATATTTGATACTCTTATGATCAGTATATATCTCACACTTTTTCCCATAGAGACAATGCCTCTAAATTTTCAATGCAATGTTCACAGCCGCCAACTCTAGATCAAGCGTGGGACAGTGTTGCTCATGGAATTTCAACTACCTTGGCGTGTTGGATATCACATTATAATTTTCCCTCAGGACACATCCCATGCCCTTCTTTTAATAATCACGGTACACCCCAAAGGTTTCTCCACTTGTTGGGAGTGTGAGTAGTGGCATAGTGATAAGCCTCTATTCAACTTCTTGAAACAGTCTTCACATTATGGAGTCTGGAAAAACATTACTCACATCTATTTCAGCTAGGTCATTGGGTTTCAAAATAATGAAAAGTTCATCACAAATTGTACATAAACCCAGTTAGACCAATGATGATGCGGATCACCAATACAGATGTTGTACTAGGCCACTCTTCAATTGCATTTTTCTTGGAAGGGTTAACAAATATCCATTTTCTGGTGAAAACATTCCCAAAGAATGATACTTCCTCTAATCAAAACCTACGTTAACTGTATTTTTCATAAATCTTCTCCCTTTGCAAAGTCATTGAATTTGTATTCAAATGAACCTCATGTTCCTCTTTTCTCTTAGAGTATATTATAATATCATCAATAAAGACTACCACAAATTTTTCAATGTAATCATTAAAGACTCTTTTAATTAAATCCACGAAAGGCTTTGGAGCATTAGTGAGTCTTAAGGGCTTCAAAATGAACTCATAGTGTCCATAACTCTTTCGAATGTATGTATTCGGAATATCTTCCTTCTCCACCATTAATTGGTCGTATCCCAACCGAAGGACCACATTAAGTAAACAACTAGCCTAAAAAAGATGATCAAACAATTCATCTATATGTGGTAGGGGCTACTTGTTTTTTATCATGATTTTATTGAGATCAGGATAATCAATAAATATGTACATTGATCATTACTAATTATTAATGAAGTGGACTAGATCATCCCATGATGAAACCCATGGGGATGTAAAACCTTTCTTCATATTATCTTGTAAATGCTTCTTTATCTTTTCTAATTCTACTGTGGACATTCTGTAAGGTGTCTCTGATATATGAAGAGATTTAAGAATAAGTTAAATCGAGAACTCAACCTCTCAACCAGAAGGATGACTAGAAAACTCTTCAGGGAATAAATCAGTTTTATCCATCAAGACGGGCATGTCTTTAATCCAAATTCTCTCCTTTGTCCCAATCATTTATGCTAAACATGATTGCTCATAAATAATTAATATTCACACTTGAGATAATGATTCTAATAGATACTCATCTTCCTCCTTAAACTTGTATGTAGTTGGATGATGATTCGGGATTGGAATTGTGATCTCCCTTTCTTGAAAGTTGATGTTTTCTTTATGAAAAGATATCAAATCCATTCCCAAGATAGTAGAAAACTCTACTAAAGGAAGTACGATAAGATTTAATGGGATGTTCAGTCTACAAATGTTAATTGGGGAGGAGTTATAAACCATATAAGCAATAATTTCCCCATTTACTATTCTCATAGATAATGTGTCATTCAGTTTTTGTGGTGGTGCCTGAATAGTTATACTAAACATACAGGATATGAAATAATATGTATAACCAAAATCAAAGAGTATGTTCGCTATTATTAAATGAATAACTAGCAAACCTGTCACCAAATAATTTTCCGGATCCACTATATCAGTAGTAATAGCATAATCCCTTCCTTGATTCGTTGGAGGATGTTGTTGATTTTATCCGACAACCCTTGGATTAGGATAATTGTTTGCATAATGCACATGCTCCATGCATTTGTTAAATTTCACCGTTAGTTGATCATTGACCTAAACATTCCATTCTTCTTCTACATTAGTAGGATTTTCATATACCTTCTGTAGTTCTTGGCAATATGTTACATCTTTCTTTATTTGAGGCAACTTTTTATTCCTTTTGGATAGTTTCCCGGATGCATCATCCCATAGGTTTTTCATGTGGTATATTCGGGCTTCTTTACATCATGGTGTTTGTTTTTTGAACCACCCATGTTGTTCTCCATTTTATCGCTTCTTGTCATTGGGCCCACAAGACCACTGAGAGTCTCCAATCTCCATTTCAACCTTGAGGGTACAACGGACAATCTCCTCATTGTTGTCAATGTATTGGATATCCAACTCCTTCTGTAGACTCGGTTATATCCCACTAAGGAAGTGATCCACCTTATATTGGGTGTTCATGACAAAGTTTGTTGTCTACCTTTTGTTCATTGTAATGTTTTCATCATACGTCTTGATGGACTCATCCTCCTTCTAAATGAGAAAGTGGAACTCTCTTTCCATCATGTGATGGAGGGTTTGAGGAAAATATTTATTAAAAACCATTCTCTTGAATTCCTCACAATCTATGGAATCAATTTCCCCTTTGGACATTGTATTCGTGATCTCTGTCCACCACTTATCAGCTTCTGCATCAATACAATTGAATTGCAGTACAACATTCTCTTCTTCCAAGCACTAGAGGATAGATAATATCATTTCAATGGAGTTAATCCACAGTTCCATGTGGAGGGTATCCAATGATCCACTAAAAATGGGAGGCCTTTTCGGTATGAAGGATTCTACGAAAACATGCTCTTTCCATGGAGGAATATGGCATTCCAAATGATTTGATTTATTATTCATAACTTGATCCAGTAGCGCAAGTAATTTCATGATTTTTTTAGAACCCATTATCATTATGTTAGGCATTTCTTTAGGGAAATATTCACATTTCCTATCACATTGATTGTTGTAATGTGTTTTTCAATTTGTTGCCCTTAACTATTAAAAAGAACATATAATTAGAGGGCATGAATGCATATCTCTTGAGAAAAAAAATAAATTTTTTAACATAAATGGATAAACTTGTTAAGGATAAATATATCATAACTTTTGATTCATTATGTTTAAATCTTGTTTATCCAATAAATATTTCATAACATATATTCTTATGGGATTATTGGTATTCCATTAATATTGGATTGTATTAAGATAATGAATTTACCAAGGAATATCCCTCGGGGGTGTCAAACCAAGTGTGCAAACAGGCCAATTATTGTGATTTAGGATACCCTATTTCAAGCCCAAAACTCCTTGTCAATGATTTCAATCATAGTTACAACTATTCCAGATCGACCTATACTTGTTTGTATATATTGATGAATGTATTTTCTTGACAAACCACTTACTTTATAAATAGAAAAAGATATGGTATTTTCATATAAATTGTCTTGTTGTTAAGGTTCTTACTAATTTTCTCTATTCATAATCTCCCAGTGTGACTCAACCATCATCTGATACCAATTATAGAGACCTTATACTTTCACATACAACATTACATGATTTTAAGACTAATTATAAATTAGAGTAGAAGCCAGGTATCATGAAGTCTAGTGTCTTTGATGACTAGGTAAATAAAACATAAAACATAGAACTATGTATAAAATTTCTTTATTTAGTCTTCATAAATAGCCACTAACTTCTATTGTGATCATACATATTAACTGGATATCTTGGGGTTAACAAGAACAAAGGGATGAGTTAAAATCTCAGTAAGGGAATAAGAATAAGAATAATTACTTAGCACATGGGTAAGAAAACATGACATAATAAAATAAAAAGGCATGTATCCTAATTAATCCTAACATATAAAAATGGATTCATATAAACATGGAATCATATAAATGTGGATGAAAAATAAAATGTGACTTTATTATGAGACATTCCTAACCGCCAAGATCGTTTTACATAGAAGCACAAGCCAAGGATAACCGCCAAGACCATCACACCTAACCTATAATGAGACTTATATTTAACCAATGAATTGGAGTGCTATCTGAGGAACCCATATCAAAATGTTCATGAATATTATTTCCACATAAATAATAATACATAATTAATCATAAATGAATGTAAGGGAACCCATGGAGATAAATGGGTATCACATTCATAAAATAAAGCATAATGAATGTGTGTACCATAAAAGCATCCATGAGTGAATGGAATTTAGAAATACATGGTCATTAATAAGGTATAATAGGAATATATCGTGGTAATTTCTGTAAAATAGATGCGACAACATGTTAGAATAGTATTTTGGAAATTCTTAAAATTAAATCATTTTAGTGTGTTTTTTAGGAAAACACTAAAGTGCATTTAAAATAGAAAAGGGAAAGAATTATATAAAACCATAATCGAACCAAGATGGTTAAAACTAAAAAATAATGATTTTATAAAGAATATGGTGGGTTAAAACTGAGGATAGTGTTCACTTGAAATAGGGTTAAATTTTTGGAAGTTCCCTTAAAATGAGTTTTCTTATTAGGAAGAATTAAGGAGGGAATCGATTAAATTCATGTATATCCCTGCAAGAGAATGGTGGATGGATCATGAAACATGAGTTTGGAGCACATAAATATAATTTATAATTTGTATATAAAACGAAATTACAATTTCATTGGGGTAATATGAAAGATAGAGAAACTCGACAGAATAAACATGGTTCGAGTAGAATTCCTTAAGGATTGTCACTATGGTATCAGGTGTACTATATAGGATTTAATGAGAGATAAATGTGTTTTTCCATACATAAAAATCATAAGAGAAGTTTGGGATATGTGATAGGTCATACCCCATCATTAGTAATTACTCATAAAATGGAATAGAATAAAGGACATTCTTGAATAAAAGTGAAATGGAGAGGATCCCTTACATTATGTTCGTTGGTGTTCTTTACTTGTAATTAATTACCTAAATAAAAATAATTTTTTTAGATAATAATTAAATAAAAAATATATATTTAATTGAGTTTTTATAACCTTTTAAATTTCATTTAAGACCTTTTTGATTGGTTAAAAGGTTCTATTTCATTGTTCAGGTATGTTTTCTTACTTGGTTTTAAAGATCGGTTCACTTATATTCATGATCTGTTTAACCTGTAAGATGAAAGTTGTTGCCCAGAATTTAAGTTATACAATTTTAGTGAAAAACATGTAGATTATATTGTTGAAAATTTAATTTGGTTACTTATTGTTATGTTGAATCATTATATAAAACTATAGTGACATCCTTTTGGGTTAATTGGAAGTTTTTGATCACAAAAAAACTCATTTTGTATTATAAACCAAAACCATTTTGACAAAAGGATTACAGATCCATATATGAGGAAAAATTAATATATTATTTTATATTTCACCCATGAAATTCATTTGATGACTATAATATATGACGATGATTGAAATTGATAACATTTCATCCTTGATTATTCTAAATTAACACATCTCAAATCGTGTTTTAATTTCATTCAAAAAATAGTTGGGGAAAGTATAGAAGGTAATGAAGTATCCAATTAGAATAATTAAATTAAATTAAAAATATGTTACAAGAATTATCATACCATTTTGTTGAAGGGAGGTGATGGAAGAAACAATAAAAGAAAAGAATGTAAAAGAAATAAATGATTTGGGAGGTGTAATTTAACTCTTGACATTTACTCCTTTGAGAGCCTCCAAATAAGATTTTATTTGGTATTTTGAAGAAAATATGGGATTTTGGACGTGATAAAGTATATTGGGAATATTATTTGGTAGAATATTTTCAAGGAACAAGGATTTAGAGGTGTGAGGAAATGAGGGTGTGAATGGTGGTGTTTAAAGTAGAAGGGAGGAGGGCTTCATAATATTATAAAAATTAATATAGTATTTAGTCACAATACAATAATTATTGAGTATTAAATGACCTATAATAGTAATAAATGCATATAATTTTGAACCAATTGGTCTTACGTCATCATATCACCATCAATGACTCAATAAATACATTATTTAGCATTTATCATAATTTGTCGTATTTTACTATTCATCAAAAAGTCGTGTATTTTATAAAAATCCAAAAAATGCCCACTAAACATTTATAGACATTTAGAATACAAAAATTAATTAAATTATTAAAAAAGTAATTTCTTAAATATCATTAATTTGATATTTAATTAAAATTATACTTTATTCTAAAAAACAGTTTTAAAACTTTTACTTACTTGTTCCAAAATATAGGTCTATCAATCATTCAATTAAATCTTATCTCTCTACTATCATAGGTAAGGATACTATTAATTAAGATATATCACTATTCAAAAGGTAAACACTACTATTCATAATGGTATGTTACTATTAACCAAAAAGTATGTTGGTTATATTAGACTTCAAATAATATACTAATCGCAACGGTGTTTGTCAGATTTTCAAAATTCAAATCACAAAAGCAACAAAAATATGTTTAAAGGCCATATAGAACATAGTATTTCATTATTTTGTGATTTCATGTGATTATATTGCATAGTTATACGAAGTAAAATTTTATTGAAAAAATTGGGTCGTTACACTGCAAACTATATAGGGAGCTCAACGATAGGCCTCTTCTAAGGAAGAATTTACCCAATATATTCTAAAGTAGCATCTACCAATTTTATAGTGATGAAGGTATCCATTGAACAAACTCCTGATCAATGTCCATTGTATATATTTTTTATAACCTTGAGACACCTACTATGATGGGATTAATGCTGGGCACTTATATTATTTTAGATTCACCGAGTGTTGGTGGGATATTCAATATCATGATGATTAACATAGGGGTATGAAATGGAGAGATTTCAAATCTAGTGTATCTATTTTATGTTCCTTGATGATACAAATGGATAATATTTCATGATATTTCATGATCATGAAGTATATTATAATGTCTGTCAGGAACTATACATATTTCTTTTTGGGGATTTATCCATTTTCACTAATTTTATGGGGAGATGTGATACATAGTGTAAGAAATATTGAGTAGGGGATTAGATACACCAACTGATATTAGTAAAATGTATTTATTGTATCTACCATATATGATATTATGATTTAATCACTTTTCATATAAAAAATCTATATGTAGAAGATGGTATATTGCATGGTTTCATACTACTGAGGTAGTGTAGTGGTTTCTCCACTATCCAGAAACACCATCTTATGAATTATCAATAGTTTAATAGTATCTATCTCATTCAAAATATATGTTCGATAGTGTTCCATCAGTATGGGAAGGGTGGCCACTTGATTCCTCCGTGTGATAGGAACCCATTTGAGTGTATAGCCTGTGGATGAATATTCTATATTCAAAAAAACATCCATACAAACCCAAAAAAGTTTTACTTGGATAGGATATCTTCCATATCAACTCTCCATTATTGGATCAGTATATCCCTGATAAGAACATAGCTACTGTGATACCAGTCGATTTGGTCGAGAAGGGAGTTGCCGTTGTGGTAGCCATTCAATTATTTTTTAGCACCAATAGAGAGTATCTAATAAGTTAGTTCAGCTATTGAGCAGTCCAAAGAACCTTTGTTTTTTCACCATGTATATCTCATGCCCATAGATTATTGTGAAATACCATTTGATGATAAAAATGGAAATAATGTCCAAGAATATGTATGACATACTATCTCTATGAACGATGAATCAATTATCTTACTTTAACATTAATATATTACCCTAATCACATTTGAAATAAATATATATGATATTTATATCATGGATAACATTATAGTGAATATTAAATAATGATCATATCAAAATGAAAAAAAAAATTGAGCACAAACTCACATGAAAAACAAAGCAATTATCACCTAAAATAGTGATTTTGACAATGAATTGTTAAAAAATGGGTGATAAAACACTGTATGTAAATGATATATATGTTATTAGATATATGATTACATACCAATGAAATATACATGTATGATAAACTAATGTTTATTAAAAATTATATTCACAAACATATGAGGTAAGTAAAAACTAAAGTGTCTGTTTCTCATCTCACTTTTTATTTTGTGATTGATACTCCATATTCCAGACTTATTCCTTTATACGGTTTATATAATTATTATTCATATATTTTTATCATTAATATAATTATATTAAATATATTTAATGATTCATTTGAATTTATTTCTCTCTGGGTTATTTAGATTTATAAGATACTATTGTGGAAACGGTTCATTTCGGAATCATGGTATCATTCAAAATTGTTTTTTGTGAGTCTCCCTTTGGGGAATTATACTATATTTATATCATAAAAATAATAAATAATATTATACTAAATATTATCATGTAATTATAATTAAATATAAAAATTATTCATCTATTTTGTACTTTAAATAATAGAGAAAAAATTTAAGAAAATGTGGCAATATTTCTCTTTTCAGTTGAAAATGCACATTCCAACCAATATATGTTTTAAAACAACAATTTTTATAACAACTAAAATCAAATATTTATTATATACCTTTTGAAATAATTGTGTATTTTTAACAAATTTAGTAATATAATATTCTTTTCTTTTTAATAATTTTGGTTACTTTATTATTTTCTGAAAATTTGAATGGAATCAATGATGTAACATGTACGACATGAACATAATTTTCCACCATCATGATTCATAAATGTTTGAATTATCATTTTTCAAAAAAAATTAAGGTTATTTCCCAATTACTGTTTTTATATTTTTTGTGAACATATCATTTAAAATGATTATTATCAATATTCAAATGTTATTTTCCTCATAAATTTGTATATTATTATTTTGTAACATTTTTAGTGACCATGATATTATATATAACTATTTGGAACATAAAACTCCATAAAAAATTATGTAGTTGAATGAATTAATAGTGTTCCTCAAGAGATTACAAGAAACTTGCTGAGTGAATAACTACTGGCTAAAAAGTTTTCGGTTAAACAATTTAGTAATGTATGTTATACTATAAATTTAGTTTTATATAAAATTAAAATATTATAACTCATTTCTAGTTATGGAAATGAATAAAAACAAAACATTAATAACTCTATTTATTTTTATGAAATGTATTTATCATTAATACTAAAGAAAAAATACATAAATATTGACCAAAATTTGAGGAAGGAATATATTTAGGTTATTGAACAACTTTTAATGATATAGAGATATTACTAAAACAATTAGTATTGAGGAAACTGTACATGTTTTGATTGATGAAACTAATATTTTGGTTTTAAAACCACACAAACCAATATCTTCATATGTAATTTCTAATACAAATTTAAAACCCATTCTAGAAAGTTCTTCTCAATGTGTTTGAAATGGAAAAAGTTTTGTCTTTGGTTGAAAATCATAATGAAAATTCTATAATTTGAGTAAAATCAGTCTATTGAAAAAAAATATGAAAAAATAGAAAAATAGTTATAAATAAATATATACTTGTTTTTATGGGATATAAACAACATGATTTAATAGGCTATGAATTATACTAAGCTTCAATAACAAGATGTTAGGTCATTCCTTTTATTCTAGAATATGTTGCATTCCTAAATTTCAACCTATTTAAAAGGATATGATGTGTGATTTTGATGATGGATAAATATTTTAGGTAGTTTATGTATAAGAAACACACTGTTTTGAAAATAAAAAACACCCAGAAAAAGTTTAATAACTAACCAATTAACATTGTGGAATTAAATGACCCCCTAGATCATGGTATGAATGTTTAAGATGAATTTTATTTACAAAAAATAAATTTATTGAGTTCTCAATGAAAAACATTATTATTACAGAATATAAAAAAATATTATTTTAAAAATATATTTTCCTAACAAGATACATTATTCCACAAAAAAATTCATTTAGTTGTTCCACTATAGAAATTATGATGTTCTTGCTTGAAATGAGTATTATTGTTGGGTTAACATTCTTCTAGGGTTTTACATTTAAGAAAAACTAGCATGGATTTTTATATCTCAAAATCGGTATATAAAACACACTTAAAAAATCCAATATGAAAACAAAAAAATTAATAGTACTCATTAAAATACATCAAATACATTACATCTAAATGATGATAGGAAACCAGTAGATCAATAGTCTTTTAGATGATTGACTAAAAAAATACACTACTTAACATATAGTCATCCATATTTAATGTTTTTTTACCACATATATGGTAGATATGAAGCCAATAATATATAGTCACATATTAAATATGATAAAATTATTTTTATAGACATTAATGGTACTATGGATTTAAGTTTTTTTCTCTTATGGAAATGATTTCAAAATAAAATGACTTTCAGATGATGTATTTGTGGGATGTAGAAGAAAATAGAAAAAAATATCTAGATTATTCCATTTATTATTAGAAGAGTTATTTTATTGTTCGTGTAAGAATGAAAACTCAATTTTACATTCTAAATCAGAAGAAAATTATATGGTAGCTTGGAGTTGTTTTTCTCAAGTGTTGTGTATGAAACACTCACTGACTAATTATAGAATGAGCTTTTACTAAGACTGAAATTTTGTGAGATAAGACAAGTGTAATTTCATTAATTAATAACATAAAAATTAAATCACATTTTTGAAGAAGGATAAATGACACCATTTTATTTAGTATCACACATATAAAATAGATATAGTTTTACAATTAATCAAAACACAAGAACTACATGTTGATATTTTTACTAAATCCTTAGTTCCAACAGATTAGTATATATTCAATAGAATGTTGGAATAACTAATATTAAATGATTATCAATATCTAATTTTTGTTTACCAATATTCATATATTAATTAATTAATTTTCAAATAGGGAGGATATATGTTTTCTTTTTTATTTATGATTTAATTTTCATTAAACCTTTAGATTTTTTTAATTTTTTTCAATTAAGTGATGTTTATTTTTTATTAATTTATAATTTTGAATTTTCATATTTAATATTTCGAACACAAAAAAATATTTATAAATTTATCCTGATTCATAATTCATTATATAAATATTCTAAACCAAAATCAGTAATAAATAGTTGTTCAAATATAATATATTTTTAGATTCAATTTTTTAATAAAACATTCATAATGTACTTATTCTATAATAATTATTTTAAACAAAATTCATTAAAAAAGATAAAAACAAAAAGTTATTCAAAATAATGAAACATTTATACTATGAATAGAATAATTTTTTTAGTTTTTTTAAATCACTGTATTACTTATTATATATTTTTTAATTTTTTAGTTTTACCATAATATCGTTCGATACAAATAGATTAGTGTTTACAATCAAAATGATTCTCACTTTTATAAAATTTTCATAAAAACATTTAGAGAATAAATTTATACAAAAAACATTTTTTGGTAAAATATTTATCAATATATCAGAATAATGTATTCTATCTCAACTATTGAAGAAGACCCTCAATATTAAAAAAATAGAAAAAAAAATTAAAACTCTCAAGAAAAGGTATTATATAATGTTGAAATTAATAATAAAATAGATATTTGAAAATATTCAGAAGATGTGATTGTTTATTCAAATTAAAATAAGGATGATTTTTTTCATTATAGAATACATGTTTCAAATGTTCATCCTGAATCATCAGATTTAGCAACAACAGACCTATAATAAAAAATTATTCATATATCCCAAACTCTAAAAGGCTATGTTATTCAATTTCATACCATCCCTGAATTGAAGTGAGATTCCAGTAAGTCAATATTTCATTGAAGAAAAAATTATAATTGTTGATTATTTTATCTAAAAATGTTCTCTTGAATAAAGAATAATTTAAAATAAATCTATATAAAATCAAGGATCACATAAAAAATTTGAACCATATGGTTATATTAGAATTTCATGGTGAAATTTATTTTTCCATCCATGATGTTCGTATATAGTAATTATAGAAATTAAATATTTATATTATAGATTTTGATGACAATCGTTCATCATATGATTCGAATAGAGTCATGATTATAGAATATATTAGAGACATGAATGATTATTTTAATGATCATATTAAAGTATTTAGTGAAAAATTTCATATGTTTGTGATAGAATACTATAGTTTTAGAGCATGTGAACGTGAGATATTCATTCTGAAGGAATATAAAACATAGTTATGTAAGGGATTCAAATGTAATAAGCTAAAGGTTTAGAAGAAGGTAGTTATGACTGAAAATATTATAATGAATTATTCATCATTTTCATGATATTAGAAGCATCATGATGATTTTAGGAAGGATAAAGACAATTTTAAATTATTGTTAGTGAAAGAGTGAATATTTTTCTTCAAACTATCGATTTAATATTTTAGTAATTTGAATAAATTTTGAATGTGAATGACTTTTATCCAAAAACTTTTTTGTCAGAATGACATCAACATTTTCATTTTTATTTATGATCTTTTGTTTTATATCTTCATTGAATAGTAAATCCACATTAAATTTTCTTTATAAGTAATTACTGTACAAAAATTCATGATTATTATATTTCCATCCCTGTAGAATTTATTAATCACAAATGGGTAAATGTTTATAATTTTAATGAAAAAAAGATTATAATTATATGGGTTGAGATTATAATAATACAGGATGATGTTTAAGGAGATATTGTTATGAATATATTCATGGTGATATATTTTTTTTGGAGACTATTAAAAGTGGGAGATGTTTTGAGATTATATATTTATGAGGGGGTAATTACCTATAGAAAAATATTTATACATAAGTCACTTTTAAAATATATAGATCATATTTTTTTTATAATTTTATATCATTTCATAAAATAATTATAAACACTATGGGAGTAAATATATGATGTACACCATTTTATTTCAGAAAATAATAGTGTGTTTATAATTATTTTAATGATATTATTATTCATTATTATTTTTTTGTTTTTTTCATTCCGAAGAGGGGGACATTGTTGAGTCAAATTTCTTTCTTTTCACTATTCCTTTACATAGAATCCAAAATAAAAAACACTTTTATAAATCACTATTTCACTATGTTTTTAGATCACAATTATTTTCATATGTTCTTCACAAAAACATTATTTTATACGAAACATAGAAATAGTTCTAATATAAAATGAGTATAAACTATTTTTATTTAATCTGTTCCATTAGACTGAATATGAGTTTGATCCATCAAAACAACTATAGTTGAGAATAGTGGTTGACATATGTCTTTTCTATATGAATGACGATGTTCATTACCATCAGGTTGAAATTAGAACCAATATATCAGATAAATTTTTATAGTTTATCATATTGAAAAATAATAAAGATCTTCATCTGACTATCCAATCTATATACATCGAGTAAAAATATTTTTTAATAGGTATATTCTTTAAAATATTTGTAATAGTTATAGAATAATTGTATAGAATGATTAAATGATTATATTATGTTTTATGATCCATATCATTATGATTGGTCAGAGTTCAAGAAATCTTATTTCATTGAGGTAAAATATGAAATATGACCCTTGAAGGATTTCCCACAAATATGAGGTCATTTCAAGGTATAGAAGTTGATGAAATTAACACATCCATTAATTATATGAATGAACATATCATTCTTAATCCTTTTAATATTTTCAAGATTTTAATTTCAATGAAATCATAGTGAGTATTTTAAATTCTATAGAACACATGTCTTCTGTATTCATGTATTGTTTTGTGGTATTGATCACGGGATTATGGGGATAGAAAATACGAGTTGAATATGATCCATCGGATTGAGGGCTTCTAGGGATTGAATGATAGATGATGTTCATCATATCATTTAATCCAGTGGATTGGTAAATAGATCTATACCAATAATTATATCTTGTGATTTACTAGTAAGGAGTAAAATTATTTAAATAATTTACTAACACTGTAGAAACTTATGTCTGGGTTTTGTACCTACATGAGTAAATTATTTTATACAATGATGGTAGTAATTGATATAATTATAAATTTTTTTATATATTGTGACATGATTTTTCTTCAATTATTATATACATTACAATGTTTGTATATAGTTATCATTCTATATTTACATTTAATCAGACTGATTGTGATACTAATAAATAAATCTATTATAAACTAACGTTTTCTAGTTTTGATTTTAATAATATTAAATATAGATGAAAATTGAGTCAAATAAATTATGACGTGAGACTATTTTTGTTCTTACATCATTTATTTTTTTTAAAATATATTTCACTCCCAATTATAATTTATATAAACATATTATAAAACAATTACCATGTCAATTTTTATGGGAAAAAACCATTCACTGTGTTTTGTGGGTATATTTATAAATTAAATTTTCTTATTACTCAGAGTTAAATTTCATAAAACATATTAAATTTTTTTAATTTGATTAATTAATATAATAAAAAATGATTACATGAATTTTTATCCATTATTAATTCAAAAAATGCAAAAACTTGTTACCATATATATGATTAAAACATGTTTATTGGGGTGTGGGTTAAAAACATTTCATATCAGTTATAATGAAAGGATCATTTTTCCAAATAATATTTTAATTGATTTATTTCATACGTTATCACCGCATCCCCCTGATGAATTTTTTTAGAGACGTTCACATGAAAATGAATTAATTGTGTTTCTATTATTTTAAAATTAAACGATTTTTCCTCTCCCTCACCTTCTAAAAGAAACCACATTTCATCTCCTATGCACACATATATATCCATTTAGGAATTAAAAACTCAAACCCTTTTGTAACATCTTCATACATATCCTAAATGAATTTTTCTTTGAATAATAATATCTATAATGGGATTGTGGTATAATTAAATAGTTGTTGTCTGAAGAAGATATATATATATATATATATTAACTAATTATTTTTGGTTTATTTAAAATTATAAAAATTTCAAAAATATTTCATCCATTCTTAAATAAAATCTATAATAACTACAATAAAATGTGAAAAAAATATGTTTATTTATTAACCATAATAAAAGTCCACTTTCATTTAATGTAAAGAAAAACCATCAATAATTTTATGGAATACTACTTTGTTATGTAACATTGAAATTAATTTACATCACCACCTACTATTTATATGAATAATGATGTATAAAAATGATATAATATGATATATAAAATATATGATATATATTCAATTTTTAGGTCAAAATCAAGATCCTGCTTCTTTCATGACATTTCGAATGTGAAAAATAATTGCATCAGTCACTCATAGGTTTAGAATTGTACCTCAGGAGACAGTTTATTTTTTTCCATTCCCAACCTCCCATGGAAGGTTGCACAAATGGATTTAAGGAATAAATATGATATATATGATATATTAATTTTTATGTAACACTATGATCAAAAATAAATTCACTATATTTTAATTATTTACTAATGAAACAATTACTAATTTATATATGGGGACTACCGATTGCATAATACAACGTATTTAATTTATAATGAATTACATTAATGGAAAACTAAAATAAAAAACCGAATAATATATTTAAATTATAACTATTTCCATTGTGACACCCAATAATTATAAAATATAAACATCATTTTTTTAGCTTATGAGGCATTCAACACTGATCATATCCAATCAATAAAATAAAATTATCTCAATTTAATCACATAGATTTCTTACAGAACACACAACCCAAATCTTAAATGAACTCTATTATATTATAACATCGTAAAAAATATGATTAATTTGTGATAAGAAAAATACTAACGAAATTTAGATGGTTTTCTGTTTATTATAAAAACTAATAATAATTTTTAAAAATAAAAAGAATTTTTTTTCTGAAAAATTTTCATTATTTTAAATAAATGATATAGTAACTTTTTTACAAATTTAGAAATTAATTTTTATCACTTTAATAAAATGTATCTTTTAAAATTAACTTCATTTTTATAATCAATATCTCAAAATAATATTTATGTGAATTTAGGGTATTTGTTTAGATAGATTCTGATTTATATGGATAAATTCTATGTGAAATTGTTTTTAATGTATAATTAAATAAATTATATTAGAATATAATTAATTTGATAAATTTAAAAAAAATTAAGGTGTAATTTATAATTAAAACTTTCTATTTTTATGATAAATATCTCTTTAAAACCCCTCTTTATCATCACACATGTGAGTATAATTTAAAATGTATTCATCCATTTTTATGAATTGAATAATGAAAAATGGAATACATATTTGGACGCAGAAGAAATTATTATATAAAAAATGGTCAACACTATTTTTGACCATTATTAAAAATATATCAATAAACCTTAATTTTTAAAGCCATGGAAAAATTGGGTTATTAATGCTTAAACAATTATGGTAATAGTTATAAATGACCAAAATGTATTCCCAACCACTTTTTCAACCATATATTGATCTTATAGCCTATTAAAATTCTCCAGCCATAAACATTATATTATACTGAGTTAAGTAAAGAATTACCATTGATAGTTGTTTCATGTTTAGGGTTTTAGAGAATTGGGCCATAAGTAAGATATTACATCTCAATATTACAGGGTAGACACTTTGACTCTATCCAATTTTTTCACAATAATAATACTCCTTAAATAAAACAATATTGTTTTCCTGGTATAAATCATCTTGAATACATCCCTTCTCTTACCTTTCCATATACCATATGAAAAACATTTCAAAAACATGGGATGAGCATAAAAATCTCAATATGGGTTTTAAAATACGGAAATAATATATTAGTCCATCAACAAATAAAAATCAGTGAAATCATACTTCTCAATCACAATACATAAGCTCATTAACATACCTCATGAAATCATAATATTTATGAATAACACATACAAACCATAAATCATTAAGGTAAATTTTGGAATCCATATCATACTTACATTGTATATTTCACATCTATATAAGGAGTTACATTTGGAATAATCATCATAGTATATTCATAAAATCTCTTTGAAGAAACATTAACATTTACCTATGTCATGTTACCCAATGCATTTGAGCACTATCTCAGGATATCCCAGCCTAGAATTATCACATAACCACCCATATATATAAACAATTCACAAGAACCATATCATAATCATAACACATAACACAAGAATAAAAAAAGATAGCATTTCCACATTCCAATAATAATATATCATTTCCATATATTGACATAATAAATAAATTCTCAAAACCATTTTCAATAAAAAAATACATAAAAAGAGTATATGGATTTTATTTTCCTTTCAAAAACATTATTTCTTTTTATGGAATCCATATATTAAATAATTATCGTAGTTGGGGAAAGGTCATTATCACCACGTACATTAAAAAGAAACATTCCCTTTGTCATTTAGTAAAACACATCAAAGAAAAAAAAATCTATTTGAATGAAATTAAAATTAAATGGGGATTATATATCATATAATGGAATGTCGTGTATAAATCAACATATGCCTCAATGAAATGAGATTGAGATAATTTCCCTTACCTTGTGTCTGACTTGTCTTGTTCGTTCTTTATCTCCCTGAATAATAAACATAAATTAATATCAAATTCCTTCATATCCTTTTTCAAGCTTATTATTACTTTATACCTCATATTACTTTGCTATAAAATTCATATAATTATTGACGTTCATATCGATCATTTTGTCGATGTTCGGTACTTGAGTCAAAAATGAATTTGTTATAATTACAAATTGTACATGTAATAAAAATTCCATTATCTCCATAATGGTAGTAACAATTTAGATATAATATATATCATTTATATACATTATATATTTATTTATAATAGTCCATAACATTTTGAGATAAGAAATTAAATGCATCGATCATGGAGACAGTAAGTTGTACGTACAAATGAATGACACTTTCATATCTATTTCATATTTATAGGAATTATAACATAATGATACATATGTCTATTATACTTATAGTATAATATAATTTTTTATAAATATTAAAAATGTTCATTTATGATATCTTTTATACGTTCAATGTATAGCATTAATGAGTCAAATCACAATGAGGGGGCGGTAGTCCGCACATCCTCCAATGAAATTATCATATTTATACAGCATGAAAAGAATAAAAGTATGTATTAAATGAGAATTAAAAAACATTTAAAAACTAATTATCATATATATCACCTATAATTATAGTTCTATCGTAATTTTAATCATAAGAGGTGGTGGTAGAAGACTGAACAATCATCGTTCCGTGAGGAAATAGTTCATCATCCACAAAAACAATATATTCTATACCCATTAGATAGAGGTATGTGTGAGTGTAGATAGAATCCATATCAGAAACAAATCATTGTATATTGAAGATAATGGTGTTTTTAAATGAATTTAATAAATAGATTAACAGGGTCGGAGAAGGGAAAATAAATGAAACAAGCTTGAGAGAAGACATTACCTCAAATCGGGTAACTCCATTTGATTTATTCTAAATGACATTGTATAATTTCTTTATACCCAAGTTTAGTCTTATATGGGGAAGAGAGTGATGTTGGGAGCTTATTTGGGAAGATTGTGGATGAGCCAAAGGGGATTGAGAGGTGTGAGTAAGGGTTATAGGTGGTGGCCTTTTATAAGTGGGAGGAGGGGCACTTAAGGAATATCTTGAAATATTAGTCTATTATAAATTATATTTCAATTATAAATTAGTAAAAAATTAGACAGTGTGAATATAAGATGAATATATGTTGAAATAAAATCGTCCAATTATAATTAGACATTTTTTTGGATATTGTTTAATCTTTAAATTTTTTAACAATTTTTTACTCTTATCGTTTTATGAAGCATTTAACACTTTGAGAATCAAAGTAGTTACCACAATATTAAAAATATCAAATTAAGGAGTCAATAATAAAATATTAGACTTCTGATAACTATTTTTTAGAATCATAGATTTTTTAGTCTTATATAATTTTTAATAAAATATATTATATTTTAAAATGTGAATTATGCCATTTTTGACACTACTGATATAATGACTTTTTTTAGATCCATAAAAACATGATTAAATCAAAAAAACAAAATTATTTCAAACAAAATATTTAACTATCATCCAAAAAAACTTGGATGATATCGAAATGATAAGATTAAATTTATTTTAACATTTAAAATATCATTTATTTTAAATCATTATTAATGAACCAACCACTTCATCATCATTGTGTCATAATATAATTTATTTATAAGATTTCTAAAAATTATAAATAAAATTCCAAGATGTTTAATGTCATTTTATCTTTGTAATGAATATTTATTGTCGAAGGGATCACTTATATAACTCCATATAAAATTTTATTTACTAAAAGATAAATGTTAGGTTATATTTTTCTTATCATTAAATAAAATGTAATTAAATATCATTTTCACAGAGAAGTGGCTCTATGGGGTCTTAAAAGTGACCCATGGATTCCTGTGGTCAAATATATATCTTCCAAAATAGTTTGAACATGTGTTAGGGTAATTTAATATTATTATAATATTATTTTTTACCCTTATTTACTAGATTTACCCATTAACCATAGTAAATAAAATATTTACTGAAGTTACTATTCATAAAGTCTAAAAATTAATGTTGCCTATTTACACAATTTAGACCTTCAGAGACCAAATTTAGAATACATTTTTCCAAATTAAAAAAATCATAATTTGAAGAAATTAATTTAAACTTATTTGTCGTAATCAAAACCGAAAATCATGTTTTTAAGACCTAAAAACTATCAAAAGAATGACATGTGATTATGTCAATTTTAAAAGTGAAATTAATTCCAATGACCAAAATTGGATTAAGTGGTAAAAATATAGTCTAATTTAACATTAAAACCTATTAAAATTATAATCTAACTATATAAATAAATTATATTAAAAGGATTTTTTTAATTATCAATCAGTATTTTTTAGTATTCATTAAAAATAGAACTTTTTCCGAAAAATGCCAAAATATCACCTAAAGTAAATTTTGATATTATTATTCTAAATAAGAATTTTATTTTTCTTTAAATAGTACATATAAAAGTAAAAAAAAAATTTAATGAAATGTTCTCCATCAAAAGGTGGTAAATCGTTCTTTTAATGAATATTATAGTATTACATGTTTAAAATCTGATTCATTCTTATTTTAAGCCTCTTAAATTTTATGGATAAATATAAAGAAATTTAAAAAAAATTATAATCATATTTTAGTTAGTTATGATCATTCCTTCCAAAACAACGGGTAGGCATTAACTTCAATTTAAAATATTATTATTATATTATTATTTTACTAAACAACTCAACATTGTGTGCAACATAAGAGTTCGGAGAAATCCGTTGTTGCATGTTGAGTACGATATTATTCATTGAATCCCTATAATGAATAATTAATATTAAATTTAAACATATTAATATGTATGAAAATTTCATATTCTTTATTTACCTCAGATGCTACATCCTTCCACCCTTTTGGGAATTGCATCCCTACAATTCTATTAACTTCTCACATAATTGAGGGTATTTATCCTTCATAGCATTTTTAGACTCCCACATTGCCTCTTCGACCATATGATTTTTTCAAAAAAACCTTTACCTGATTAATTACTTTACCATAACACACTCTCTCTCTTTGGTAATGAATCTGGATTAGTTTCTCCTAATAAGAAATATTGTCTTCCAACTACACTACCTCTAGAATCAAAATATTAGATTGATCTAGCATATAATTTTCAACATTTAAACATGAAAACATTGTGTGCCTAGGATAAACATAGTGGTAAATCCACTATGTATTAACATGACCCAACATTCCCCTAGGATTACATAGGGTCCAATGAACCTTGGACTGAACTCTCACTTCCTACCAAAACACATCACACTTTTCCATGGGAAAACATTGAGAAAGACATGATCACCTACCTTCAAAGAAATATCTATCTTCCAGTTATCCACATAACTTTTTTGTCTACTCTAAGCTGTTCTCATTTTCTTTTGAATCAAATGAACTATTCATCTATCTCTTCAACCAATTCTTGTCCTATCACTATCCTTTCAGATACTTCATCGCCAAAAGATAGAGTTTGACACCGCTTTCTATATAATGCATCAAACGGTGCAACCTATATACTGGAATGAAAACTATTTTTATAAGAAATATCAACCAAACGAATATGTTGGTCCTAACATCCGTTATAGTAAATTGAACATGCTTGTAGCATTACTTATAGAGTCTAAATTTTTTGTTCTGACTACCCAACTGATTTTGAAAAAAAAATATACAACAATTTAATAAATAACCCAACTAATTCCAAAGTCCCTAATAAATTTTAGAAGTGATCCAAGGATCACAATCAGATACAATGGAGAGCATAACTCCATGTAATTTGATTATATATTTAATATACAATAGATAATATTGATGTAGAGATATAGTATCTATAATTAGAAGAAAAGGACCATATTTAGTTAATTGATCAACACTAACCGATATTGCCTTGTTTCCTCAAGAATTATTTGGTAATCTTAAGAAAAAATCCATGAATACATTTTCCTATTTCAACTCTCATAGTGGAAAAGGTAGAAGCATCTATTTTCTTAACTACTGCTCTACTTTTTCCTATTGATAAATCAATCATCTCAGGTTAAAGTTAACAATATATTTTTTCATTCCAGACCACCAGTGATACTCCCAAAGAACTATGTAAATCTCAGTACTTCCTGAATGAACCGAAAAGAGAGAATAATGAGCTTCATATAATGACTCCTTCTTCAAATTTGAATCAAAAGGCATAATTAATCTCTTTAAAACCCTAAAACAGTCTCTATAAATGATAACTTTGGAAACATACCCTTTAGAACCAATTCTACCTTTTTCTGCAACACACAGTCATCTTTCTGTGATTTTTTATTCTATATTCTAGGGACGATTGTACAGAAACCTGAAAAAAAGGAATCTACTACACCAACAACTTCTATGCCAAATTTAATCTAATAATTAATAATATTATATTGTTCCAAACGTATCATGGTTAATGTGGCATTACATTTTCGACACAAAGCATCTTCCACATTATTTCCATTTCCTGGATGGTCATGAATTGTGAAATCCTAATCCTTGATTAACTCTAGAAATCTCTCATGCCTCATGTTCGATTAATTCTGAGTGAATATACATTTCAAACTTTTTTGGTTAGTATATATTACATATTTTACTATATACCAATGATGCCTAAAATTTTTAAAGGAAAAAACAACAGCAAAAACAACAAAATAATGTATCGATTAATTTAACTCATGATGTTTCAACTGATGTAATGAATAAGAAATTACTTGATCACTTTTCATAAGAACAGATCCATTTCCTTTCAACGAAGCATGTGATTATATAACAAATTAACTATCTTTTGATGGTAATGCCAAAACTAGATTATCCACCAATCTTTTTTTTCATAAAATAATTATCACTTTTTTTAAGATGAACTTAACACATTTTCTATTTAACATAGTAATTGGGAAAGATAATATTGCAAAATTTTCATAACCCTTTTAGTAATATCCTTCAAAACCTAATAAAACTATAAATGTGGATTAAATTTGTGGGTCTTGTATAATATTTAACAACATTGGTCTTAATATGATCATCATCTATGCCATATTTAGAAAAAAAGTGATCAAGTAATTAAATTTATTGAAACCAAAACTTGTACTTTATGAATTTCCCATATATTATAGTTTTTTTAACATCTGCAAGACATCCCTCAAATGAATTTCATGCTCCAATTTACATTTAGAAAAAACCAAAATATCATCAATAAACCCAAACACAAACTTTTCAAAAATCTCACTGAGAATTAAATTCATAAGATCCAAGAATTCAATAGGATCCTTGGTTAAACCAAAATTAATAAATTCAAATTAAAATTGGACATATCTATTACTAAATGTGGTCTTCAGAATGTCTTATTTCATTAATTTCAACCGATGGAACCCCAAACTCATTTCAATATTTGAAAAATACTAATATCTCTGATAATACTTCATTTGATAGAACAAAATCTGTTGAATTAGTTGCAAAGGATTTCAGCACCACATTCTTCTTGTAGTCCTGTTGCTTTCCATCATTTGAGATCTTTTTCGAAAACTCATTTTTATAATGACCATTTTCGTTGCACTTAAAACATTTTACAAACATTAACTTAGATATTGTCTTGTCATTACCTTGATATTTTTTAGTGCAATTACGAGCCTTATGTCCCATTTTACCACTTCGTAGGAACTTACCAGAATTCATAAGGAATTCCCCAGTGTGATTTTTACCCTAATTTTAACAAATAGAAAACTTATGTTTCATTCCATAAGAATTTTTTGAAGAGTTCTTCACATTCATCTGCCACTGTGACCTCTAATTCTGTTGTATTTTATTGAACACCTGATCATCATAAAAATTCAATTTCAACCTTATACTCATATCAAACATGTTTTTCTGAATCATTAAACTTACAATAATATAAAACCCTTCAATACATTGGATTTAATCCTTTGTAAAAACATTTGTTTTTACCAAAAATATCTATATGAAATTTAGAGTATACCATTCCTGTAGAGTGAGTTTTTCTTCATAAGTAGACACCGAGTCATCCTTCTACCTCAATTAAAAGTATAATTTTTTTATTTTAATCTAAACCTCCTTTGTAATTATATTCCTCGTGAAACAGATCATATAATTCATACCGATTAAGAGAATCAATCTCCTTGTTATCCATTATATTATTATACATAGACCAAAATTGATAAGCTTCACCTTCAAAACAGTAAATAAAGAGACTAACCTTTTGATGTTATTATCACCCCATGGCAATAAAAATATATTCTAGTGGTTTAATCCACCCTTTTAATAGTAGAGGTTTAGATGACCCTTGGAATGAAGAGGGACATTGCATCATGAAATTCTCTAATACTAACATGTTCTGTTGTGGTTGATCTAGCTAATCTTGTCCATAGATACCACCACTGTTTATAGCCTGAGAAAACTATTACATCACAGAAACAAACTATTCAATTCTGATTATAATCATCTCAGGTTGCTGATTAGGAAGTTTTTTTCAAAATGATGTCATCCCATTATAGCTGTCATGATTTATCTATGGAATACAATTCTGAAAACCGAAATATATTGGGTGAAGCCACATGGTAATCTGTAAATTCAATATCATTTAATTCTTAACATTAATTAATTTATGGATAATAATTTAACAATATCCTTACTCCTATAGTTATCTAAACTGACCTCTGATTCTAACTACAAGGTTGAAACCTTATACATTACCTAATCTTCAGTGAAGTCAATAATTCACATTGAGGAACTTTTTAGGATTATATTTTTATAGAATAGGACATAACTATTATATTACATCTCAATATTACAACGTAGAAACTTCTGCTATATCGAAAATTTACACCATACTAAAACTACTTCAATTAAACAAGAGTTATTTTCTTAATATAAATCTTCTTAAATACTTCTTTTCTCTTACCCATCCTTATTCCCTATGAAAAACATTTCAAAAACAAGGGATTAGCATAAAAATCCCAGTAAGGGTTATAATATAATAAATGATAACATTAGTCCATCAATACATAAATATCAATGGAATAATACTTCCCAATCATAAAACATAATCTCTTTTACATTACTCAGTAAATCTTAAGATTTATGAATAACACCGATAAATCAAAAATAATAATGGTAATTTGTGGCATCTATATCATACTTACATTGTATCATTCACAACTATATAGGGAGTTATGTTTGGAATACCCATCATTGTATTTTCCATAAATATATTAGGAGAAAAATTAATGTCTACGGCCATCATGTAACCCAATTCATTATAGATCTATATAAGGATATACTGCCTTAGTTTTATCATGGAACCACCCATATATGTAAATAATTACCAATTACTATAACCTAATCATAACACATAACACAAGCGTAAAGAAAAGATAACATTTCTATATTGCAATGAAAATATATCCTTTCAACATATTGACATAATAAATCCATTATAAAAACCATTTTCAATACCAAAAAACCTAAAAAGAGTATATGGTATTTAATTTCATTTTAAAAACATTATGGATAGTTAAGGAAGCCAATTATAAAATATTGTTTGTGGTGGCGGAAAGGCCATCGTCACCAGGTACATTAAAAAAGAATCTTTCCCTTTGTCATTTAGTAAAACACATAATATAAAAATGACTTCATTTGAATGAAATTAAGTTTAAAATGGGGTTATACATAGTGTAAAAGAAAGTTGTGTATAAATAAAAGTAATACTTAATGAAAGGAGATTGAGACGAAGTCCATTACCTGGAGTCTGACTTGTTTTGTACGTTCTTTATCTCCCAGAATAATAAATATATATTAATTTCTACTTGAATAAGAACCTTTTTCAAGTTTAATATTCTATTTATACAACATATTACACTGTTATGACAATCATATAATTATTCATGTTCATATCGGTAATTTTGCCGTTGTTCGGAAGTTGAGTCAAAAATGAATTTGTTATAACTATAAATTCTCCACGTGGTAAAAGGACCATTATCACCAGAATGATATTAATGATTTAGATATCATATATATCATATAAATATAGAATACATGTATTTATAATAGTCCATCACATTTGGGTATAATAAATGAAATCAAATGATCATGGAGACTAAAATTCATACATACACATGAAGGCTATATTAATTTCTATTTCATATTTAATGGAATGAAAACAGAATTATACATAGCTATATTATAATTATAGTATAATATCATTTTTTATATATGTTACATATTTTCATTAACACCATGCTTTATATCTTCCATGTAGACCATGAACAAGTAACGTCACTTTGAGGGGGCGGTAGTCCGCACTTTCTTAGAATAAATTATCATATTTTTGTAATGAAAAACATTAAGTTATATTCTAAATGATAATTACAGAAGTATAGGGGTAAAATAAATTTAATAAATATCATATATAATTAATGTTCCATTATAATGGCCACCATAAGATGTAGTAGGATATCATTAAACAATCATCATTTCGTGGGGCATTAGTTTACTGTCCATAGAAACAATATGTTTTATACCCATTAGATTGAGGTGTGTGTGAGTGTAGTTAAAATAATAATCATAAAACCATAAAATTATATTGAATATACCACTATTTTTAAATTAATTTATTAAAATGAGTTATGGGTTTGGGGAAGGGAAAATAAATGAAATAAGGTTGAGAGAAGACACTACCTCATGTCGAGTAACTCCTTTTTATTTAAGATAAAAGGCCTTCTTGAATTTCCTTCAACCCAGTGTAAGGCCTATAGGAGGAATAAATAGATTTTGGTATATTATTTGGATAGTGTTTGGACAATCCAATGGGCTTGAGAGGTGAAAATTGAGGTCAGATGTGGTGGCATTTTATAGGACGGGGGTGGGGCACTTACGAAATATCATGAAATATTATTTTATTATAAATTCTATTTAGATAATAAATGAGCCTAAAGATAGTTAGTTATAAAATAAAATGAATTTAAGTCAAAAAAATCATAAATTATTAATTATAAATGTTTTGGATATTTATTTATCCATATCTTATTTATTTAACCCTTTTTTACTCATATTGTTTTATCAAACTTTTAACCCTTTAAGAATGAAAATAGTTTCCAAAACATGAAAAATATCCAATTTAAGAGTCAATAATAAAATTTTAATCAAATGATAACTATTTGGACAAATCATAGATTTTTTATAATTTTATAATATTTGATAAAATATTTTATATTTCAAAATATGAAAAATGTCAATTTTACACTATTCATATCATGACTTTTTTAAAAAATAAATAACAACATGATTACATTCGAAAAACTTCATTAATAAAAATATAACTTGTATATATCATACAAAAAAATAATGGATGGCATAAAAATAAAAAAATTATATTTATTTTTTTATTTATAATATCGTTTATTTGAATCCATTATTAATGAAGCAATAACTTCATCATTATTTTTTCATAATTAAAATTATTTATATGACCTCTAAAATTTATAAATAAAATATCATGATGTAAATTGAATTAGATTACCAATGATTATTTATTGTCGAATATATCACTTATATTACCCCATATAATATTTTTTACTAAAAGATAAATTTTTAGGTTCTATTTTCCTTAACATTAAATTAAAAGTAATTAAATGACATATTCACCGACAAGTAACTCCATGGGGTCCTACAATTGACCCAAGGATTCCCATGTCAGTATATATGTCATCCAATAGAGTTAGTAAATGTGTTAGATAATTTAATATTAATATAATATTATTTTTACCCACATTTACCATATTTACACTTTAACCATGGTAAATAAAATATTTACTGAAATTACTATTCAAAATGAATAAAAATTAAAGATACCTTTTTATACAATTTGGGACTCTGGATTCAAAATAAGAAAAACTTTTTTCAAATTTAAAACATAAAATTGGTAGAAATTAATATAAAATTAATTCCCATAATCAAAACTAAAAAAGCGTGTTTTTAATAAGTAAAAACTATCAAAAGATAAACATGTATTGATGTCCAATTTAAGAGTGAAATGGCATCCAATGACCATCATTAGAAAAAAATTATAAAAATATAATACTATTAAGAATTAAAACCAATTAAATTTATAATCTAACTATATAAATAATTTAGATTAAAATGCCGTTATGAATTCAAATTCAGTATTTTTAGATATCTGTTAAAAAAATTAACATTATCAGAAAAATACAAATATTTCATCCAAAGTAAATTTTGATGTTCCTCTACTAAAGAAGAAAATTATTTTCTACTATAGAACATATTAAAGTGAAAAAATAATGTTTTAAAAAAAATTCTCCATGAAAATTCTGTAAATCAACTATTTAAAGAAAATTTGGGTATTTCAGGATTATAATCGGATTCCTTCTTATTTTGAGCCTCTAAAATTTAATTGATAAATTTAATGATATTTGAGAAATATGTATAATCATATTTTATTTATATTTTTCATTCTCGCTAATAAAACTACTTAGCATTAACTACCAATTAAAATAATAATATTATTATATTATTTTTTAGAATAACACAACGTTGTGTGCAACATATGATTTTTGGAAAAATCCTTTATTGCATGTTCAGTACACTATCAAACATAGAATCCCCCATAATGTAAAATTAATGTTTAATTCACAAATATTAATAAATATAAAAATGTAATATTCTTTATTTACCTAGGATGTTACACCTATAATGTTTGATAATTACACATCTGGGAGTCCTTTTGAATGATTAAATCATTAGTGTTATTGATTTGTTTCTAAAAATTCCAAGTTTTTTAACTCCCCAGGACACCTCATTTTTTCCACACAACATAATACAATGTACATTAAGATCACCCATATCCTAAATAAATCTATTAAATATTCAACACCAACATCACAGATCACATTCATTTACTATATATCCACCCTAGGAATTATTTTTTTGTGACATAATGATGTTTTCCTAAGAATATGTAACAGTGTTAAAAGATCATTTTTATTTTTTTATACTAAACCTCCTTAAAATATGATTATATCATGATTATATAATATCCATAGTTTCAACCACATACTGATACGCTACAATGTTAATGTAATGACCTATATTAATATCCTCTTCCATAAACTGTTAAACAAAACCATCAATTTTTTGTACAACAAACTACCACCACACGAACCAATGTAATTCACATTCCATCACACCTATTAAAGCGTCTATATAAATACATATTTAACTGATTGTTATTATATTTATGGTATTACTATACCTTTATAAATATATTGATAAATATATCTTTTTTATGTTACATTTTGATTAAATTACAAGAATTTCCCTCTTATTTATATATGGTTATAACCTCGGGAAGATATGTGAAACGTTTTTCATGTATGCTTTATATTGAATTTATTATGCCCTATTTTGTTTAATATATATTATATATATGATATGATATTTTTTAAAAAAATTAATATATCACCCAATACATCAGCCCATTACCCATTAAAAAAATGTAATTATCACATGTATGTTTCTATGATATACCATATCCGCGAGGAGATCCGATCCATTCCCCATTTTCAAATTTAAATAATGATTAAAAATGTATAAAATTATTAGAAATTATATTTTTAACATTAATATAATTCTCACATTACTGACCTATGTCATATGTTCATGAAATAGATATTATTGAGAAAACAAGAATAAGAAGAGAAAGCAATTAACTCTAAAATCTATGAAAATAATGAAATAAAACATACAAATAAAATTTATGACGTTATAAAGGTGTCATATATGATATTATAAATGTTAATATAAATATATCATTTACAAATTACATGGTTGAAATAATTATATTAGAGGATAAATCATGTTGAACCAAAAGGAAGTGTGTGGTAATGGAATTCATATCAACATCACTTCATTTAAAAATATTGTAATGTCATGAAAATAATTTATTGTATATATTTTATCAACTAAAACATTTATATGTAATATCATGATCCATTAATAATTAATGTTATTTTATTTCCCAATTGTTATTATTTTCTGAAAGGTGATTTGAATAAAAAATTACCAAATGTTAAGTAATTTCATAAATCATTTTCATTTCATTTGGTTATGTTATATTTTTCATTCTATATGATATTATATGATTTTATTGTATTGAAGTTCAATTATATTATGTCTTATAAATAAATGATTTATGTTTACATACCTTTTATACACATTATTAATTAATTTTATAATTCTCGCATTAATTTTATAATCATTATAAGGGTTTATTTCTAAATTGCATATTAATTGAGATTATTTATGATTGAATTTTCATTTAAGTATGTTGTTTGATTATTTCCTAATAAACCCATTTAATATTACACTCATATAGTTATTAATTATGGTTTCATGTATTGGTACCATTTTACTACTATTTGGAACTCTAGTTGGTAGGGAAAATGTGTTTAATTAAAATCTGACTTTATTTATATCTTTTCTTATAACATCCTTTTCTTCTAAAACAATTTTATCTTAAAATTTTATAAAAAATTATTTTAAAATTGAATTAATTTTTTATTAATTACTTTTTTATCCATGTTTGAATTTTTTTTCTTAAAAAGATAACATGTATCAATTTTTTCAATTTCCAAATAAGTCTCAAAGTCATTTTTCCAAACAATGCTCACTATGATTTTCAAAATCATATGAAACAATAAAATGAAAATGTTCAATGTTATATTGGTAAAACATATTTCCAATTGAAATTTTCCATTTTAGATTATTGAAATTTGGCCCCATTTATTTTTTTATAATCTATAAATTTAATTATTATCTTTAAAGAGTTATATTTTGGGAGTGAAGATTTGAGGTTCTCACATCCATATGATGTGACCATGGGAAAAAATGTTATTAATGGACTCTTTAAAACACTCACAGACGCCATCATTTTTTATTTTTAAAATGAATTTTGTGGAAGGTTTGAAATTTAAATTACATTAATTTAATAATAATTTATCACAATAATATTTATTTTATTATCATTTTTTCATGGATAGAGATTACTTGAAGTGAAAAACAGAATAAATGAGTAATGGAAAATTGTGTAGAGATAATTAACTATCAATAGGATATTCTCCCATGGGTTACACCATGAGGTTTCAAAAATTGAATTTTTTTAGAACATTCATTCAATTGACTTTGGAGGGTATTTACGAGAAATAAAAGATCATATTTGGTAAAAAAATATCATTAAAATGATTACATAAATTAATAATATATTATATTTTTTTCTTAGTAATGAGATTTTAATTTCTATAAATTCAATTTATATTCTGAAAATTACACTACATTATTCAATTATAGAGGGTCTATAATATGGAAATAACTTTTTTTGAATATTTGGATAAGGTTGAGACTCCCAAAAGTATCAGTTAACAGACATGTATCATTATTTTATTCTATGTTAATGTACATTTATCTAAATTTACCCTTATCATGGTAACTCAACTTTCAATGAAGATAACTACTTTTAACGAGAATAATTAAGATTAAAAACATTTAATATCATATTCATAGCTATATATATTATGGAAATAATTTAATGAAATAAAATTTCTATTATTTTGTGAAATTAAATTAAATATTATTGGACAAGAAATTAAAAAAATTCCATATATGAATTATATTATTATATAAAATGAAAAAAATTTTGATTTAAAATTAATCTCAAATAATATATTATTAAAATATTGTTCATTTAAATGATATAAAAAGAAATGTTTTTTATTTGAACTAAAAAAATCAATTATTTTGTATGGTTAAAAATACATTTTTTAAAATTAATAAATTAAAATTTACATGAATATGATAATTTAATAGTTAAACTAAACGGGTTTATAAATAATAATTCAGATTGATATATTTATATTGTATATAATTCATCATTTTGGAAGAAGTATATTTTTCAAAATTCATATATAAAATAATTTATTTAGAAAGTAAAAAATTACTAACATACTTTTATAATGGTGAAAAAAATTTCAATTAATTTTTCTCAAGTAAATATGTATTCAAGAGGAAATTGATTCTTAACTAGAAGTGTAGCAGTCACAATTGTTTTTTTAAATTAAAATTTATATCCTATAATTTAAAATATGTGGTTCTGTAATAAAAAATTATAATTGAAAATTTGATCTATAAAATATAAATGATTCCTCATTAAATGTTTCATTAATTTCAAAATAAATGAAATATTCTATAAAATGATTATAGATATAAAAAGACAATTTTTCTCTATTCAAATACAGTCATTCATTTTAGATAAAACAACAATAATTTTGTTTTATTTATATATATATATATATATAATATTTTTTGTATTTCAAATTCATTTTCTATATGGTTTTATTTTATTTCATTAGAAAATTTAATAAATAACATGAGAGTTTAATATTTTTAGGAATGTATTTTTTATAAGAATTTAAAAACGTTCTTTATTTTATATTTCAGTAAAACACTAAAAAACTACAATTAATTATTGAATTTTGTATTTTATAAAATTTTCCACTTAATATAATATAAATTATGTTCATTAATAAAATGGATAATATAGAAAAAGTTATATTCTTTAACTTGATAATTATATAAATTATAATATGTAATAACCTATATACATATACATTTATATTAATATATTTAAAGTTATTATAACCCTATTCATACAAACTAATTGAATTTATAGTATTTAAATCTCTAGACATATAATGAATTATGTTTAATTTGGTGAAAACTACTGTGTATGCTTTCAAACACATTTGAATTAATTATTTGATAAATATAAAATATATTACGTCATCACATTATACCGATAATTTAAATTTCATCTAAACAATATTAAAACTCACATGATGTGGATAGATTCCAAAAAGATATCCTAATTAACCGTACAACAATAGTATATCATTCTTTTATTTATGTTGTGATGTTAGAAATTCTTATATGAAATTTTATATTAGCCCTTTGTAAAATGAGATATTCCATTTCCTTTAGAATCCTAATAAGTTAAGAAGATATAAATCTATAAGCCTAAATTCCCTCAATCTTTGATGTAGGTCCATATACTATAGATTTAAAATTTACTCCCTATATGATTATATTTATTTCTATATTCATAATTAGTGAAATTATATATGGAAAAATAAATCAAAAAATCATGAGTGGAGATAACTATATAACTATACCGTAGTCATTTAATATACAATACATTTTTTATATGTAATAAGTGGTTGTTGGTATTAGTTTTTCCTCATTAACCTCCCAACATAAAACTTCAAATTAACCATGGAATCCTAAGAATAATTTTATTATTTTTTGTTACCCTAATTGGAAACTTACATTTCTATTAGATGTATTCTTATCAAGGAAATCCTATTCCATTAACAAAATAACCTCTACTTAATTTGAGACCATACCCGTGGTGCATCATCCATCATTTTTAACCTAATAGAAATAGTTTCACGTAGCCTATATTGTATTTGTCACCAATAATTCCATGATACTCCATCCTTTTATAATATCATTAATTTTTTATGATAATAAAAACCCTCATTAATAATAATTAATTATTATTTTTGGGGAATATATGTTTTCAATAAAAATAATCGAATAAATTATCTAAATTTTATTTTGTATGAGTAAAAGTCCATTGAAAACAATTAAATAGACTTGGAAATATTTATTAGAGTTATAAAAAATGATAACATTAGATTCTAGGGCCGTTAGAGCCTCAATACATTTGGAATAAAAATTATAAATATATCATATTACATAGACATGATTTTCCACAAAAATATTAAAATATTTTCAAAGTTGTGAACCATAGGATAAATTATGGAAAACTATTTGGTCCAAGATTAGGGGCTTACAATAGGTGTGGTATAACATTTTATTTTTTGGGGTGTTTGTTAATATTTCATGTGATGATAACTGATTAAATTTTTTTATTTTGTGTTTTAAAAAATAAATATATCCCATATGGTTCATCATGTGATAAATCTAAGGCCACATTTAGGTCATGGATGGGGGGTTTCTATAATAATGTTAAAAAAAGTTGTCACCTTGAGTTTTTTGCGACATAACATATGAAGGTATCTTATTTGATATAATTATTATATTTCATTTTCATTATAAATGATTATATCTCAAATGCTGAATCAAATGATAAATATGATATCACATTTATATTGGGGATGAATGGTTTACCATATTTGAAATATAAAATTTAAATTCATTGTGTTTTTGGTACCATCACACTTGGGAATAAACATGTAATATTTAACTATATTTGTAAATTTATTAATCTTCTAAAAAATAATTTTTTAATATGGATTCACTTCAAATGTGTTTCCAACATTCAAGATGAATTAATTGATTTAAAATTATTGTATTCACTCATTTTCAACTACAAAAATTCACAATGTGTTAATTATTTTTTAACCATAATGTTTCTCTTGAACCCGAATTTGAATCGATGCTATTAAATTGGGGAAAATTAGATTGGTTTGGGTATTGAAATAATCAAATGAAACATACTTTGGTAATTGTATGGATATTGAATATGACGGATTTATAATATCACTTATTTGAAGCTCCATACGGTTGAGATCACATTCACTAGTGGGTTATACATTCTTTTTTTATATTATTCAATTTCATTCATTTAATTACAAAAAAATAATAGAATATAGTAGAATTGAAATATATATATATATATATATAATCAAAATGAAACTAAAAAATGTACATTATTATGACATGAATATCACATAAATTTTTAAGATTATTTAGTTCAGTTATCTAGTAAATATTATTTTGGATTATCAAGAATAATTTTTATATAAAATATGAAAAGATGATTGTGTAAAATTAATTAATGGTAATTTTATTTATTTATCATATGAAAATTCACAAAAATCAATGGATAAAATCATCATTTATCATGGGTATCCTATTAAAATAGGTTTATCATAATTGTGAGATTATCAAAGGTTAACTATTAAAGTTATCATTCTATAATTTCTAGATTATAAATTGATATTTTATTTAATAATAATTAATCAAGGAAAATAACATGGATTCATTGGAATTTAATTTATAAAATAGGTGGATGATTCTTAATTTTAATTACCAAATATTAATTTTTAAAAATTAAGAAAAAATTGTGTATTTAACCAACGACAAATTTCATAAAATTGATAAATGATTATTATTTAATTTATAGGATGATAAAGAATTTACAAACAGATAAATATAAACTATTAATTATAATAAGTTATTGAATTATAATTATGAATGATTATTTATAAGATACTTTCATGGTATAGTTATAAAAAGAAAATTTATGAGAAATTATCATTAAATAATTTAGGATTTAGGATTTATAATATAATATCAAATGAAAATTATAGGATAATTTATAATAAATTATATAAAGATAAATATCAAATATAATTTAGGTTAAATTATATGAAATCATTTTAATAGGAAAATTTTTGATAAATTATCAAGAGATAGATTTAAAATGATGATTTATTAAATTTTAATAACTGATAAATATTAAAATAGGGAATTTTGTGAACACATGTGATTTATTAGAACCGTAATTCAGTAATTATTAAATATATATAATAAATCATTATATTCCATATTTTATTTTTTTAGAAATAAAATAATAGTTTTTGGTTCTAAGAACCCTTAAAGAACATTGATCTTTCATTAGAATATGACTAAAATTATATGGACTGTTAGTGTGTATGGTTTACTAATTAGGTTTCCAAAATTTCTTGTGAACAACATAGGGCGATTTGTCATTTCCATTGATGTCGAATGATTTTGATGTAATAGTTTTATCCCATTTTGAGACATGTCCATATGATGTTATCATGATTTGATTTTTATATTGTATTGGCCCATTTTTGAGATGAACTTCATATGGGTATCTTTGTTGTGATGTTTCTTTCTTGATTCACATTAAATAATTATGTATGATTATGTAATTTAGACTAAATTAATTTAACCACATGTGTGCATGTATGTATTTTATCATAACCATGACATATTATGTGTGATGCTATTGTTTCTGTGTGATATTTTCTCTATTTGTTATGTTTTGTAATTCGTTGTAAAACTGTTTCATATGGGCATATCAAGGCTCGTTACCCCTTTAGGGGGATCATTTTTATATGATGAATGTCACTTAATGATAGTCCTAAGATGGAAAATAGGAAATTATTGACCAATATAGCCTCACATTGGGGGCATGATGATACCAAGTTATTAGACCAGTATGCGATGATTGTATGGCATGACGATCATAAGTGGTTAGACCTTCATGGAACTAGTGGGGGATTATGTTCTATGTGATCTAACATGGGGAAAGATCTTGGGTGTCATAACCTATTGTCATCTGATCCTGAGTCCTAAGGCCTTTATGAATATTGAGTATCTTGAGGCTATATCCATGTTTGAGATGTTTTCATGATTATTATCATATTATCAATAATGGTTCCAAAGAAGGTATAACCAATGATTTTAGAGATAACGATATCACATTAACACTTGGAATGAGTTTTGATTTTGTGGCCAATTATTAAATAATTATATAAACTATTATATACATTGTGCAATTATGGTAAGGACTTATTGTTGGTTTCTTAATAAGTCTTGTATAGACACCTCTCTCTGGATTTTTGGTGTCCTTGTATTTTTCATGACCCATGATATGGGGAAGAGAAATTAAATTATTGTTGAATGTTGAGTGGTGGATCATATAGCTATAGAAGATTGAGGTAGACACTAGAATTCACAATATATGTGTGTTTATTTTATGGTTAAGTACATAACTAATTCTTATACTATGTACATGATTTCCAATTTTAGAAATATATTTATATGTATATAATTTATTCAATTTCATCGTTTTAATTGGATTACTTATTTATTGATTTACTAATGTAAAATATTATCTTTCAAGATGACCTGATAAATCGGTTTTAATCTCACCTACATTTAATTGAGACCCTTGATGCTTTTTGATAACCTCTTGTGTATGGGAAGGACTGTATGGGGTTTTCTAATATGTTGGATTAGTCGTGGTGGTTTTTTCAAGATGATACTAAATGGTATTTTTCATGACCCCCTCCCACCAAAGAGGCCCCTCTTGAGCTGGCAATGGTGAAAGGGAGATAATGACCCCTGAGTCCTGGCTCTAGTACGCCCCGGAGTGGTGAATAGCACCAAGGGTATGAGTTTTCACAAATATGGGAGGCATTACCATTTTTTTATTTAGGATCAGGAAATAGGATGAGTCAAACACCAAAAGAAAAAGGAACAAGTAAATGAAAATAAACCCAAAACCAAACCCATATGCATGTTTTATAGAACACTAAAACAAAAGTACAAGTACAGGAAAAGCTCCAATGTAAGATACCAAAAAAACCAAAAACTGCAACCAACAAAGCTCCAACACCCAACTAGCAAGGTCCTGCATGGTCCCTGAAGTCCTCTTGAAAACCAGAAAGTAAATGTAGGGTGAGCATAAAATTATACTCAGTAGGAAAACCCAGAGCTCTCATGAACATGTGGGGAGACATCCTAATTCCCCGTGAGAAAACAGAAGGATCAAAAGCCTAGCAAGGAATCTATCCAACCATCCATACAAGACACACTCACCAAATATCGCAAGTCAATAGAGTAGTATAGTAATATTATCAAAGTATAGAAACCCCGAACCACCTTCCCACTGAATACTACTCACGCCCTCACGCCTAACGCTCTAATGCTTCCCGTTCTTCCTGAGCTAGTGCCACAACCTGGCCATACGAAGCTCAAGCTAGTGCCACAACCTGTCCATACAAAGCTCACAATATCCCGCCGACACTCAATCCTCGGCCATAACCACGTCTCATCCCGAAGACACCTGGGAACCACATCACATCTCATCCCGATGAAACCTGCGAACATATCACATCTTTATCCCAAAGACTCTTGGGGAAAATCTTTTGTAACCTTCCCAAAGGATCTTGGGCTATATAACCTGGAAGATGGAGCACATGGAAGAACAATAACCATCCATCCTTTAGATGTTTGAGAATATCACCCCCCTGTTACACGGGTGTTTGTCACGTAGTGCTCAACAAGGGTGGGGTGCATAAAGAAAACTAAAAGGTACAAATTTATATAATTATATCAACCACCCAAATCATCCTAAGTCTTATATACAAAAGATCTGAACACATGCCTCGACATTGCTACCTCGAATGTAAGCACACAATAAACAGCCCCAAACCCAATTAATCTTTACATGTTTCAATAGTTTTAGTTTATCAGTTCCTTAAATACCGAGAAACTAACAACAACCAAACTAGATCAATCATTCATAAAACATATCCCTACCCACCACAAATAATGTTAGGGAAAACACAAGAAACACAATACCATTTTATTTTATCAGCTAATCAATTCCATTGATTTCCCGTATTTAATCAACTACTATGCCCCACAATTCATTATTTAACTCTTCCACTTTTATTCATATGCAAAACCCATCCCTACAGCCCTACTACCAACCACCATAACCACAAACACATCAGAAACAATACCCGTACCACATCATCATCCCTTTTATACCATTTACCACAGCTCCACTGCCCATCACAACCATATCATACACACTAACCCACAACTAAGACAACTGTTGTCCCTCTGCTCACCCATTCCACAACAACCCATGAAACACCCCTTCACATAATTAAACCCCAACTAGCCCCCAAAAAATGAATTCTTTCATTTAGTTTAATGGGGGTGATCATTCAAGGGTTCCACATATTAATTTAATCATCCAACTTTACATGATTATCCAATTTCCACATTCTATGAAATTCTATCCCGAAAACAATCCAGAAAAAAACATGGAAATATTTAATTGTGTAAGCAAGGCCCCCAACGACCGTGCTTTTCAGTAGGCATAAGCCTATTCAATTCATAACATAATAAATTGATAATCATTTATGGAAATAAAACAAAAATATCAAAAAAAATTCCCCAAACTCGTTCTTTAACCAGCTATTATCTTTATTTACTAGTTCAACTGTATCTCACGAAAACATTAGGATACCCACCCCGCATGATGTATAAAAGACAAAGAGACGAAGGTAAGATCTCTACCTGAACATGTTTTAATGTTCTTCTGTGAGAAGAAACACCGTGAAGATTTTGATCACTCCACCCGAAGACTATGTCCTCCCATGGACGCTACGGCACAACCGCACTAACAACCAAGATAGACTCCAATACGTTTTAAGGTGTCACTTGTCATAGCATGGAAAGGAGGAACTAAAAAAGGATATTGAGGAAGGAATAAAATGGGTAGAACATTCTATTAAGATGATGTTTTTCAAACATCGTCGCTCAAATAAAATATCAGAAGTCTCCCCTGTAGAAAACTACGAAGAGGAAGTCGAAGAAGAGGGAAATAAACGAGGTGCATGATGTTCGCATCGTCGACACGATCCCGCAGCCACTGACAGATCGACTATTGGAGTTCAGATGAAGAAGATAGCAGGAATACTTATGGGTCCAGTGGGAGTATCGTCGTCTGGGGAAGAAGAGGGGTACATAAATAACATGTGACCCTCACTTATATAGGAATCAAAAAGGTAAAATGGTACACAGTGTGTATTAATGAATACATGACGTGACCGTACAACTGTTACACTTTTTGACTGGTCAACACACGACACGTCAAGTGGTTTCCATGAGTTTAATGATAATAATAACTTAAATTAATAATAGGTGTTTTATTAAACTGAGACATGAGTCATAAAAAGGTATTCATCATTGGTCTTAAAATGACCTTCATAATTTCAAGGTTACGCTGCTGCTGACAGTTCTTCAATCTGAGGTCACACGAAGAAGTTATGGACGAAACACAGTTTTCCCAACAAAATTAATAATTACATTTTTATATTATTATTATTTTAGTTAACCCTTTTTTTCTTCAATTCCAAATCCAACATACAAAATCACTCAAATTTGGTGCACATCACACCATTCCATCATGATTGATATCATTTTGTTAACTTATTTATTTTATTGCTTTAAATTTTAAATCTTTATTTCCTTTAAACTCTTTCTCTCTCCAATATAATAATTTCTTCCACAATTCCCTCATGCTCCAAAAGTGTCGCCTCCCCTTCCTTATTCCATGCCTAACATGCCCCATCTATTCTTTCTCACTTCAATTTTATTATTAATAAAAATAATTATAATAACACTCATCATTATTGTTCTAAATTAATCCCATTAAATTAATTTACCATGATTATTCTCATATTAAATTACAACCATTCCATTTAATTAATCACACACTAAAACCCACCATTACCATTATTAGATAATATAATAGTAAGAAATCCTCCTTCAATTTCATCAACGGGTCACCATCATTATCATTAATAATTATTATTATTATTGACGCTCGTCGTGTCACCCCTTTGCATTTCATTCCTTTAGAATTTATACATGCGCCTCATTTATTATAATTTATTCTATGTGCCTCCCATTATATGCCCATTAAACACATAATTTAATATTTATTAAAATTTAAATAAATCAGAATGAAACCATGCACCTCCCCTCATTGAATACATTCATTTTTATTTATTTTATTTCACAATGATTAAATTAAAACCATTTAATCTAAATAAAACTAAATATTTTCACACCACCATTATAAATTATTATTATCAAATGTTATTATTATAACATGTGTCATGTTTGACCACATAAAATTTTTACAAAGTATTGGACCGGAGAGGTCCAATCCATTACATCAGATACCTCTCAAAACATTCTCGTCCTCGGGAATTAAAAATCAACCCATAAAAAGGGGAATGGTCCGAACAACCACCCCACAAGATACCTCTTAGGGAACTCATCATAACAAGAATCCAACCACTATCCTAATTATATGAGTCAAGGAATTCCTTCCCCCATGTCAACATATTATCTACTTTAGGCGGCACTAACTTGCCTACACGGGTTTAATCGCATCCACATTAATGCGTCTCGGTTAGGTATTAGGTCCTCCCAAACCTATAATTTAGGATTTCTCATACACACACTACCCCACAACACTGCACAAAACAATAAACATGCTACCCCAACACATGGATTGGGGAAATCCTTCTCACAGGTCTAGATACTATCCATTTTGGGTGGCACTTACTTGCCTGCACGGGTTTAATCGCATCCACATTAATGCGTCTTCATTAGTGATCTGGTCCTCCTCTCCCCACATGTTAGGAATCTTCATACACTATTAAAGGAAATAGGGAAACAACTTAGCATTATTGACTCATGAAGAACAAGTTCTAGGGCCAAAGCATCAGTGAGAATGAGTTTCAAAGCATCGTGATGCTCCTGAATTTAAACAAAACATAAACGAGAGAATTTAAGTTAAATCGGGAACATCTCACTCGATCTCTAGCATTGCTAGGGTTACCACTTCTGTTGCATGAAAATGTATGCATCCCAATCCTCTACCTTTCTGTTGACGTCTAGGTGCCATAGTTTTATGGTAAATATGGAACACCTAAGCCCATGTAAAAATGAAATTTTCTCAAGGTTTCATTTTATCATTTTATTTTTATTTCTTTCCTAGAATAACCAAATCAAGTAAAACACAAATCATGATGATGAATTTACCTTTCCTGGGGTCTCTTCCCTGCAATCAATGTTTTCTTACATGGTCATTTGGTAAGCTCACAGTCCTTGCATCGGATCACGGGAGGCCCTAAAATCCCGTGTCCTAGTCGGTCTTCTATGTACTATGTTACACTCCAAGATCATCCAACATTGTTTCCCTACCATCCCATGAAATCCATATTGTGCCTATCTCTAGACTCTATCCTATCTCTCAACCATTATCTCTGATACCATTTTGTCCTATCCCCCTCCTCTTGACCTGGAAATGGTGAAAGGAATATAATGACCACCAAGCCCCGCCTCCAATAGGCCCCGGAGTGGCGACCAACACCAAGGGAATGAGTTTCCACAAATATGGGAGGCATTACCCTTTATATTATTTAAGATCGATAAAAAGGACGAGTCAAACACCAAAAGAAAAAAGAATAATTAAATGAAAATAAACCCAAATCCAACCCAATATGCATGTTTTATACAATACAGAAACAAAAGTACAAGTAAAAGAAAATCTCCAAAGTACGATTCAAAAAAAAGAAACCAAAAACTACAACTAGTAATACTCTATCACCCAACAATAAAGGTCCCACACGGTCCCTGAAGTCATCCTAAAAACCTAAAAATTAAGGTAGGGAGATCATACATGTATTCTCAATAGGAAAACCCAAAGCTCTTGTGTACAGGTGGGGAGACATCCTAATGCCCCGTGAGAAAACTGAAGGAACCACATCCTATCAAGGAATCTATCAACCCAACCATACAAGACACACTCACCAAATACCGCAAGTCAATAGAGTAGTATAGTAATATTATCAAATTATGGGTACCTCGCACCACCATCCCACTAAATACTTCTCAAGACCTCACACCTAAGGCTCTGATGCTTCCCCCTCTTCCTGAGCTAGTGCCGCAACCTGGCCATACGAAGCTTGAGCTAGTGCCGCAACCTGGCGAAACAAAGATCATAGTATCTCGCCGGCACTCAATCCTCAGCCATAACCACATCTCATCCCGAAGACACCTGGGAAACACATCATATCTTATCCCGAAGAAACCTGGGAACATATAACATCCTCATCCTGAAGACTCTTGGGAACCATCTATTGTAACCTGCCCGAAGGATCTTGGGCTATATAACCTAGAAGAGGTAGCATTGGGAAGAACACTAACCATCCATCCTTTAGATGTTTGATAATCTCACCCCCCCCCCCATCCCATTGGTTTTTGGCACGTAATTCTCAACATGGGTGGGGTTCATAAAGAAAAATAAAACATATAGATTTATGTCATTATATCAACCACTCATCCCATCCTAAGGCTTCTATACAAAAGATCCGAGCACATGCCTCGGCACCGCTACCTCTAAAGTAAGCACACAATAAACATCCCCAAACCCCATTAATCTTTTCATGTTTCAACGTTTTTGTTTATCTGTTCCTTAACTACTGAGAAACTAACATCAACCAAACCAGATCAATCATTCATAAAACATATCACTGCCAACCACAAATAAAGTTAGGTAAAACACAAGAAACACAATACCATTTTCATTTATCATCCAAACAATTACATTTATTTTCCGTATTTAATCAACTACTGTGCCCCACAATTTATTAGTTAACTCTTCCACTTTTATTCATATGCACTACCCATCCATGTAGCCCTGCTGCCAACCACCATAATCAGAAACACATCAGAAACAATACTCGTACCACATCATCATCCCTTTTATACAATTTACTGCAGATCTGCTGCCCAACCCAACCATATCATACACACAAACCCACAACTAAGCCAACCGCATCCCCGCTACTCACCTGTTCTACAACAACCCATGAAACACCCATTCACATAATTAAACCCCAACTAGCACCCACAAAATTCATTCTTTCATTTAATTTTACCAAGGTGATAATACAGGGGTTCCACGTATTCATTTAATCATCCAACTTTACATGATTAACAAATTTCCACATTCTATGAAATTACATCCCCAAAATAGTCCATAAAAAAATAGGGCAACATTTAATTGCACTAGAAAGGCCCCCAATGACCATTATTTTCAATAGGAATAATCCTATTAAATTCACAACATAATCAAAGGATATGCGTTGATGGAAATAAAACAACAATATCAACAAAATTTCCCTAAAAACATTCTTTAAATAGTTATTATATTTATTTATTGGTTCAACCATATCTCACAAAAACATGTGGATACCCACCTCGCATGTTTCATAAAAGGGAGAGAGACGAAGGTATGATCCCTACCTGAACAGGTTTTGATGTCCTTCTGTGAGAACAAACACCACGAAGATTTTGATCACTCCTCCGGACGACTACGTCCTCCCGTGGATGCTGCGGCGCAATTTCAATAAAAACCAAGATAGAATCCATTAAGATTTTAGGTGTCACTTGTCATAGAATGGCAAGGAGGAAGAGAAAGAGGATATCGAGGATGGAATAAGCACGGGTAGAATGTTCCATTAAGATGATGATTGTCAAAGAGCGTCGCTCCCATAAAATATCAGCAATCTCCTTTGTAGAAAATTTTGAATATGAGGTCGAAGAAGAGGGAAAGGAACAAGGTGCATGATCATCATCTCATCGACACAATCCCACAGCCACCGACAGATCGACGATCGGAGTCCGGATGAAGAAGATATGAGGAAGGATTCTAGGTCATCTAGGAGTGTCGTCATGCGGGGAAGAAGTGGGGTCCGTAAAAACCATGTGACTCTCACTTATATAGGCAATTAAAAGGTAAAACGGTACGCAGCGTATATTAATGAATACATGACACGACTATACAACTGTTACACGGTTTGACTGGTCAACACATGAAACGTCACGTGGTTTCCATGCGTTTAATGACAATAATAACATCAATTAATAATAGGTGTTTTATTGTCCTGAGACTTGAGTCATAAAAAGTTATTCACCATTGGTCTTAAAATGACCTTCATAATTTTAGGGTTACACTGCCGCAAACGGTTCGTCAATTCGAGGTCACACGAAGAAGTTATGGATGAAACACGGTTTTCCAAACAAAATTAATAATTAAATTATTTTATTAATATTATTTTATTTGACCATTTTTTTTCTTCAATTCCAAATCCCATGCACTAAATCTCTCAGATTTGGTGGGCATCACTGTCACGACCCATCCTCAGGGCCCGTGCCGTGACTACCCCAAGCCCCCCTTCCATAGGCCAGGGGCTGGCGTCTAGCACCAAGGCGTAAATCCTGGTAAAAAGGGAAGGCATTGCCTTTGTAAAGTAAACAAGCACCACAGAGTAAGCAAGCGGAAAAGTAAACACTAAGTAAAAACAGAGTACAACTGAAGTGCGGAAAAGTAAATGGGCCAGTATACAAACCCAACTGAAAGTAAAGTACAACTCGAAAGGGAAAACAGCAACTGTAAAGTAAAAGCCGCTACACCGAGCTGTCCACTGGAAATCCCACCTGAAGGGTGGGTACAGATAGCTCCAATGCTCCTCGGGTCCCGCCGTCCACTCCGAGCACATCCCGCCCAGTGGTCCACCTCCAGGTACCGTCCTGCTCTGCAAACCTCAGCCACGATCAACGTTGTCCGTCGTCTGCAACCAACACAACGTAGTGCGGGCATAGCCCGTGCAGGGGTGAGTATAACGATACTCAGTAGGGACCCCGAGACCCTCAAGGTCTCACTAAAACCAACAAGGATAACTACAAGAAGATCTCAACAGATAACCTCTACTTAGATATATGCCCATACATATATCTAAGTTATCAAGTAACCCATCTCAATCATGTGGCAAACACAAGGTCAAAAGTCTCAGCTCAAACCAGGATTTTCATCATCGAAACCGTAACTACTGAAGAGCTCCGCCTCTGGAGTGTACAGTGGTCCTGTCACAACTCCAAGGTACTACCCACTAACTTAAGACTGTTGTAGCACTCCACCTATCAAGTATTGCGGGCCAGCCGCTACCACCAAGCGCTCCCATGTGCCGCTACAACCAAGCGCACCACTTTCGTGGGTCTGCCGCTACAACCAAGCGCTCCCGTGTGCCGCTACAACCAAGCGCACCTCTGTCGTGGGTCTGCCTCTACAACCAAGCGCTCCCGTGTGCCGCTACAACCAAGCGCACCTCTGTAGTGGGTCTGCCGCTACAACCAAGCTCTCCCCTGTGCCGCTACAACCAAGCGCACCTCTATAACACACCGAGTCGTTCGATCAGCAGTCGTCGGGTCTCAGTCAGCTACACGGTCTCCGTGCTCCGCCCGCTCGTCTCCGGGAGGGTCCGCTCCACGTGCTACTGGTCGATACTCCAAGTATCACAAAGTCCCTCAAGGAAGTATCTCAAAGGACCACCTTGTCATAGGGGTCTCAACGCAACAGACGACGCGTCAATCGGACGCCCGGTCTGTGAGTTATTAGCCTTTTCGTCCTAGGGGCCCAGTTGGTTTCATGTGCGAACCAATCCGGCCGTAACTCAACTATACCCCGAACACTCATAGGGTATACTCATAGGGACCGTTTCTCAACGTGATCACCAACGCCGCTGACGGTTCGTCAAACGGACGTCTGGTCTGAAAGATATCAGCTTTTCCGTTCCAGGGGCCCGGTTGGATTTCAGTGCGATCCAACCCGGCCACTATCCATCTGCATCCAAAACTCGGGTGGAGGATGCCAAAAGTTCCGTCTCATCAAAAGGAACTCAATGCAATAAACGGCGCGTCAATCAGACGCCCGGTCTAAGAGTTATTGGCTTTTTCGTCCTAGGGGCCCGGTTGGTTTTTAAGGCAAAACCAACCCGACCGTACTCCACTTGCGTCCAAACCTCGGGCGGAGTGAGCCAAAAGATCCGTCTCACTAAGTGGAAACTAACAAAGCTGACGGCACGTCAATCGGACGTCCGTAGCTCAAGATATGAGTGTTTCCGCTCCGAGGGCCCGGTTGGTTTCGTGTACGAACCAACCCGTCTGAACCCAAAGTATTTCGAAACTTTGAGTGCAATAAACCGAAACGACCGACTCACTCCAAGGATTGCGTTGCTGCTGACGGCGAGTCGTTTGAAGGCCCGTAGCTCAAGTTACGGGCGTTTGAACGAAAGTCGTCTAAAGATGGGGGGTCCGGGCCCGGGCCGGCCCGGCCCGACCCCCCCCGGTTGGCCCGAACCGGGTCGAGTCCGACCCTGTTGGCCCGGACCGGCCCGGCCAGGGCCGGTCCGGCTCGGCTCGGCCGAGCGGCCGAGCGACCGACGCGGGGGAAAGCCGCCGCCACGCGTGACACCCCCGCGGCACCCGTGGGGTGTCGGCCTGACAGCCGGACGCGCCGCGTGACAACCCCGCGCCACCCGCGGGTTGCCGCGTGACAACCCCGCGGCACCAGTTGGGTGCCGCCCTGGACACCCGCGGGGTGCCGCGTGACAACCCCGCGGCACCCGCGGGGGGTCGCCCTGGACACCCGCGGGGTGCCGCGTGACAACCCCGCGGCACCCATGGGGTGTCGCGCTGGACACCCGCGGGGTTCCACGCTGGACACCCGCGGCACCCGCGGGGTGTCGCGTGACAATCCCGCGCCACCCGCGGGGTGTCGCGCTGGACACCCGCGGGGTGCCGCCGCCTCCGGCCGCCGGCGCCGCCGCGCCGGCGACCCGCGACGCCACCGGCTTCCGCGGGCCGCCGGAGTCGCTCCGGTGGCCCGTTTTCCTTCCCGTCTACGCCGTTGTTTCTACCGGGTTCCGTTCTTTACTGCGGGATCATCAAACATCCGTTGCAGCATGTTCCGTCGTCGCCCGCCAAATCCGCACAAACGAAGAACGGCAGAGGGTCGTCGGGCCGTGTTCGTTTGGCCCGCACCCTCCGCGTTAGAGATAATCAACGGGAGAAAATAAAATGTTCAACACATGAACCAACAATTTTAATAAAATAAAATTGTTTCTTTGATTCCGATTCTTTAATTATTAAAGAATGTTCACGGGAATATAAGGAGGGGTATTTCCAAAAAATATAAAATCCCTACCTCGGAGTCGTCGCACGTGAGCGTTCTTCGTGGAAACTGCTCGTCGTGGAAGATGGAGATCGTCGCGTCATCGCGGAAGGGCGTCGCGTCGTCGCGGAACACAGCGTTGAGTCGGCGAACTCAACGCACCATGAAACAGCAGTTTTAATTTAATTAATTAAATCAGTGTTTTGGTTAAGAACCACGAAAGAGATGAAAAGGAAGGTCTGAGACTCTTACCTCAAGCAGCCGATCGAAGATCCGTCGCGGAGGAAGAGACGTCGCAGAAGAACGTTGTCGGCATCGCGGATCACGGCATCGTGTCATCGATTTCCGGGTTCAGCGTTCTTCGCGTTTTTCGCTTTCTTCGCGTTCTTCGCGAAGGAGGATGATGGTTCAAGGATCCTCTCTCAACGAGTAATCCTCCAAAAGAAATTGGTTGGTCTTATTTTATTATTATGCCAACACATGAAAAAGGGTAAGAAACGACCAATCAATTCTTAGAATTAAATCAACGAAAGAAACAACTCATTTAATTTACAAAATAAACCGCCCAATTAAATGGTCTGTTAAGAATTTAAGAAAACGCGCCGGTTGACATTCATAATGACGGGTTTTCGCGGATGCGTTACTTAGCGAAAAGAAACGGCGGGGCTGGTGTGGGCCCCACCTCACAAATATCCTACCGAGGGGGTAGGATATTTTCTGGATAGCATTCTATCCGGATCAACTCAGTTCAAGCTGCCTTTAAGTGGATTCACGTGGCTTCCAAGTGCCTTAAGTGAAATAAAATAAAGTTGTCGAAAAATTATTTTATTTCTTAACTTTAAGCCCGAAAATTAAAAACCACACCCGAGCAAACGCAACTCCGGAAGAGGCGTTTCTAAGCAATACCGGCGCTGCGATTTCATCGGTGCCCTCAGAATTCGATTCCGGGCACCGGTTCAAAAGTTAGAAAAACCCGCTCGTCCGTTTACAGAACGTACCCGAGCCAAAACTTCGGAAAATGATTCCGGGCACACCGGGCCTCGGAATCAGGTGCTGTCAGAATCTGCGTTCTTGTAAAATTCCAAAGAAAATTAAGAAAAAAATTTCCTTGAAATTTACGGGTCTTTATATTACTCCCACCACAGGGCTTTACGTCCCCGTAAAGCTTCACCACAAACCTAGGGAAACAAAGGTGGTACTGAGCATGCATCTGAGCCTCCCGCTCCCATGTGCTCCCTGGAGGTTCCCGTGCTGCCATCTGATGCGCACAAGAGAAATCGATCGTCCATGTAGGACCTGCTCCTGTCGATCCTCTATCCCCACCGGGACCTCCGTAAAAGTCTCCCCATCATCCACGTCTAGCTCCCCGTGGTCAAAGATGTGTGTCGGGTCGTGCACGTATCTTCTCAGCTGAGATACGTGGAAGACGTCGTGCACTCGGTGCAACTGAGGTGGTAGAGCCAGGCGATAAGCCACCTCGCCAATCCTGCTGATGACCTGGAAAGGCCCGATGAAGCGTGGAGACAACTTGCCGCCTCGGCCAAATCTACGCAAACCATGTCGTGGTGAGACCCACAAGAAGGCGTGGTCATCATCTTCGAACTCTAGTGGTCTCCGCCTCCTATCAACATAAGGCTTCTGCCGGCTCTGAGCTGTACTCATCCGCCCCTGGATGACCTGGACCATCTCAGGTCCCACAAGATCTGCAAGATTTATTCTTTGCCGATAAGAGAAATCCGGTCCCATCCCCTGGATGAACCACATTCTTTTTCCTAATACAGTCAATCCCGACATGGATGGTACTAATCCATACCAAGGATGACGTCGTAAGTCCTCGACGCTACTACCAAGAGATCCAACCGTTACTCTCGCCTCAGGGGTTGAGTCACACTCTCGGCATCAGTGTGTGGTAACTGGGTCTCCTCCAGTAGATGTCCCACAAGTGAGGGTCAAGTCAACAGTCTAAACCGGAACCTCTTAGTAACAACACAAAAGAGGACAGGAAGGAAAACATCACAAAGGTAAGCGTCTTTTATTATTGCAGCTCATATTACAAGGACGCTACACAACAGCAACAAGGAACTAGAAGTACAAAAGACGTATCCCCTAGTTCCGCTCCTGTCCAACTGCTCCCAGAGCTCCATGATCGAAGGTCTCAGCTGCCTGAAGTTGAGCTCTCCCATGTCCACCAACTCCCTGCGGTCGGGGTGGACCTCCTGGTGGTGGTGGTGGCAACACCTCGAAGTGTCTCCCACCATCGGCTACTCGGCCAGCTCCACTGCCTCGTCCGCCTGTACCCTGCGGTCCACTGTGGCCGAATCTCTGTCTGGGAGGTCCCTCTACCGCCTGCTGCTCATCTGTAAAACGATTCGGGCAGTCTCGAGCCATGTGACCAATCCCGCCACAGGAGAAACACTGCCCACTCTCGGCACGCCTGGCTCTGACTCCACCCCGACTCCCCCGCACAACTGAGCCTGAGTCGTGCAGTCGGCCACCGGTAGGTCTGGCCCTCTTGGACCTCTGCACATAGAAGTGATGCCTCGTCGTGCACCTGGAGCATCAATCTCCACCATCGGCCTGCTGCTGCGTACAGTATGTTCGCTGCGAGGATTACCATGAGGTCTGCTGGAATCCTCACTAGCCTGAAAACTCCCACCACAGCCTCCAGCCAATCCTCAACCACCTGCGGGTCTGTCTCTCCCCAGAACCTGGGTGGCCTCTGGCGCTGGAACTCGTGCAGTGCGCTCAAGAGACGTGCATCTTCAGCGGCTGGAAGCATCGGTGGCTCGGCGGGTAGAGGTACTGCCGGTGCCTCAGCTGTCAAGGGGCCCTGCACCGAGGCCTCGTCGCTGGGCGGGCTGTCTCCACGCTCAACCCTCAGAACCCTAGTTGGTCGTCCGCGGGGAGGCATCCTGAAAGAAAAAACGTGATAAGGTCAAATGATAATAACCTGGTGAGCTGACCTGGTTTGAGCTGACTTTTAAAAACTACTAGAAACACACACGCAATCTGTGTCCTCGTGCATTAAGTCGGAAATCGGAAGTCAGGGTCCTGGTGTACGGATACGTCGGCCGCCGCACCAACAATGGACTCCCTGGACCGATAACCACACTCAATATGCTAAACACTATTGCTTAACATAGAAGAAAGATCTGAGTTTGCAGTAGAACCGACCACCTCTGATACCAATCTGTCACGACCCGTCCTCGGGGCCCGTGCCGTGACTACCCCAAGCCCTCCTTCCATAGGCCAGGGGCTGGAGTCTAGCACCAAGGCGTAAATCCCGGTAAAAAGGGAAGGTATTGCCTTTGTAAAGTAAACAAGTACCACAGAGTAAGCAAGCGGAAAAGTAAACACTAAGTAAAAACAGAGTACAACTAAAGTGCGGAAAAGTAAATGGGCCAGTATACAAACCCAACTGAAAGTAAATTACAACTCGAAAGGGAAAACAGCAACTGTAATGTAAACGCCGCTACACCGAGCTGTCCACTGGAAATCCCACCTGAAGGGTGGGTACAGATAGCTCCAATGCTCCTCGGGTCCCGCCGTCCGCTCCGAGCACGTCCCGCCCATTGGTCCACCTCCAGGTACCGTCCTGCTCTGCAAACCTCATCCACGATCAACGCTGTCCGTCGTCTGAAACCAACACAACGTAGTGCGGGCATAGCCCGTGCAGGGGTGAGTATAACGATACTCAGTAGGGACCCCGAGACCCTCAAGGTCTCACTAAAACCAACAAGGATAACTACAAGAAGAACTCAACATATAACCTCTACTTAGATATATGCCCATACATATACCTAAGTTATCAAGTAACCCATCTCAATCATGAGGAAAACACAAGGTCAAAAGTCTCAGCTCAAACCAGGATTTTCATCATCGAAACCGTAATTGCTGAAGAGCTCCGCCTCTGGAGTGTACAGTGGTCCTGTCAAAACACCGAGGTACTGCCCACTAACTTAAGACTGTTGTAGCACTCCACCTATCGAGTATTGCGGGCCAGCCGCTACCACCAAGCGCTCCCATGTGCCGCTACAACCAAGCGCACCACTGTAGTGGATCTGCCGCTACAACCAAGCGCTCCCGTGTGCCGCTACAACCAAGCGCACCTCTGTCGTGGGTCTGCCGCTACAACCAAGCGCTCCCGTGTGCCGCTACAACCAAGCAAACCTCTGTCGTGGGTCTGCCGCTACAACCAAGCGCTCCCCTGTGCCGCTACAACCAAGCGCACCTCTATAACACACCGAGTCGTTCGATCAGCAGTCGTCGGGTCTCAGTCAGCTACATGGTCTTCGTTCTCCGCCCGCTCGTCTCCGGGAGGGTCCGCTCCACGAGCTACTGGTCGATACTCCAAGTATCACAAAGTCCCGCAAGGAAGTATCTCAAAGGACCACCTCGTCATAGGGGTCTCAACGCAACAGACGGCGCGTCAATCGGACGCCCGGTCTGTGAGTTATTAGCCTTTTCGTCCCAGGGGCCCGGTTGGTTTCGTGTGCGAACCAATCCGGCCATAACTCAACTATACCCCGAACACTCATAGGGTATACTCATAGGGACCGTTTCTCAACGTGATCACCAACGCCGTTGACGGTTCGTCAAACGGACGTCTGGTCTGAAAGATATCAGCTTTTCCGTTCCAGGGGCCCGGTTGGATTTCAGTGCGATCCAACCCGGCCACTATCCATCTGCATCCAAAACTCGGGCGGAGGATGCCAAAAGTTCCGTCTCATCAAGAGGAACTCAACGCAATAGACGGCGCGTCAATCGGACGCCCGGTCTGAGAGTTATTGGCTTTTTCGTCCTAGGGGCCCGGTTGGTTTTTAAGGCAAAACCAACCCGACCGTACTCCACTTGCGTCCAAACCTCGGGCAGAGTGAGCCAAAAGATCTGTCTCACTAAAAGTAAACTAACAAAGCTGACGGCACGTCAATCGGACGTCCGTAGCTCAAGATATGAGCGTTTCCACTCCGAGGGCCCGGTTGGTTTCGTGTAGGAACCAACCCGTCCGAACCCAAAGTATTTCGAAACTTTGAGTGCATTAAACCGAAACGACCGACTCACTCCAAGGATTGCATTGCCGCTGACGGCGAGTCGTTTGGAGGCCCGTAGCTCAAGTTACGGGCGTTTGAACGAAAGTCGTCCGAAGACGGGGGGTCCGGGCCCGGGCCGACCTGGCCCGACCCCCCCTGGTTGGCCCGAACCGGGTCTGGTCCGACCCGGTGGGCCCGGCCCGGCCCGGCCCGGCCCGGCCAGGGCCGGTCCGGCTCGGCTCGGCCGAGCGGCCGACGCGGGGGAAAGCCGCCGCCACGAGTGACACCCCCGCGGCACCCGCGGGTTGTCGGCCTGACAGCCGGATGCGCCGCGTGACAACCCTGCGACACCCGCGGGGTGCCGCCCTGGACACCCGCGGGGTGCCGCCCTGGACACCCGCGGGGTGCCGCGTGACAACCCCGCGGCACCCGCGGGGTGTCGCGCTGGACACCCGCGGCACCCGCGGGGTGCCGCGTGACAACCCTGCGCCACCCGCGGGGTGTCGCGCTGGACACCCGCGACACCCGCGGGGTGTCACGCTGGACACCCGCAGGGTGCCACCGCCTCCAGCCGTCGGCGCCGCCGCGCCGGTGACCTGCGCCGCCACCGGCTTCCGCGGGCCGCCGGATTCGCTCCGGTGGCCCGTTTTCCTTCCCATCTGCGCCATTGTTCCTTCCGGGTTCCGTTCTTTACTGCGGGATCATCAAACATCCGTTGCGGCACGTTCCGTCGTCGCCCGCCAAATCCGCACAAACGAAGAACGACGGAGGGTCGTCGGACCGTGTTCGTTTGGCCCGAACCCTCCGCGTTAGAGATAATCAACGGGAGAAAATAAAATGTTCAACACATGAAGAAAAATTTTTAATAAATTAAAATTGTTTCTTTGATTCCGATTCTTTAATTTTTAAAGAATGTTCATGGGAATATAAGGAGGGGTATTTCCAAAAATATAAAATCCCTACCTCGGAGTCGTCGCGCGTGAGCGTTCTTCGTGGAAACTGCTCGTCGCGGAAGGTGGAGATCGTCGCGTCATCGCGAAAGGGCGTCGCGTCGTCGCGGAACACGGCGTTGAGTCGGCGAACTCAACGCACCATGAAACAGCAGTTTTAATTTAATTAATTAAATCCGTGTTTTGGTTAAGAACCACGAAGGAGATGAAAAGGAAGGTCCGAGACTCTTACCTCAAGCAGCCGATCGAAGATCCGTCGTGGAGGAAGAGACGTCGCAAAAGAACGTTGTCGGCGTCGCGTATCACGGCGTCGTGTCGTCGATTTCCGAGATCGGCGTTCATCGCGTTCTTCGCGTTTTTCGCGAAGGAGGCTGAAGGTTCAAGGATCCTCTCTCAATGAGTAATCCTCCAAAAGAAATTGCTTGGTCTTATTTTATTATTATGCCAACACACGAAAAAGGTTAAGAAACGACCCAGAAATTCGTTGAATTAAATCAACGAAAGAAACAACTCATTTAATTTACGAAATAAACCGCCCAATTAAATGGTTTGTTAAGAATTTAAGAAAATGTGTCGGTTGACTTTCATAATGACGGGTTTTCGCGGATGCGTTACTTAGCGGAAAGAAACGGCGGGGCTCGTGCGAGCCCCACCTCACAAATATCCTACCGAGGGGGTAGGATATTTTCTGGATAGCATCCTATCCGGATCAACTCAGTTCAAGCCGCCTTTAAGTGGCTTCAAGTGGCTTCCAAGTGGCTTAAGTGAAATAAAATAAAGTTGTCGAAAAATTATTTTATTTCTTAACTTTAAGCCCGAAAATTAAAAACCACACCCGAGAAAACGCAACTCCGGAAGAGGTGTTTCTAAGTGAATACCGGCGCTGTGATTTCATCGGTGCCCTCAGAATTCGATTACGGGCACCGGTTCAAAATTTAGAAAAACCCGCTCGTCCGTTCACTGAACGTACCCGTGCCAAAACTTCGGAAAATGATTCCGGGCACACCGGGCCTCGGAATCAGGTTCCGTCAGAAACTGTGTTCTTGTAAAATTCCAAAGAAAATTAAGAAAAAAATTTCCTTGAAATTTACGGGTCTTTACAATCACCACTTTCTATCTTGATTGATTTCCTTTTTTTAACTTATTTATTTTATTGCTTTAAATTTTAAATCTTTATTTCCATTAAACTCTTTCACTCTCCAATCAAATTCTTTCTTCCACAATTACCGCATGCACAAAAAGTGGCACCTCCCCTTCCTTATTCCATTCCTAACACACCCCATCTCTTCTTTCTCACTTCAACTTTATAATTAATAAAATTAATAATAATAACACCCATCATTAATTTTCTAAATTAGTCCCATTAAATTATTTTACCATGATTAATTTCATATTAAATTAAAACCATTCATTTTAATTAATCACACACTAAATCCCACCATTACCATTATTATTTAATATAATAGTAACATATCCTCCTTAAATTTCATCAATGGTTCACTGCCATTATCATTAATAATAATATTAATTTTGGACGCACGTCATGTCGTCCCTTTGCATTTCATACCTTAATAATTTATTACATGAGACAAATTTATTATAATTTTTTCCGTACGTATCCCATTATATGCATATTACACACAAAATTTTATATTTATTAAAATTTAAATAAAGAAAAATGAAACCATACACCTCCTCTCATTGAATACATTCAATTTTATTTCTTTTATTTCAAAATGATTAAATTTAAACCATTTAATCTAATTAACACTAAATATTTTCACACTGCCATTATCAATTTTTATTATCAAATGTTATTATTATATCACGCTTCATGTTTGACCACATAAAATGTTTACAAATTAATGGACCGGAGAAGTCTTAGACATTACAGTATTAGTGAATAAGGGATTAAAAACTGAAATTTTCAATTCCCCTAATTTATAATGGATAATAAGGAGTCGGTAGCATTTGGACATAGGATGCGGAATAATCCTATTGTATTGCTATCATTTTATAGTATACCACCATGTTACTGAAAAACTAGGAATTTATGTTATGATGATACCTTTAATTAAAATTACATAGTGGTATTCACAGGTTTTTTAATACGTATTTTTGTGATTTCATATATGATCTTAAATCATGAGGAGGAACATAGTCAACATGAAATATATAAATATAACTGATTTTATGTTGGATAGTAATTTATTAAAAAATTGAATTGATTTTTAAAATTAGATTGGTATAATTTCATTTTATGATTTATCTATTGACATATGGTTTCAGATCTATTTCATGGATTTAATTAGTTGAAATGATGGTGTTTTATTTTAGTATATATATGATTACTATATCATATGTGTTGGTTCAAATACATTGGTTATAGTTAGAAATGGAATACAATGGGCTGTGGGTGGAATACCATAGAGGACGTTGTGTGATAACAATGAATAGTAATGAAATTTTATGTCCCTAGTATTCCTTGAGTTATTAAACATGTTTCTTTATAGATGTGTGTCCATACAACTAGTTGATTAGACTTCTACTGATAATGTTTTTGAACCTCCGTTGTTGGTCAAAAGTATATCCACTCTAGCACTATGTCCACTTGACATGGCCTATAGTCGACTATGCTAGAGACATCTAGATTTCGAATTCTATAGCCAATTTGGGAAATGGTGGACCAATGAACATGAATGAGTGGATATGATACTTTGAGGATTTTTTCAATCTCATAAAGACACCATTGGTATGAAAGGTTGAACTATCAAAATTCATGTTACTAGGACCCATTAATATGTGGTGGGGTGTTGGGAAACATTGAATAATATAAGATGGTATGGTGTGGAAATTATTTAAAATGATTTTATTTAAAGACTTCCTTTTGGGTAAAATGAATTCATATTTTACCCTTGATCTCAGGAAACATTAGTGGAGCTTTATGGAATTTATTTCCAATGAAACAACACTCATAGAGAATATTCCAATAGACCTAATAGAAAAGAATATACAGAATATGGTACATTATTAGAACTCCTCCCAAAATATAATAGACCAGTTGTGATACTTATAGAAGAAGGAAGTGGAAGACTAACATATCATTCACGAGTGGTGGTAGAAATTTAGGATAAAATGCTTTTAAAATCACCCCTTTTGAAATAAATAGGTTTACAGTTCTTCAACTATGAAGAGTTTGGGGATTATAAGATGTTCTTCTCATCACCTAATAGCCAGTTCCACAATTTGGTAAGATAATATATCTTTTTTTTGGTTTTTCATCAGAGCTATAAGGACATATTTATATAGAGGATCAAGGTACTCACAATCATTGGACCAAGGATAAATTTTGGTTCCATAAATTCAGGCTCAATAGGAGAGGTCTCTTGTGATTCATATATAGGTATGTTGTAACACCACAAACATTTGAAAAGTAAATATTTTTGGTATCATGTCTGACACACAACACCAAACATAGAATGAAATATAACATAGTTAGACTTTATGATATATTAAATATTTTCTTTAAAATCTTGTATTTTATTTCTTATAATTCATTAAATACTATGAAATCTAGAATCACATGAAAAAATAATTTCCTTGACATATATTGTTTCAAGCAAGACCATGTTTTACTGAACAAAAAATTATTATTAAAAATTATAATTTATCATCATAAGATATATTTGTTCCATTAAATTATAAGATATGAATAATAATAATTGTCTTCTGAAAATACATATTTTATAAATATTTAAAATGAATTAAAATGTCACCAATTAATTTTAAATGAATATGAAGACCAATTGAATATAATGGAAATTCAATTATTTATCACAAAGGTATTTTATCCTAATAAATTAAATAATTGATATAAACTAATTATAATTGTTATAAATTCAATTAAATATTTTCTATATTAATCCAATAGACATTTTTGGAATAAATATAAACAATCCATTTAATAGGCATAAAATAAAAAAAAATTAGAAAGCCCCTTTATCCACATTTTAATGGTCCACCGGCATTAAATCAAACTTTTCACTCATTTATAAATATTATACATAAATATAAACATACTTTATTATATATGAACATAAAAACATAAAATATTTTGATTTTTTTGTATTTTTATAGGAGTTTCATTTTTTGATGAATATGGAAAATACAAACTTTTAATTGAAAGCATATTATTCATCTAATATTTTTATTCCATTAAATTATATTATTAGTTGGTTTAATGTTTAATTAGATCAATTTCATATCCATTAACATAATTTTTTTCAATGTATTCAATTTCTCAATGAAATTGGGCAAAAACACCTTCGAATTTTTAACATTTTTACATTAAACATCTGTATTTTTGTCTCCTTTGATGGAGTTGTTTTAAATAATTTTCTACCACATCATTGATTGGAATTTGGGAAAATGGATTCCAAATATGGAATAGTAATAAAAAATTGTTTAATATGTTTATTTATATTCAGAAAAAAAATATAATCCAATGAAAATAAAATTATATACTTTTATTAAGATGAAAAATTAGAAGGAAAGGAGACTAAACCATAATTTCATGGTCCAAAATTACCGTGAAACAAGTCTATAATCAATTAGATGTTCATATTTACTCCATATAATCATGTGGATTAAATTTGATTCATTATTGGAGTAACATTCTAAGGAATAAATATACTTGCAATTCTCTATTAAAAAATTTACAATAACGACACTCCTACATTATAAAAGGATACTCACTCCTCCAACTTATTCACACATATGAAACCTAATGGCTAGACCAACCATTTATAAAACTAGAAACCAAAATCCCTTCCATTGGAATAAAATCCAAAAATTGGGATGAAATTAGACCAATGTTGTATTTTGATTTAAACAAAAAATATTTACCTGAATACAGGGTAACCTTCTTCAATGATCACAATAGAATTATTTTGTTCTTAATTGTATCAATTATTCTTTTTCCATTCATAAATAATAACATCATTTACCCAATTATACCAATTGTTTGTCATTATATTTCATATATCTACACTTACACACACATTAATATAATGTTTAATGAACATATAGTTAGTTTATGGTAGACTACCACCTCACGAAATGATGATTATTTGTTATTTCATTACCACATATCATGGGGTGATTTATGATGGAAACACTATTTTTATATTATGTATATTAAATTAATTATTTATGTATTCTTCATTAATATAGATATATATAAGACTACCCATTATGCTTTCCATTTTATTGGAATACGATAACATCATTTGTGGACATGTGGACAACCCCCTCTTTAGGGAGATGTGATTCATTCACACATAATAAGGAATATATAATTGATTGTTTTAAAAAAAGTATGTGAAATATATGACAGAAATATGATACTCAATTTATAATATAAATATTCATATATATAATTTTATTTTTTTCATTTAAGTACAACTAAGAAATGGAAGTAGTGTTCATGTGTATTTATGGCCTTTCGTCTACGTGAACATTGAATTTCATTTCATATCACCATGTATTAGGGATTATTATAACTAAATATGTAATGTATATATATTATAATTAAATCATGGTTTCAATAATTTAAAATTCTACATAATTATTGATGTAAGAAGGAAAATTTTAACAAGTCAAAATATACTCAAACAACTAGGCAATTAACAGTAGAAATAGTGAGAATAATGAATGATTGTTAATAAACACGTAGTAATATATAATAAAAAGAAAATATATAATATTATAAATATTATTATGGTCCCTGAATAAGTTTTTGACATGTTTTAACCAACTATAATAGATTTTAAATTTCTATCATCCGAAAAGAAATAAATGTTATAGGATTTTCATCTCACTTTTTACATATGTAATAAAGATTTCATATTCACAACATAATTATTTTTTATTGTGTACCTAACTCTTATTTTGGTATATTATACTATTAATTTTTTTTATTTTTTTTATTTTGTGTTTAAAATTATTATTATTTTATTTATAGTGATTTGAATAAATAGTTAACAAGTGGAAATGAATTTCATCACCTGATTTCAATTCATTTTTTATATTACATCCCCATTTTTGAAAATATTATATGATTTTGTGTGTAATATTTTTTTACTATATACTATAATACATAAACTTGATTTATATATAGGAAAGTTTTGAACAGATAACCAATTTATTTATTTATTCTCACATCAACATTATAGTATTGTCAAAGGTTTATGTTACAACCTCATTGTGTTCGGAATAGTTTATAACTGAATTAACATCAGAGGACCTAATTGAATCATTTTTCAATAAGCTTACACATCTTCATTTCCTATGGTTATTCAATATATTTTTAATGTATTTGTATCATTTTTTTCTATTTTATAAAGATAATATTTAAGAAATGTTTTTAATTAAAACAAGAGATCATTTCCCTATTTACTCAGAGAACCTATTTTATTATAAAAGCAAGGTTTTGTAAATTTGGTTTTCAAAATTATTTCTAATGATTGAAAAATGATTTATTAATGATATTTCTACCATTTTAGTTTTTTGAATAATATTTCAATGTAATTGTAGATGCAGAAAAGTGATTGAAGTGCTAGAGAAAGATCTGAAACAAAAAAGTGAAGTCATATTTGGGCCCAGAGACCTGGTCCGAAGGGCCCAGAGATGCAGCGTGAAAAAAAAGATGATGTGCGCTGAAAAAATTTATCTCTCGCGGAAAGTACCTGGATTCACGGAGAGTCCCAGGGCAGGCGCGAAATAATTTCACGCCCGCACCCAACGTGGTTGACCCTTCATGCCACCGCCTCTATCGCACATTTATTTGGCGCATCCCTGAATTCCACGCCAATGGATGCCTATAAATAGAGGGCAACCCCCTTCCTTTTAATGCCTGGAGAATTCGAACTGCCTCTTGTGCACGTAATCGGCATTCCACGCGCACGCAATATGACCATCAGGTATGGTTCTTCTTCGTGGAAAGTTGCTCTCGGATCTGCCTTCGTGTAAGATCCCCATGGCTTAGACAAAACTTCAACCACCTTTGGGGTTTGCCCATAGCGTTCAATCCTGCCCGAGGCACGCAAGCCGACCAAGATGCGTGGAATCCTGCCTTTGCATGAAATCCTTCCTTTGCGCGCAGTCCCTTCAAGTCGGGCACAAAACCACCACCCCATATTTCGTGCAAGCATCACAGATTTCGCACCAACCTGGGGCTTTTCACTCAGGACCATTTTATCTCACACAAGCCCCAAGGGCTGCGTGCAATACCTCAGGTCCCTTCACCTCGGTGCTCTCCGGGCACCCCCTTGTACGAATGCCTGATGCCCTCCTTTTGGGTGACATTCTCCAGTGTCTTGTTCACCCTAGGAACTTGCATCATACATGGTTTTCCTGTATGACCTTCTAGGCTTTTATGAAGTAAATTCAATTTCCCTTGGACAATCCTTCCTGTTACATTGCTTCCCCACATTCTTCTTCGCATAGGCACACTAACAGCTATTTCTTCTTTCCATAACCATGTTAAGGTGGACCCCTCGATGGTTCGCTCCGTGACACCCCCTCAGTATGGTCGTGCTAATGCATTCACACCCACATGGATCAGAGGGTAGCGGTTATGTATGTCATATGGGTGCAGAGCAACCCCACCTCGTCCGAGATGCAGGATGTTAAACTGCCAAGCAACTCATCCTCAACACGTGACATTAAATCGTAACCTGTCCCTATGCCTCACATTCAGGGTTACCCTGCCTCAGAAATTCTCCACACCCACTCATTTCCATGGTGATGGTATCACCCCTCACAGGGGATGATATCCTATTCGTTGGAGTGGTGTTTGTCTGCGGGGAAAGGCATCCACCTTGGTGTAAGCCCCTAACCTTTCTTGCAGGAGGCAGTGCCCCTATTCCTCCTCACATCCTCAACACCAAATCCAGCCATGGACGTGATGGGGTACAGTGATCCTCCTTTCATTTTCAGTCCCCAATGCCAGTGGAGGACGTGATAGGGGACGAGGACCCTCCTCTCTTCCTGGGTGCCAAATCCCTCTCCCACTGCGCTTTGTCACCCTCAGGCCTCTATCCTGGATTAAGTCCTGAAACCATGGTCTTCTCAATGCATAATCCCCTTTTCACATCACATGGACGCACCCTTCGTGAGGTGATCATCAGGTCTCTGTTACCTCTTATTTCTCACACTGAGCATGAGTCCAGTGAGCTTTGAGTGAGCATCGATCATGACACACCTTGGGCCATCTCAGAGCGTAAGCCCCATCCAACCCTAACTATGGGGACTTTGATCCATGAAAAGGCATGGTACGTAGGAAGACTCCATGAGGTTCAAGCCCCACCACCTTGGGTCTTCTCAGAGCGTAATCCCCATCCAACCCGAACTATGCAGACTTTTGATCCATGCTAAGGCATGGTACGTAGGAAGCCTCCACAAGGTTCAAGCTCCCCCACCATGGGCTGTCTTAGAGAGTAAGCCACATCCAACCTGAACTACAGGGACATTGATCCATGTTAATTAATGGTATTTATGAAGCCTCCATGAGGTTCAAGAACAAAAAACCATTGGCTCCAATCGTCTCCGTGTTGGTGTGTCAATCCCCATTTCCACCTTTGGCTGCCTCAAAGTGTATTCCCCATTCCATCTGGGCCCCAGGTCCCCATTCACGTCGGTTCACCATCATGGGCCACCTTAGGGTGTAAGCCCCATTCTTGTCTTGCATGAAGTTAAACAATATCTTCCACCTGAACTACAAAGACTTTGATTCCTCGCCACGGGGATATGTAGGAGGCCCCTACGAGGCTCAAGCCCACCACCCATATCTCATGCTGACCTCCCCCTCTAGCGCACGCATCTCGGGAATCTCATGCCCCAACCCGAAGTTTCCACTTCTTTGAGGTTCCATACACGCATTCAGTCTCATAGGTTTCCTCTTCATAAGTCTCATCGCTTCATCGAACTACGTAGACTCTGATTCCCTGCCATGAGGATACGTAGGAAGTCTCTTCGAGACCCAATCCCAAAGCCATCATACATCCTAATTCTTTCCTGGGCTGTCACATCCCAGTGTGATCATGTCATTTCATTCATCATTCCCCCCCACAGCATTCGAAAATCCACCCACATGTTGGCCCCAACATCGGTGTTCCCTCCAGTGGATTCTTCAATTTGATCCACTCTTGCTAGTGTTCCGATCTATCCGGTCTGTCTCCACTGGATGTTAAACTTGTGGAATACCCTATGTTAAACCTGGGAAGTTGAGGAAAACCTTAGATACATGCCTATGCAATACAATTCCCCATGTTCAATGTGGGATGCCTCGGGCTTATGCGCCCTTGAGAATCCCTATAATAGGGGATATAAAATAGACATGCCAATTTCCCAGAGTCAAGACGCTCTAGTAATGTCCCAACGTGACTACTCTCCTTACTGAAGGTTGCTGCCCTGAACGGAACCCTTGGATGTTCCTGACAGAAGCGGTGTATTTAACTGGAGTCCATGAAGATATGGCGTTGGTAAGTGCTTCACAAATTATGTTTTAAATCTATGAGGGAGACTTGGACTAGGTGCTGATCTCTGAGGAGGAATCCACAGAAGGAATAACTGACATCCCATCATCCCATTTCGATCAATGAGAAAACATTTCTTAATATGGGTTGGATGCCACCCTCCTTTGGAAAGTGGGAATGCGAGGTAACAACAGAGCGTCCTCTGCATGACAGATGCGCGCATGCCCCGGTGAAAGTGCCAGAAACATAAATGTTGAACCCAACATGAAACTACTCTCCTCAGCTTAGATTCTAGAATCATTCGGGATATCAGTGGATAAGCATGTCGTCTAACCCCATAATCTGATACCAGGACCCACCAAAAAGGCCTGACATGAAGCTCTCCAGAAGTTGGGACAATCAGAACATTAAGAATTCAGTTCTACGGTGTTTTGAGCATGGATCCGTCTTGCCGACCATGGCAGACAGAATGGTGCGTGGCACTGGTTGTCGATTCCTTTTTCTAGCAGTGTTAATGAGTTCATCTCCTGGATTTCAAGAATCAAGTTTTTGCATCCGGAGCTCGATCACCTGGCCACCGATGATGAGGTGGAGGCAAATTCAACACGTCTTCGCCGCATGGTTTTTCCTCTTCCACGACATCCACGACTGTCACGACTGTTGGGCACCCACGCCCCCTCTCCCCATCAGAGATCATCTAGAGAAGGGTAATCAATTAACTTGTACACAGGTACAAGGAGGTGGGGGTCATCCCCACCAGAGATATGGTCTGACTAGATCTTGAGGCACTTGCGCATCACCGTCCATCATGCCCCCGAGGGCCGTGAAGTGAGCCGCTACTCCCAACCCCAACATTCAATCGCTTTGGGAGTTTGTCCCTGGAGCGCCTTGATAGCTCCCTCCCCTACGCCGACGAAGTAGGGGATATACATGCTGGACCAATTGGAGTCCCACATCAAGGACTCCCAGCGAGGGGCCCCACCATGCCATGTCAGCACCACCGCCCAGTTCCCTGAGCCAAGGAGTAGGAAAGCTATGGGCCTGCACCACCAGCTCCCATCCACCTGATCTGACATCAGCATCGGGCATGTGTAGAATAATGTGCTCACTGTGGGGAATCAACATCAGTGACTAGTGTGGACCGAGCCACCGCTGACTCATATCCTTAAACCCCTGCATACGTTGAGTAGGGGTAGCTAAACGCCCGACCAAAATCGAGGCCCCAACCACCCCATGGGTAGGTTTTGTTGACTCTCCCAGTCACCAACACAGGCGATGGATACTGCAGACCTATTCATAGGAGTATCGCCCTGTGCAGGGGCTCACTCTAAACCACCACTACGGAAGGTGCAGGTCGTCCTTATTTCCATCATCGGTTTGGAGATCTGCCATGTGCCACCATCAACCTAGGTGGGGGTCTCCCTCATGATAGAACCACTCTGTGTGGGGGTCTCTCAGGTGCTCACTGAACTGGGTACGGGATCACTCCCCTTGCCACTGACCACGAGCATGGAGACATTTCTTATCTGGTCACTCGCCTAAATGGAGGTCCTCCCCATGTCCCCGTGCAGATTAGAGAATGACCTCCTCACCCCAGCAATCAGAGAGGTGGACGCCAACCCCACTTCACCAGTACCCAGCATAGAGGTCCTCCCCGTGTCCCTTTCGACATTTGTCCCCATTCTCCTCACACCCCATCTTCCTAAAGTGGAAACCCACCCCTCCCCAGCACTAGTGTAGCCGGTGGACCCCATGTCTAAAATCATCCCTTCCCTTAAGAACAATCCTAGGGAAGGATAGAAGATCGCCGCCACCGCAAGTGGAATCCTGGGGAAGGTCGGACTGGAATCAGGCCAATGCTCTTATCAGACTCCAAGGTGGAGTACAACTCGGTGCATGTGTATTCCCTTCAGCCCTCAGGGTCAAGGGTTGGGGAAAGAACGAGGCACATTAGCATTGTGGTCCTAGAATACGAGATCCACATGATCCCTTTTTCCTTCCAAAGGTATATCTAGGAGGACAAGAACATGGCATGTTCCCAGGGATCGACCACGCAGTCGTCTCCATCATCTCCAGAAGAACCCACTACAACAGAGCTATTTTGGGTGTCAATGGCAGGAGAACCATGGCATGAATCACCCTTGGCAGGCATTGATGTTGTGTTAGGAGCCTTGTTCGTTGGTCCATCTTATCGTGATATGGCGTCCATGTCGCTTCAACTTTCAGAGGACAGCCCAAGATTCGACGGCCAATGAACCTACTCACTGTATTCTATACAAGCTAGTCTGCCACCACAGCAGCCCACCTCAGCGCCGCTACCAATTCCTCATCCAACATCAGTTGATGAGTGGGGAATTCAAAGGCCATACTATGGATCTGAGCCGATGAGCTTCTGGACCATCCTCACAGTGGCCCACTTCCCTGAGAAGTTTTGGCCGGTCACGGGATCGAATGTTGGTACACCAGAATCGTTCACCCTGGAGGATTTTGAATGTTTCCTCCAGACTGTCTAGGCAACTCACATCTATCTTCACCACTAGTGAGTGACTTATCCCAGGATCCAAGAGCACCTTGAAGACATCAGTGAACAATGTCGTCTGGTTGACCTGGCCACACTCCCTGTGGTCCGACAACCTGAGTCACCAGGCCACCACAGGGCCCTCCAAAAATAGTGATGTTGATGCTTTGTTACATCACAGAGTACAAATATTGACTAAGGGGAACACCTCGAGCAAATAATAGGGAAGATTCATCAAAAAATGCAACGGCATTAAGGTGCACAAGAATACCTGTACGCCAGCCTTGGGGGCGCAAGTCACATGCGCGCCAGATATTAGGCGCGCAAGTGACTTGCTCAACCTAAAATAAATTTCACCCAAACCTCAGGTGTCCTATTAATACCCCCTGTGGGCCCCACATTTCAAGGACAAAAAATCCAAAACACAGATTCATGCTCTGGTCACCCAAGTCTCTGTCTGAAGTCTTCCGAACAATTCTAAGGATATTCTTTACCTAGAATGGAATCTCTCAAGAGGATGAATAAGGGCTATGTATTATAACACATCAATACATGCATGCCTAAGTGTCCAGCCCTTAATGGAAGTGAAGAAACTTGCGCTCCGCCTTTCCCTCTCAAGGAATCTTGCACGCCACACATCTGAAAGCCTCTAGGGATGATACTAAGGGCTCCAATTCAAAGTCTCCCATGTATCACTTCATGGATTATTCATCACCCAAGTTGACTCGTGTCGTGCAAGTATACTTGTGTGGCCCGGACATGCATTCCAAAACAAAACTTGCGTGACTCCTTCCTAGTCACTTCCTTTCCTTAGATCCTACTTTCCTATATAATGATAGCCTTCAAAACCCTCTTCCAAGCCATTTGTGGCATAGTTCCATCATTGGATTCCTTATCTGAAAAGATTTTTGAGAATGGTGAAAGACAAGGAATGGAAGTATATTCTCGTTCTGGTAGCTGAAGTAATGAAGCACATTTTGACAATGGTAAAAGAGACGTACTTTTGATCTGGGCCTCCTTCTCAGGTTTTTTTGTACATTCATTACAAGGGCCTACTTTTATATGGTATACAAGCATGGAAACCCATTCAATTACTAGGTGGGAATATCTCAATAAAATATTTCTTCTTCAATTCAGCTCAACATTTCCAAAGACAACAGTTTTTTATCATACCAATTTTAAGAAAAGGGAAAATGAAAGAGTTTCAGATTTCATTGCTCACTGGAAGGGATTAACTTATTCTGTAAACATAGCACTCCCTCAAAAAGAATTTTTGTCAATATGTGTGGAAAAATTGTGTGATTAATTTCCCACACTGTTGATCCCTATGAAATACATAGGTGGGTTTTGAGACCTTACTTCAATCGCTCAGCAGATTGAAGACTCTCTTATGAATACTAAGGCTAAAACTCATGTAATTCCATTAGTTCTAGGAAAAAGAATATGGAAAGTAGAAACTGCCACAGTTACACTTAAACAGGCACCTGTACTGGCTTCCACTTTAATACTTTCATCATATCGAAGGGCTCCACCTCCTGAACATCAAAAAAACAGCTGCCTCATAAACATGATCAAAAAGATCAAAAGCAGAAATAGTTCAAAGATTTGAAGAACAATGTTTATTATTTATGGAATGAACAAGTTATGGGTTACTTCATCTCAGCTCTGGAAAATAACCTGGTTCAGTTACCAAGTCCCAAAAGGCCGAACAAGTAATGAGATGAAGTCCTCCCAGATTATTTCCCATTTCATCAAATTTTGGTGCATCCCATTCAGGAGTGTTTTGTCTTCAAAGACCTCCTACAAAAGATGGTGGACTCTGGATATGTAAAACTAAAATGTTCATCAGCCCAGGTAGCATGTGTTACTACTACTGATCCAGAGGAATAAGGTGAGTGGCATGAAGTAAAAGGTAAAAATGAACAGAAATATGATGATTGGATGCTTAGGAAAACGATCAATTGAACTCATGCCATTTTATGAAAATAATTGAATCAACCAATTGTGTCTTATGCTATGAATGCCATAGAAAAACCCCCTTCATCAAAAAGAAAAATCCTCAAAGTGGAGGCATAATTTGAAGAAAGAAGAGCAGTCAGAAGAAGATGAGCTTTTATCAAAGCTTAAGTTGTCTTTGACTCTGGAAGATTTTATGCCATTTATTTCAAAAGCACAGGCACCGTCCCACCAAACAGCACAGCCTGAACTGGCAAATCAGGAAAAATCTTCATCAGATGAAGAATTTATCTTTGGTTCTATTAACATGATTCATTTAATAGATCCTTATGCCAGTCAAAGTTTTGATATTGATGAGCCTTAGTTCCCTGTATCAAACAAAAGAATTAGAGGGAGTTCTATAGGTCTATGATATAGGGAATGACGTGGATATTTCACAATCCACTATTCCAATCCTACCGCTGTTAGAACTGTATATGTAGCAGGAACTCCTGGAAAAGACCTTTAACGGGCTCAATAAGAAGAAGAATGTTCTTCCACATATGGCAGATTCAGTCCTGAAACAGTTATTTTGGATGATCAGTTAGAGGTCACACCATCATCCTCTCAGCAAATAAATAGACCTATTCAGTCTATTCTGTCAAAGCCAGGAGTATTACCATCTCCTAATCCAATACAAGATGCATCTACTTTCAAAGAATCAACATCAAAGGAACCTACGAAACCACATGATCCTATTTAGAAATGAAGTCCTTTCCACCAAAAGTATGATGTCTTGAAACATTTGGCCTAATTACCGGCCATGTAATCAATTATGGATGCCTTGAATCTATCAAAGGATCATACAGAGGCACTCATTGAGGCATTGTCAAGTCCTTATAAATTTGAAACAAAAATTACTGCGGCTGAAGTTTACCATATAGAGAATGATCCTGCAGAATGCCATGTACTGATATAGTTTATAGATGAATATGAAGATGATGTTGTGTGTGGATATATTAGACCTTTGTATTTATCTGGAAAGATCAATGATATAGACATCGGACGAGATTTCATTGATAATGAATTAGGAGTCAACCTCATCCCTATTCATACACTTGATCGATTGGGCCTCACCGAATTTGATTTAGCTCTTTCTACTTTGATTTTGAAAGAATATGGTAAAAATGAACAAGAACCTCAGGGAAAGATTACACTCAAAACACAGTTTTGAGTCCTTGTATCCAATTCCGATTTCATGGTTGTTCGTCATGACACACCCTTCAATATTCTTCTTGGAAGACCTTGTCTACATCAACATGAAGATATACCATCATCATACTATCAATGTCTCAAATATTGTTTCAATGGTGAAATTGGGTTATTATGTGGTGATAAAGCCCCATTCAAAACATGTGAATCTCAATACATTGAGGCAGAATTCTATCACATGGAGGGAATGGAGATATCCACAACAAATGAGGTTACTAAAATTAATGCTCCATATGGTTTGGAAAAGATTCCAGTAAAACCATAAATACATGTGAGTACGGAATATGTGTTTTCTATCAGTCAAATTGACAGCATAGACCCAAATCCAATTATTCTTATGGAAACTTCCATAATGTTAATTACTGCAACCAATCCAGAAAACATGGTAGAAACTGTTGAATCACCAGACAATGAAGAAAGCTCAAATGGAGATGTCTTCATTTCATCCGCTGAAATCCAGCAATTCCATACTTCATCAACCAGGCCAGAAGAAGCTATAGAAATTTCATAGATGAACAATGATGTTGATTATCAATCCATTATCTCCACTTTATTACACAAGGAAGAACCTTCAACATCAATAGGGTCAGAAATGGTAGCCTTTTCTTCAATATTTTGAAATTCAAACTTCTCTCTGGATAATAGAAATTATTCTTCATTATCTACTATGCAAGTAGAAACAAAAGAAGTAACACATATTGAAGACGAAGAGGATGATCTCTTGGATGCTCCTCCTGCATTTGAAAAGGGTATCTCTACCATTGTTGATGAACTCAGTGAAATAAATATGGGTACAAAAGAAGATCCAAAACCCACTTTAATTAGTGCGGCCATGACTCTTGAAGAGCATTCAATGTATATTTCATTTTTAAAGAAAAATCGAGATATATTTGATTGGAATTATACAGAAATTATAGGGCTTGATCCTGATGTTGCAACTCATCATTTGGGTTTTCTAGAAGAACATCGAGGATTCAAGCAAGCCATAAGATGAACACACCCAACTTATGCTTCCAAAATTTAAGCTGAAGTGGATAATCTTATCAAGGCTAACATCATCATAGAAGTTCAATATCTCAAATGGATGGCTAATATTGTCCCTGTGAAAAAGAAGAATAGAAAAATTAGAGTTTTCATTAATTTCAGAGATCTTAATCGGAATTCACCCAAGGATGACTTTCCAATTCCGATCACAGAACTCTTAATTGATGAAACAACTGGCTATGAAGCACTTTCCTTCATTGATAGATATTCTGGGTATAATCAAATCTGAATGGCTCCAGAAGAAGAAGAATCTACAGCCTTCCGAGACCCTCAAGGTGTGTTTTGCTATCGGGTAATGCCCTTTGGCATGAACAATGCAGGTGATACGTATCAATGTTCTATGAACCATATCCTGAAACCCTTTTAGGGAAATTTTTTGAATGTTATGTGAATGATTTTTTGGTTAAATCCATACAATTTTCTAATTTCATGGCTGATTTGGAAATCATATTCCACAATCTTCGACAACACAATTTGAAGATGAACCCCTTGAAATGTGATTTTGGGGTAACCTCATGAATATTTCTTATCTTTGTTGTATTCCATCATGGTATTGAAGCTGATCCTGAGAAGAAAAAATGAATCCTTTGTATGTCACCTCCTCGAAATTTGAAGTAATTGAGAGGACTTCACGGACACATTTCCTATATTCCGAATTTCATCACCAATATGGCAGGAAAATGTTTACCCTTCACCAAATTAATGAATAAGGGAGACACTTATCAGTGGGCAGAAGTATGTCAAGAATCATTCAATATTCTCAAGAAATATCTCTTGAGTCCACTGGATTTAATGCCACCTGTTGAAGGAAGACCACTTATCCTCTACGTGACATCTTTTATAGTGATCATTGGATTCCTTCCTTGCCCAAAAGAATGATGTTGGGAATGAAAACAGCCTTTATTATCTCATTCAAACTATGCTTGAGGCAAAAACTCGATATTCACGTATTGAAAAGTGTTGCCTAATGTTAATATTAGTAGTTTAGAAATTGAGACACTACCTGTAAAGTCATGAGGTCCAATTTGTATCTCTCAATAACCCACAAAAATTTATCCTTAGTCGTCCAATTCTTACCAGACTTCTGGTCATTTGAGTAGTTATTTTGCCACAGTTTGATATCCAGTATGTGTCTCAAAAGGCAATAAGGGGCCATGTTCTGGCTGATTTCCTTGCTGAACACCCTTTAGTAGAAGATAAATCATTAGATATTGAACTTCCTGATGAGGAAGTATTATCTATTCAAGATAATCTTCAAACATGGGAAATTTAATTTGATGGTGCTTCCGGAAGTCCAACAGGGATGAAAATGGAAGATCCAAAATTCAACAAAGTTGTGTTTGGAATTTTACATATTTCCCCAGAAAAGGCAGTGCTACCCTATTCCTTCTTATTTTTGGAAGGCGGTATAAACAATGAGGCAGAATATCAAGCTCTCATCATAGGATTAGAGTTATCGCTTCAGGTAGAGTTGAATCACTTGAAGGTAAAATGTGATTCATATTTGGTAATAAAACATATAAATGGGGATTATGACATAATAAAAGAAGAGTTAATCCATTTGTGAGATTGCTTCAGAGAGTTAATGGTAGAATTTCCCTTAGAATTGACATTTTCTTATGTCTTGCGATCACAAAATACTCAAGCTGATGCACTGGCTAATGTAGCCATAGCTCTGGCATATCCAAATCGGGACAAAACAATCATTTGTATTGCCCACCGTCGTACAGTTTTACCTTATGTTCAATTCAGAACAGAGGAAATCAATGAAATTATTCCCATTTTCGAACCATATGGCCATACTATAGGATAGAAGACAGCTGTTAGGGCATACCTTCAAAATGGAACACTCCCACCTGATAGAGACGGAAAAGAACAAGTTCGGTGATGTGTGGTCACTTTTACTCTTTCTGATTGCCCAGATCACCTAGAAAAAATTCTAAACAAGAGAGGTTTTGATGGAATTCTATTTAGATGTATTGATGGTGAAGAGACAATGGCAGCCATGAAAGAAGTACATGCAGGAGTCTGTTGTGCCCACCAGTCTGGACATAGAATTTCTGATCAAATTCAAAGAATTGGATACTTCTTGCCTTCAAGGATACAATGTTGTGTTGATTTCACTAAGAAGTGTCATTCATTACACATATATGCCAACTTCATTCATCAAACACCCGAGTTTCTTCATACAGCTAAATACTCATGGCCATTTTCCACATGGGAAATGGATGTAGTAGGACCATAACCTTCGGCTACATCCAAGCAGTTTAAGAATATTCTTACTGCTCCTATTTTCATTTCCAAATTGGAAGAGGAAATACCACTCAAAGAAGTTAGTTATAAAAGCATTGTTAGCTTCATCAAGCCTAACAACATTACAAGATTTGGTGTGCCTCATACCATATTGACGGGAAATGGCACCAACTTCTTTTCATCTGAGATAAGGAAGTTGTATCAAGAATACAACATCAAATCCAACCATTCATCTAGGTATCATGCAGTGGCCAATGGTAAAATAGAATCCTCCAATAAGACTCATTCAAACATACTTCAAAAGATGGTGGATAAAGATAATAAATCATGGCATGATAAACTTTTAAATGCTTTCTGGGCTTATCAGACCACCGCCCGCACTGCTATGCGGTCAACTCCAAACGCATTGGTATATCGAACAGATGCAGTTTTTCCCTTTGAGGTTCAATTACCTTCACTATGAGTATCCATTTGTGATCAGTCATCTATATATGAACAAGATCAAAAGTGATTGGATGAATTGGAACGATTAGATGAAAAATTATTGGGCTCCCGGCACCACTTGGAAGTCTATCATAATCGAATAGCACGGGCTTTCAACAAAAAAGTTCAACTTCATTAATTCATTCAAGTATAATTGGTATTGGTCATCAGAACTCCAATGATACCTGTAAAGAAACCTCCAAATCTTGAGACAAAGTGGGAAGGACCATACTAAATACATAAGGTCTACTCCAATGGTGTTTATTCTTTAATCTAAATGGATGGAGAACTCATCACGACTCCAACCAATGCCAGATTTATGAAGAAGTATTTTGTGTAACTAAAATATGCCTTTAGTCTTTACTCAAAGACTTTAAACTGCATGGTCCCTTTATTCCACACTACAAGACTTTAAACTGCATTGTCTCCCCATAGTTCTTACTGTAAGACATTAAACTACATGTTCCCTTTAGTCCTCACTGCAAGACTTTAAACTGCATGTTCTCACCATAGTCCTTACTAGAAGACATTAAACTGCAAGGTCCCTTTAGTCCTCACGACAGGACTTTAAACTGCATGGTCTCCCCATAGTCCTTACTGCAAGACTTTAAACTACATGGTCCATTTATTCCTCACTGCAACACTTTAAACTGCATAGTCTCCCCATAGTCCTTACTGCAAGACTTTAAACTGCATGGTCCCTCTATCATCCACCCTGATGTTAAACTATGTCCATTTTTCCTACATGATGTTTAACTGTGCACATGTCTTTCAAGACATTAAACTACAATACTTCCTAGCTACAAGATGTTAAACAGTACAATAACCTTTTTTACTACATGACATTAAACTGTTTATCGTTAGGGTTGTTGATACCTCTTTTTTCTCACACCGAGCATGACTCACGTGATCTTAGATTAAGAATCAACCATAACTCCCTCTATGGGCCTCTAACCATGCATAACTCCCAACATCATGTTCAGGTTGTCCTTAAATACAACTTGATCACCAATTCATTCTTAAACAAACTACGCAGACTTTGATACTTGGCTTCTAGGCTGGTTACATAGGCAACCTCCTGAGGTTCAAGCCCAAAACGAACATCTTCACATCGGTTCACCTCCATCTCATACGATGTTGATCCGTGAACCCCCCCCCCCGAAACCAATATATTAACATTGGTTCATCATCATCCTTTTTATATGAAGTTATACTATGCAGTCCCCCATAGTCCTTACTGCAAGACTTTAAACAGCATGGTCCCTCTATTGTCCAACAAGACGTTAAACTGTGTCCCTTTTTTCCTACTTGACGTTAAACTGTGCACATATCCTGCAAGACGTTAAACTACAATACGTCCTAGCTACATGACGCTAATCCGTACAACACCCTTTTGTCCTACTTGATGATAAAATGTACATTATTAGGGTTGTTTCTACCTCTTTTTTCTCACACGAAGCAGCACTCACATGAGCTTAGAGTAAGCTTCAACCATAACACCCTCTCTAGGCCGCTAACCACGTGTAATTCCCAACATCATATTTGTGTGTTCCTCAAGTAAAACATGATAACCAATTCATTCTAAATCGAACTATGAGGACTTTGATCCTTGCCTTCTAGGCTGGGTACATAGGCAACCTCCCTAGGTTCAAGCCCAAAACTGACATCTTCACATCGGTTCACCTCCATCTCATATGATGTTGATCTGTGAAGCCCCCCCCGAAAATAATATATTCACATTGGTTCATCACCATCCTTTATATATTATGTTAAACTATACAGTCCCCCATTTTCCTCACTGCAAGATGTTAAACTGCATAGCAATATGTCTTACCTACATGATGTTAAACAATGCAGCATCAGTCCATGCATATGACCCTATATTATTCGTACTTTTTTCTTGTGTGAAAATAAACTAACGCAGTTTTTGACACCCTCACCTGAGAGGGAATAATTATTGTCATTGATCTTCAACCATGTCATATTTTAAGGACTACTTGCACATGGCAATCCCTAAACCATTAATCGTGGGTCAAACAATCATTGCAATAAAGTCGCCTTTCACCCTTCACTTGTACGAACCAAATATGTATAGAGGGTATTTCAAGAACTATGTATGGCTTTATTCCCATCCATATGGGATGCATAGGAACGTTTGAGAATCCCTTGAATCCAGCCCCAAGTCTTTGGTCCTAACCTCAAATTCCACTTTCAGTCCCTTGGCTGAAAATTCTGCCTGTGAAATCATGAATGTTTTATGAAAACCCTCATCTTCATTCACATTAGGTTTATAAAAAAGACAATGTGTATTCCTGATTATGGTCTGAGCACTATGACCCTAAACTAAGAGCTCCTACACTCTCGTCCCAAATGACGTTAAACTATATTTCAAAAACTATGTATGGCTTGATTCCCATCCTTATGGGATACATAGTGAAGTCCAACACTGCAATTCAGGACCCTGCCACAACATGATAATGGTTAGAATTGGCCTGTGTATCTCCCTCATGCATTGGACTATGCCCATTTTGATGTGTCATACTACTTACCTAAAATTAATCCAAATCACCACAGCCCTTTGCTTGACTTCTTGTCACAAAATTTCTGATACCCAGAATTCTTTTGCATGACTATGCACCACGTGCCCCTAGGTGGCCTCACATAAGTAGTCTACATAACAGACCTATCAGCCAAAATATACTATTATTTGACTATGCATCCAATGCCCTTAAATTTACCTACATAATTCAACCCCTAATGGGTTTGTCAAATAGTGGTAATTTAATCATTGGGAGGAAATCCTCTTTTGAAATTATTAGTCTTAACGATAATATGTAGGTATCTGAAAAAAATATCCATCCTTATCATATTTGTATCATAATTTTTTCCATGATCTAAAAGTATTTAAGTCTATGGTTTATATTTTTCTTCCCTAAATATGGGTCATACCTTCACAGGAGTGACATTCATCCAATTTTTTTGACAATCTTGATTGGGAATTTCCTCTCCATATTCACGTACCCCTCTCCATTAAGAAAACTCAATGATTTGGAAAATTTAAATCTCTAAAAACATCCAACGGCATTTTAGCAATAGAAAAGTAAAATTTTTGAGAGTTCTTTTGCTTGAATATGCAGCAGGTGCCCCTAGGTGTCCTTGCATAAGTATTCTACATAATAGATTTGTTAGCCAAAAGATGTTATTATATGACTATGCATCCAATTACCTTAAGTGTCCCTACAAAATTCAACCCCCTAACTGGTTTGTCAAATAGTGGTAACTTCACTCTTCGGAAATACTTCCTCTAATACGTTTTAGCCATTTTTTCATATCATCCCTAAGATTCAAAGTTTCTTAGGTCCTAGTTTATATGTTTTTCCCTAAACTTGAATGTGGTAATATGTTCTCAAACAAATTATCAAGGCATTGAGTCAATTTTAATCTAATCGGTCAAATCTATTTGACCTTAAACATTAGCCTTTTTATGTCCAACATGCATGACTTTAAACTTCCCACAGGAGACAGTGTACTCATTATATTTGGAACTTGTAAAAGGAACTCTGAATAAATGTCGAGTCCCATCTCGCTAAATGTACATATTGTATGATTTAAGAAATATTGAGAAATAAAAAGATTCAATGTTTGTAGGGTTATTTTTATAATCTTAGAAACAATTATACTATGCTTTTTAGGCCCATTGTCTTAGGTAAAAATATATATATAAGTAGTTAGTAAGATAATACAGGCACAAATGATTGAAGATGAAAGTGGTTTTCATTGATGCACAAGAGTTAGAAGGACATCCACATACTGGAGTCTCTTCTCTTTTTCAAGAATTACAATAGGATTTCAACATAACACTTCATTTGATTTATGGAATCCCGAGCTTCATCAGTAGCCACTTAGAGTTCATTCATACAACTGGATACTATAAGAGACGCAGTAATAATATCTCTTCTTGGAGCAATTGTAAAAGAATGTTCTTGAGTGCAGTTTGAGAAAATTTTCTTGCTGATCAAACAGTGACTCTATTTCTATCCAAGAGAATTGGAAGACGGATACATGGATTTGAGAATGGTTCACTGGATGTAATGATCTATTTAGAGAGAGTACTCATTTTAGATATTGTTTTTAATTTCATGATAGTCTTCTCCCCACCAACCGACAGTGGAAAACATATCAGCCCATGGTTTTCCATTTTCATATCTGTAAGAAAAGTGCATGGAGGAAAAACTTGAATGTTCACATCATTGTTTCTACTCTTAATGAACAGTATAACCAAAATATAGGGGTAGTAGTGCGGATGCATCTTGGGCGTATAGTTCTTTGGCTCTGGAATGTTGACTCTTTGCAGATGACCATGGCCATATAAAAGCAGGTAAATGCTCTATGGTAAATTGACATGATACTTCTTCATGTACTTGAGAAAATCTAGGAGAGTGTTGTTGTAGATATAATAATATTCATGGCCAATGATGTTCATCATATCATCAATCCACTTGCTAGCGAGCTCATCAGCAGATCCAATTCTTCTTGGAGCCATTGAATCTGCACAAAGATCGAATAATTAAATTTTATGTAAGTTGGTTTATCATAAAATTTGTAATGAAATCATAAAAAATGGATAAGATGTTAAGGAACACAAGTTTAATTTTGGCGCCAATGTCTAAGCTGGTCACGCAAGTTTTACCACAATAGTACGGGCGCGCAAGTCAAAAATGGACTGAGGAAGCATGACGCAACAAACAGAAGCGCGGACGAGCAAAAATCCAAGACACCTGCGCGATGAGAGCAAGAAGCATTCGAAAGTTGGATGCTTTGTGCGAAGTGATTCTTATATTTATAGGCGATCCAGAAACTTGTGCGGCTCATACCTACACGCCGTAACCTACGCGCCTCATACCTGCGTGCCGCTGGATCTTGGTTTATCCTTTTCCTTAGAGTCAAATCCTTTTACCTTTTTCGGATCCAACTCTAAGGGGGGAAATTTTTTGACACATTGTTCCATCACAGAGTCCAAAGATTGACTAAGGGGAATACCTCGAGCAAAGAGGAGGGAAGATTCATCAAAAAATTGCAAAATAATTAAGGTGCGGAAGTATAAATTCACGCCATCCTTGGTCATGCTAGTCACTTGGGCACCAGATACTAGGCGCGCAAGTCACTTGAGCTCCCTAAATGAAATTTCACCCAAACCTCTAGTGGTCTATAAATACACCCTGTGGGCCCCCCATTTCATGGACGAAAAATCCAAAAATCAGATTCAAGCTTTGGCAGCCCATGTCTCTGTCTGACGTCTTCCGAACACTTCTAAAGTAATTCATTACATAGAATGGAAGATCTCAAGAGGAAGAATAAGGCCAAAGTATTATAACTCATCAATAATTTTTAGCCTAATTGTACAGCCCTTAAGGGAAGTGAAGACACTTACGTGCCACCTTTCCCTCTCAAGGAAATTTGCGCGCCACACATCTGAATGCCTCTAGGGATGATACTAAGGGCTAAAATTCAATGTCTCCCAAGTATCACTTCATAGATTCTTTGTCACCCAAATTGACTCATTTCGTGCAAGTATACTTGCACGACTAGGACTTGCACGCCAGAACCAAACTTGCACGCCTCATTCCTAGTCACTTCCTTTCTTCAGATCCACCTTTCCTCTTCAAATATATCCTTCAAAAACTTCTTCAAAGATATTTGTGGCATGGTTCCTTTGTTGGTTTCTTTATCTAAAAAGAATTATGAGAAGTTCTTTTGACATGGTCCTCTTTCTCAGGAGTAAGCCCCAAGTATCAAGTCCCCTTAAAGTGGGACTCCTTTTCATGATTAATCCCCAGACATAATTTCCCTTAACCTGGGCCTCTTTTTCAAGAGTAAGCCCCAGTCATAATTTCCCTTAACCTGAGAATACTCCTTAAGAGTAAGCCCCAAACTCCATGTTCTTAGGCATCCTCTTTAGGAGTAAGCCTCTGGTTCCCTAAGCTAGGCATCATTTTTATGAGTAAGCCCCATGTTCCCTAATTTGGGCATCCTCCTTAGGTGTATGCCCCAAGTTCCCTAATCTTGAAATCCTCCTTTGGAGTAAGCCCCAATCATAAATCCCCTTTAATTTGGGAATCCTTTTTAGGATTAAGCCCCAAGTTCTAACTCTGCTTTTGATTTTTCCTTCCTCCTTATGAGTAAGCCACGATTTAAAATTCCAAATCTCCATAATGCAAAAATACCTTTATGGACCCTGCTCCTGGGCTTCATTCCTGAACTAACTCCTAATCTTCATTTACATGGGCCGTCATACATACGTAAGCCCCACATTATTTCTTATGACAGCATATTTTATGGAACAATCATTATATTTACTGATACCTCTTGTTTCTCACACATAGTATGACTCATGTGGGCTTAGTGGGTAAAAGTAATTATGGCATCTCCCTTTGGGCCATTAATCATGCATAAACCTCATAGTTAAATACAAAAACTACATCGACTTTGATCTCTATATTTAATGTAGAGTAAGTAGGAATCCTTTCTATTGTTCATTCCTGTCATTCATTAATTATTTTCTATCCCACATGATGTCAAACTATATCCTTTCAATCGAACTATGTGGGTTATGATTCCTTTCTTTTGAACAAGGATACATAGTTAGCCCATCTGCGCGTACGATCCCAACTCTGAAATAATTCCCATCTTTTCGAATGAAAATAAGCTTCACGTGCCCCACTAAGTGGATTTAAAAACAGTATGGTCATCATAATGACCAAGATATTTCTATATAATGTGTTAAAGGATTCTATTGACTTACAATCACTAATATATACAGATGATAATCTATCGAGGAAGAACCTCAGATACATATAAAAGAATCTCTAAATCTCATATATATCAATCATTGATTGTCAAATCTAAAGGAAAGCTCATTTTTATACTTAGTTAATTAATAAGGATTCATGAACATAACATAAATCTATAAATGAGTCCCATAGTAGGTAATAATTCCCCTAAAAAAGGTGTGATGAGCCGGACCTACCATCATCTTGACCAATGAAAATTATTAAGACTCATCAGTCCATATGTTTTGAGCACCAACCTTTGGAATATATGTCCAAATGGATAGAGAATCATTGCATGTTTCTGGTTCTACGAATGAACCAGTCAGAAACCGATTGGTAATATTGAACCATAATCAAACAAGGTCATCCCCACATTCAGAAGAAACAAAAAATTGTGAACCCAATGAGAATCCTTAACCAAGTTAAATAATGTTTTACTTATTTGTTATGCCCCTATTAAACTCAATATGAGGGCCAAAAAAGCAATCAATAACATATATTCTCTTCCAAAAGATGTAGTTTGGAAAAACATATCTTGATTTTGTTTGTTATATCAAAAAGGCACTCTTTGCCAAGATCTCTCTGGATTACAGAAATGGATTAATTGAAGTTCACACCTATGAATTCCTCAACCTCTACTCCTGCTGGATCCTCCTTCGCTCTGAGGATGACATCACCTACTCAACATATTCAACACTGGGTCTCAAATACATTGGTTATGTAATACTGTCAACATGGTACAATCTCGACTCTAGAGGCCGCTCGACAATCCCTCCATGTTAAAAACTCACCCTAATTTTCCGGACAGCGACGACCAGTGGTCAAGAAGCAGGAGGTGCCAACCACCGTCTCTAACTGTTTCGGGTCGTTATCCCTGGAATGCAACAACCAGTCCCTCCCATATTACAGGTATTTGAATTAATAGGTCCCTCAAAGCCTCAGTTCAAGAAGGCACGAGTCCTTCCTAAGGGCTCCCATCAACAATCGCAGCCAGAATCGTGTTGTAGTGCACCCTCAACATGATAAAGGTATCTCCTTTAGGGGTTCGGATTAGGTTCCATAGACCTGAGCATGCAAGAAAAACATTCAGAGGAAAAATCTGGTCAACAGGGAGCAGGATATTACCTATGCCCCCTAAGGAAAAGTCCATCAATACAACTTGATGGAAAACAATGAGAAAACATATACACATGTCCGTCCTGATGTTACTTCCTAGAAGACTCATTTGGCAGTAACACGCCAATCCCTCCAGGAAATTCTGGTGGAGTACTATAGGCAGGAACATACACCTGTTTATAATTCATCATCCAGTCAGCAGGATCATCTGACTGCATCCAAAGAAGCACTCCAATCTAATACGGTGGCAACTGATAAGCAGGAACATACACATTTTTAGAATCACCAATTCTGTCAACAGTCTCATCAGCCAGTATTGAAGGAAATTCTTCAACCATACATGATGAAGAATACATAGAAGGCACATACACCTACCAATGTTTGTCAATCCTACCAACAGTCTCATTTGGTACCACCCAGAGAAGTCAGTCGGGAAGCACTGAAGAAAAATTTGGAGCAGACTCAACTCTCTTCCCCTATGCATAAGTACTGTCAGAATTCGTTGACAGGAAAAGGAGGATAGAAGTAGGCACATACACCTACTCCAGACATGGAATGGATGTATAATCTCGTTCCAGTAGCTGATGTCACTAAGCACAATCTGATAATGGTGAAAGAGTATAAGAAAATCCATGCCCATTTTCTAGATGCTTGTCAGAATATTATAACAACTTCATCAGCATCATAGGGAAGGAATCATAAATCTATCCCAATCAATGGAGTGAATCATCAAGAAATCCCTACATAATAGATACACACCTCTGTCCTAGTCCAGGAGGGTTTTGGGGCATACTCCCCCATGTCATATGGACAATCAAGTCGGGCACATACATCCGATTTGAATGTAGATAATCAGCCTAACCTGACCATATCTTCTGAGCAGGCACATACACCTACCGATAATAACCACTTTCATCAACAAGTGGTTTCTAAAATGAGTAAGAAAGAGTCTAAGAAAAATACCCTTCCAGCACAGTCGAGAAATAAAGATCCAATCTGTAATAATTATTTGCTCAATGCTGGAATTCTTAAAGCCCTCAGACAATTATCTATTGCAACTCAAGATTCTACTCTTTCTTTTTCAAATTATGGAAATTAAAATAATAATTATGAAGGTCTTCATTAGACACTTCCTCATGAATTCTTGAATTATGATAGTTCGGTCGATCTTGAATTATCATCTTCAGATGAGAGCCACGATAACCCTCTGTGTGGCCAGAAGATCAATGGAAAGAGGTTTCATCTTTTGATGTAACCCACCATGGTGGTCCTCCCCATGATGATGAATTTAGCTGCGAATGTCCTCTCAATAGTAGTAATTTTCATTGCCTAGAAAATTCTTCCAAGGACAATGCAGTAACGAGAAAACCCTCTTATCTTGAGGCACTTGAAAATGTGAAGCTAGTCATGTCTGATGCTTTACTACTAGGAGGTGACATAATTTCTCAATAAGAAGATAGCCTGGGGTGTGTGTCATTTTCTGAACCACCCCTGGGTCATTCATCTTCTAATTTGATAAATTAATTCTCTACTAATCTTGTTGAATCTAATGAATCAACCAAGAATCACTATCTTTGGTCAAATTAGGGAGAATAATCTTCATAGAATGACAAAAAGGAATTACTGAATATGAGAAAAAAACTTGCAAAAGGTGAAATACCAGCCATGTTTTGGCATTTGGCTGACTCTCAGTATGATATTCCAGAAACATTGATAGAATATTTTATTCAAAATATTCTTCTAATTATATGGAAAATTATTTTTCACTTAAAAGAGAAAATATTATCTTTTGATGAATAGGAAAATCATGTTAAGATAATAGAAGGGTTATAATGCCAAAATGACTTAGAATCTCTCTTAGTTTCTCGACATCCAATGGTTGAAAAGCAACAGAGAGCCCTTCAGAGTTCATGCCTTGGCGCATTAAAAAGGTTGTGCTAGTTAATTACCTATTCCCCATATGGTATTCATATCAAGGGATGGGGTGTTCATGGAGCACTGCATTTCACTATACTCTCACGTCAATAAAGACCGTCAAATGTGGTTTGATGAAATCGTATTGCCAATGGATGGACACAACAAATTGTTTTTGTGTGTAATCAAAGGCTTGCTCAGGAAAATGCCTCCACTAGTTCTTCCCAAAATCAGGAATATAAAGAACAAGTTGTCAAATTACTCTTGCATCAATCAAATGAGAATATCGAACATTCTTCTCATTTTGAGAATTCACATCATCAGGTGACAGAAATGTTAGAAATAATCCAACGGCCATCTGAGCTTGGCGATTTGAGTGGATGTAGGTTGATGCATCTAGCTAATTTCCAGACTAACGTTCCCAAAATTAAGAGAGCATTTAAGAATGTTTCAAATGTAGCAGCTCAAGAGCCACCTCAGCTTTTTAGACTTGGGACTCTTTTAATCCAACCCTTAGGATTAAAATATAGGATTCATGGAGTTGAGCAGGAAAAATAGGAACTTCCCTAGTCCACCAGACTGGGGACTTTTTCATGTTCTCAATCTCTTCCTTAGTGAAAGTCAGTCTTCTCTCAATTAGGGAAGAAGCCACAATAGGAACACAGAGCTGAATTATCAAGAGATTCCCTCCAAATTATGGTTCATCAAGAGGTTCATAAGGGATCAACTCAACCAATGGAAATGTCTCAGAAAGGACATGGAAGAAGAAAATATATCCAAAATGCCGATAGAAGGGATGCAATGCATTATGCATCGATAAATGTCATCAATGCCATTGTAACTGATACCCCAGAACATGAGGCTCACTCAGAAGGATCAGATGAAGAATTTCATATTCAAGAAGATGTACATACAGAAAGGAATGAAGAAGGTGTGCGTACCAGAAGCCAGAGGTTTTCCCAGGGGCAAGACATTTCCTTGGGAAATGCCCTTCCATAGTCCAGAAAGGCACATTCCAAGGAAAATGGTAAAAGTCAAGTTACATTCCACCCTTCCTCTGGAAAAGTCTAATCACTCACATTATAGGAAAGGTTAGGACACCATGAAAATGAAATGAAGGAGTTGAGAAGTTTAAATTCGGAACATCTTCAAAGTAGTCTTCCTCCTAAGCGTATCGGAGTTGGTTAGTCAAAGGAATTAGTTGCAGCTACTGGGATGGATCAAGAATATCCCCCTTTACCAGAACACCATCACAGGTCCAATATTATGGGTCATACGCACCAAAAACCAGCAATACTACCATCAGTGGTAATCTTGTTCGCTACACCCATCCAAACTCCTGTTATTTCACCTACTGAGGTCCGAACTCAACCAGATGTTTCTCAAAAATTAATGACATACATTGAGTCATCAATAGCTCAGTTGGAAGCTATGGAGGGAAAACGTGCACAAGTTGAACCAGCAAACAAATCTTACCTTGAATGGGTTGATGCAATTCATCCCCCATCAAATTTTGTAAATACCACATTCCCAATTTTTAATGGTTCTAGAGACCTAGAAAAACACTTAACACATTTTGTTTCTCATTGTGCTCCAATGAAGGGAACTCCTCAACAAAAATAAGCTATTAAGATCAGTTTTTTTGTACAGTCATTACAAGGGCCTACATTTTTCTGGTATATAAGCTTGGAATCCCAATCAATTACTGGTTGGGAAGATCTCTGTCAAAGATTTCTTTTTAAATTTACCTTAACATTGCCAAAGAGGACAATTTTTTATCTTACCAATTGTAAGCAAAGGTAAAATGAAAGAGTTTTAGATTATATTGCTCGCTGGAAGGGACTAAGATATTTTTTAATCTTAGCACTCCCTCAGGAATAATTTTTTCCATCCTGTGTGGAAGCTTTGTGTGATGAATTACGCACACTATTGATCCCTGTGAAATACCCAGGAGGGTTTCGAGACCTTACTTCAATCTCTGAACATATCAAAAACTCTCTTATGAATACTAAGGCTAAAATTCACGTAATTCCATTGGTTCCAGAAATTAGAATAGGGAAAGCAAGGACTTCCATAGATACACTTAAACAAGCACATGTACCTACTTCCACTTCAAGACCTTCATCATATCGAAGGGCTCCACCACCTGAATTTCAACAAAAACAGTCGCCTCGTCAAGATGGTCAAAAATATCAAAGCCGAAAACAGTTTGAAGATTTGAAAAACAATATTTATTCTTTCCGAAATGTACAAGTTTCGGGTTACGTCATCTCAGCTCTAGAAAACAACCTAGTTCAGTTGCTAAGGCCCAAAAGGCCAAAAAAGGAAGGAGATGATGACCTCCCCAATTATTGCCCATTTCATCAAATTTTGGGTTATCCCATTTAGGATTGTTTTATCTGCAGAGACCTCATACAAAAGATGGTGGACTCTGAACAGGTAAAACTAAATGGTTCTTTAGCCTAGGTAGCATGTGTTACTTCTACTGATCCAGAGGATGAAGGTGAGTTTCATGAATTAAAAAGTAAAAATGAGATGAAATATGATTATTGGATGGTCAGGAAAATGATCAACCGAACTCAGGTCATTTTATAAACACAATTTAATCAACCAATTGTGTCTTCTACTATGAATGCCACAACAAAAACCCCTTCATCAGAAGGAAAATCCCTAAATAGGTGGCATAATTCGAAGAAAGATGAGCAGTCAGAAAAGGATGATCTTGTATCGAAGCCTAAGATGTCTTTGACTCTAGAAGATTTTATGCCATCTACTTCAAAAGAACGGGCACCATCCCACCAAACAGTATAGCCTGAATAGGCTAATCAGGTAGAATCTTCATCTGATGAAGAATTGGTCGTTAGTTCTACTAACATGATTCATTTAACAGACCCTTATTCCAGTCACTATTTCAATCATGATGAGCCTGAGTTCCCTCTATCAAACTAAGGAATTAGAGGGAGTTCCATAGGTCTAGGATATATTGAAGATGTTGATATTTAAAAGCCACTATTACAATCATACCCCTGCTAGAACTATATATGCAACATAAACTCGTGGTAATGATCCTCAGCAGGCTCAACAAGAACAAGAAAGTTCTTTCACACATGGAAGATTCCATCCTGGCACAGTTATTTTAGAAGATTGGTTAGAGGTCACACATTCTTCTTCTCTGAAAAAAATAGACCTAGTCAGTTTAATCTGACAAAGCCATGAATATTTCCAACTCCTATCCCGATATAAGATGCATCTACTTCCAAAGCATCAACTTCTAAGGAACCTGTGAAACCACATGTTCCTGTAGGGAAACACAGACCTTTGGACCAAAAGAATGATGTCTTGAAACATTTGGCCTACGAACTGGCCATGTTATCAATTCTGGATGCCTTGAATCTATTAAAGGATCATCGTGAGGCACTCATTGTGGCTTTGTCAAGTCCTGAGGAATTCGAAACTAAAATTATTGTGGCTAATGTTTACCATATAGATAATGATCCTACAGAATTCCATGTAGTGATATCTTTTATAGATGAAGATGAATATGATGTTGTGCATGGAAATATTAGACCTTTGTATTTATCTGGTGAGGTCAATGATGTAGACATAGAACGAGCTTTCATTGATAATGGTTCAAGATTCAACCTCATCCCTATTCGTACACTTCGTCGATTGGGCCTCATAGAATCTGATTTATCTCCTTCTACATTGATGTTGCAAGGATATGATAAAAATGAACAAGAACCTCTGTGTGATATTACACTCAAAACTCTGTTTGGAAACCTTCTATCCAATTCAGATTTCCTGGTTGTTCGTCATAACAAAGCCTTCAATATTTTTCTGGGAAGACCTTGGCAACATCAACATGCATCCATACCTTCATCATACCATCAATGTCTCAAATATTGTTTCAATGTTCAAATTGGGACATTGTATGGTGATAAATCCCCATTCAAAACATGTGAATCTCAATACATTGAGGCAGAATTCTATCACATGGAGGGAAATGAGATATCCACAACAAAGGAGGTTACCAAAATTAATTCTCCATATGGTTTGGAATAGATTCCAATAAACCCATTCATAATGTGAGTACAGATTATGTGTTTCCTATCAGTCAAATTGACAGGATAGACCCAAATCCAAATACTCTTATGTAAACTTCCATAATGCCAATTACGGAAACCAAGCCAGACAGCATGGTAGAAATTGTTAATTCACCAGGCAATGATAAAAGCTCAAATGGGGATGTCTTCATTTCATCCACTAAAATCCTGCAATTTCATACTTCATCAACCAGGCCAGAAGAAATTATATAAATGTTAGAGATGAATGATGACGTCAATTATCAATCCATCATATTCTCTTTATTACAAAAGGAAGACCCTTCATCATCATTAGGGACATAAATGGTATCATTTTCCTTAAGATGTTCAAATTATAACTTCTATCTTGATCATGGATATTATGCTTCATCATCTACTATGAATGTAGAAAGAAATTAAGTAACACAAGTTGAAGAAGAAGAGGAAGATCTCATGGATGCTCCTCCAACATTTGAAGAGGTTATATCTACCATTGTGGATGAAGTCAGAGAAATAAATCTGGGTACAAAAGAAGATCCACACCCCGATTTAATTAGGGCGGCCATGACTCTTGAAGAGAAAGAAATGTATACATCATTTTTAATGAAAAATAGAGATATATTAGATTGGAATTATAAAGAAATTCCAGGGCCTGATACTGATGTTTCTACTCATCATTTGGGTTTTCCATAAGAACATTGAGGATTCAAGAAAGCTGCAAGAATAACAGACCGTACTTTGGACTCAAAAATTAAAATTGAAGTGGATAGGAATATCAAGGATAACATCATTATAGAATATCCATATCCCAAATGGCTGGATAATATTCTCCCTGTGAAAATGAAGGATGGAAAAATTAGATTTTTCATTGATTTTAGAAATCTTAATCGGCATCATCCCAAGGATGATTTTCCAGTTCCGATCATGGAACTCTTAAATGATGCAACAGCTGGCTATGAAGCACTTTCCTTCATGGATGGAGATTCTGTGTATAATCAAATCTGAATGGCTCTATAAGATGAAGAATCTACAGCCTTCATATCTCCTCAAGGTGTGTTTTTCTATCAGTTAATACCCTTTGGCATGAAGAATGCTAGTGTAATGTATCAACATTCTATGAACCATATCTTCAAACCCTTTTTAGGGAAATTTGTAGAATGTTTTGTGGAAGATTTGGTGGTTAAATCCAAACAACATTCTAAGCACATAGCTGATTTGGAAATCATATTCCACAAACGTTGACAACACAATTTGAAGATAACCCCCTTGAAATGTGCTTTTGGAATAACCTTAAGAAAATTTTGTGGCTTTTTTTTATTCCATCATGGTATTAATATTGATCCTAAGAAGAAAAAATCAATCTTTGGTATGTAACCTCCTCAAAATTTGAAGGAATTGAGAGGAAATCAAGGAAACATGGCCAATATTCATCGTATCATCGCCAATCTGGATGGAAAATGTTTACCCTTCACCAAATTAATGAAGAAGGGAGTCACTTATCAGTGGAATGAAGAATGTCAAGAAGAATTCAATATTCTCAAGAAATATCTCTTGAGTCCACCAGTATTAATGCCACGTGTTGAAGGAAGACCACTTATCTTCTATATGACAGCTTTAGAGTGATCATTGGGTGCCTTCCTTGCACAAAAGAATGATGATGGGAATGAAAACAGCCTTTATTATCTTAGCCAGACTATCCTTGAGGTAGAAACTCGATATTCATGTATTGAAAAGTGTTTCCTAGTGTTTATCTTTACATTTCAGAAATTTAGACACTATCAGCAACATCATGAGGTCCAATTGGTATCTCGCAATAACCCACTCAAATTTATGCTTAGTAGTACAATGCTTACAGGACATCTGGAAAGGTGGGCAGTTATTTTGCAGTAGTTTGATATCTAGTATGTGTCTCAAAAGGAAATAAAGGGCCAAGATCACGCAAATTTCCTTACTGAACACCCTTCAGTAGAAGTTACATCTTTAGATTTTGAACTTCCTGATGAGGAAATCTTCTTTATTAAAGAAAATATTCAAACATGGGAAACGTACTTTGATGGTTCTTACAAAAGTCCTATAGGGAAGAAAATGGAAGATCCTAAATTCAACAAAGTTGGGTTAGGAATTGTACTTATTTCCCCCAAAAAGGTATTGACACCCGATTCCTTCTTATTGTTGGAAGGTGGTATAAGCAATGAAGTAGAATATCAAGCTCTCATCACAGGATTGGAGTTGGTTCTTCAGGAACATGTGAATCACTTGAAGGTAAAGGGTGATTCAGATTTGGCAATCAAACAAATCAATGGGGATTATGCCATCAGAAAAGAAGAGTTAATACCTTTGTGTGATTATGTCAGAGAGTTAATGGAGGAATTTCCCTCAAAACCAACATTTTCTTAAGTCCCGCAATCACAAAATGCTCAAGCTGATGCACTGGATAATGTAGCCACAGCTCTGGAAAATCCAAATAGGGAAGAAACAATCATCAGTATTGTCCACTTTCATACAGTTTCACCTTATTTTCATATCAGAACAGAGTAAATCAATGAAATTACTCCCATTTCTGAACCATATGGTCATACTACATGATGGATGACATCAATAAGGGAATACCTTCAAAATTGAACACTCCCACCTGATAGAGCTAGGAAAGAACATGTTATGCGACGTGTTTCCAATTTTACTCTTTATAATTGCCCAGATTACCTAGAAAAAATTCACTACAAGCAAGGTTTTGAAGGAATTATCTTAAGATGTATTAATGGTGAAGAGACAATGGCTGTCATGAAAGAAGTATATGTAGGAGTCTGTGGGGAACACCAGTCTGGACATAGAATGTATGATAAAATTCGAAGACATGGATCCTTCTGGGCTACAATGATACAAGATTGTGTTGATTTCACTAAGAAGTTTCATTATTTCCAAGTATATTCCAACTTCATTCATCAACCCCCAGAGTATCTTCATATAGCTAAATACTCAGGGATATTTTCCACATGGGGAATGGATGTAGTAAGACCCTACCCTTCGACTACATCCAAGTAGTTTAAGTAAATTCTTACTACTTCTCTTTTCTTTTCCAAATGCGTAGAGAATATACCTCTCAAAGTAGTTAGTTCTAAAAGCATTGTTAGCTTCATTAAGTATAACATCATTACCAGATTTGGTGTCGCTCATACCATATTGACATACAATGGCACCAACTTTTGTTCAAATGATGTAAGGATGTTGTATCAAGAATACAACATCATATCAAACCATTCATCTCAATGTCATGCAGCAGCCAATGGTCAAATAGAATCTTTCAATAAGACTCTTTAGAAAAACTGCAAAAGATGGTGGATAAAGATAATAAATCATGGCCTGATAAACTTTTCGATGACTTATGGTCTTATCGGACCACCACCCGCACTACTACGCGGTCAACTCCATACTCATTGGTATGTGGAACAAAAGCAGTTTTTCAAATTGAGGTTCAATTACCTTCGCTCAGAGTAGCCATTTATGATCCTTCATCTACATATGAACAATCACAAAAGTTATTGGATGAATTATAATGATTAGATGAAAAATGATTGTGCACCCTGCACCACTTGGAAGTCTATCAAAATATAAAAGCATGGGCTTTCAACAAAAAATATCATCTTCATTCATTCATTCAAGGAGAAGTGGTATTGGTCCATAGAAATCCAAATAAACCAGGAAAGAAACCTCCAAAGCTTGGCCAAAGTGTGAAGAACCTTACTCAATACATAAGGTCTACTCCAATGGATCTTATTTTTTAATCTCAATGGATGGAGAACTCGTCACGACTCCAACCAATGCCATATTTCTGAAGAAGTATTTTGTGTAACACAAATACACCTTCAGTCCTTACTTCATGACTTTAAACTGCATGGTCCAATTAGTCCTCACTGCAAGACTTTAAACTTCTTGGTCTCCCCGTAGACTTTACTACAAGACATTAAACTGCATGGTCCCTTTATTCCTCACTGCAAAACTTTAAACATCATGGTATCCCCATAATCCTTACTACAATACTTTAAACTGCATGGTACCTTTAGTCCTCACTGCAAGACTTTAAACTTCATGGTCTACCCATAGTCCTTACATCAAGACTTTAAACTGCATGGTCCCTTTACTCCTCAATGAAATACTTTAAACTGTATGGTCTCCCCATAGTCCTTACTGCAAGACTTTATACTTTATGGTCCCTCTATTGTCTAACATGACATTAAATTGTGTCCCTTTTGTCCTATATGATGTTAAACTATGCACATGTCCTGCAAGATGTTGAACTACAATACATCCTAGCTATAAGATGCTAAACTGTAAAGGACCCTTTTGTCCTACATGACGTTAAACTATGCATTGTTAGAGTTATTTCTACCTCTTGTTTCTCACATTGAACATGACTCACGTGAGCTTAGAGTAATCTTCAACCATAACACCCTATCAGGGAAGTTAACCACGCGTAAGTCCCAACATCATCTTCGGGTAGTCCTCAAATACAACTTGATCACCAATTCATTCCTAATCAAACTACGCAGAATTTGATCCTTGCCTTCTGGGCTGGGTATGTAGGCAACCTCCTGATGTTCAACCCCAAAACCAACATCTTCACATCGGTTCACCTCCATCTCATATGATGTTGATCCGTGAAGCCCCCCCGGAACCAATATATTCACATTGGTTCATCATCGTCCTTGCTATATGACGTTAAACTATACATTCCCTCATAATCCTTACTACAAGACTTTAAACTGCATGGTCCCTCCGTCATCCAACATGGTGTTAAACTGTGTCCCTTTTGTCTTGCATAAAATTAAACTATGCTCAAGTCCTGCAAGATGGTAAACTAAAATACGTCCTAGCTACATGACGCTAAACTGTACAACACCCTTTTGTCCTACATGATGTTAAATTGTGAATCATTAGGGTTGTTTCAACCTCTTGTTTCTCAAACCGAGCATGACTCACGTGATATTAGAGTAAACTTCAACCATAAAACCCTATCTGGGCCGCTAACCACGCATAAGTCCCAACATCATCTTCGGGCTATCCTCAAGTACAACTTGATCACCAATTCATTCTTAATAGAACTACATAGACTTTGATCATTGCCTTCTACGCTTGGTACATAGGAGACATCCATATGTTCAAGCCAAAAACCAACATCTTCACATCAGTTCACCTCCATCTCATACGATGTTGATCTGTGAAGCCCCCCTAAAAACAATATATTCACATTGTCCGTCATCATCCTTGCTATATGACGTTAAAAAATATAGTCCCCCATTGTCCTCACTGTGAGATGTTAAACTGCATATCAATACATCCTAGCTACATGACGTTAAACTTTGAAGAACCGGTCCATGCATATGACTCTAACATATTCATACTTTTGACTTGTATGACAATAAAGTACCACAGTCTTTGAAATCCTCACTTGAGAGGGAATCATTATTGGCATTGATCCCCAACCATGTCATATTACAAGGACTATGTTTACAAGGAAATGCATGAACCTTTAATCTTGGGTCAAACCATCATTTCACTAATGTACCCTTTCACCCTTCACTTGTACAAACCAAATCTATACAGAGGGTATTTCAAGAACTATGTTTGGCTTGATTCCCATCCTTATGATATACGTAGGAATATTCAAGCATCCCTTGAATGTAGCCCCAAATCTTTGGACCTAACCCCAAATTCCACATTCAGTCCCTTGGCTGAAAATTCCCCCTGTGAAAACAAGAATGTGGTCTAAAAACACTAGTCTTCATTCAGATCATGATTATAAAACACACAATGTGTATTCCTCATTATGGTTTGAGCTCTATGACCCTAAACTAAGATCTCCTACACTCTCATCCCACATGACGTTATACTATATTTCAAAAACTACGAATAGCTTGATTTCCATCCTTATAGGATACCTAGTGATGTTCAACACCTCAATTCAGGACCCATCCACAACATGAATATGGTTAGAATTGGTCTGTGTATCTCCTTCATGCATTGGACTATGCCCATTTCGATGTGTCATACTCTAAACCTTAAATACATCTAGATCTCCATAACATTTTTCTTGACTTCTGGTCACAAAATGTCTAAAACCTGGGAATTCTTTTTCCTGACTATGCAGCACATTCCCCTAGGTGGCATTTCATATGTAGTATACATAACAGACCTGTCATCCAAAAGATAATATTATTTTACCATGCATCCAATGCCCCTAAATGGCCCTGCATAATTCAACCCCCTAACGAGTTTTTCAAATAGTGGTAATTTCATCCTTGGGAGGAAAACCCCTTTTTTCCTTACTGGTCTTAACGATAATATGTAGGGATCCACAAAAAACAGCCATCCTTAACATATTTTTCCCATAATCTTATTCATGATCAACAAATATTTAAATCTATGGTTTATATTTCCCTTCCCTAGGTTTAGGACAGACCTTCACAGGAGTTACATTCATCCTATTCTTTGACAATCCTGATTGGGAATATCCTATCCATATTCATGTACCCTTCTACATACACCAAACTCTATTCTTTGGAAAATTTCAATCTTCATAAACATCCACTGGCTTAATAGCAATAGAAAAGAAAAATTTATGAGAGTTCTTTTTCTTGACTATACAGCATGTGCCCCTAGGTGGCCTTGCATAAGTACTCTATATAATGGATCTATCTGCCAAAAGATGCTATTTTTTAACTATGCAGCCAATGCCCTTAAGTTGCCCTGAATAATTCAACCCTGTAACAGGTTTGTCAAATAGTGGTAACTTTGATCTTAGGAAATACTTCAACTAATGAATTTTATCCCTTTTTCATATAATCCCCCAGATTCAAAATTTCTTAGGTCATAATTTACATGTTTTCCGCCATAATTGAATGTGGAAATATGTTCTCAAAAAAATTATCAAGGAATTGAGTCAATTTTAATCCAATCGGTCAAAACTATTCAACCATAAACATTACCCTCTTTATGTCTGACATTCATGACTTTAAACTGCCAACAATAGAGAGGGTACTCATTAAATTGGGAACTTGTAAAAGGAACTCTAAATAAAAGTCAACTCCCAGCTCATTAAACGTACATATTATATGATTTTGGAAATATTGAGCAATAAAAAGATTCAAATTTTGTAGGGTTATTTTTATAATCCTAGTAACAATTAAAATATTCTTACTTGGCCCATTTTCTTAGGTAAAAATATAAATATAAGTATTTAGAAAGAGAATACAGTCACATATGATTGAAGATGGAAGTGTTTTTCATTGATGCACAAGAGTCAGAAGGACATCCATAGGTTGGAGTCTCTCCTCATTTTCAAGAATTATAAGAGGTTTTCAACATAACTCTTTATATGATTTACGGAATCCCAAGCATCATCAGCAACCACTTGGAGTTAATTCATTCAAATGGATACAATAAGATATGCAGTGATACTAGCTCTTCTTTGAAAATTTGTAAATGAATGTTCTTGGGTGCTGTTTGAGAAAATTTTCTGCTGATCAAACTATGAATCTGCTTCTGTCCAAGATACTTGGAAGATGGATATATGGATTTGAGAATAGAGCATTGGAAGTAAAGATCCATTTGAAGAGTGTACTCTATTCAGATTTTTTTCTACTATCATTATAGTCATCCCTCCAAAACTGGCAGCAGAAAACATATCAGCCCATGGTTTTCCATTTTCATATCTGTAAGGAAATGGCATGGAGGAAAAATTTTAAATTTCACATCATTGTTTCCACTCTTAATGCACAGTATAACCAATGTAGAGGGGTATCAGTGTGGATACATCTCGGGCATATAGTTCTATAGCTCTGGAACGTTGAATCCTTGTATATGACCACATCCATATAAAGGAAAGTAAATGCTTTGTGGGAAATTAACATGATACTTCTTCAAGTACTTGACCAAATCTAGGAGAGTACTGTTGCAGATATCATAATAGTCATGGACAACGATGTTCATCATATCATCAATCCACTTGCTAGCCAGCTCATCAGCCGATCCAATTCTTCTTGGAGCCATAGAACCAGCACAAAAATTGAATAATTAACTTTTATGTAAGTTGTTTTTTCATAAATTTTGGGATGAAATCGAAAAAATGGATAAGGAATTAAGGAACGGAGGACAAATTTTGGCGTGCAAGTATAATCCAGTCGCACACATTTTACTGCGCTAGTACTGGCATGAAATTAAGAATCATATAGAGGAAGGATGACGCAATGAACACGATCGAGGATGAGTGAAAAGCCAAGACACTTGCGTGACAAGAGCGAGAAGTGTCTGAAAGTTGGATTCTTTGAATGAAGTGACGCCTATATTTATAGGCAATCCAAAAACTTGTGCACCTCATACCTATGCACTACAACCTACAGGACTCATACCTATGTGCAGCTGGATCTTGGTTTCTTCTTTGCCTCAGAGTCAAATCCGTTTTCCTTTTTCAGATCCAACTCGGAGGGGGACTTTTTTTTACACTCTATTTAGTCACAGTGTCCAATGATTGACTAAGGGGGATACCTTGAGCAATGAAGAGGGAAGATTCATAAAAAAATTGCAAAGCCATTAATGCATGCACATATAACTGCGCGCCAGCCTTGGGCATGCAAGTCACTTGCGCGCCAGATATTAGGTGTGCAAGTCACTTGTGCGCCCGATATGAGGTGTGCATGTCACTTGTGCACCCAAAATGAAATTTCTCAGAAACCTCATGTGGCCAATAAATACCCCTTGTGGGCCCCCTATTTCAAGGATGAAAAATCCAAAACTCAGATTCAAGCTCTGGTCACCCAAGTCTCTATCTGAATTCTTCCAAACACTTCTAAGGTAATTCATTACCTAGAATGGAATCTCTCAGGAGGAACAATAAGGCCTAACAATTAGAACTCATGAATACTTTCATGCCTAATTGTCCAACCCTTAAGGGAAGTGAAGACACATGCACACCACTTTTCCCTCTCAAGGAAACTTGTGCACCACACATCTGAAAGCCTCTAGGGATGACACTAAGGGCTCCAATTAAAAGTTACCCAAGTATCACTTCACGTATTCTTCATTTCCCAAGTTGAATCGTGTCACACAAGTATACTTGCATGACCAGAACTTGCACACTAGAAAAAAACATTCATGCCTCCTTCCTAGTCACTTCCTTTCCTTAGATCCACCTTTCCTCTTCAACGATAGACTTCAAAACCCTCTTCAAATCCATTTGTGGAATGCCTCCTTTATTGGATTCCTTATCTAAAAAAAATTCTGAGAAGTTCTTTTAATTTGGGCCTCCTTCTCAAGAGTAATCCCCAAGTCTCAAGTCCCCTTAATCAGGGCATCCTTTTCAGGATTAATCCCAAATCATAATTTCCCTTAACTTGTGCATCTTCCTTAGGGGTAAGCCCCATGTTCCCTATTCATGGGAATCCTCTTTAGGAGTAAGCCCCATGTTCCCTAATCTGGGCATCCTCCTTAGAAGTAATCCCCAAGTTCCCTAATCTAGGCATTCTCATTAGGAGTAAGCCCCAAGTTCCCTAATCTGGGACTCCTCTTTAGGAGTAAGCCCCAATCATAAATCCCCATTAATTTGGGCATCCTCCTTAGGTGTAATCCCCATGTTTTAAGTCCCCTTTTGATTTGGACTTCATCCTTAGAGTATGCCCTGAGTTAAAATTCCAAACATCCGTAAAGTAGAAATACTTTTATAGACCCCGCTCCTGGGCTTCTTTCCTGTACTAAGAACTAATATTCATTTACAAGGGCCATCAAACATACGTAAGCCACACATCATTTTTTATGAATACATCTTTCATGTCACAATCGTCAGATTTACTGATACCTCTTGTTTCTCACACCGAGTATGACTCACATGGTCTTAGAGTGTAAACGTAATTATGACATCTCTCTTTAGGCCATTAATCATGCATAAACCTCATACTTTAATACCCGAACATCATGGACTTTGATCTCTACCTTTAAAGTATGGTACGTAGGAAGCCTTTCTAAGGTTCAAGACCGTATTTATTTATTTATTTTTCGTCCCATGTGACGTCAAACTATATCCTTCCAATCGAACTATGTGGGTTCTGATTCCTTTCTTTTTAACAAGGATACATAGATAACCCATCTATTGGTATGATCCCAACTCTGAAATAATTCATGTCTTTCTGAAAGACAATATTCTTCAGGTGCTCAACTGAGTGGATTTAAAACCAGTATGGCCATTATAATGACCAAGAGATTTCTATATAATGTGTTGAAAGATACCATTGACTAAGAATCACTAATATATACGGATGATTCCCTATCAATGAAGAACCTCAAATACATATAAAAGATTCTCTAAATCTCATATATATCAATCATTGATTTAAAAATATAAAGGAGAACTCATTTTCATACTTGGTGAATTAATAAGGATTCGTTAGCATAACTTAAATCTATAAGAGAGTCTCAGAGTAGGTAGTAATTCCCCAAAAAAATGTGTGATGAGCCTAACCTCCCATTCTTTCAACAAATGCCAATTCTTAATCCTCATCGGTCCACAACTAATGAGCACCTACCTTTGGAAAGTAGGACCAAATGGATATAGAATCATTTGATGTTTCCGGATCTACAAATAAACCTGTTTGAAACCAATTGGAATGTTTGATCCTTAAACAACAAGTTCATCCCCATTTACGGAAGAAACATGTGCGTTCAGAGTTTCCATGTACTCCGCAAAGTTATTAAAGAGGCTACACCCCCCCCCCCACGCGCAAGTCCGTGGATGGGCAGTACACTGCCCTTATTTTCAGTGTGATTCTCTAGAAGCCTGACTCGCTAGAAAATAGTGAGGACACACCCCCATGAAGAGTGGCAGTCAACATGACCGATCTTAAAGGAGAGTTGAATGAGCTGGGACTTCTCAATTCCCCCCATCCCTTAAGGACGTGCTGCCACTGGGACCATCAGGAAGGATTACTAGCTAGTAGAGAAACCTCCTAGGTCTCCCTCCACCCACTGAAGCATTGGTACTGCGACAGAATGTCGATAAGGAAAAAGAGCACATTGGAGATGTCAAGCTCTCTAACCCATTGGCCTCAGTGCATAAGACATAAGAGGACCCTGAGAAGGCCACGCTATACCCATAGCTTGCTGAGCAGAAGAAGTTAGTCGATGAACTTCTAGCTGAATGCATTGCAGAGCGGTGACCTGACTATGGTGATCCTAGGCCGGGGCGGTAGGGGTAGGAAATACTACCCCTCGGTGAGATTATCCTAGGAAACCCTGATCATGCTGTATTCACTGATAGGGCGGAAGCTGGAGCTCACGAAAAGAGGTCACAGTATGTCTCACCAAACCCTCCTGAATGGCGTGACAATCTGAGGAACCCCACTCGGGCTCCTCCAGCTTACCCAAGGGTTGTTCCACCAGCCGCTCTGCGATCCGCTGAGCTTGGCTACCACATTGAAGAGCCAGGAAATGCGCTCGTCGTTAGGGATCCCCGTCAGGACAGAGACCCAAGTCTAGAAAATCTGATGGCGGCGCTCATCGCCCACCTCAAGGATTTGGAAATGTGATAGGTGTCTATCCCACCTGATTGCAAGCCGTAACGAGCATGGGTGGATGACATTCCGGCACCCCTAGAATTTGGAAATCCCACTTTCTACCCATTTAAAGGGACGGGGGACATGCCACAACAACTTCCCACTTTAACTCATGGTGTGGACCTATGTTAGGGACCCCAGCGCAGTAGGAGGCCTCCATGTTTCGTTGCTTAGTTCAGACACTAGAGGTGCCAACATTTGTTTGGTACAACCAGCTCCCTATGGGATCTGTGACAAGCTGGGAAGACCTTCGCAGGCAGTTGATTTACCAGTTCAGCTCTACCACCCGGAAGATGAACATTGCAGACCTCTTCAGGTGCAAGAAGAAGCCCATTGAGTGATTTGCGGACTTCATCACCCGGTGGAAGGGGCCCACATACTCCCTTGACATTCCACTGACTCAGGAGAAATTACTTATGATGTTCTTGGGGAATGTCATGACGGAACGGGTTCCATACCTGATCACTCAAAATTATCCTGGAGGGTTCCGAGACTTATCGGATAAGGTCCAGCGCCACAAGGAAGCTCTGCAACAGGCTAGTCCATCACGCCTGTTGCCTCCTGTAATTCCAGCAAGGAGAGCTGCCAGAGCCGAGCCCACTGCCATGGCCCAGGTGGAGGCCCCAAGGCAGCTAGAATTTCTACCAGTAGCACTGGACCCACAGCCTCACAGAGGCCCTCCACTATGGGCATAGCCTCCAACCCAGTAATGCCCGCCCCAGAATCGGCAGGCGCCCTGCGTAACGCACCGCCGCCGCCTAGGCGGGATAATCAAGTTCTGCCTCCTTGGCATGCTCATCCAGCCCCCCCCCCCCCATCAGGTTCAGGCTCCTAGAGCCCCCTTTCCAGATAGATAGAATTAAACCTACTCGTTCGATGATGCTCAGGTCCCCGGCTACTTCCGCAGTCCCTTAGAGCAGAGAATTGTGCAACTTCCTGAGTGCCAGAAGCCAGAAGAGGCATGTCTCAATTATCACCACAACTACTTCCCATTTCATCAGATATTAGGGAACACCATCAAGAAATGCTTTGTGTTAAAGGACTAGCTCCAAGACCATATTGAAAATAACATATTCAGGTTGGTCCTATCCCCAACACAAGTGGCAGGTGACTTTGTGAGATCCGATAGCAGTAGCGACAGTGAAGATGGATGACAGCAGGTTCCTGACCTCGGGTCCCAGAAGTATAACAACTGGATGGATTACAGGATGCTCACCCGAACACATGGAATTATTTTGGCATGCCTGGGTCAGACGGAGCCTTTAGAAGGTGTGGCCACCACTTATGCATCCTCATCTCAGCTGACCTCTTCCCAGAAGAGCAAGCATCGACAACACAAGAAGAAGCAGCATGCCCTGCTAAGGCTGTCGTCAGCCCACACCCTCAGCAAATTTATTCTCCCAGAGATGAGAATCCCTCCCAGAATTCACCCAGTGGTGGAAGATTCATCAAGTGACGGTTAGGGGTACGCTTCCGTTAACACCATTGAGTTGGTAAATACCTATATGACTCTCGACCAGGGGGAGCACCAGGAGAACCTCCCCGATGTCCCCAGCTGACACCAACGTCAATGAAACCATGGCCATATGGGTCACCAGGGCACTTTAGATGGCACCTCCTTCCTGGTTGTGCATGCCATTGAGACTAGAAAACATTCCCAACACATAACCCAGCATGCGCAACCTCTTCATCCGGTGTCGATAGTTCTACCTCCACTAACATTTGTGCTACTGGATCAGGCAGATCCACTTCGTCTGTATCGAACTAGCTTCGCCCCACTATAGGCTTATCTTAGTCTCCTGGTCCTCATCCGACAGTGACCTTCCGAGCTTCGACTAGAATGGAGCGGGATGCCCCCACTACCAGTCAGCCGTCGGTCTAGACGGCAGGGTCCTCCATGCCTCCAATCACCGAATGACCTCCTGTAAGTATAAGTTTGTGCCTGTCGCAGAAGTATGATGTTCTGAATAACCTCACTGACATCCCAGCAAGGCTCTCCATCTTTTAATCCCTTCACCTGTCGCTAGATATGCACGAAGCACTCGCCGAGTCTTTAAGGAGCCCCCTCTCGCTTGAGACAGAAAAAGCAGCTGCAGAGGCCTTCCATGCTGAAGTAGTTGAGGATGCCGAATACCAGGACGCCATCTCGTTCTCGGGAGAGGATGAAGGCTCCCCCATACAGGGGAACAACCGACCATTGTACATCATCAGCCAATTTAATAGTGTGGAGGTTCGCTGATATCTTGTTGACACTAGCTTCGGGATCATCTTCATCCTGATGCGGACACTGTGGAAGTTAGGGTTATCTGAAGATGACCTGACTCCCTCCGATTTAAGGATCTAGGGATATGAAAAGACATAGCAAAAACTGGTCGGTAAGATCTGTCTGATGACCCAGTTCGGTGGCCTAATTTCCAGCACCGATTTTATGGTTGTCTCCAAGGACACCGCGCACAACGCATTTATGGGTAGGCCATGGCTCCATCTGCAGGTGGCGGTCCCATAAGGAGGATTATAAAATGATCAATGAAAATTGATAAATAATGAAGAATAGGATGAGAGTTACTCACCATAAAAGGTCACACAAAAAGTCTATAGCAGATTTAATCAAGAACCGAGGGAGGATAGGATATGGTGGCATTTAAGGGATCCCCTTCGGGTGTGTGTTGAGAGAACTAGGGGAGGGGACAACACGAGTGTATGGGTAAGGGTGGAAAGGTATAAGATTTTGATAATAATAATTATTATTATTATCATCGTTATCAACACATTAATAATAACCACATTATTAATAATCTTGTTATTATTATTGTTTAAGATTTTTTTTCCTTTCCATTTTTTTAATGCATAGAAATCACGCATGGTTTGGCTATATCATTTGTCAAACCATGCACCAACTATATAACTTTACAATATGCCTTGGACTCACGGTATTGGTAGGCCATGTGGTTTTGAAAACTACACACCTATCCTTTGATATGGCTTTATCAAAAACTAAATATTGGCTTTTACAGGTTGGGCATGGTTTCTATTAACCATTCACTAATCGTGTACCTCTTCTAAAAACCCAAAATATTAATATTTTAAAATAGACAGGGCCAAAACTCAGAAGAGAGGTTAGAAAAAATTAAATAATCCAAATAGTTAATATTTAAATGTTATGGTGTGACACCTCCAATAACAAACATCACATGTCTCAAAATGAGAGTAACATTTATTCCAGCACTAAAACTTTATATCAGTCTTGAAAAGAATAAGTTCAATAATTGAATTTGTTTTGAGTCCCAAAAAGTTACAAAAAATCATGTTTCTCATTTCTAAAAAAATGTAAAATTTTGTCATGAAAATTTATAGTCTAACACATGCTTAAAAAATATGATTATATTAATATTTTATAACATTACTCATGAAAAATATTAATATAAATTAACAATATTTATGATGATTATTTTTTATAAATTTTATAATTTAAATTTAAAAAACTATGTTTTAAAATAACCCCATAAAAATTATTTAGATAAATTATGAATGAAGAATAATTCATGGAATATTAACAGTATGGGACACCCAAATAAATATAAGCATGGTTTTTAAAATAATCATTTTAGTTTGGAAGTATGAATTCTTCTCTTGGTATCATGCATTATATGGGTTTTTAATATTTAGAAGATATTCATTAAAACATATAAATAGTATGATTTTATAACAATTTCAATCATTAGGGAAGAACATATTCATTTAAACCATTTTAGAATGGAAAAAAATTAATTCATAATGAATCTTCCTATAATTGGAACAGAAACAAAACACTGAAACCTCAACAAGGTTTTAGACAAAAAAACTCAATATAATAAATCAATATTTTATTCATTCCTTTGAGATTATAATATTAATTTAGAAAATAATAATAGTTCATTTAAAACCAAAAAACGCGCACAGACAAATAAATATTAATAAATTTAATATTTAGTTAATTAAATTCATTAACATCCCAAAAACTCCTCATTGAATCTTGATGCACGTGCACCTCCAAGGTCTCTAACATACAAATAATACAACTATACATAGTAACTATATAGGATTAGAATCCTTAAATCATATCATGGATGGCTCTAAAATACCATGTCATTTTTGGTCTCCCTAGCCTATATCACAAAACATGGTTGATTGGAACATTTTCCCTTCCATCCCATTCGATCCTCAGAGTTCCTAACTCCAAATTTCATCATATATCGCAACTTAAACCTCTAATACCACTTTTTCACTACCCCTCCCACTAAAGATACTCATCCTATGATAGAATAGGATAAGGGTAGATAATTCCCCCCCCCCTCCTCGATTTCTAACTCTATTAGGCCTCGGGTTGGAGATTATCATTTATGGTATATAAAAGGTCACACATATAGGTGGCATCACCCTCAAAAAATGTTAGATTATGGAATAGGATATAGACCACCATGAAACTCCGTAACCTAAAAAATTAGGGTAAATCCCCTAATATTCAACAAAGGTTGTAATGTCTTGTGAATAAAAATTCATTTCCCCATGTAAAACATAAAAGATAATCCTACAGCATCAACTCACCAACAGCTCCAATGCATAAGCAAGTAATGTTTAGCTCGGTCCCCGAATTCCTCGAATAAACCAAAATAGTATTTTAAATATATGTAGGGTGAGTATAACAAGTATAATTCATAGGATCATACCCAAAATATATTTTCTGCATGTGAAAATAGTATATTAATTCCCTAGTGAGAAAAACATAAAACTAATAGCACCTATATAGATTGACTAACCAATCCCAACCTCACCAAGGTCACTAAATAACACATCCAAGTGTTGTAAAATAATAAAAAAAATATAAATAATGTGGGTGAACCACACAAATTTTCCCCTATTTTTTCACTCTCACACCCCAACATCATACCTCTTAGCTCTTACATCTCTTCTATGCAATATTTTTCCCTCAATTAACCAACGTAACTTCCTCATGCTAAGAACCCGACATGAATTAGGCCATCACATCCATCCCAATGACACCAATTCCATCTCATATCATCTCACTAGAAGAAATGTTGTCTATCACATCACACATCACCAAAATAAACAAAATTCATCACAAAATATCACAAAAAACATCTTGTTGGAATCACCTGTTTTGATAATCCCAAATCATGCTTAAACATTGATTATGATGTATTAAAACTTTGCATTAATCTTATTATTCTATGCTTAAATGTATTTTATTCTAAACAGTTCATATTCTTACTCTCATAACTTTACTGTAACAGCTTACAGTAGTATTTACATAAGTTTAGTATTGTTAGCTAACAGTCAGAGTTTTCTTTTCAAAGTCACAGTTACAGCTAACTGTCACCATAAGTTACTGTTGCAATAAGTTCACAGTTACAAGGTTACAGTCGAAGACTAATACAAGCTTACAGTCACGAGTCTACCGCTATCTTTTGTCAAAGCTCACAGACGAAGGTCACAGTTACAAGACTTCTGTTCAAAGTTTTCTCTGCTCAAGTTCACAGTCGAACAAGTCTACAGTTGGAACAAGTTCGCAGTCGAACAAGCCTACAGTCATAAGTCTACAGTCAAGGTTACAGTTAGATAGCTTCTGTCGACTAAGTCTACTGATGATCAAGGTCTACAGTTGACAAAGGTTACAGTTCTACAAATTTGATATTACAAGTCTACAGTTAGAGTGGCTACAGTTACATGGAGTAAAGGCTACCATTGCAAGCCTACAGACAACAAGCCTTTTGTTGAAGTCAGCAGTCAGAAGGAAGTCCACAGTTGGAAGACCACAGTTGAAGTCCACAGTGACATACATTCTCGACCAGTATATTATTATTATATTTCTATTTTTTTCTTTACCAATTTGATTAATACTAATCTAACGGTCATGTATAGACAAATTAATACACCTAACATTATTTATTGATATTTGTAGACATATCAAGAAATAATACAATGTACGAGGAAGATTGCACGTGTAACTCAAGACTATTTATCTTGTCGGCCTCGGGTGAACAAAAAGGGCATATATGGAGGAGTATAAAAAGAAGAGAGAAGCATTCAAGAAAAAAGTATGAATGGAACGAAAAGAACAGTGACATACACGAACAAGAATAGAGGAAGGACACACAGAGTCTAACATCTACAACTGAGAAGGAGATACGCATATACACAAAAAGAAGAACTCTCGAGCATTCATTCTGAAGAACAAAAGAGTCTCAAGTGAACCGACTGAAAGAACCGTCTCCTAAAAGCCATGCTGTGAAGCACTCAAACTCAAAGAAGCTGATCACTTGAACATCTGGAAGTCTGGAAATCACGACACTCTGTTTTAGTGTCAACTTACAGAAAAAGGACCAAAGCTTCAAGTCACTCATTCCTACGAGTCCAGAACTGATCTGCCAACACTATAGAGCACTCTAAACCTTCTTCTTTCTATCTCTTGCTCTACTGTGTTTAAGTGTTTTACATTTGTGAGCAGTGTGTTAGTATTACACACACTGTCTCCTGTGCTTAAACTGAGGGATACTGAAAATCCCTATCCCAAACCTTTTTACATTTGTTACCCATGTATAACTGTGGAAGAAGCCTGGTGTGGCTTGGTCATTTGTTTTCCCACGTATAACTGTGGTAGAGGTTGTCAAACCTAGACAGTTTGTGAAAACTGTTGTAAAGCCCGATACAGGATGTGTATCAATCCTTTTTATAAAATTTCTTGGTGGCAGGTGATCACCAAGTGGAAGAGGACTAAGTCTTAGCTTAAGACTGAACCTCTTGTTTGAAATAGCTTGTTATTCTTTTCTTTACATTGTTTTTTTATCCGCTGTGCTCATTGTTTTTAAAACAAGAAATCTGTTTTTGTATATACTCTGATAGTCAATTTTGGTTAGTGTGTATAAGAGATTTGTTTAGTAAACTTGTTTCAAAAGTAAAGTTAGTCATCAAACTAACCTTACTGAGGATTAATCAACCTTAGAGAAACCTATTGAACAATAAGTCACCTATATCTCTACTGCCTTAATTGACTGGGCTGTTTTTCAATTTGGGGGATTTAATCTTAAAGTTTTCAACAGAAATTTTTAATTGGAACTCAATTCACCCCCCTCTTGAGTGTCCACTCCGACCAACATTTGGTATCAAAGGATGTGTTTATCTCTGTTATACTTGCTCAAAGTTTTATTTTAACTCTCTGTTTTTAAACTGTGATTGTAGTTTTATCTAAACGATCTTAAATTTCTGTTAGTTCTAAATTTTATCTCTTTAAAACATTTTCTAAAATTTCCTTATGGATAATAGACTAGAAGGTGCTGCTACTAACAGGCCACCCTTCTTTAATGGTGTGAATTATGCCCAATGGAAGCTCAAAATGAAATTTCATTTGGAAAGTATGGGTTTTGATATTTGGACTGCTATAGAGTCTCAATACAAGATTCCAGAAACTTAAAGAATAACTTGGGATGAACCTACTAAGGTAGCTTACAATAATAATTGTAAGGCTGTGAATGCTCTCTACTGTGCTCTAGGAGATGAGGAATTCAATAGAATTTCTGCATGTAAAACTGCTTTTGAAATCTGGGACACCTTAGCTGTTTCTCATGAAGGAACAACTAATGTCAAGGAAATGCGGTTAAATACTTATACTATCAAATATGATAACTTTAAGATGAAAGCTGATGAACCTATTTCTGATATGTATCTCAGGTTTAATGAGATAGTCAACACAATGAGCTCACGTGGAAAGATTCTTCCAGCAAAGGAGCAAATCATGAGATTATTGAGATGTATGCCTGACAGATGGAGAGGCACATCCGTTTCAATTAGAGAATCCTGTGATATTGGAACTTTTCCTGTCAAGGAGTTAATTGGTAAGCTGATGATGTACGAAGAAGAGCTCAAGGTAAATAAAGAGGAAGATGAGGAACCAAAATGAAAATCTGTAGCTTTTAAGTCTACTGCATCAAAGAGCAAAGACAAGGAGAAAGTGCATATACCAACTGAAAGCTCATCTAGTGAAGACTTAGATTCTGACAGTGATGCCGAGATGGCACAAATAACAAGGAGATTCAAGAAGTTCTATAGGAAGAAGAAGTTCTTCAGAAAACCAAACTACAAGGGTATGTATGATAGACAAGGTAAGTGGAAGAAAGATTGGAAGAAAACTGATAAAGAAGAAGGCATAGTTTGCTAGGAATGTAAAAGGAAAGGACACATCAAAGCTGACTGTCCTAAGTTAAAATTCAAGAAGAAATATGAGTACAAGGACAAGAATTATAAGAAAGCTATGAAGGCCACCTGGAGTGCTTCAGATGATAGCACAAGTGAATCAGAATCCAGTGATTCTGAAAGAAATCGTGCTAATATATGTTTCATGACAAACACATATGAGGTAACCTTAGACACTCCCACTTTAAACTCTTATTATTTTGAAGGTGAAGCAGAATCTGGTTCTGATTCTGAAAATATTTCTAAAGATGAATTGATTGAATACTGTAATATACTGGAAGAAACGTGTAATGAACTAAAGGAGCTTACTGCAAGTGTCAAGTCTGCACTTGATGTAGAAAAAGAGAAAAATGTTCAATTATTAAAGGAGAATACAGAACTGAAACTATCTAATGAACAACTTAGAAAGGACTTAGAAACATTCAAAAATGGAAAAGATACTCTAACCCAACTGCTAGGAAAGCAAGTTGCACCTAAGTATGCTACTGGCTTGGGATACTAACCTGGACAAAGACAGTTTACTAAAACCTGATTAATTCCCAAGTCTGGAAAAAATCCTGCTAGTTCCAGTTTTGGAAATTCATATGCCTCAACTGGTTATTTAAATAGTTGTAGATCAAATAATGTATATCTCTCTAAATCTGTTGCATCTATTAATTGTATGGGACCCATAAAACAAATCTGGGTACCTAAATCCTTGATTGCTAACATATCTGGACCCAAGAAAATCTGGGTACCAAAGTCAATTCCTGTCTAATCTGTTTTGTAGGAAATCTGTTTGAAAAGCAATTACAAGAAGGTATGGTACTTAGACAGTGGATGTTCAAGACACATGTCTGGGGACTATTCGTGCTTCAAAAGCTTAATAAAGGTTGATGGAGGATATGTCACTTTTGGTGATAACTCAAAAGGAAAAATCATCGGCTTAGGCCAGATTGGTAACACTGACTCAGTATTAATTTCCAAAGTTTTATTTGTTGATGGACTTAAGTACAACCTACTTAGCATTTCTCAATTGTGTGATGATGGTTTTAATGTCAAGTTTGAAAACAATTCTTGTGATGTTTATAATTCCAAAAATTCTTTAATATTTTCTGCCTTAAGAAATGAAAATGTTTATGCTGTTGACTTAAACACTTTAGCTAAACATAATGTTACTTGCTTAAATGCTTTTCATAAAGAGTCTTGGTTGTGGCATAGGAGATTAGGACACTGCAACATTCACTCACTTAGAAAACTCTCTAAGAAACACCTAGTTAGAGTCCTACCTAAGCTTGAATTCCTAAATGACAAAGTGTGTAATCCCTGTCAAAAGGGAAAACAACACAAAGTTTCTTTTAAACCAAAGATAGAAGTTTCATCTTCTCAACCACTTGAACTGGTTCACATGGATTTGTTTGTACCATCAAGAATTTCAAGTCTAAATGGGAAGCACTATGTTTATGTTCTTGTAGATGACTTTTCTAGATATACTTGGGTATAATTTCTAGCTCACAAAAGTGAAGCCTGCTCTTCCTTTGTTAAATACTCTAAGTCTGAAGAAAATCATAGTGGACTTAAGATTAAAACCATGAGGAGTGATCATGGCCGTGAGTTTGAGAATCAAGAATTTGAATCTTACTGCTCACACAATGGCTATGCTCACAATTTTTCTGCTCCTAGGACACCTCAACAGAATGGTTTAGTGGAAAGAAGAAACCGAACCCTGCAAGAAATTGCAAGGACTATGCTTAATGAATATGACCTGCCTGTTTACTTTTGGGCTGAAGCTGTAAATACAGCCTTCTATGTTATTAATAGAGTCTTGATTAGACCGGTTCTTAAGAAAACCCCTTATGAGTTGTGGAATAATAGGAAGCCTAAGGTTAATTACTTTAGAGTTTTTGGTTGCAAAGTCTTTATTCTGAATACTAAAGATAATCTTGATAAATTTGCTCCAAAAAGTGATGAAGGATTTTTCCTGGGTTACTCTATGTCTAGTAAAGCCTATAGAGTGTTCAATAAGAAAACCAAATGTGTGGAAGAATCTGTTCACATCAAGTTTGATGAGACTGATCCACATGAGTCTAAAACTTCTCTTGAAGATGTTGAAGAAGACTTATCTGTTCTGGACCTAAATGACAAATCTAAAGAACCTGTAATAAAAACATCCAGTTATGGACTTTTTCCTGAATCTTCCTCTGTGGAACCCGAACCTATAAATGAACCTGAAATCTCTAGTTCAACCTTTAACCAAATCAACTAGGATTCTAAAGAATCATCCTTTAGATGCTGTTGTTGGTAATCATGATAGAGGAACACAAACTAGAGCTTCTCTAAGAAATCAGGTTGAACATCAAGCTTTTCTTTCACAGCTTGAACCCAAAAATGTCAATGATGCTATCAGTGATGAATTCTGGGTAATGGCTATGCAAGAAGAACTAAATCAGTTTGAAAGAAACAAAGTTTGGGAATTAGTGGAAAGACCTAAAGACACTCTTACCATAGGCACTAAATGGGTGTTTAGAAACAAAGTTGATGAGTTTGGTAATATAATCAGAAACAAAGCTAGGCTAGTTGCACAAGGGTATAGTCAGGAAGAAGGAATAGACTATGAGGAAACCTTTGCACCCGTGGCTAGACTAGAGGCCATTAGGATATTACTTGCTTATGCTGCTCATCTGAATTTCAAACTATATCAAATGGATGTTAAAAGTGCTTTTCTAAATGGATATATAATTGAGGATGTATTTGTGGAACAACCTCCTGGTTTTACAAATCCCCATTTTTCTAATCATGTTTTTAAACTATCTAAAGCTTTATATGGTTTAAAGCAAGCTCCAAGAGCTTGGTATGATAGGCTCAGCTCTTTTCTTATATCGAAAGGAATTACTAAAGGGATAGCTGATCCTACTCTTTTTATTAAATGGATTTCTAAAGATGTCTTAATAGTACAAATTTATGTGGATGATATTATTTTTGGATCTTCTAAAAATTCATTATGTGTTGATTTTTTCAAAAATAATGCAAAATGAGTTTGAAATGAGATTAATGGGAGAACTCAAATTTTTCCTTGGATTTCAGATCTTTCAAAATAAAAATGGTATTATTTTGAACCAAAGTAAATATATTAAAGATCTTCTAAAACGTTTTTCTTTGGATGGCATCAAAGGCAGTGACACACCGATGAGCACCACTTGCAAGTTGGACAGTGATGAAACTGGTGAACCAGTGGATCAAACCAATTACAGAGGGATGATAGGTAGTCTACTGTACCTTACTACCAGTAGACCTGACATCATGTTCAGTGTATGCATGTGTGCTCGGTTTCAAGCCAATCCAAAAGAGTCTCATTTGACTGATGTTAAAAGGATTTTCAAATATCTAAAACATACTCCCAATTTGGGATTATTTTATCCAAAAGGACAATCATTTGATTTATTAAGTTATTCTGATGCTGATTTTGCTGGCTGCAAGTTAGATAAAAAGAGCACCTCTGGAACATGTCACATTTTAGGCAAGTCACTAGTAACTTGGTGTAGTAAGAAGCAGAATTCTGTTGCATTGTCTACTGCTGAAGCTGAGTATATAGCTGCTGGTAGCTGTTGTGCACAAATCTTGTGGATGAAACACACTTTACTAGACTATGGATATCAATTCAAACATGTCTCTATAAGGTGTGACAATACAAGTGCTATTAACATTTCTAAAAATCCAGTATCTCATGCTAGGACAAAACATATTGATGTGAGACATCACTTTATGAGGGATCATTATCAAAAAGGTGATATCACTCTTGAGTTCATTGGCACTGAACATCAGTTAGCTGATATTTTTACAAAGCCTTTGAATTCTGAGAGATTAAGTTACATCAAACATGAGTTAGGTATGATTAATTATAGCACAGTTGAAACCTCACAGTTGAAACCTCACAGTTGAAACCTCACAGTTGAAACCTCACAGTTGAAACCTCACAGTTGAAACCTCACAGTTGAAACCTCACAGTTGAAACCTCACAGTTGAAACCTCACAGTTGAAACCTCACAGTTGAAACCTCACAGTTGAAACCTCAGAGTTGAAACCTCACAGTTGAAACCTCACAGTTGAAACCTCACAGTTGAAACCTCACAGTTGAAACCTCACAGTTGAAACCTCAAAGTTGAAACCTCACAGTTAGACCTCACCGGTGTACCTCACTGTTACATCTCTCTGTAGGCTGTTTCGCTGTTTAACCTTATTTTATTTTTGCGGGAATTCGAACCGTTTCTTTTCTTTATACTTTTATTTCTAAATCCCTAAATGATAAAATTTAGAACATCGAACATATCTCAATCCACTCATCTCGACCCTTTCTCTCTCAAGTCCTAAACCCTAAACCTTCAACCGAACCTAGAAACCTCATTCAGTTCCAATGGCCAGAACAAAGCGACCCCCGACTGTCAATGAAGATGCACCAATGCCGAAGAGGACTCGAGTCGAATCCAGTGGCACCGGGAACGCCTCGATAAGACCTGTTAATCCACATCTTACTAAGATAGAAATAGTTGATGAGAAGGAGCTAAGTGAAGAGTGGATTTTATCGAGCAGATCATTAGTACTGGCAGTGCTTAATGAGAAAGGATGGACCGAATGCTTCGCAAACAATAATGGACCGTACTACCCGAAGCTGGTGAAGGAATTCTATGAATATCTACAGTTCGAGGAAGAGGATGATCTGCATAGACTGGTATCCAGAGTAAACGGCAATGAAGTCAGTTTTTCATCCGTTGAATGGGCTGCATGTTTAAGAGTTCCTCATGAGGGTATTTACAACTACTATTCTGGAGCGGCTCCTCCAAATAGTGGAATCTTTGATCATGAGACGGATCTGGAAGAACTGACAGGCAATGGCACAGTAAGAAAGATTATTGCTGCTGAAATGAGTGGAGGGGCCAGGCTTCTGTTTAAGTTTATTCAGCATGTACTGAGTCCTAGAAGAAGAGATTTTGCAACTCTGAAGCACCAGGATATTTATTTGATGTATTATTAAAACATGGAAGGAAGGTCAACCTTTGTAGGTTGCTGATGGCTCAGATGGAGGACATGATAAAGGCAAGCTCAAAATCAAGTGCCTTGTTTCATGCTAAACTCATTTCGGTAATGTTGAAAGTGAAAGGTGCAGCTGGAAGTCAGGAAGAGTTGATAGTGGCAAAGAACAGTGTATGTATCTCGAAAGTAATCTGCAAATTCATGAGGATCTGTTGGAATCCCTAGAAGAAATCATGGGTGAATGATGAGGAGAGAATCTATGAGAAATTTAGCCCTTCTACTCATCCCTCTAGACCGAGAGATAGGAGAGATCCAGGCTTAAAGCCTGATGAGCCTGAACCTGTATACTCAGATGATGAACAGACTGCAGTAGTTGGTGACTCTGCAAGAGAGAACACCCCAATTGATGAAGGGAGTGATCCTGAGACTACTCATAGTCCTGTCAGGACAGTGGCGTTTGGAGCAGTAAGCCCTCCAAAAGAACTACCTAGTAGAGAACCTGTTCTAAGAGACAGTGAGACTGAGTCTACAGAAGAAGAAGAAGAAGAATCTCAATATTTTGTCAAGGACACCTCTGACTAGGATGATACAGTCGAAGCAGAAGAGGCTGGAGCTTCAAATGAAAATCAAGAAACTGTTGCAGAAGATGAAGAGGAGATCAGTGGTGAAGAAACAGAAAAACTTAGTATGAGCCCTCTGATAGGGTATACAGACAAGTCAGTGTCTGACCAGGAAGTAGGAGTGGTCTCTACTACTGTTGTCATGGAAGTGGTTGATGACTCAACAGAGAGGGAGGCTAACCTCACTACTGAACCTACAGAGGAAGCAAGTATGGAACCTGCTAGAGCTACAGAAGAGAACTTAGAGTTACCCAGAGTCGAGCAGATAGTAGAAAATGTTCAGGAAGGAGCTCCAAGTGAGGGGGAGCGTTTTGGTTCAGTCTCTGTACTGTTTGATATAGAAGGAAGGACCTCAGATCCAGGATACATGGTGTTAGGACTCAATTATGAGGATTCAGATGAGGAAAACCAACCACCAAGAAATCCAGTTATCCTAACTAACAACTCTCCAGTGTTAGAAACTGAAAGATTGGCCACCAAGGAAGACCTTGAATCCTTAAAGAATGAAATGAAGGAGACCATCAGACAGTCTGTTGCTGAATTGAAAACCAGTCTTTTTGATGAGCTGAAAAATGTAGAACAATCCTTAGAATTATCTCTAGGATGTGTTGTGGGAAGTCCAATCAAAGAAGTGATGGATGAAATGAAAGTGTGCCACACTCAAATTGAAAGCTGTACTGGAGCAGTAGTGGCCCTCAGACAATCAGTTGCTTCTTTAACTGCCCTAAGCAGTTCTCAGACACAAGTGGCCAGTGAGATTCGATACATCAAAGAAGTGGTCAAGCAGTTTGTGGAAGTATTTGAGGCTTTCAAGAAATCAGTAAAAGAACACTTTAGAAATCAGGATGTTTTCATTCAGAAAGTGATTGGAAATCTGACTCAGTCTTTCAAAGAGATAGTGGCATTCTCAGTCAAGTCCCTTCCTTCATCTAGCTCTCCTGTAGACCTTGAGCAGTTTAGAAGCCTGCTCAGAGAAGAGCTTACTCAGGACCGTGCAAATGACACATCAGACCTACAGATCCTTGCTACTACAAGAGAAGTTAGTGGCTTTGTTCGTGAGCACCTGCAGGCTGCTACTACTTCTCAGGAGGCCATCAAAAGTAAAGTGGATTATTACTCTGATCGGATTTTCACCAAGCATCAGTTGAACCATCACTTCAAGCTCATGCTAGAAACTATGAAGCTGCCTCTTGTAACTCAAGCTTTCAAAGAACAAGTTAGCAAGCTACGAGAGTTGACCCCGGCTTTGGATAAATTCTTGGAAAACAAAAATGACTTCTTATCTGCCATGGACAGAGGAGGAAACATCATCATGGATTTCAGGAATCTGCTCCTACCTTTTCTTCATGTGGATTGCACACCTGTTATAGTTCCTCCTGCCCTACCTGTCTCCAACCCTAGTGGTTCTTCAGTAATGTCTCCTGCTGATGCCCTCAGAAGCCTTAGACCACTGATACCTCGGCAAGCTACTCACTACAGGCCTTCAGGAGCATCTGTTGCTGCCCCTCCAGACATTCCTGCTACAATTCCTAAGCCTGTTGATCTTTCACCTACTGCTCCATCTTCATCCTCCAAAGGAAAAGATCCCTTACCTACAGATGAAGAGGATTGAGTCTGTTTATGTTTTTTTTTTGATAGGGATCATGTATTCACATTTTGGGTCATGTAATGTACTCATTCTTAATACAATATTTATTTTCTCTCTCTCTGTCTTTCTTTTTTTTAATCACAAAGGGGGAGAAATAGGGAGAAGAAATAGGGAAAACTCGGGGGAGAAATGAACCTATACAAAGAGGGAGAAATCCTTGAGGATTATACCTAATTTTTGTGCTCATATTGCTAATACTGTGTTTTGCACATTTCTCTCTGATACATCTATATTTCATTCCATACTGACATAATTTGTGATTATTAAAAAGGGGGAGATTGTTGGAATCACCTGTTTTGATAATCCCAAATCATGCTTAAACATTGATTATGATGTATTAAAACCTTGCATTAATCTTATTATTCTATGCTTAAACGTATTTTATTCTAAACAGTTCATATTCTTACTCTCATAACTTTTCTATAACAGCTTACAGTAGTATTTACATAAGTTTAGTATTGTTAGCTAACAGTCAGAGTTTTCTTTTCAAAGTCACAGTTACAGCTAACTGTCACCTTAAGTTACTGTTGCAATAAGTTCACAGTTACAAGGTTATAGTCGAAGACTAATACAAGCTTACAGTGACGAGTCTACCGCTATCTTTTGTCAAAGCTCACAGACGAAGGTCACAGTTACAAGACTTTTGTTCAAAGTTTTCTCTGCTCAAGTTCATAGTCGAACAAGTCTACAGTTGGAACAAGTTCGCAGTCAAACAAGCCTACAGTCATAAGTCTACAGTCAAGGTTACAGTTAGACAGCTTCTGTCGACTAAGTCTACTGATGATCAAGGTCTACAGTTGAAAAAGGTTACAGTTCTACAAATTTGATATTACAAGTCTACAGTTAGAGAGGCTACAGTTACATGGAGTAAAAGCTACCATTTCAAGCCTACAGACAGCAAGCCTTTTGTTGAAGTCAGCAGTCAGAAGGAAGTCCACAGTTGGAAGACCACAGTTGAAGTCCACAGTGACATACATTCTCGACCAGTCTATTATTATTATATTTCTACTTTTTTCTTTACCAATTTGATTAATACTAATCTAACGGTCATGTCTAGACAAATTAATACACCTAACATTATTTATTGATATTTGCAGACATATCAAGAAATAATACAATGTACGAGGAAGATTGCACGTGTAACTCAAGACTATTTATCTTGTCGGCCTTGGGTGAACAAAAAGGGCATATATGGAGGAGTATAAAAAGAAGAGAGAAGCATTCAAGAAAAAAGTATGAATGGAATGAAAAGAACAGTGACATACACGAACAAGAATAGAGGAAGGACACACAGTGTCTAACATCTACAACTGAGAAGGAGATACGCATATACACAAAAAGAAGAACTCTCGAGCATTCATTCTGAAGAACAAAAGAGTCTCAAGTGAACCGACTGAAAGAACCGTCTCCTAAAAGCCATGCTGTGAAGCACTCAAACTCAAAGAAGCTGATCACTTGAACATCTGGAAGTCTGGAAATCACGACACTCTATTTTAGTGTCAACTTACAGAAAAAGGACCAAAGCTTCAAGTCACTCATTCCTACGAGTCCAGAACTGATCTGCCAACACTATAGAGCACTCTAAACCTTCTTCTTTCTATCTCTTGCTCTACTGTGTTTAAGTGTTTTACATTTGTGAGCAGTGTGTTAGTATTACACACACTGTCTCCTGTGCTTAAACTGAGGGATACTAAAAATCCCTATCCCAAACCTTTTTACATTTGTTACCCACGTATAACTGTGGAAGAAGCCTGGTGTGGCTTGGTCATTTGTTTTCCCACGTATAACTGTGGCAGAGGTTGTCAAACCTGGACAGTTTGTGAAAACTGTTGTAAAGCCCGATACAGGCTGTGTATCAATCCTTTTTATAAAATTGCTTGGTGGCAGGTGATCACCAAGTGGAAGAGGACTAAGTCTTAGCTTAAGACTGAACCTCTTGTTTGAAATAGCTTGTTATTCTTTTCTTTACTTTGTTTTTTTATCCGCTGTGCTCTTTGTTTTTAAAACAAGAAATCTGTTTTTGCATATACTCTGATAGTCAATTTTGGTTAGTGTGTATAAGAGATTTGTTTAGTAAACTTGTTTCAAAAGTAAAGTTAGTCATCAAACTAACCTTACTGAGGATTAATCAACCTTAGAGAAACCTGTTGAACAATAAGTCACCTATATCTCTACTGCCTTAATTGATTGGGCTATTTTTCAATTTGGGGGATTTAATCTTAAAGTTTTCAATAGAAATTTTTAATTGGAACTCAATTCACCCCCCTCTTGAGTGTCCACTCCGAACAACACATCTTTATATCTGTATTATTAGGGTACCTTGAACATGAGGCACATCAACCTCATGTGGTCCAAGTACCATGAAAACCCCCACCATTGTCTATTTCATCCTCTCATCAATCTTATCTAGTGAAATATATCTATAAGTCATCAAAACCTATGTGTAATAACCTTTCCTTTAACAAGGAGCGGGTAAGAGGTGGTATCTAGACATCTATCCTCACCATACCGATATTGGGAAAAAACCTCCAAAACATTTTGGCAACGACACACAGTTCTCAACTTGGGTGGGGTTCATACATAAATCAGAATGAAAATAAAATATATATTGAAATATCCACAAACACACTCAATCCCAACATAGGGGTTCATAATAAGAGTTTCATACCGACTCATAAAATCACCACAAAGACCTTACAACCTCCTCTAATTTTTCTAACATCTCTATGTTCATAACAACAAAAAAATCATACCACAAACCAAAAATCCACATTCCACCTTTCCTTTAATGTAAATCCTATTACTATATTTTCCAATTTATAACAATCATAATTTATTAATATCATTCCTTTCATATTAAGCATCAACCTCTTTAACTTCACTTCCCATTTTAATTCAATATTTCATTTATAATTACAAGTCATTAACCATTCCAGTTTCATTAAAACAATTTATTCTATTACTAAAAAGATACAAGCAGAACAACAACACAAAAACAAAGCATCCCATTATCCTCATTCGAAAATTCCCAATCTTTTTATCATATCATATAACAACTAATTCCTTTTCATAAAAACTGTATATATTCACATCTCACATAAATATCCACTTCATAACCACTTATCATTACAACCACCACATTTTACAACCACACTACACCATCACTTTTCATAAATTTTGATTAATTTACTTCAAATACCACATAAAAATTCTATTTTTATCAATAATCCATACCACATGTTAACCATTTCTATATTCACTGAGCATATTTACATATTAAAATTAGACTTTCTCATCCCATTTACCAATCATTATGTCAATCCCAAACTATTTCCTTATAAATTCCACATTGTTACATCACATATCTCTAACACATCTTCCCAATTAAAACACAGAAAACAACCAAACCCATAATTCTAATAATTAAACATAATATCACATTAGTAAACTTCATTGGAAATTAAGAAACACAAAAATGCCTTTATTACCCATTGTCTAATAAATTATAATTCTTAATGGATTTACTGTTTGAATGTGATTTCATTTCTATAAATATTTTTTAGTAAACAATAATATATTCACCACAACAAACATATTTCATAAAAATAATATTGAGCAAAAAATCATGAGAAATAAATATCATTGAAATAAGTAAAATCACATTTTCGCCTCTATTTCCCCATCAATTTAAATTAAATAACTTATTACATTCATTAAGATGGTGCATACCATATTACTAAAGGATATACAAGATTTTGATTTACGCTATATGTAAAACTAAAATAAATATTAAAAATCCCCAACACGGTATTTCTCCATTTAGCCCAAGGAATAAATGAGTGAGTATAGAGAAAATTTTAGTTTTTTTTAAACCAACTACATGTAAAGTGGGAAAGTGATGTCGAGATCCCCATTAAATTATACAAATTGTTTTTAGTTTAGAACATAATTTTTGATCAATAAAACCTTCCAAAAAAGAATTTTTATGTCATTAAATAATTCAAAATAGATTATTTAATTGGTCTTAGTAATTTAAGATCATTAAAAAATATTTTTGGTGGTTATAGGTTAGGGAAATAAAAGAAAATTGTTTCAAATATTGAAAAAACACTACACTTATATTTTCTAGGATTTGTACATAAGGGTAACTTTTTTAACCCATATACAACACTATATAAAGGATCGTGTAATGGTAACATAAGAATTCCCTTATTAACACTTTTAAAATTCCACCTTACCCTTATGCATATTAAGTTTTTTACGTAAGGGTATCTTTTTTAAGACTAACATAGCATTATTCTAGGGAACATGTAAGAGTGGATTGATCTTAACCATATGTAATGTTTATATTAATAGATTTACACTTATATACACATTACAAAATAGGGACTACCCTTATTTTGTGCTTGAATTACCTTTAAGTGAACAAAATAATTCTTGTGTTACCCTTATCTAGATCGGGTGGTACCTTTACATGATAGAGGTTCTACATTTACATGAGTTTGAGGGATCCTAGATATACCCTTACATAGTGTATATAAATTCAATCTTACCATTGTTCATGCTGGGAAGGACATTTATGTTGTTCATGGGAACAACCCCTTACCCTTAAAGACTATGATGACTAACCTTGAGCGAGTATTAAAAACTCATTATTACCCTTATGAAGCTCTAGACATATGATGTTTCATTTACAGAAGTGTTCAAAAACCATTTTTCTATGTACACATGAAATAGAAAATTACCCTTACCCTTAAAAAATTAAATTTTTGGTGTATGGTAAATATTTCATTTATATTATTAACTTTTCAATTAAACTAACATATAAATAATTATGAAAAGGGTTTATTGCCACTTACAAACTAAAAAAAAGTAGTTAAAAACATCTGAATTAATTTTAAATAAAAATTAAAAACATTAAAATTATATTAATAACTATAAAAAAAATTAAACCTGATTTATAAATTTTGAAAATTATGTTAAAAGGACTTCTAAATTTTATGAAATTTCTCCTGAACAAACAAACACCAAGAAAGATAAATGACAAACAAATAATGTCTTCGAAGCTAATAGTAACACTCATAGATTTTAGTAAGTGTTATTATTTAAATAAATAATATCATGAATAACGTTTTCCATGTGGTTCACTATACTAAAAAAACACAATACATTTTATTATGATAAAATTTGGAAATATAACTATTATAATCTATATATTTAGTTGGGGGTATAAATTGAGTTAATCACATTAATCTATATATATATAAGTAAGTAAGTGTAATATTTAATAATAATTCTTTTAAAATTTCATCTAGTGTATCAAAATAATTAATAAAATTATTTTATTTATAAATATATATTTTACTATAAAAACATTTATGTGTTTTGTGTGTTTTTATTAAAAATAATTCCTATCACATCTATAAAATGATTTTAATAAAAATATTTTTTATTTATTTTAATCATAATATTAAAATTTAAATATTACTTAAATTTTACTTTAATCCATAAAAATAAGTTCCCAAGATAAAATAAAATTACCATTATAATGGTTAACATGTTATTTTCAAAAAATTGCTTTTAAGAATTATGTAATTTAATCTAAATAAATTAAATCAGAAAATTTAAATGTAAGAATCTAATATATATATATATATATATATATATATTAACACTACATTAATTTTTATTTTACATGAAATGATGTTATGAACACTAAAAGATCAAAAAGATATTTTTCTACAAAAATATATATATATATATATATAATATGATATAATTTAAAAGATAATTTTCTCGTATTATAAAATTTAATTATATTAAATTGAATCCAAACACATCTTGATCAAATTTAAATTTTGTAACATGGGCCATCTTATATTTTTATAAAAAAATAATTTCCATGGTTAATATTAAATAATGGTTATTTAGGGTAAACAATTGTAACATACGGTGGCCCAAGTTTGATAACATTACATGACACATAGAAATTCTTTAAAACCTTTTTTGGTTGTAAATTCATTCCTAAATATCTCACCAACCATTAATCACCTAACTCACTTGACTCCATGTGATTCTACCTTTACCCCTCGCCTTCCATTCAATTTTATGGAAATGCCCCACTAGTTCTTGTATAAAATGATCTCACATACACTCTTTTAAAGAAACAATAGACCTTAAAATTTTTGATTAAAAATTTACCAATTTTACCAATCTTATAATACTATTTAACTTTCATGATATTTTTGTAACAATATTTTATCCTAATTCTTCCATTCCCAAGAAGACATTAATGGAAGGTTTTGGTTCTCAGTGTGAGTTTTCATCACTACATAGAATTATTATTATTTATCTTCCTCTTGAAAACCTATTTTATCCATTAAAATATAATAAAAAATCTATAAATATTTTAAATAAATATTATTCTATTTGTTTTAAAAAAAATTCCCTACCTTCCCCCAAACCATTCAATAAATGAATCCTTTGCTCGTGTATGTGTGCGGACTACTACTGCCAGGAATGACATGTTTAAATTTTCTTAATCTCCAAAAATGGATGATTTGAATAATATATTTAGTTAATAAAAAATATATGTATTAAAAAATTATATTATATAAATATAAATCATCAAATACCTTTCTTTCATTCCATCAATTGAAAAAATAAAGTTCCACTCATTCATTCGTGTGGACTATTGTCTTCATGAATAACATCTTTCATTATTCACAATATCCATTAACAGATTCTTGTAAATATTTATTCAATGTATGAATATAATATTAATTTTATTATTTAGTTTATATATAGATAAATGTTTCATTATATTTGTATTACCATTATTTGGAAAATAAAAACATTTATCATCTTACGTATTGACTACGACATCCCTGTATAACACTTTTTTTTTTCAACACAACCTTCATTGATAATTATAGAGACAATTATATGTGAAAATATTATTATAATACATAAATTATATGGAATTTAATATTTTTATGGTTTACAAAAAAAATACTTCTGGGATAATCTATTGATATCGTAAAATTAAACGATAAAAGCTTGACACTTACATCATATTCATGTTTCTTAACTATAAAAATTCATAGAATGATATTGTAATTTTATATATAATTAGTGTGATTATATTTTATTACCTTTTAATAATAATTTAACAATTTACATTTAAAAAAATCGATATCGGTGTTATGAAAATTATGCCAATCAATAATGGTTACTAACATTCGATGATGAAAATAAGGAATAACTATCTAATAAATATACAATTAGTAGTTATGATTCAATATTATTAATATAATTAATACTAATAGGGTTTTTAGTGAGTTATTAGTTTTCTTATGTTTATTATATAGGATATTAAAAGACATTTGAGAAATTAAATGGTTAAGGTAAGGGTTTCTTATATTAAAATTTCCCTCTTTAATGCATGCTTTATATTATGAACCTAAATTATTTTAGGAGATATACATACAAATTGATTGAAAAATTATACCATTATTATATTAAAATAAATTATATTGAAATTTATATTTCAGGTTATATCTTTCATAATCATTTTAAATCAAAGATATCAATGTCATAAGGCAACACTATTTATGTTCATTGAGTTCTAACCATTCTTCTTAATTTTTATTATTATATGTTTCTTAAATTATTCCTTATAATTTAATTGTATTTACATTTATATACATTTAGAGGGATTTATATTTTTCTCATAAAATATTTTGTAAAATATTATTTTCTCAATTCTTCTTCTCTGAAGAATTTATTACTTTATAAAAATGAAACATGGTTAGGAATAATCCTCATCCTCTTTAATGGTTATTTATCTACCATATCCATATTCTCAATTTACACAAATGTTTTCTCTTCTTATATTTAAGTACAAATATTTATTACCCAATTTGATCTTACAATTTATCTTTACCTATTTCCAAAAACAAAACCATCCTTTTTATGATGTGGGTTTCAATAAGTATATTTTAAAACACTAAAAAGAATTCTCACTTAATGATTGTATATTTTATCTTTCACTCGAAATTTTAAAATATAGACATTGTATCATTCCAAAATTACATTTTATAATATTTATATTGGAATAGTATTATAAAAATTATTATTTGGATCATCTTTAAAATGATATTTAAAATTGAATTGTGAATTCATTTTAAAATAACTTCAACTTTCATTAAAACTAGTGAATGGAATTTATTTCAAAAAAATACACAAAAATGAATTTTTTCAACCATATATTTCAATTTTATTTATGAAAAATCCCCTCCATGTTTCTATGTTTTTATCAAAAAATATATATTCCATTTTATTTATAAAATGTTTTCTTTAAATGTTATAAAATGGTAAAGAGTGTTTATTATTCATTATCCAAGTAAATTTTAGTGATATTTTAAATTTTTTATTCATCTATGGAAACATACATTAATTTTTTTTATATTTGACAATGGATATTCACAAATTATATCATTCCCATTATTTCTTTGGATATATAATAATTATGATATTAGATTTATTTATAAAGGAAAATGGAATCATCTAGTATGTTTGTTATTTGAATATAGATGTATATGGATTTATAAGTAAAGTTGATTATGTATTTTATTGATTGTTAAATATATAACTAATTTATTAAAAATGATTAAGTGATGGTTGGGGTCTAGAATTTAATGCCCCTCGATGAATTAGTTGAACTCAGGAGACAAAAATGTTTGGATGTTTTTTATAAGCGTACCCTTTTATTATTGATGCCTTGCCTATATTCATGATTCATATAATAAGTTCTTGGTTGCAGTCATGATGGTATGAATTATGTATTGGCTGTGATCACAATGATAATAATAAATTATTAGTTTCTATCATTATAAGAACCCAAACCATAAACATAAATTAAATCATGTCTTATAACATAGCTATCCAACAATAAAGGCTAAAGAAGTAGATGTATAGTGTATTTTAAAGTTTAGATACATAAATACATAAACAAAAATATAAAAACATCACATTCTTTTAAAACACTACATAGTGCTCCTTACTCTCATAAATCAAATCAAACTACATAAGATACTTAGGGGAAATACCTAGTGAAAAGGGTGAGATATAAATCACAATAAAGGAATAAACATAGAAATAAATCAGAACATGAGAGTCGGGAGGAAAAACATGATTTCATAATGAGGATGATCATAATCATGGAAATATATATCAATGAAATGATATTTTAATTTCATGTTGTAATAATCATTTGGAAACAACATAAAACTTGACATCATAAACATAAGTCAAAGTTTACTACCATAAATATCATCATGAGGTGGACAAAGTCCTAGGGTGGATTATGTTCACTCTCTAGTCACATACATATTACTCAAGAGATATAAAAATTACCCAATTCAATTAAGGGGTATATAATTTTGGTACCACCTTTAACTTATTTTTAATCATAAGTATGCAACCTACATGAGTAATATAAACTAGACGTAAACCATAATCATGATCAAACCCATGAAAATGAAGTGGGTTTCATAATTATTATTAAAGGAATAATAAAAGTCTAAATCTAAAGGGTTATCAAAATAATAAATAATTAAATCTTTTATAACTTCTATAATTTAAAAAGTGATATAATTATTAAAAATAGGATCCCAATTTAGTAAATTAATTTGAAGGGTCTACGATAAGGAAGCGTAAAAATAATCCACTTGGGTGATGCTTTCAAAAATAAATAAAATATATTGTTAAATGATAAAATATATTATTATTTTAAATAAGAAAATAATTGAATAAATATGTTTTTAAATAAAATAATTATTGTTTTATAATTTATTCACTTTTTAAAATATATTTTTGGGATGATTCAGAGCATGTGGTAGCAAATTGGAAACATCCCTCAAATCAGGTCTACATAAAATTTGGAATTTTGAAGTGAAGTAAGAGAATGTATAACCTTTGAAAAAAATGATATTTTACCAGGTATATATATTTGGAAAAATATAAAAAAAATAATTATTTGAGAATAATATTGTATAAAAGGGATAAAAGGGAGAGAGAACTTGTAACTGACAAGAAACAAGGGTGGTACAGAAGATCCCTTTCCCCAGGTAAAAATTCACTTGGAAATTACTCTTTACTTCATGAATAATTAAATTATGTTAACTAAATACATACACATATACCCTATTTTTATATATTTAATATTATTATATCTATTTATTATCAATTATTATTAATTATTAACATAGTTTCTGATTATATCAGTTACTCAAGGTTTCTCGGTTAATTTCTCTATAAGGTAGAAGTTGTCATTAAATAAATTCATTATATTCATAATTAAAGAGTTTCATTTCCTTTATTATTCCATTATAACAATTCTTATGCATTTTCGAAGGATATTTCAAAATAGAGCCAAATTAAGATAGGTTCATTGATGAGTTCATTTATGGTGGTTAAAGTTACTACAATCATTTCTTATAATTGACACATATAGAATTCTAAATATTATTATTCCTAATAATTAATGGTGAAAAAATATATTTGTACATACAAAATAATTTTTAAATTTTTTCCTTGGAAGGTGGTCATGGATAACAAAACATATCACCTCATGGTGGACGTTGTCAACAAGTACAAACAAATAAGACTTCAGTTTTCCATGGAATTAGTGGAGGTATTAAATTAAATAATATTAATTTTATAGATACAATAATGTTATAAATATTATAGTAGTTAATTAAAAACCATTTTTATCCTTTCATTTATGGTGGTGGTGAATCATTGAGCATTCTTCCATCGGGGGGTAGTCTGTACATATGCATGACGGCATTCTCATTTTTCTCAAGGATTTTGGAAGAAGGTATAAAATCAATATATGATTTTTATAATATAAAATAAGTTTATTATGAATGTTTTATTAAACATAACTTCCTGAATAGAGGGAATATGAGGGGTATAAAATAATAAATGAACAAGAAATGTTAGGTTGAGAGTATTATCTATCCCTTAGAAATTATCCCTTAGGTAACTCTTTGTGGCTCCACAGCATGGTATTTTGGTGATACAAAGGATTCAAGTTAAAGTGTATAGTGTTGATGATATTTTAGTCTAGGATTGTTTTATCCAAATCCTTTTCATTGGTGGAGAAATGGGAAGGAGGTGATCTCCTTTTATAAGTAAAATGATTTGATTTTTTGTAAAATATCATTACTTGTATATGATTTCCTTCCATTATTCACGGAAAAATACTCCAAATATTTGAAAATAAATGTGTGAGGAAAGAGGTATAATTGATCCTCCTTCCACCAATAAATACCAATTTTTTCATATTTTAATCTTTCTCATCATGTTAAAACAATTTTCCCCAAATTACACATACCATGGAAACTCCAGTTTTATCCTCATTGTCTAATTTTAATGTATAAATTTAATATTTTTTTATTAATTAATATTAATATGATAATTTTAAATGTATAAACCATTTAATTAAAAAAATTCTATTATTTAGATAATTCATTTTTTTTATTTGCGCATAAAACTTGAAAAAATTATTTCATAAAAATGGTTCATTTTATGCATGAAATTTATGTGTCAGATAAGATTGTAAATATATTTTATTATAAATTAATAATGGCACATACATGCCAACGAGCTTGTACCCTAGTGGTACAGGCTCCTGCTTGGCATCCAAAAGACCCAGGATCGAATCCAGGAGGAGGCAAATTTCCCAAGTACTGTAGCATCACTATAGCAGGTACTGTTGCAGCGGCGGCACTATAGCAGCGATAGCACTGTAGCGGTGGAGGTACTGTTGCAGCGCGGGTACTGTAGTAGTACTATTCCCCGAGGGGTCCTTTGGGAAAATAAAATGGGCTTTCAAGCCTTGTATTTAGGCCACTTAGCCTTGGGCCTTTAGGCTATGTAATCGGTCTCCCTCTACCCAGTCTAAAGAAGACTTTGCTTTCAAATAATAAAATTGAGGCTTCGGCCCCAACCTTTTAAAAAAAATAATGTCGCATACATGACCTATTTTAAAGTTATTTCTAATTTATTTTATATTCTTTCATTTTCTCAGTGGTTTCCCTGGCATTTTTGATAAAAATGGTTGTTTCTTCATGATTTGGGCTGAACCATGATCTCATTACCAGATTAAAAAAAATAAAATTTGTTTCTTTTGTAAATCCTTAGTTTTTAACCTTTTTCACTCATTCCACATTAGACATGGACTCCCCTACGTTATTCAAAACACCATATCCATTTTTACCCCTTAGGAACTCATAATCATGGTAGATTTGGGTGATTTATTCAGGCATTAGGCCAACCCATGAGCCCATTTCTAAATTTAAGGAAATAATTTATTTCTTTTAAATTCCATACATTTTTTAGAATTTTTCTGTCCGTAAACCTCTCACATGAGCCCAAGAACCCTAGTCTTAACCCCATTTTTGATTTTGACTCTTTGGAGCTCATCTTCATTGTGGATTAGGTAGAATTTTTTCAGGGTTTCTCAAATCATCTAGATTTTCCAAGGGAATTTGATTCCTTCATAAATAATTTAATTTTTATAGTTCTTCCCCCATTTCAGTCCCCACTCAACCTTGTTATCCTTATTCAAATCTAAATTTCAATTTTGGATGCTTGGAGATTCAATTATTTTTGTATTTAGGGAGATTTCATCAATGTTTATCACGTAAGTGAATTCCTCTCTTTTCCCATCGATTTCCTTAGGGTTTATCCCATTCTTCTTGAAGTTCCAAATGTACAGAAACTAGGGTTTCATAACTAGGGTTTAATTTTTTGTTTCTTGGTTCAATATTGTGGAATAGGTTTAGTTTTCTTCCCCTTGTGGTGTGTCAGTGATGTGTTTGAAGTTTCACATAAAGATTTATGGTTTTTGACATCTAAGGTTGGTTATCCAATGGGTATGAATTGTATAATGAGTTATATTGCTAGATTTATATATTATTTATGTTCCTATTTCATTTTTTTGAGTTAGAAAACTTTTTTTCCTATCATTTGTTAATTTGATTATTTCTACGTTCCAATTTTGTATGGGAATGCGACTTTTACATGTGCATTCCATGTTGTACAAATTGGTGTTGTTTTATAATTTATTGAATGGTTTTATAAAAATACTTTAGTGATCCCAATTCTGGTTTGGTGTAATATTGTTATGCATTTTGTTTTTAAAGAGTGGTTTTAAATGGAATTTATGTTAAAATGTTTGATATACCTTGGGAAATTGTTTCATAGAAATCCTAAGGGTTTATTTAAGTTATACGAATGCTGTAAAGATTGTTTAACTACTATTTTGAGTGTGTATCACAAGGAATTGTTTTTTTATGGGTAAATTACATTTTATATCTTTTGTAAATTATTTGAGGACTGAGAGGGAAACCTGGGTATCTAGGTGGGTGGACGTCTACTAGTACGCTAGTGATCTGAAGCAGTTTTGTCCATGTTTCTCTCTGAAAGTCTGATATTGACGACACTGAAAAGCTATAATGGTAATAAATAGGGACCACTATATTATGGGTATGTTTCATACTAGTGTCTCGTGCATGATAATGGATATTGTTATGGTTACTTTCATATCGTGATACGAGGTACTTAGGGATCATAACTAACTAGTGCCTAGTGGTTTTCCTATTTTGGATGATTATTGACTATTTGGTATTTATCTTTTCCTTATGAAGTGTTTGGATGAAAAATTCAGTATCTTACATTTTTTTATTGAAATGGATACATTTTTTAAGTCACTCAAATTGAAAACTATATTCATTTCAAAGTTTCACCATCAGAACTTGTTGCTATAATTTCATAATTATAACACATGAATGCTTTTTATTTTATAATTCTTGTCACATGGAATCTTCGGTTGGAATTATATTAGGCATAGGATCTCACCCTAATTATACCATTGGGTGTAAGTAAATTTGATTATATTTGACACCTGTAAGGTCAAGTCCTTTGGAGATGGTGGTTTGGGTTGTTAGTTTTCTTATATGGTGTAGTGTTGTGGAGACAGCTCCTATATGATGACCCCTTGTCATGTGGGGGTCCTTGGGTTGTATTTTCTGAGAATTTTGTAGTTATTTTACCTCTTTTGTCATGTTAAGAACCTAGAATTTAGTTCTTAATTTTATTTAACACTTTTTGGGCATGAATTTTTATATTGGGGTTATTATTCATTATTGGTTATCTTATATATCCTAACATTGGTAAATCATTCCCAAAGAATTTTTTATAATACTAAGGCACTTTTTCCGGCCTATGGGGATATGGAAAGCTCTTTGTGCAATGCCATGTGATGGGTTGAGTACTGGTTTTGATGGAAACCAAATTCTGTTCATGAAAATATGGTATTAGAGAAGGTTATATTTTAGGGTTGTATTATTGTTTTAGGATGAGCTTACTTAGAAAAGAGATATAAATGTTGGGGCTCATAGTTCTGGATATGTGTAGGGTGCTTATTTCACACCTATAGTAACAAGCTTCGAGTTACCAAGGGTTGTCGTATTTTTTTGTATGATTTCTCATACAGGTGGGATGTGAGGGCTGCAGACTATACATGGACATTGAGTGGGAGTGAAGTGGTTGTTTATATTATTTTTTAATTAGTTTGATTTATTTATATTTGATTTTGTTGATGATATTTTTCATAACATTTTTCCTAACGATTTCTCTTGTGAGTATTTCCATTTTTTTGCAACACGCCTCCCCGAAGCTCTTCTATGCACCCATGGGAGGAAGATGGAGAGAGTTCCCCCTCAAAGATTGATAAAATATTGGTAGAACCTTTGGTATAGGTTTTCCAAGATCTAGTATAGGGACTGAATTCTTCTACATCTCCTACTAGAGAAGATGAGACTTTTCATATGAAGGATAAATCTAAAGATTTCTTAAATAACAACCCTCTTACTTTTTGAGGTATAATGGAACTCCATGAAGTAGATGAATGGATTGATAAGATTGAACGCATATTCGAGTTCCTGGAAACTCCTGAGGTGGTTATGGTGAAATGTTCATCTTTTCTATTAGAGGGTCCTAGCCGCATGTAGTGGTAATCATATCTTAAAACATGAAAAAATTAGCATATGAGCTGGAAATATTTCAAGACCATCTTTAATGACCAATATAGCACTAAAGTCTTAGAATATTCCAGGTCCTAGGAATTTATGGATATTATCTAGGGGGACCAGTAGGTGAGGGAATATTCTAACTATTTCCATAATCTTGTTCAGTATACCCCTAAAAAACCACTAATGAACAAATGAAAGTTCAATGTTTTGAGAAAGGCTTATGGCCAGAGATTTACTCTTAGGTTTTCTTGTTTACGATAAAGACCTATGCTGAGGTGGTTGATCAGGAGTCTATGATAGAGATTGACTACAAGGGGAGTTCAGGTTTCTCTGGGATAGAATCAGTGATGGGTAGTGTTGCATCATCTAAATGGAAGAGGAAGTGGGAGGAGCATGGGAAGAGAGGAATTGGTTATTCAGGCCACTCTTTTAGGATGTTTTCCTCTATGGCTTCAGATGTGAGGGCCTTCATGTGCCACCAGTGTAGGAGGGTAGGGAAAATCGGAATAGAATTCACATATCCTTTAAATACCTATTATAAGTTTGGATCTATGGGACACTTATAGCTCTTCTTCATGATGGCACATACACATTAGAGTGGGGCAAGATCAAAGGATTCTAGGGGAGTGCTAGCTCATTCAGATCTGTCGATGACAGTGGGATCTTTGTTTGGTGGTTGTGGCGATAAGTCTAGATCATCTCTTGTGTAGATCTAGCTTTGGGAAGAGCCATATGTGAGTGTTCTTTATCTAGTAGAGATGTGGCAACTTCACACTATAGAGCAGGCACCAGTGGGATTAGATGTAGGATCATCAATTTTCTGAGGTACCATTTTGATGTCATCTTCTATAGATACTACTCTTTTTGATACTGGTGCTTCAGTTTCATTTATCAATGTCCACACAATGAGCATGTTGAATTTTACTACATAGATTTTGTCTTTCATGATTGATTTGGTGATGCTCTTGGGAAAAAAGGAGTAGGGTCTCAGGTGCCCATCGTGTGCACTTTCCATGTCAGGGGTTGAGATACAGTGGTACCTACTAGTCTTAGATATTGATCAATTAGACATAATACATGGAATTGATTGTATGGTACACTTTCAAGCACTCATCGATTACTATGGATGGTGGGTTTATTTCACAAAACTTGATGGCAGTCTGTAGGTTTTCTATTGGGAATGGGGTTCTCGGTCATGTCATGTGGGACCTCCACTCTCAATGTTGGGGAATATTATCTTTTAGTTATCGTCAACTGTGAAATAGTATGATGGTAGTTTTCTTGAGGGTGGATTCAATCATGTAGTGGAGGAGTTCACTGTGATATTTCCAGATGATTTTTTAGGCTTCCCCCTAAATTGGGGAATGGAGTTCTCGATCGATTTGGCGTCGAGAACACTCCTGATATCTCATCCCTCATTTTGTATGGCCCCCACCGAGTTTAGGGGACTAAAGATATTGTTGGATGATTTAGAATACAAAGTATTCATTCACCCAATCATCTCTCCCTGGGTCGATCATATTCTTTGGGAAAAGAAGGCTGAAAGGACCCTCGGGTTGTGTATTGATCATCCAAATCTGATCAAGGTAACCATTATGATCAAATAACCATTTCCCAAAATAGATGACTTTTTTGATTAGTTAAATGTGTAAAGTGGTTTACTAAATAAGAATTTTTTTCAGTTCACCACCAACTCAGGGTAAAAGAGGCAAATATCTTGAAGATAGCATTCGGAAGTAGGTACCACCACTTGAGTACTTGGTCATGCCCATTGGATTGACCAATGCTCTAGTGGTTTCCATGGAACTCATGAATAGGATATTCCACCAGTTTCGCAACTCTTTCATCATTTTATTAATGTATGACATAATGTATTACTCTGGATCCAAAGCGTATCATGAGGATCATTTTCATATCCTGTTGGGAACATTGCGGGATCGTCGCCTTTATGCAAAGCTATCCAAATGAACCTTATGAATTTGGGAAGTGAAGTTTCTGGGGCTTTTGAACTCAGATTAGGGAATTTTCATGGATCCTGATAAAATAAGTGTAGTGATTTAATTGTACCAACCTAATAACTTTTTTGAGATTAGGATTTTACTCAGCTTGGTAGGATACTACAGGTGGTTTGTTTGAGATTTCACTCAACATCCGTCACCCATGACTATGCTCACATTGAAGGGCTGATGTTTGAGTTGGTAATAGAATTACATGAATCCTTATAGCATTTGAAGTGGTTTTTAACTATCTCCCCCATGTTGATATTGAAAATTTTTGTAAAGGGATATTTGGTTTATTGTGACATTTTAGGTATGGGTCTTGGTTGTGTGATTATACAGGTTGATCACTTTGTAGAATGTGGCATTCAATAACTCCAACCAAATGAAAATATTTATCTGTCCCATTACATGGAATTGGAAGGGGTGATGAATTCATTGAATAAATACAATAACTACCTATTTGGGGAGAATTGTTTGGTATAATCTGGTTATAAAATCTTGGAATACATCTTCTCACATAAGGATCTCAATTTGAGGCAGCGCTGTTGGATTGAATACTTGCAATGGTTCGACTTTGATATCATCTATACCCCGAGAAAGGGTAATGTTGCATCTGATTCCATAAGTAGGAGAGTTCCATTTAAATAATTTATGGATTCTAGTGATGAGTGGAATTTTATGGGGATCTTTTCCAAGATGTACCTGGAGGCCAAGGAGCATAGAAGTAGTGCATTCTTGGAGAGCATTTGGATGACTCCTTCTATTCTAGAGTTGATTCAGTGGGAGCAGCCTAGTGATTAGCTGTGTCAACGGTCAAGATAGTATATTCATGGTGGGGATACTTCTTCTGATTAGTCCTTTTCTTTTTGTGGGATATTTTCATTCAAGGGTTGTGCAGTGGTATCATTGTCTCAATGATAGTTGGTGATAATAGATAGACACCAGTCCCAATGGGTTATACATCCTATTTCTAACAAGATATGTTATGATGTTCATCACCGTTTCTAGTGGCCAGGCATGAGATAGGACATAGCCGCCTTTGTATCAAGATGTGACACTTGTTAGTTGGTGAAATTATTACATCAAACGCCCTCTGGTCTGATTCAGCTATTTCCCATACCAACCTGGAAGGGGGATGATGTTTCCATGCATTTCATAGTTATCTTCCCTCATACACCTCAGGGTAAGAAGAATGTCATGGTGGTGATTGATTGTATTTCCAAATTGTCCCATCTCACTCCAATCAAAGATACAAACAAGTTGGGGGAATCGGGCTGGTTGTTTGTGCAGGAATTTTTGATGCTCCATGGTGTTCCATAAGTGATCATTTCATATAAGGAACATCATTTTACCTCTCGGTTTTGAAGTGGACTTCAGAATTCATTGGGGTTGCAAATTAAGTTGAGTACAACATACAACCTTCAAACATACAGGAAGAAGGAGTGGGCCAATTAGATTGTGGAAGACATGATTTTTGTATCTGGGTTAGATTTTATTAGTTCATGGGATTTTCAATATGTATTGGTAGAGTTTTCTTATAAAAATAGCTACTAATCTTCAATCAGTATGGCATCATTTGAGGAACATTATAGTCGACTATGGCGATCTATTTTGTGTTTGGTGGAGGTGGGTGATACCTCACTGTTGGATCTGTTTATTTATAAGGAGACATCAGACAAGGTTATGTTTATTAGACAATGGTTTTTGATAGCCCAGGGTTGACACAAGTCTTATGACAATAAAAGGCATCGATCTTTGGAGTTTTCTATGGGTGACTGGGTATTCTTGAAATTGGAACCTTGCTTGGGTCATCGCCAAATTGGAATACAAGGGAATATAACACCATGTTCTGTGGGACCTTTTAAAAACATTGATAGGATTGGTAAGATGAAAAACTGGTTATTCTTTCCCTCTCAATTCACATTGATCCATGATGTGTTCCAGGACTCCTCGCTAATATAATACAATCTGAACCCACACCATGTCTACAGTTTGGTATAGTCAGAGTTGGAACGGGATATGCTTTTTGTTGAGAAACTAGTTCTTATTTTGTACTCCTAAGAGAAATTTATTTGAAGGAAGACTATTCTAGTGGTTTGAGTCCTTTGGAAGCATGGGACCGAGGAGCATGAGGCATGGGAGTGCAATTATTTGGCCGAAGACAAGTTTCTATTTCTCTTATCTGATTAGTCTTCATGCTGACTTTCTAAGGGTGTAATGTTTTTATAGGTCAGATAATTGTCACATCAATGACTTATTTTAATGTTATTTTTCATTTACATTCTATTAATTCTTTGTTTTAAAGGGTTTTCGGGGAATTTTTGTAAAAAATAGGGGTTTCTTCAATATTTGGGTGAAACCGTGATCCCATTTCAAGATTTAAAAACAAAATTATTTCATTTATAACACCTTAATTTTTAAAACTTTTCAACCATTCAACTTACAACTTGGCCTCCCATGACCTATTAAAACCACCATATCCATTTTGACCCATTAGGAACTCATAATCATGGTAGATTTGGGTGATTTATTAAGGAATTGGGCCAACCCGTTTTCCCATTTCCATATTTAGTGAAATAATTTATTTCATTTATATTTCATTAATTTTTTAACTTTTTGTAGTCATTCCACCTCTCACATGAGGACACAAACACAAGTTGCACCCTCCATGTTTCATTGTCCCTTTTTGGAGCTCATCTTCATCAAAGATTAAGGAAAATTTCCTCAAGGTTTCTCAAATCTTATATATTTTCAAAATAAATTTTTTTCTTTCAAAAATCATTCATTTCATAATATTTTTTCCACATTTCAATACCCACATGTCCTCTTCATCTTTATTTGAACCTCCCATTCAATTTTGGCTGCTTTGAGATTAAACTATTGGGGTATTTAGGGATCTTTCTTCAATGTTTCTAAAGTAAGTGAATTCCTCTCCTGTTCCTTCTATTTCCTTAGTGTTTCTCCCCTCCTTCTTGAAGTTCCAAATGTAAAAAAACTAATTTTTCATAGCTATAGTTAAATTCTCAGTTTCTTGGTTCAGTATTGTTGACTAGCACTTGTTTTCTTTCCCTTGTGGTGTAGTATTGATGCGACTGATGTTTCCCACATGGATTTGGGGTTTTGGACATCTATGGTTGGTGATTCAATGTGTATGCATTGTAGAATGAGTTAGATTTCTGGATTTTTATATTATTTATGAAACTATTTCATTTTTTAGATCGAAAACTATTTTTGTTGGAATTTTTTAAGCGTCTTATTTCTAAGTTGCAATTTTTTTTTTGAAAATGGGTGTTTTACATGTGCATTCCTTATCGTACCAATTAGAGATGTTTTATAATTAATGGAATGGTTTTATAAAAATTCTCCAGTTCTTCCAATTATTGTATGGTGTAATATTGATAGGAATTTTTTTGAAATAGTTTTTTTGAGTGGATATTATTTGAAATGTTTTATTATACATTGTGAAATTGTTTCATAGAAATTTTAAGAACGTATTTTTGTTATAAGAATGGTGAAAAATATTTTTGGATATTATTGTTAGTGTGTATGATATATACTAGTGTTTTATATGTAAATGAAATTTGATATCATGCGGTATCTGTTTGAGTATATAGAGGAAAAAACAAGTATCTAGGTGGGAAAATGTGTACTAGTATGCCAGTGAACGAGAGTGGTTTTGTCACTGCTTCACTTAGAAAGTCTGATATAGACAACACTAACAAAATAATAATGGTGAGGATTAGGGACCAAAAGGTTATGGGTATTTTCCCTACTAGTGGATTATCCATGATAATGGATATCATTATGGTTACTTTCACACCGAGATACAAGGTACCTGGGGCTCACAACTAACTAGTGCCTAGGGGTGTTCCCGTGTTTAGTGCCCATTGACAATTTGGTAATTATCATTTCTTTATGGTGTGTTTGGATGCGAAATTCAGTACCATATATGTTTTATTTAAATATACTCATTCTTCAAAGTTACCCAATTTGAATATTATTTTTATTTAAAAGTTACACCTTCAGAAATTACTGATACCATTTCTTACTTATAAAACTTGCATGTTTGTTATCTTATAATGCTTGAAACATGGAATATTTTGGGAGGTATCCTATTAAAAATATGAACACACCCTACTTAAACCTTTTGGGTTTAAGTAAACATGCTTATATTTTACACAGGTAAGGGAAAGGCCTTTGGAGATGGCGGTTCAGGTTGTTAGTTTCCATCCATGGTGTGGTGTTGTGGAGACGGCCCATGGGTGCAGACCCCTTGATGGGTGGCAGTCCCTAGGAAATTTGTAATGATAATTTTGTAGTTTGGGACCTCTTATGTCTTGTTAAAATCCTTGTATTTACTTATGAATTTTAATTAAGACTTTTTTGGCATGAATTTTTCGATTGGGTTTATTCTTCATTATTTGTTTTCTTATGTATCCTTACTCAGGTAAATTGTTCCCAAACCATTTTTTATAATGACTGAGCCCTTGTTCCAACCCCTAGGGATATGGAATTCCCTTTGAGCCTTACCACAGGCCTAGTTGGGGTCCAACTTTTATGGTGACCAGACTTGGTTCGTGACAAATAATTTGGTTTATTATTAAAAAATTGGCTATAAAATCTATCCAAATTCAAATTTTTCCAATATAATGATTAATTAAATTATAATACAAAAAATATCTATTTTATCATTTTTATTTTGTTACATTTTTTATAAGGATAACATAATATTTATAGATTTAAAAAATATATAATTATAATGAATAAATTTAATGCTTAGATATATATTTGACCAATTTAAAGTTTTTATAAAATAATAATTCTTACTTATATACTAATAAATTAATAAAATATTTATATTGGAAAAAACTATATTTTTACTATTAATATAAAATTACAGTGTTTTTCTAATGGTTAGGATGTCCCATGATACTACATCAAGAGAAAAGATAAAACACTACTAGTCTATAATTGTGGAAATTTAATCTGGGTATTGTGTCTATGGAGGTAGTGTGCATGGTGTGGGTGGTGTGTCATTGGGAGAGTAATGTCTGCTTGTGTGGGTGATCATATGCATGAGGAGGGAGACAATTATAGGTCCTTCGTGATGTTGATTACAGAAACAGATAAGCACATAGATGGGTGTGAGACACCAAAAGATGGTGTTCGGTGGGTGACTGAGGTGACTAATGATGTTGTAGTGACTGGAGATGGTGTGGGTGACGAAGGTGGTAGTGATGAATGTGGTTGTGACGGGATGAAAAAATCAGAATTGGAACTTAATGGAAACTGGATTTCATAGGAGTGTCGACATTGGATGAAATTTATGGTGGGCATAAACTTTTTTGAAGGAAGAAAGGCATAGGAAGATTGAGGCACATTAGACTGGTGGTTGAAAGGTGATAGCTAGATGTGGTCTGGTAATATAGCATAGGCTGGATGCAACCTTGGGCCAATTGGGTTAGAATAATTTGGCCTCTGTGTGAATTATTTTGTTATTACTACTATGCCTATTAATTCATGTAATGGGATCTCTCTCTTCCTATTAAAATTAGAGGTTCATTGGTTTAATAGAATGGGGGATTCCTCCCTTTATATTTCAAAAAATATATTTATTATAGAAATCCCAATAATAAGTCATGCAATCAATTTTACATAATGAATCCAAAAGTGGAAGTAATTGTAATATATTTAACTTATCTAATTTAAAAAAATAAATTTTAGATAAATGTTCTTAAAATGAAATAAAGAAAATCCTTTTTGAAAATGTATTTTAAAACATGAAATATATCTCTATTATTACTATATCGCAACACATATTTTTATACAAAATGTTATATTATAAAAATATTTGTTTTCGAATTAATGATAATATTAATTTAGTTCTTTTCATCTATATTACCTTATATTTCATGTGTGTATTTATTCAGAAAGGATATATATATTTATAATTTTGGGGTCAATACATTCTTCCGCCGTTATGAAATTTCATGCTTGAGATTTAATTCCATGCACTATGGTGAAAAAATGATGGTAATTCTATTTCATTTCCTCTTTGGGTTCCCATTTTTCCAATTCATAAATATAGTTTCTCCAAAGTACTCTAATAATTTGGGTTTCCTTATTGTACATAACATTGTCTCTATGGTCCGAGACCATCACTAGTTTCTCTTCATATGAGAGATAAGTTTTAGATGTACCACCCTTGAATTTTTTACGTGTCATAGATCAGGTATGTACTTCGTCAAGAGTGATACATATAACAAATCATATACTCTGGACATGGTTGGTTACAGTAGTATGAGATATTCCACACATTCGATATATATATGAATCTCATATGGGCTAATATATCTCAGTCTCATCTTCCTCCTCATTCCAAACCTCATGACTCTCTTATATTAAGATACACATAGTTACACTATATCACAAACGTTTAATTCTAGGTCCTTTAAATGAATATATTCACAAATATTCTATCAAATATGCACTAATTTTATGTGTTATTAAACGATGATGAGATTTTCAACCATTTCATCATCCATCTCAGGTTCTATCATCTCTTTTTCACTTACATTATACTATTATATGGGTGTTCTACTTGTCTTCCCTTTGAGGGATTTGTGTTGGTCCATTTGGATTCTCATATGGAAAATAATTTTTTAATAATACTCAACCAATGAGGATGTTGGTCCAACCCTCCCTTATAATATATAGAAAAATAACTCAAAATATCCTTAACTGTTTTGATAGTGTGTTCAGATTACCATTACTATCATGATGATAGTTCATACTAACTCTATTTAGAGGCCATGCTGAAGGATTTTCCATAATATTGAGGTAAACCTCAGATCTCATTCATATCTAATCAATCATGGTCACCCATGAAGCCTCACCACTTCTCTAATGTACATCATTATAAGTTTATTAACTGATATGTGATATAAAATGAAAATAATGTGATTATTATTTATAATATTTTCCATCATAATAGATATAGCCTTTTTTCCTTTGGTTGTCCTTGTATGACCTGTGAAAATTTCCATAGTGATGTTCTCCCATTTTCATGTAGATATGGGAAATGGTATCAACATAACTTTGAAATTTTACATTTCGTCCTTCAAGAACTAACACTAAGAACCTTAAAATTTATTCTATAGTATCTAAATTCATATTTTTCTACCAATAGTTTTTATATATGTCACTATTAATCATTATAATCCATGGGTGAATGGATAATTTTTATCTATGTGAGTCATTCAACAACAACTTTTTTATCTTTGGATCAAAGGGAATACATATAAATTTCAAAAATCTCATGAATCTATCATTATCAATATTGCACTCAGAGGAATTTCCCTTCCACATTTAATTAACCTTCTTCTATCTCTCTACATCATACCTTTGAATTTTTTTAATCTTTTCCATTTGTTAAAGTGGATAAATAATTTGATATACATAGGATAGTGTAACTTTCTTAATTATTCCCATGTCTATAAATTCCATTTTTAATAAGATCAGATCCTTCTATTTCCTCATCATATATATGGTTATAGGATAAATTATACATAGAGAATTTTCCACTTTGGTCACCATACTGTGATTTTATTGGATTGAGAAATCATAAACTTTTGTCATCTCTAACTATATTAATTGGTTCATATTTATCTCCTTCTATGTGAATATATATTTCATGGTCTCAAGATCTGTATATATATATATATAACTTTTCAATTTAGAGATAATTCCTATAAAAATTTAATGTGAATATTAGTGTGGAAAACTCAATACCATGGTTTAGATAACTAAATTTAATCACCTTAAAATATCTCGATGAATAGACTATAACTTTATCATTTTACATTAGTAGATATCCCTAGGACCTTTTTGGTGCATCACTTTAGAAAACAAATCTGTTGTCACTTGTTGGTGTGTTGAGTATAGGTGTTGTAGTTATCCTCTTCTTTAGCTCCTTGAATCTTTTTTTAGAATCATATCTCTATGCATACATAACTCCCTTATGATTCATGTTTGTTATATAGTTTGAAAATGAAGAATGTTTTATAAAAAATAAATAATAATACCCATCAAATATGGGGAAACTGCATATCACTGTAATAGATTTTTCTGTAGTCTATTCGTCAATTTCATTAGTCTTCAATGAATCTATATATATCCCCTTATATGTGATAATGTTTCCAAATATTTCCTCTTGATACATCTAAAAAAATATTTACTATAATTTTTATATAAAATCTATTTCCCCAAGGTATTTAATAGCTTACATAAATTCACCAAGAGTTCCTCTATATTTTTTTTGAATATAAGATTATAATTTGTAAATACAACAAAAAAAATCAATGAAATATCTAAAGACTCGATTCAATATGTCCATGAAGATTATAAGAGCATTCATGTTTCTAAATGGAATGACTATGTACTCCAAATTCCAATACTATGTTAAAAAGGTAGCCTTGATAATATACTCATTTTTCACCTTCAACTGAGGATATCACAATTGATGGTCCAGTTTAGTTAAGTATTGAGCTCCATGTAATTGATTGAAAATTTCATCAATATGTGATACATGATAATTTTTCATTATCATGATATTGATGTGTTCATGATAATCAATGGATAGATTCATCATCCCATCATTCCTCTTGACAAAGAGAACTTTTCACCCACTGGGGAACGACATAGTCCTATAAAACCCACTTGTATATTTTTTTTAATTTCCTATTCAGTTTGTCAAGTTAAATGGAATTCATTATTTATAGTGTATTGGTTATCTGTTGAGATCTAGTTATATATTCAATTAAGAACTCAACATATCAATTAAGATGAAGACCATGAAATTTTTTGGGTAATACATTTGTTTATTCCCTTAAAATTGGGATGTCTTCATGAGTGGTCCTCTCCTTTGTTGTAATCATTTGAGTTATATATTATTTCTCTTAAAGAAAATAGTATCCTTGCTTCAGAATAAGTTTCCAAAAAAAAATTCATTCTTCTCTGTACAATTATATAGAATCTAAGGGTAATTTGATATATGGAATGTGATTTTATTCTCGTATTAATTGATGTGGGACATATGTATAGACAACCAGTCTATTCTAAGTATAAAATCAAATTACACTAAACATATTATGACCAGGATCATGGGGAGGTTAATTCAATAGATATTAATTAGGGAGAGTAATGTACATGAGATGGAATAATGGATCCATTAGTGTATTTCACCAATTACATAACATTGATGTTTTATGGTGGTCTTTGAATAGTTCTACTAAACTTTCATGATATGCAAGAGTCTGTATGACTTGAATCAAATATTTTGTTTTCTATTATTGAATAATCAACTACTGTGAATTTCACCATATTTCTATCTTGATACAAATTTATAATATTGGTAGCATAATTATGTCCAATCTCCCTTGTCCTATAGGGTTATTTTTTTGTTATCATCAAAAATCCTTCTCTTATTGAATTAGTTGGAATGGTTTTCACATTCCATGTAGTTGAAACATTATACAATATAATGAGGATTGATATAGAAGTTTATTTCTCTAATAAAATTAGTGGGATTATTTATCTCTATTATAAATGTTTGTAATAACCCAGGTAATGATATAATAAATCATTTCCATATTTATTAATATGAATTATATTAGTTATAAAAATATTAAGTAATTTTTAAATATAAATTAAAGCGTAAATACATTTAATAAATCACTTTTCTTATATGGTTTTTAAAAAAAATAATTTATAAAGGTAAGAATGTGAGATTTATAAAATTAATATCTTTTTAAAAATCTACCTATCAAAATTTACATGGCTAAGATTTTGGTATCTTTCAGAAAATATTGATTTTTGCGTGAATATTAAAAAATACCAATTTTTTATAAAATGTCATTTATTATTAAAATATTAAGTCATTTAAAATTATAAATATGTTTTGAAATTATTTAAAATTAACTTAATTTTTTTATTTATATTTAATCCACTTATTTTCATTTAAGTCAAACATATATTGTATTTAAGTGTATGCTTTTTGGGATTAAAACCAGTTTTTAAAAAAAATTATATGTATAATCTTTCACCTTTTGAATTATTAAAAAACAATACCTAATGGGGATTATTTTCAATGAAATTTATAGATTATATATCATTAAATATTAATTTATTTTTTTATAATTATGGCTATTAGTCATAGAATTAATTTAGAATCATCTTTTTCTAAAAAAATACTCTTCATAAAAACATCATGTCTCACAGTGTCAATAGAATTAAAATTAAATAAAATGTCTCCCCTTATGTGAATTAAATTGGAAAAAATTGAATAAATATGTGGAAGAAAAATAATTTTTAATATCTAATAAGGTAAACGTAATTTTTGACCATATTTATTAGTGAAAACAAATAAAATTTATTACTCTGACTATGGTAAAAAAGAGATTAATTAATGATTAAAATGGAATATAAGGATTAAAAATTACCCAAAACTTTTCCAAAAACAATTTTATATACATATTTAGAACTAATAGCTTTTAATTGTGATAATTGTTCAATATTGGGTCCTGGTGAAATGGAGAAAATTGAGGGTGTAATTCACTCTTTAAAAAAAATACAAGTGTACCACTCAACTCACTTATAACAGACTACCCCCTCTCCTCCCATATTAACACATTAAAAACCAATTACTTCATTATTGACACACAAAAATAAATTCTACACTTCCCTAAACTCAGTTTATAATCTTTAATGTTTCAAAAAACTCAACCAAGTAAGGCCTTTGGTGAAAACCAAAAGTAGATACATAAAGAAGAGGCAACCTTCATCAACAAGTGTTTTTGTTTTATTTCTTTCCATTCCCAATTAAATTATTATTAAATCGTGATTATAAAATAAATTGAATATATATCATATAGTAGGATTTTTTATGTTAATTTGGTGACCTAAAATAACACACACATCCATGAAATGGGTTGCACAATAACCATTCATGTGTACGGCGGACAGCTACCTCATGAAATGATGTCATTCGTTTTTCAATTACCACATCTCATGTTTTTCTATAATGATGTTTTTAAATTTAATATATGATATTTATAACATAATTATACCTTTTTAGTCATTATATCATATGTATCCTTTAAATATTATAACACCCAACAGACACAATAATGTCTCTTGTGTGTACAGTGGACTACTGCACTGCAAAGCGATGTGATTTGTTTTCCCTAACGCATTACATCTGAGATAATAATATTAAAGATACTAAATATATGTGGTATGAATGAAATATTTATGATATTAATGATATATTAATCATAATTTAATCATAATTTATTATTTTATTTCTAAAATTTTCACTCACTAAAAATTTATAATGTTGTTCGTGCATGTGGGGACTACTGCCTCTTCAAAGAAATATGATTTATATTTTTTCACCACATCAAAATAATGATAGATATAAGTATATATAACTAAATAATATGGAAATAATGATATTATGATCATTATTTAGAAGATAAATTTTATTTATATTCTTTCTAAAATGATCATTGAAAAATAGAAATGTTACCCATGCGTAAGTACGGCGTACCACCTCCAAAATCATAATGTTAGTTCATTTTACTTAACCACATTTAATGATGGATTTTAAAATTATAATTTTGGTATAAATATGATAATTATTTAATGATTTTTATTCTATATATGTTTAAATAGTGACCCCTTAGACCATAATTCATCTACGAAATTCATTTTCAACACATATATTAAATATAAAAATGGTAAAATGGCCTTATAACCATTATTTTGGATAAAAAATTGTTATATGTCACACCAATACCCATTGGGTTTGGTAAACCATGGGTATATGTTGAAAATTACAACCTATAGCCATGGTTTTTGAAGAACCATGGATATTGAGTTCATTTTCAGACCAATAACCATGGTTCCCATTGAAATTGTGTGTATAGGTCCAACCTATACAAATGATTCTCAAAAAACTAGCGGTATAGGTTTTTCATTACAACCAATACCCATAGTTTTTTAGAACTGTGGGTATAGCTTTCGCACATACGTGTAATAAAATAATCAATGAGCAAACCTATTCCCAAAATTTTATACCTATATCCACAGTTTAATATATATATATATACATAATCATATGTTGTGTAGTGTTAAGGCATGTCTGTTGGGAATCTGTGGTCGAGGGCTTGAAAATAGATGTGGGATTTTTATTAAATTTTATAAGCACTATTTGAGAAATGTGTTTATAGGGTTATTTACATGGTAGATAATTTCCCATACACCTATTCCCATGGTTCATAACTATGGTTATATAATTTTTTAAACTGTGGGTATAACTCAGAGCTATACTAATGCCTTAAGATACCATAGTTCTCAAAATAATTGTTATATCCTATACCCATGATTTTGTAAGCTATACCCAAATTTCTAAACCATCCGTATATGGTTCTTTTTCAGTAGTTTACTGTAAAATCATTTAACATAAACTTAGTTGATTGAGTAATTATGTATTAAATTATTATATGTTAAAAAATTAATATTAGACTTGAATAATGTTCTCAGTCAATTAAATAATTATTATACGTTTATAATTCATGAAGAAATAGACACACAGGGCTAGTCTACTCCAAGGTATGGGACTTCTTCCCAATTTCCATTCATTGAGGCATTTTTATTATTATTATGAACCATTAATAATTTATAAGGTGTATATACATCTCTTTGGACATGTTATATCTTTAATTTATATTTTATTAGTGTTTTTAATATTTTTTAATGTTTTTATTTCATGGGAATTATGATTTATATATTTCCAAAGGGAAAATGGACCATTATTCTATATAAATCCTATTTTAATGTTTACCTTCGACCTATCTTTCCCTTAATGTGTCTATGTTTTTAAAATTCTTTTATTTATGTTTTTATAATGACATAAACAATTTATAATTTACATTTTATGTCTCTTTCTACTATATTTTCAATGGTTTTGAAAAATAATCATTTTATGTATTTTATATGTAATGTATTGGAAAAATGAAGAAGAAATGTCAGTTTTATAACATACACAGTGATACAAATTTTAAAACACCATTACCAATATTTGATTTCCTGATTCATCTGTAATATTTAGTTTTTTTCTTCTTTGAAAACCCCTTTTCCCTTTTATTTGGGTATTTTGGAATTGAAAATGTTTTTTAAAAATAAATGGGCATTTGGATATTGGAATTTGGTTTTTAAAGGAAAAGGGTATTTTGAAATCTAAAAGTGAATTTTCTATAACTTTTAATGAGTTTTCTAGATTTTTTCTTATGGAAATGTTAAAGAAAAAAAAATTCATGATATGGTTCATCATAATTATACAATAGGGTATCCCTGATTATGTCTGGTCATCCCATAATAGCTTATATGATATGGTGGCCCAAGTATTGTCAATAAAATCTATTACATCTTATATTGTGGGGAAGACCAAATATCATTGGTTGATCCCATTACATCTTATACAATGGGGCATCCCAAATAGCGTCAGGTGATCCTAATATATGTAATATGATTGGTTCTCTTAGATATCACTTCAATGCATTGGGTAATGTTCAGTATCCTAACATGTAAGAACCAAGTATTTACCAATGGTTTTCTCCAATAGATTTATTTTGGATCTAGTTACTTCTGGAATTGGTTTGAAAATGATTTTGAATGTTATTTCTATGTTATTTAGAATGGTTTTTAATTTCATATTATCTATTTTAATGATTTTATTTAATAAAAAAAAATTCTTGTGGTTTTCATGTGAAAATGTTTTACTTTCTTGTGGTTTTCATGTGGTTTTCTTGATTTCAATGTTCTAACAGATTCCTATATTTTTATATCCCTTAGTGATTTTCTTATGTATATCCCACATTTTTAAATTTTTTCAAATGTTTGAAGGATGTATAAGGGAAATGAAGAAGTCAAGTTTAATGTTGTGAATTTATTCCAAAAAAATAAATCAGGATTTATTTTAATAGTATTTTATTAAGGAAAAATTGGATACTAATTTAAAATACCCTCGTTTAATTTTATGGATAAGATATGTATTAGTTATGGTCTAATTCTCTAAAACTATAAATATAAAAAAATCCTCAAAGTGAAAGAAACTAATTCTTCACTAAAACTCATGACTATGTAATGATTAAGTTATGTCATTATATTTGGTATAAAAGGATGGATAATATAATTTTATAGGTTATGATAATGTAAATAAATTTCCCCTGAATGATTTTACCATTTAGTTAAGTTAAAATAATATAGAATCTTAAGATTTCCATGTTTCTTCTCCTAAACTATTTGTGTTCCGAATGTTTTTCCATAGAAGAAAAAGATTAGTTGTTGTGGGAAGGAACCAATAGGAAAATTTCATTCCAAATCTACATTTTGAGTTGGTTAAAATTTGAATATATTATTTTGTTATTAGGATGAATTTGTTGAAAAAAACATAAACAGTGGTGGTATCCACGCTAAAAAGGAACCAGGTCTACTGCAAAGGAACATGTACTTTATAGAGAATTTCATGAAGAAATATCCCTCTTCATTCAGTGGATAATGAAATCATTTGAAATCCAAATGATAGATTACATCCAAGGAGAAGATATTTGAAGTTATAGGATGTTTGTAATGTCAAAAGGTAACTCTTACCATTTATAGTTCTGAAGGTGAATCTATTAGATTGTGTAATTTGGTTAGTAATTCCAGAGGGAAAGATAATATTGATTACATGGAATGAGAAAAATTCAAGTCTACTCTCCTTCAGAAATATTCCACTATGTTTTTTAATTCTAGATGGAAATACAATTCTATTAATTCATGCCTAAATATAGATATTCTATTGTTTCATATGAAGAAAACATAACAACGTTGTCCAGGAATGTTCATGATTTAATTCAGGACACTAATAAAAAATGAATAGGTTTTATTTTTGATCAAAATAAATATTGAAAAGGTATTTTCATGAATGCTAATTTAATGGATAAGTGAAATGTTTTCTTTGTGATGAGAAATTTCTGATATAGTTTGTTGATATGTACATTATTCTAGATGAAAACAAAAGCAAATGGTCAAGTTGGTAGGTAAATTAGAAACAATCAACTAAAAATTCATTATTAAATCCCCAAAAATGTTTATAGTGTTGAAATTTTCAATTCAAGTAAGGTTTTATAGGATCTGAGAAGTGTTTCTAGTGTTCTCAATATAGTTACAGGGCTCGTGATTGTAAAGAAAAGAGTCATAAAAAAAAGAATATGAAAAATGATATCTATACAATGGTGAGGTGTTTTAGTTGCAATGAGATGTTTCATTCTGCTAAATAATGCCTAAATTTAGTTTTAGAGGGTGTAAATAATCATAATTCGAAATAAAAAGTGGTATATAAGCCCTTTTCTACTACTACAGTTGATGTCGGGCTATAAAATGAACTGTTGATAGGTATGTTACTTGTGAATTAATATTATTACAAAACCTTATTTGACTCTAGATATTTACATTCAATCAATTTTGATAAATTTTCCAATAAATTAGGAATTCTACCTCATAAAGGTAAGAGATAAATTTTGGTGAAGACTCAGAGTGGAAGTATCAAAGACATCAATAATCATAGAAATCTTCATATAATTATTTTTGGGATGTTCTTTCATGAAAATATTGTTTATATAGCCACAATATAGTTTTATGACCATCATGTAAGGTGTTAGATTTCAGTTTTTCTTGCTAACATAGATTTCGATGATAATAAGGTTGTGTTCGGTGATTTCATGACATTGATAAACTACCAAAAAGATAAGAAATTTATTGCAGGTGGTAGTTAAACTTTTCTATCTTACATCATATAAATGAACGAAACTATTTCAAATGGTTATGTTCTAGAAGAAAATTAATATATAGATTTATTTTCTAATGAATTTTCTATGGTTATCCCGTATCGGGGGGTTAAGTCTACAGTTTATTTAATACAAAATTCTAAGACAATATATATTCTGCCTTTTCAAATGACTCAAATGGAAATTTTATAATTGAAATAGTAATTACATGAGTTGTTAGAAATTTTTTTTATCATATATAGAACTTCATCGTTGATGGAACCACCTTGTGTATAAGGTTTTATTTGTTTTCAATAGTTGTTAAGGAAGATCAAAATGAAGGAGATCAAGAAGTACTTCACTGAAGTGGAGAAATGGAAATTCAGACGATTTTTGTACTGATCATAAGTTCAAATAACATGTGTCAAAGGCGATACATTTTTTACAACAATGAAGAATGTGAGGTGTAATACATTAGAGGATGATTAAAGAAGAATGGGGTTTTTTGATGAAGACCATGCAATTCCTCCTTATTGCATGAGAGACATGGGTTTTGATGAAGACCATGCAATTCCTCATTATTTCATGAGAACCATGGGTTTTTGATGAAGACCATGAAATTACTCATGATTTCATGAGAACCATTCAAGATACTTCTTGATGAATTGAATCATATGGTTTTTATGAAGTAGATCATAACGGTTGATGAAGAAGACAATGGGCAAATGATTGGAATTATAAGATGGTTGTGCGGGTATTGGAATTCTGAGATAGCCATGCACATTACATTATCATAGAATATGATGATGCTAAATCTATACCTTCAAAGAATACATATCACAATAGTAGAGTTTGTGATAAAAGTAGAAGTGTTGCTGAAGGATACAGATCACCAAGAAGAAGTTCTTTTGTGGTGATTGTTCTTGTTCACAAAGAAAACAAAGAACATACAAATTTTTTGACAAAGGAAATTCCATAGTGCCATGTTGAGTACAAGGACTATGGATAATGATCCCTGTTTTATTCAAGAAACATTGACAAAGGAATGGATGATCTGGAGGTGGACAAAAAGAGCAGATACAATGTGGCGCTGTTTCCCAGTGTTTGCCAAATTTTTGGGCCTAAAAATCAACAAATGAAGAAAAGTGATTTTGGAAAAGATACTTGCGGGCCATGTATTTTAAGGAGATGAAACTTGTGCACCATATGTTCTTCAAGATCAGAACATCGATTTATGGAAAAGGGATAAGTGTCGCGTAAGTATTGGGGTGGTCACGCTGGTAGACTTGCATGCCATGAAGATACTTGTTCGCCGATGCCTAGAAGGCTTGGGAACTTGCGCGCCTATTGTTTTTCAAGATAAAAAACTCAAAATATGTAAAAGGAAGGATGGTCGTGCAAGTTTGAAAGTTGGTCGCGCAAGTGACATGCAGGGGAAGAGACTTGCGCGCCCTGACTTGTGCGTCGAGGGGAGACTTGCGCGCCGTCGCGCTGGGTGGTCAATTTGCCTATAAATACTGGACCACCCCTCCTCATTTCTCACTGGAGTTCAACACTTTGAAGATTCAGAGCTCCCATTGCGCAGGTGTGGTCGTCGCGCAAGAGGAAGTTGTGCACCAGCTGTTAGTTGCGCTCCAATATTGGTTTGGGTGTAAAAGGATGTCAGTCGCGTAGGTTTTGGGTTGAAGAAGGTCGTGTCGCGCAAGTGTCTGAGGTAGACTTGTGTGACAGTTGTGACTTGTGCGCTGATACTTGTGCACCGAGGTAGACTTGTGCGTCATAATGGGACTTGCGCGCCAAGCTTAGAGAAGAGTGGCGGGTGTTGTTGGAGGTCGCCCATCTTTGTGGAGCTGCACGAAAGCCATAAGATTGTCTGATACCTTTAGTGCAACAGATGTTGTATTCATTTACAAATATGGAAGAACAATGAACAATTTGGTTCTTTGAATAGATGTAGTTCCGCTCACACATGATTGGTGTTTAACACCCTCATTGTTCTTTGCAAAGATAAGAAGAATGGTTCGTGCAACTAAACTCAGATCTGCACAGAAAGAGGGGATTATTTCAAAGCACTCGGATGTCGGTATTTGGAATCAAAGGAAGAGAATAAGAAGATACAATGCATTCATTTATTTCACTAAAGAAGAAGATTGAAGACAAAATAAAATCTACTCAGTCCTCTGATGTAAGCATCGTCTCATGATGAACATGAGACAACGACTTCAATGAAAAACTATTGAAGAGACCTTCACGTCTATAAACTGAGTGTGACTTCACCAAGGGCAGTGAGCCAAGGGGAGTCAATGGGAGTGACCTGAGGGAAGCAGTGAGCTATCCCTAAACCTTTGTAAAGGCAGTGAGCCTGGGACAGAGTGACTATGCCCGAACCAGTGTAATCCATAACTAGTGAATATTAGTGGAATTTGGTACGATTGAAAAACATGTCGGCATATTCTCCTTGGACATAGCCCTTAGTGGTGAACCCAGTAAAGTTTTTGTGTTATCTCTTTGCATGTGAATGTTTCATTGCTGATCATATCCATCATATAGGTTTAAGTAGTTCCTACCAACGTGGGAACAAGATCCACAACTTTAAGAAGAAAAAGTTTCCACCCTGATTCACCACTCCCCTATCAGGGTGTCCCGGGGTCCTACATGTGGTATCAGAGGGAAAGGTTAATGTATGTTGGATATTCTCCTGTAATTCTATTGAGAGGAGGATTTGAGTTTCTTTCCTAAAGTCAACAATGAAGAGCAGTCTTGATAATGATTCAGTCATTTTTGAGTAGAAATCTATATCCACCAAGACTTTGAGAAATAGGAAAAAGAAAGGGAAGAAGCTGATGAAGAAGTCCCTCATGACCAAAGAATATACTGTGTCTTGTTCTCCATGCCATTCCAATCATGAATAAACAAAAGGTTTGGAAATTATCAAGAAGGTGGCTCAGAATTCTTCTAGAAGAAAGGATGACCTCTCTAATTCAAGAATTCAGGAAAAACTCAAAACATATCTGCATGATATTATTGAAGAAAGGGATGCTATTATTTTTATTCTATTCCAATCTATGCAGGTTGAGATCACTCGATTAGAAAGTGAAGCTGACAATATGGAAAAGGGGGTGTAAAGAAAAGTTATGGAAAGTATGAATCTCACCAAACAGGTGAAAATCTTTTAAGAAAAAGAGGAATTCAATAAGACTCTAAATGAAAAGATCCATGCACTTGAAGTTGAACTGAAGAAGAGAAATGAAGTCAAGAGTTTTTTTAAGGAAGAATCTTCCCTGAAATTAAGGGAACTTGACTCTTTGTTACAAAACAAAGTTAAGATGCATGAAGATGAGGTTGAAAGATTAAAGATGGCTTGTGAAGAGAAGATGATCATGATTGAAGATCGGAAGATCATCCTCAATATTGAGGGTCAAAAATTGGAAGCCCAGTTGACCAAGATTGAGAATACATATATTGAGACTTCACAAAAGAATGAAATGAGTGATGCTTGTTCTCAATGTTCATTGGAGGAATCCAAAGATGAAATACCTCCAATGTGTGACAAGATGATTATGACAAATATTGATTATCCACATCAAGAATTAGTTGCTGCTGGTACTCAATGATCATTGGAGGATTCTATTGTCGAAATACCTCCAACGTGTGATAAGAAGATCATGACATCACTCATTGATATATCACAAGAAACTGATAAAGTGAAGGTACCATCCAAACCATCTTGTACTCATGTTTCTAAATACGTTCCTACTGTCAGTTCAGGTTCAAAGAACAGCACTAAACAAGTATGGATGAGGAAAGGTGAGAAGAAGAAACCTACCACCATGGATAGGGTGGATGGGAATATAAAGGAGAAAGTTGGTTCCTCAAATAGAGCACCAAATATTAAGCAAATGGCCCAACAACCTAATACAGAATATACAAAGAAGAAAAGATTTGTGGGTCGATGTTGGTGCTGTAATAGATTTGGGCATTGTGCACTGGATTGTTGGTACAATCCTTTTAATGGAAAAGCACAAAGAAATCCTGTATCAAAGGGAAGAAATCTAGAGAAGAAGAAGCAACATATGCAGGTCCAGAAGCATCTGTTTACAGAAAATAGATTTGGAATGCCTGAAAACATCTGTGATGTATTTAGCGGTAGTGGTCACAATAATGGTGCATGCCTATGTCAACAGATATCCAGAGATGATAAAAACAAGAGACAACACAAGCCAGCTAAGAAAGAAGAATATTCCTTGGGAATAAATCAGAAGAATATGGTGAACACACAATTCCCCAAGAAGATCTCAAGTAGGGAAGCTGAGAAGACCTAGGATTTCAGATCCATGAAATTGAAGGGTCATTCATCCAAAAGAAACACTAAGTGGGATGAAACTCAGATGAACCCATGTGGAAGACCCAAACCATCTGCAATAGTTGCAAATGACATATTGGTCATCTGGCCAGATTATTCGAAAATAATGAGGAAACATGAAGATGAAAAGGTCAAGGATAATGATAAAGGAAATGGAAAACATTCCCGTGATGAAGACAGAGTGCCGGAGAGATTTCAAACCACGAGAATCACATGTGTCAAAGAAGTTCTGTGTGAGAGATGCAAGAAATCTTGTCACATTGAAAAGGGTTGCCTAACCTTAATACCATATCAAGAAGCAGTCTTTAAGAGGAGTAAGAATTTATCATTCATAATGGTTGTTAAGCAGAACAATTCCCCAAACAGAGTAGAAGAGAATTTGAAGAAATCCATGCCACGTCAACAGATGTCATAACATATGTTCAAATGTGCAGGCATGAAGACTGGAGTGAACAGAGGAACTTGGTTGAGAAAAGAACCTCAACCATGCAGGTCATGTTGTTGAAGAAAGGAGGAACCACCTTATTCCCTTATTCATTTGTGTATTGTATTTGTGCTAATAATGTAGGGAATTCAAGGTGAAGCATGCTCTCAGGGGGAGAACCTGAGAAGTAGTGAATGTTGACAACTCTTGATAGCCAAGCTAAAGAAGATTCCAACCTTAGTAGATTCTTCAATTGATATTAAAATATTATGATGATGAAGGATCACTCTTGATGAAGATGATGAGGAGTGTTTCCCTTGAGGGGGAGAAAAATGAAGAATCTTCCATAATCACTATTTCTATCAACATCAACTCCAGCTAGACTCAAAAGTAGTTACTCTATAAATTTCTTGAAGAACATGTCAATGGAGAAGGTATGAAATTTCTCAATCTCTATACCTTGGTTACTCAGATCAAAGATCATTCTACAAAGGGGGAGTAACTGAATTGATCAGTGAAGTAAGAATAATGGATGTGCCCCAAGGTCACTTATCCTATCGATAGTACTTGAATGTTTTCGATCTGTTTGCTGATGTGAGTGCAGGAGTTTCAGGTTGATTATTCCCTATCACATTGGTTTCCCTGCTACCTGAAAAAAAAAGTTGTAAACCCTTGAAGACAAAATACATGAGTTCTCATCTCATGTTGGTATCATGATCTGTGAATAATGGACATCCTTGTTAACTTAATAAAATCCTCTTGTTTTTTACATTGAGCATTTCTCAAGTAGACATAGAGTGAACTGATTAATGGAACATTGCTTAAGTGTGGATTGATACTCTCCCTACCATGCGCTTTGTATTTCTTGTCAATAAGGGGGAGAGAAAGTGAAATGACAGTTTGAAAAGAAAAGTTGATTGAATAGAAGATTCTCATTTTGACATTGAAAAATTCATTTCATAAGATGTATAAGGTATTGACAAGAAAATACAAAGGGGGCGATTGTTGGAACCACCTTGTGTATAAGGTTGTATTTTTTGTCAATTGTTGTCAATGAAGATCAAAATGAAGGAGATCAAGAAGTACTTAAATGAAGTGGCGAAATAGAAATTCAGACGATTGTTATATTGATCATAAGTTCAAAGAACATGTGTCAAAGGTGATACATTGTTTACAACAATGAAGAATGTGAGGTGTAATCCATCTGAGGATGATTAAAGAAGAATGGGGTTTTTGGATGAAGACCACGCAATTCCTCCTTATTGTATGAGAACCATGGGTTTTGATGAAGACCATGAAATTCCTCATTATTTCATGAGAACCATGGGGTTTTTATGAAGACCATGAAATTACTCATGATTTCATGAGAACCATGAAAGATACTTCAGGAAGAATTGAATCATATGGTTTGCATGAAGTAGATCATGACGGTTGATGAAGAAGACAATGTGCAAATGAATGGAATTATAAGATGGTTGTGTGGGGATTGGAATTCTGAGATATCCATGCACATCACATTGTCATAGAATATGGTGATGCTAAAGATATGGCTTCAATGAATACATATCATAATAGTGGTGTTTGTGATAAAAGAAGAAGAGCTACTGAAGGATACAGATCACCAAGAAGAAGTTCTTTTGAGGTGATCATTCTTGTTGACAAAGCAAACAAATAACATACAAATTTTTTTGACAAAGGAGATTCCACAGTGGCATGTAGAGTATAAGGACTGTGGATAATGATCCATGTTTTATTCAAGAAACATCGAAAAATGAATGGATGATCCGGAGGCGGATAAAAAGAGCAGATACAAGGTGGAGTCATTTCCCTGTGTTTTCCAAATTTTTGGGCCTTAAAATCAACAAATTATGAAAAGTGATTTTGGAAAAGAGACTTGTGCGCCATGTATTTATAAGGAGATGAAACTTGCGCACAATATGTTCTTCAATATCAGAACTTAAATTTATGGAAAAGGGATAAGTGTCGCACAAGTATTGGGTTGGTCGCACAGGTAGACTTGTACGCCATGAAGAGACTTGCATGCCGATGCCTAGAAGGCTTGGGAACTTGCGCGTCTATTGTTTTTCAAGATCAGAAACTCAAAATATGGAAATGGAAGGATGGTCCCACATGTTTGGAAGTTGGTCGCGCAAGTGACATGCAGGGGAAGAGACTTGCACGCCGTGACTTGCGTGCCGAGGGGAGACTTGCGCGCCGTCACGCAGGGTGGTCAATTTGCCTATAAATACTGGACCACCCCTCCTCATTTCTCACCGGAGTTCAACCATTTGAAGAATCAGAGCTCCCGTCGCACAGGTGTGGTGGTCACGCAAGTGGTGGTGTGTCGCGCAAGTGGAATTTGTGTGCCAGCTGTTATTTGTACGCCAATATTGGTTTGGGCGTAAAAGGAAGTGAGTCGCGCAGGTTTTGGGTTGAAGAAGGCCGTGTCGTGCAAGTGTATGAGGTAGACTTGCCCGCCAGTTGTGACATGCACGCCGATACATGCGCGCCGAGGTAAACTTGGGCGCCGTATTGGGAGATGCACTCCAGGCATGTAGAAGAGAGGCAGGTGTTGTTGGAGCTCACATGTCTTTGTGGAGATGCACGAAAGCCATAAGATTTCCAGATACCTTCGGTGTAACAGATGATGTATTCATTTACAAAGATGGAAGAACAATGAACAATTTGGTTCTTTGAAGAGAAGTGGTTCTGCTCACACTTGACTGGTGTTTAACACCCTCATTGTGCTTTGCGATGATAAGATGAACGGTTCGTGCAACTAAACTTAGATCTTCACAAAAAGAGGGGATTATTTCAAAACACTCAGGTGTCGGTATTTGGAATCAAAGGAAGAGAATAAGAAGATACAGTGCATTCAGTTATTTCACTAAAGAATAAGATTGAAGACAAAAGAGAATCAAATCAGTACTCTGATGCAAGCATCGTCTCAAACTGAACAGGAGACAAATACTTCATTGCAAATCTATTGAAGAGACCTTCACGTCTATAAACTGAGTGTGACTTCACTAAGGGCAGTGAGCCAGGGGGAGTCAACGGGAGTTACCCGAGGGAAGAAATGAGCTATCCCTGAACCTTTGTAAAGGCAGTGAGCCTGGGACATAGTGACTATTCCCAAACCATTGTAATCTACAACTAGTGAAGATTAGTGGAATTTGGTACGACCGGAAACTTGTCGGCGTATGCTCCTTGGACGTAGCCCTTAGTGGGGAACCAAGTAAAATTTTTGTGTTATATATTTGCATGTGAATGTTTCATTGCTGATCATATCCATCATACAAGTTTAAGTAGTTCTTACCAACGTGGGAACAAGATCCAAAACATTAAGAAGAAAAAGTTGCCACCCTGATTCACCCCTCCCCTCTCAGGGTGTCCCGGGGTCCTACAATCATGTGATGCTCATATTTTGTTTGTTAAAAAGAATGATGGTTCAATGAGAGTTAACATTGATTATAAAGCTTTTAATAACATAATTGTTAGGCACAAGTATGGTTTTTCTAATATCGATTATTTTATTGATCAACTCCATGAGATAAATATTTTTTAAAGGCTGACTAGAGGACATGGTACCATTAGTTGAAAGTGAAGGAATCAGACATTTTAAAGACTCTTTTTCAGACTAGATATGGCCACTACCATTTTGCAGTTATATTCAATGGGTTTTTGAAATCATCTAAAGTATTTATAGGAATTATGAATTTAATTTTTCATGAGTTATTGGGAAAGATTTTGGATGATTTTATTTATGATGTATTGGTATATTATAAAATTCAAGCGGTAAATTAATGAACGAAAAGGGTTATTTTCAAAACATGAAAAGAAAGTAAACTATATGAGAGATATATAATGTTTGGATTTTTGTTACAAAAAAATAAATTCCATGGAAATATCATTTCTAAATATGGAATAATTTTTTACCATGCAAAAACAATATTTTTTGAATAATGGACAAGGTCTACAAATATCATAGAAATTCATAGCATACTTATTTTAGCAATTTAATACTAGGTGTTAGTTGAAAATATTTCAAGGTATATAATCCCAAATACTATGTTAACTTGAAAAGGTATTAAATTCATCAAGAAAAAATAATTAGATAATTTTTTTCCATAACTAAACATAAGATCAATGAACATTCTAGTTTTTGGCTCAAACATACATAAATGGTTAATTTTTCATCAACTTTTATTTTCCATTTAAAGGAATTGATTGTTTCTGAATGAGAAATTATCACATAATTACTTATTATTCACATTAGTTGAAACCACATGAGTTAAATTACCCAATATATGATTTATAATTATCTGTTGTGGTTTTTTCTCTAAAAAATTGGAGGCATCATTTTTTTGGAGTGTTCTGTGAAAAAAATACTGATAAAAAAAATTGGAATTATATATTAAATAAAAAATAATTGAATATGAGATATTGAAAATGGATGGAACTAATCAAGGATTATGATTTCAATATTCCTTGTCATTATTGAAAATAAAAATGTTGGTTGGTGATTTAAGTTGAAAAAATAACGCTACGTAAACCCTATTAAGTTTGGATTGTAACACATTGGTTAATTATTTGATAATTTTTTTTCTAGATGTTATGGATGTAAGGACATCCTCAATTTAGTTTAATGTTTTTTTTTTGAAGTCAACTTTTTTAGACAGAATTATGAAAACTTGGAGGGAGGATCAATATTTATAGGAAAATGTATAATCTGTTACGAAGGGTAAGTTTCAGGAATATAGTATTGATAAGAAAGGTATTGTATGATTTGTTAAAATATTATGTGTGCCTTTTGATTCCATGTTAAGGAAGGATATTTTTAGTGAAGATCATTGTTTTTCATTTTTTTTCATCTGGGCATCACTATGGTGTACAAACACATTTAGGAGTATTACTAGTGGGATAAAATGAAAAATAAATTACTCACTTTACCATGATGTGTTTTAATTTTTAATAGGTTAAATAAAAACAACAACTACCTATTTAAATGAATTAACATTTTTCTAGTGTTGGAGTGGAAATGGAAAAATATATCCATGGATTTCATGGTGGTACTTCCAAGGATATCAGGAGTTAATAATGTGATTTGGGTTATTCATGATCAATTAACTAAATGTGTACATTTCCTTCACATTCATATAGACTGAATTAAAATTTTCATTCTTGACTATATCCAAAGGATATTGGCAGGTTATTTGGAGTTCCTCTCTCTATTAAATCAAACCATGATTCCATGTTGACATATAATTTTTGGAAAGGAATTAAAAATTCTTTGTTAGTGAATTAAATTTCCATAATTTTTTTCATCCTCAATATAATCGGTATTCTAAGTGGATGATTCAGTATATATAATTTCTTCATTTTTTAAGTTCTATGAATTATAAGGGGATTTGGGATCAACGTCTTTATTTGGTTGATTTTTCTTACAATAATAATTTTCATTCCAGTATGAAGAAGGAACCATTTGATTAATTATATGGAATCAAGTTGAAGACATGATAATTTTGGGACTAAGTTAGATAAATGATTCTTATGAGTCTATATATTATACAGGAAATTATTGGTAAGTTTTATTTGATTGAAAAAAATATTTGTAAGCCTCAAAGAAGATATAAATGTTATATAGATAAGTGGAGGAATGATATTTATTTTGAGATATGTGATCATTTATTTCTCAAATTTTCTCCATGGAAAAGTATTCTACAATTTGGTAAAAAGGGAAGTATAAGTCCTCATTTCACCATACCATATGAAATCTAAGAGATATTTGGATAAGTTTCCTATTGAGTGACTTTTCCATTGAGTTTATTATAGTTACACAAGGTCTTTCATGTTTCAATGTTAAGAAATATATCTGGGATTCATCTCATGTTTCGATCTCTAAATTATTTTAGTTGGAAGAGAATATGTCCTTTCAGGAATATCAAATTCATATTCTTTTCCATATAGAGAAGGTGTTTCTGAAGAAGGTTATTCACCACGTTAAGGTATTATGGAAAATCATATAATTGAATAGGTAAAATGGGAATCTTAAAATCAAAAGAGGGAAAGGTATCACCACTTGTTTAATAATTGAATAAAATCATAAAGAAAAATTTTATAATAGAGGTAAAGTATGTAAAAAATATTTATTTATAGAATAATTCATTCTAATATTTATTAAAATAAATTAGATAGTTGTATTAGTTATAAAAATATTATATAATTCTGAAATAAAAAAATAGAAAATAATTTCAATTAAAAACTTTTCATATAAGGATTTATTTAAAATCATATATTATGAATTTTATAATTTGACTTTGATAAAATTACCTTGGATTAAACTCTAGGATTTTTGGATATATATTAATTTTTCAATGAAGAGTTAAAAATTTCAAATTTTATAAAAAATGTTTTATTTTCAATAAGTTATGTAATATAAAATTTTGAAAATAATTTTAATATGTTTTCATGTAAACTATATACTATTTGGTTATTTTTAATCTGCTTAATTAATTTTGAGTCAAATTTATATTGGTTTTTTGTATATGTTTTTTGTTAAAAAATGAGTTTTTATAAAAACTATTTTATAATTCATAGTGATTCTAAAATTTAATTATTTAAAATAAACTCTTGTGGCGAATTTTTTAAATGAGATTTATATATTATATATCATTAAATATTAATTTATTTTCGAAAAAAAATATTATAAGTCATATAGTCTATATAGAATCACCCTTTAAAAAAAATACTCTTCTCAAAAACTTGGTGTCTCACCACATATGTGGGAATAATATTAAATTAAAATATTCGGATTCATTGAATTGAATTTTGAAAAATCGATTCAATATTTTTAATAATCATAATTTATAATTTCTATTATGTCCATTATATGTTTTTACCATATTCATTATGAAAATTGTTAAAATTAATCACAGGGATTAAGGTAAAAATGAGTTTACATAAAGATTATACATTGAATATAAGGTGTTAAAATTATAAAACAGTTGTCCAACACCCACTGAATGGCCATAGTTAGACCTTAAGACTTATATTATTTATAATGTTCTTTTATTGGGGCCTATTAACATGAAAAAATGTTTGTGGGATTCAATCTTTCAACAATTACAATTACGCCACTCACCTCACTTATAGAAGGCTTCCCACTATCCTCCTCTATCCACACCATAAAAATTTATTCGTTCATAAAATAACTACCAAAATAACTTGTAAAATTCCCTCTTACAATACTATATTACTTAATTTGGGAATAAATCCAACCATGGAAGGAATTTTGTGAAAAATCTAAATGACATACTCGAAGAAGATATATCATTCATCAATGAACATTTTTGTGGTATTTCTTCCCCCCACCAACATCATTTATTTTTGAAACATGATTATATAATAACCATTCTATAATCAATATAATATTATGTTTTTATATTATATTTATGACCTATCGCTATATACGCTTCCATCAAATGGGTTACAAAATCATCATTCGTGTATACGACAGACTACCGCCTCGTGAAATGATGTCCTTCATTTTTCCATTACCACCAAATAAAGCTGGATATGATGATGGATATAATGTTTAAATATGATATTTGTAATAAAATTATACCTATGGAGTTATAATATCATATATACTATTTTATATACCAATACATAATAGATATGATAACGACGCTCGTGTGTTTAGCCAATTACCCCCTAATTATGTGATGTGATTCATTTTCACTAATGTATTACGTGGAAGGTAACAAGGGTATATATAATAAATATATGTGATATAAATTGATTCTATATGATATTAATTACATATTTATCATTATTTAATTATAATATATCATTTTTACATACCTTTTCACTCACTAAAAAAGAAATCTGTCATTCATGGACGTGTGGACAACTGCCTCCTCGAAGCGATGTGCTTCCTCTTCCACCACCACATCATAATAATGATATATATTAGAATATATAATTAAATAATATGTTATTTATGATATTATTATCATTATTAGAAGATAAATTTTACTTACCTTCTCTCCATAATTATCATTTATAATTAGAAATGTACCCCATTCATATATGTGACCTATCATCTCCAGGATCGTAACGTTAGTTCATTTTTCATAACCATATTTCATGATTAGTTTTAAAAGTATAATTAATTTATAAATATGTTAACTATTTTATGAAAATTATTCTATTTATTTTTAAATAATTACCCCTTTTACCATAGTCAATCTATAAAACTATTTTCCGAAACAAAGGTTGAATATGGTCAGAACATCTGACTTAAAATTAGTTTATTATGAAACTATATATAAAAATATAATAAGTAATACAAAATAAATAAAAATCATGAAAATATTCTCATGAAACTAAATAGTCAGTATAATTTTATTATTCATGAATATAATGTCACATGTGACAATTCGGACCCAGGGTAAGGGGATTTATCTCAATTTCCTTCGGTTGAGGAATTTTTCTTGATGTTATGAAACTTTAATCTTTTATAAAAATATATAGTTCCCATTTTACATTTTATATCATGAATTTATCTTATCTAGTGGTTTTTATTTTAAGTTTAGTTTTTTTCTTTCATGGGGATTATAGTTTAAATATTTCTAGAATGAAAATGGACCTTTCTTCTCTATAAATATTTTTTTAGTGTTTTTCGTCAACATCTCTATCTCATATATGTATAAATTTTAAACATTATTTTATTAATTATTTTATAGGGATATAAAATATTTATCATTTATGTTTTATGTAAATTTTTACTTTATTTTTTATTGTTTTCAAAAATTAATATTTCTATGTGTTTTATACAGAACGTTTTGTCAAATGATAAAAGGAATGTCTTATTATTAATTTACACAATGATAATGACATTCATGCTTCCATGAACATTACTTTATTTCGGACATCATATTCAATATTTCATGTCTTCCTCAACGAAAACCTCATTTTTATTTTATTTTTGTGATTTTTTATTGAAATTGGTATGTTAAAATAAATGGACATTTTTCAATGAAAAATGGGTTTTAAAATAAAATAGAATTTTATCTTCCAAAATTTATTTGTTTACAAGTATAAAAAAAGTTTTCCAATTGTTTTCTAATGAAATTGTTAAAGAGTAAAATTTTTTATTTGTGTTATAGTACCTGAAAATTATATGATGGGTTAGTCAAGATAGCCTCTAGTGAGCCCATTACAGCTTCGATGATGGGGCGTCCCAAATTGCAATGAATGATACACCTATAGATTATAATATGAGGAATTCTAGATAGTGACTATTCATCCCATTAGATATTATAAAATGGGGTGGCCCAAATATCACTTGGTGAGCCTATCATATCTTATATGATTTGATTTCCCAGATATAGCTCTAATTTATTGGGTAATGTTCATTTTGTTATTAGGAAAGAGGTTGGGAGTTACAAACGAATTTCTCTTATCAATTTAACTGGGCCCTAGTTACTTCTCAAAAAATTTAAAAATGAATTAAGAATTTTTTTATTTAAGTTAAGGAGATGGGTTTTTAATTTATTTAAATGTTCTTTAATGATTTCCTTTGAGAAAAAAGATGTTATTTTTTCACATGTCTAACATACTTTATTTCATATGATCAAAGAACAATAAAGATAATGATAAAAAATTTATGAGTTATCATGATTTCACTATATTAATAGTTTCCTTTATTTTCATATACCTTAATGATATTTGTTTTCTCATCCCACGTTTTTAGATGTTTTTTCTTATGATTTAAGGATGGATACGGGAAAAAAAGACAAAGGTAAATGTGGTTAAGATTTACCATGAAAAGAAATCATAAATTTTTTTAAAAGTTTAATATTATTGGAAAATGGATACTAATTTTCAGTGTCCACTTTGAATTTTATGTATTTTTTTGTATGAGTTATGGAAATATTATTTAAAACTATAAACATAAAAGTATCCTCAAAGTGAAAGATTGTAATTTCGTGAATAAAAATCAATATTAGGTAATGTTTATGGAATGACCCTTATAGTTTGTATCAATTTATATTTTAGATAACCATAGATAACATCATAACATTAATTACATTACCAAGAATATTTTTACCGTATAGTGAACTTAAAATAATATATCATTTAATGATTACCATATTTCATTACCTTCTATTCAGATTGTTTTTTTATTGAGTAAATTGGAAATTTCTTGTGGGAATGAGAAAATAGAAAAATATCAATCCTAATCAGAAATTAGATATGGTTGGAATTAAAAAAATATTGTTTATTTTAGTGAAGTATCAGGGGAGAAAAGCTAAAATATTGGTGGCATCCATGCTAGGGAGGAATCCGATCCTCCATGAAGAAACATCTATTTTTTGGATAATTTCATGAAGCAATATCCTCTCTCATTTATTGGATCTTTTGACACTATCAAAGAAAACATATGTATTAATTTCATAGAGGATATATTTTAAGTTATGGGATGTTTAGAATTTCAAAAGGTAACCCATGATGTTTATCATTTTGAAGGAGAATCTGATCGATGGAGGTATTTTGTTAAGAATACCGTATAGATATATGATTTGATTCCATAGAATGGGTAAAATTCAAGGATCATTTCCTTGGGAATTATTTTTCTTTGGTTTTTTACTCTGGATAGATATATAATTCACATATTTGAGGAAGAAAGATGAATATTATATATCTTTATATGGAGAAACCCTTATAAGATTGTCCATGTATGTGATATATTTTATTTTAGACACAAATAGATAAATTAATTGGTTTAATTTAATATTATATTCATGATTGTGATGTGATTTCGCTACATAAGAATCAAAATTTTTGAGAAAGTTGTTTGTTGTGGTAAGATAGATGAGATGGAGTTTGTTGATAAGTATGTTCCATGAGATAAAAACTGTAAGAAAAGATCATGGTGGAAGGAAATGAAGAAACAACCAAATAATAAGTCTTGAGGTAATCCCCCAAAATTTTATTATTGTGGAAAATAACATTTCATGTAAAATTTTATAGGATCTATTAAGTGTTTCTGGTGTGCTCAAATTAGTTATAGGGATCATGAAAATACATTAAAGAGCATGGAACAACCAAATAATGGGATAATTGATATCCTCCCAAGAGTGTGGTTTTTTAGTTTCAATGAGTTAGTTTATTATGATAATTCATGTCTTATGTTAGTTTCATTGGATATAAATCATCATGATTAGAAATAGAATGGATTATCATAGTCTTTATCTACTAATATAGTTGATGTTTGTTCATCAAATTATTTGCGGATAGGTTGTTTACATGTGAATTCAAATTATTCAAACTTCTTTTCTATCTCTCTATTTTCATATTCATTCATTTCTAGGAGATTTTCATGTAAATTGGTAATATTACCTCATGAAATTAAGATAAAACTTTTGGTGAAAACTCATAGTTTTTTTATTAACAAGACAAAGATTTATAAAAATCATAATATTATTATTAGTGTGATGGTCTTTCTATAAAATCGTAATGAATTTTCCATAGTATTGTATGATATCATTCATTGTATAGATTATATTTCATTTTATCAGGCTAAGATGGATTTTGGTATTAATAATGTTTTTTAACATCCCAACCCAAGATCCACTTTACATGTGTCCCTAGCCAGTGGTTCACATGGACTCGAGTGCACCTCCCCATATGCTAGAGGATATCGACTAGCAGTGAGGGTGTAACAGTCGTACAGTGGGGAGACTATACCCTCTTATCATATTAGAACATACGATACAATTAGATAAAGTTGATAACATAATTATAATATAAATAAACTCAATCAATAAACTATAAGAGTAAATATATAAATGAATATGTAATATGCAGAAGAAATAGATAACATAACAACTGATAAACATGCCTAAAAACCTCAATGGTAGTTTCTAATTCTTGTATTCATGGAATGCTATAATATGTAAATGAAACATGAAGATACAAGAATTCTATAAAATAATTCAAATAGACAAAAATGAAAAACTAGAACCATAATCATCTCAAGCCTATTCCTAATCCTATACTCTTAATCTATAACTAATGTTAACCATGTCAACATCCCAATCTAGGGTGCTTGACCTTATCAATACCTAAATATAGAAAACCTTCTTGGGTAACATAGGCAACACGAGTATGGTGAGAGATTAAATCTTAGTAGGCCACCACCAATGGTGTCTGCAGGTAATCCAAGTAGTGTTTATAACTAAATAGTGTGCATGTATAATAGAATATGTAAAGAAATGTAGAATAAATAAATAACCATCGTGCTCGATTTCCAAAGGACACCTGGAAATACTACCTTATTTGGATCATTTCCAGAAGGAATGTCTAAATAGTCACTATATATATTATCAATATATATTATAATAATATATATTTTATCCACCTATATGAACCAAGTATGTACTGATTTATGTGGCCATATACCTAGAACACTAGTCCTGGCTAGATCAAGGAAGTTCCCAGACATCCATTTCATATCAAATGAGCATATATAAACTTGTTAAATAAGAAAAATTACATTCATTCAAATAGAGGGAGAGATTCCATGCAGCAACACTCAAGATGGAGAGTGAGCCATCATTGAAACACCCTAATCATCAAACACGTCGGGTAATGTCGAATTCCCATATACAACCACTGATGCGAGACATCATGCTCAACACCCAATGTAAGGGAGTGTGATTTACATCCTGGATCAACACCCCTTACCATTGTATCATATCCTAAGTAAAGGCATATTATAATTTTAACTATCATGAGGCATTACCTGTCATCCATTTCATTTACCCATCCCAAATATATAGAAGGGGAATAATCATTTATAACATTTTTACATTTAGTTTAATCATTATTAATGGAATGGTCCTTCATAATATAAAATAGGAATGAGGAATTACCTCCCATTCATATCATTATTCATTTTCAATTAATCCTCTCAAGTCATTACAATTCACATGATCTTTTATATTGATCATTTTGTAAATCCTAAACAAAGCGGAATGGTCATTCGATCCCTTGGGGTCAATCCATTTAATTTAAATTGATACATTATAGGTGGGTCATCCATAATTATTGATACAAACCATGTGATAAATTACATTTATTTCCTTCATTACACTAAAATATGGAAAACCCATTTGTAATCTCAAATGGAAACTTAAGTGGTGACATGAGAAAGAATCCAATTTCCTACTTGGGAAATCCAAAAAATACGAGGGACAAACACCTAATAGTTGATTTTAGTGTCATTTATTACACATATATAGGTCAATTTTGATTAAAAACTAATTTGGAAGGAACAAGGTGTAACACCCCATGCTTCCACGGTATGTTTCCCTTTGAATAATATAGTAGCGTGTGTTGTACGCAACTTCGAGTACTAACACACACCACAAGCAATCAAATTAGCCATTATGAATAGTAATACCCACTTTTTGAAATTTTATACATTTTATCATTCAAAATGGAATTCATTTTTGGATTCAGAATATTGAAATTATCTTAAGGTAAATTTTTGGTATTTTTTCTGAAAACATTCAATTTTTGATTAATAGTGAAAATCACTAAATTTTAATTAAAAACTACTTTTTTAATCAAAATAATTAATTGTGATAAATTATGAATTTGAGTGGTTTTAAAGTATATTTAGAATATATTTTTACTATTTAATACATTTATTTCATTGGATGTAATTTCACATTTAAACCGGACATAAACAAGCATCAATCTTTTGATAGTTATTATTTCTTAAAAACATGTTTTTTGTTTTGACAGCGGGAATTAATTTTAAATTAATTTCTGCAACTTTTGGGTTTTGAATTTAGAAAAATTGATTCCATATTTATAATCAGGAGGTCCAAATTGTGTAAATATGTAACTTTTATTTCTAGTAATTTTGAATAATTACTTCTGTAAATATTTTATTTATCTTGGTTAAAGGGTAAATCCTATAAATAAGGGTAGAAAAATAATATTATAATAATAATAAATTACACTAAAACGTGTCCTAACCCTATTGGTTGATACATTTCTGAAAATGGGCATCTTTGGGTCGATTTTGGGATCCCATGGATCCACATGTAAGTGATAATGACACTTTATATTAATTAAGTTAAAGTAAATACAAAAATGACATAAGCATATATCTTTTAGAAAAACAATTTTTACATAGGGTTATATATGTTATATTTTCTAATATAAATATTAATTATATATATAAAAATATTTCTTACATAATGGTATTTTATTTATAATTTTTAGACATTGAATAATTAAATTTATTTATGACACAATAATGATACAGTATTTTCCTTATTAATGAAATAATAAAAATAATTAGTATTATAAATGCTAAAATAAATACAATATGAAAATTTTGATGCCATACACGAATTTTATTAGTTAATATGACATGTTAGGATTTCTTAAATGAATTGTTTTTCGAATTAATAAAGTTTTTAAGACATTAAAAAATCAATTATTAAATATTGTCAAAATTGACATAAATGAGTTTTTAAAAAAAATTATATTAATAATTTATATTCTCTTCTAAAAAATATACGTTTCATCCAAATGACTTATACCATGATAGGGGTATCATTCATGGAGAACATGGTGGTCTCTTGGAAGTGTATAGTAAGTTTATTAACCATATAATATAAAAATACAAAGTGACATGGTTAATGTCAAACTAATTAACTAAGAGTTAAAACTAAAAGATAAGGTTAATAAAGTGACCCAAACCTGTCTAAAACCTATTGGTTGAGTTTTTTTCGACCTATACCCACCTTATTAATTAAATAATGCACTTTGGAGCCATTATTAACCGAATATGAATTTATTATAAAATAATATTTATTGCTTTTACAAAGGTCCCCCTCACCCCTCTTATAAAAGGGCACTCCCCCTTCTTTCAAATTCACACCTTCAAATAATTTTTTCTAGGAAAAACCCTACCCAAATATCCTCTCAAATTTCCTCACTTCATCATATAGGTCTTCCTTTAGTTATAAATCCAACTTAAAGAGCCCTTTTGATCAAATCAAAAGGAAGAACCCGAAGAAGAGGTAATGATTTCACCACCGTCTTTCAAGTTCCTTTCTTCTTACACTTCTTCCTTCTTCTTTATTTACATTATAAAATAATAAATCTAGAATATTATATATATTGTGATGTTATTATAAATATGGTACAACAATATTCAGTATTCTATCCATCCTTTGAATGACATGTCACTATAAGCATACGTACGGCCTACAGTCTTCACATCATGGTGTAATTGTTATTCAATGTATTATTATTTGGATGGGTATTATAATGATGTGTAATTCATGTAAATAATAAATATAACATGATAATGATTTTTTATATATGATATACCTTCCAATTATATATTATTTTAATATCAAAAGAATGATATTTTCGCTCGTGTGTACGTACGGATTACCGTCTCCACGAACACGTTGAGATTCATTCCACATCCCATCCATTCAAGACTAAATTCCATTTTATGATTATAAATAATGTTTAGATACATTATATCATTCTTGATATGAATAAGATACAACCTACCCCTAACAAACACTACTTATGTAACAAAATATATAAAAGCAAACGAGTAAGTTAACACCCGAAATGACGATAATACTAAGATATTATTAACAAAGAAATGTTAAAAGATCATATATGATATCATATTAATTTATATTACCCTTTTTTAATTAAATAACAATTATTCCAACATTATACAGAATGATAACCTACCCTCGACCAAGGAAAATGTACAAAGTAAGGGGTGTCTTATCTCACTTTTAATTTTGTGAGATTTCCATTGTTCACCACTTATATATTGCATGTGGTGTGTGTACTGGACATGACTGTATCATTGTGCAATATACTTTAATTTATGGATATTTACATAATCATTTTATGATCCTTCCTTCATGGATGTATGTTTCATAAGTTACCAAATTGATAAGGGAATTTTAAATTTCAATTTCCACTCATTTGGCTTTACGCATACTTCATTGATTATTTTACACCAAGATTATGTGTGGAATCACTATTAATTTGATTATGTCATTATTTCCACTCTTTTTTTATGTGTATATACTTTTGTTACACATAGTCACTCCATTGATAAATTCTCAATTCTTCGGTATGAACTTGATAAGTGTAATTTTTACTCAATCTTGATTGGTTGAGTTAAACATCCAATTCATTGGTGTTGTTTTTACAAGAATATGTGTGAATGTCCTTTGATTGTTTTACACTGAACTTCCAATCATATTGAGTGTATATATATTTGTCAAAAATAATTATGTCGTTGATTTATCCTTAACCTAATGAAACATTCTTTATGATAGATTTCATCTCAATTTACATTCCATTGAGACACCTTTGTTGTTATACACCAAATCACTTTTATATGGTGTATATAATGTACTTTTACATATTATATCATGAATCCCTTTATTCTCATGATATTAAAACGTTCTTATTACCTCAATTATGTTTATTCATGTGTCTCTCTTTTGGATAGGAACCCTAACTAAAATATCATTTTAATTTGTTTTAATGATTTATTATTCTAAATCTTTCTCATTAATGTCCATGTTTTAAAAATGGTTTTAAGGATTTATTTATATGGAAACTAAAGTTTTCAAAAAAAAATTCTTTTAAAAGTTTCAAAGTGGTATGGGAAACTTTGATTAAAAATCTATTTTAAATGTCTTATTGAAAAATAGTGTGAATTTTAAATGTTTTCATGAAAAGGGGGGATATTTCTCTCAATAGTTTAATGATTATTTTAATCTAGGTCAATATCCTTCATTATTCTCGATTGAGGTTAATATGATATAATACAATCTTTAATATTGTATAGAATGAGTTATTTTTTACTGTGTATGTGTTATTTTTATATCATTCATGGTTTTTGGTTAATGTATTGACATTTCATATGATAGTTTTATTAGGAAGGTTTATGTTATGTTTCAAACTTTTCATATGAGGAATTCATTGGACTTAGTAAGTGATGGGTGGAGCCCACTATAGCTCCTCGATGCATCGGTAGGTCTAATGAGACAAACTAGTGTCTTCGCACAAGGCCTTGACAAAATCTTATTTGTAGTCTTGGCACGAGGCCTTGAATATGTGATTATGATAGTCTGCCATTATTCATTCCATCATTATGAAAGTGGTAATAGATATTTCATGTGATTATTCGACTATTAGAATATCTATGTGAATAAGTAAATTGAATTATTTCATTTTATTTTTTCCATATTATATTGATGTTCATGTTTAAAAGGATTTTGTTTTAGTTATACATTGCCTTAAATGTTTATTCTTATTTATGAAATCTTCCGCTATATTTTTATCCTTACTGAACATCTGAGCTCACCCCTTTCTATTTTTTATTTTTCCCTGGATATGAAGAATTATTTTATAAGTTACCTGTAGGGATAGTCTTAGGGGATATGAGTGTGGTCTATGGAAACAATATTGTTTTAGTTTTTCATTTTATGATATAATGTAAACCTTATAAATGTATCCATCACTTCCAAGGCTACTAAAATAATCGTTCTTTAGAGACTTAATCTTTTGTGATTATGTTAATGTTATATAATAATGCACTAACTCTAGGTAACCAGGGTCGGGGTATTACACAAGGAGTTCCAGGGAATTTGAAAATTTGACCAAAAAATGAAAATTTAAATTAGCACACCAATGTGGTGAGAATATAAGGTATATAGAACCAAAAAACCACAGAACAATATCAATATATATACAACATGATCAAATTATCAATTATACATGAATTAATATATATAATTGGGATTCTTGAAAAACAATATCATATGGAACAACATCATAATTATGAAACATATAAGACACGATATGAAAACCAAGTTACCACCTACCATAGATCTGTAGATAACTCCTCACTGTGTATCAGCATCATATTCAGATTATGTTGAAAGATATATGATAATTGCTTTAATTCCCTAAAATAGGGCGTATGAGAATGTATCGGAATAGTGAAATGGATTCAATGATTAAATCTGATTAGAGTTGAGATGCTATGAGAGATTACTATTAAGGATATAATGCTTCTATTAGATCAAATAGTGGAAATTATATGGGAGTTCTAGCTCAATGCCTATATTTGAGATGTTGAGCTCAAAATAATACTAAACCCATGTTTCATCAATTAGAAAAAACAAAGAAGAATAACAAAAATACTTTAGGTTTAATTGGGTGTTAAATAGAAATTCCACACAAAATTCGAGGGCAAATATTTTAGGCACATGGTTAGGGCTCACAGTTTGGAAACTATGTTAAAATCAAGTGATAGTACTCTATCTAAAAATCCTAAAATTTTGTATGGTCATGTGTCTTTGATCACATAGTTGTAGACAACGCATGAAACCTACAAGGGCCAATGCCTTTCTCTGTATTCCCATACACCCTGGGACGCATGGTTTTATATTGACTATGTTGGCAAGTTACATAGCCATTTTTCTAGAACTCTTGGATATAAACCATATTTGGATGCTCCTAGGACCTTACATAGGCTACAGAATACCAATAATACGATTAAAAAAAGAATTCAAATTGAAAAACTAATTATTCATAAGTTTTATAATAAAGTTGGGTCATTATAACCTCACCTCTTTAAAAAAACTTATCCCCAGGTTTCATTTAGGAGGGTAAATATGTATCATAAATAGAGTGTTTTGGACATTGTGATTGTATATAAGCTTCCCACTCACAGGTCTTGTCTTGTACTCAGTCATGATACCATATCACTAGTACTCAAGGAATTGACCATCCTTGGAGATTTCTCACACTCCAATCAACAATATACAGTTTATATTGTAACATCCCAAGTAAGTAATGAGTAATAGATATTTTTATCTATGTCTATTAATGAATTAGATAGTGGTTTAGAGGCTTAAAATGAAAATAAATCCAATCTTAAGCATTGAATACACTAATATTTTTAAAAGATTGTTTTACTGCCTTTTGATGGAAAACCATTTTTAAATCTATCTTTTGAAAATTTTATAAGCTATGTTTGTCAAAATAAACTTATTCTTTATGATTGGGACATCAAAATTTACTTTGTGTGAATTTTTGGTATTTTTCAGACAATGTTCATTTTTTAATAAATAGTGAAAAATACTGCATTTTACATCAAAACTGCTTTTTAATCTAATTTATTTATATGATTATATTATCATTTCAATTGGTTTTGAAGTGAAATTAGAATATATTTTTACCATTTAATCCAATGGTGGTCATTGGAATCAATTTCACTTTGAAATTGGACTTAAACTGGTGTCAATCTTTTGATACTTATTGTTTCATAAAAACACGCTATTTGTCATGACAGCGGGAATTAATTATTAAATTAATTAATGTGACTTATATGTTTTGAATTTTGTAAAATAGAATTCATTTTTTAATTCGTAATATCAAATATAGCGGAGGGTGAATTTTTGGTATTTTTCTAAAAAACATCAATTTTTGATGAATAGTGAAACCACTAAGTGGTACTTATAAAAACTGATTTTTCGTTTAAATGAAATTTTACCACTTCTGTGCTTTGAAATTCAAAAATCCGACATAAATGGTTGTCATTAAGAAATAAAATGTGATTCAATGAGATTAAAATAATTTTTTTGGTGAATAGTAACTTATTAATTTTTTAATCGCGATTAGAGGTAATTAGTATAGTTTAAGGTAAAAATAATGTTTTAATAATATGAAATGACATAGACACATGTCCTAACCTTATTGGATGTGTCATGGCCGACCAAGACAATCCATGGGTCAACTTGGGGACCCCATGGAGCCACTTTGGTTGGGAAATGACATAAATAACTTTTTATTTAATGTTAAAGTAAAAAGGACACAAACATAAGTTATTTTACTAAAACAATTTTTAAATGGGGTTATACAATTAAGATTTTTGATTATAAATATTCATGGGAAATATAAAAATATTTTCTATATCATAGTATTTGTTTTATATTTTTTAGACTTTAAATAAATTAAATTATTTATGACATCATGATGATGCAGCGATTACCTCATTAATAAAGGATTTAAATTAAATGAAAAGATAATGTAAAATCAATGACCTAAACATGTCCAAAACCTATTGGATCTGTATATTTCGAACCATTATCACCTTACCCTCTAATTATATCAATGTGGGACCTTTTGAATCCGAAAATCATTTTCAAATAAAGTAACATTTATTTACTTTCCAAGAGTGCCCCTCCTCTCCTCTTATAAAAGGCCCCCACCTCTACCTCCATACCCACACTCCCAAAGCCTTTGGCTCGGCCAACCCCTACCCATTTTGTCTCTCCACATCCCTCTCTTACTCCTTGAAGCCTCACTTTGGGCAGACGTATTCCCATGGAAGCCTTTGAGCTCAAACCAAAGGGAGTTAACTGATTTTAAGGAGATTAAAGAACAACCGAGTCAAGTCGGACCCGAGGTATGGGACTTCATCTCAATCTCCTTTAATTGAGTCATATTTTGTTTTATACACAACCTTATTTTATATGGTGTATTAAACCCTTTGAATTTTATGTTTATTCAAAAGGAATCTTTTTTATATGAAGCATTTACTAAACGACAAAAGGGAATGTTTTTGTCGTACATATGTGGCGACAACGACTTCTCCGCCGCCATGACCATTATTTGAGTTTTGACTTCCTCTACAAGCCATACCTTTTTTTAAAAGAAAAATAAATACCATGTTTTACTTTTCTTTTATTTTGGTATTGAAAATGGTTTTCATAATGTTTTTATATCAATGTGTTGTATTGATATCTTGTGATTGAAAGGTGGAAATGTTATGTTTCCTTTATGTATGTTTTATGTGATACGATTATGATGACATTCTTTGGAATTATTATGAAGACGGGTGGTTCCGTGATAAACTAAGGGTGGGTGAGCCCGATATAGCTCTCCAATGCATTGGGTAATGCGAAGGAGTGAAATATTAAGGTTTCTCCGAAGAGATTTAGGGAATATACTGTGATGGGTATTCCAAATGTAACCAAGAGGGTTACTCCCTACGTAAGAATGTTATGAATGCCTCAAGTTACCTTTATGTCTTATGAATTCTATGATTTATTCATGATTTGATGAGGTAAGTTAAAGTTCTTCTGTTTTATGGGTAAAGTATGATTTCATTCTTATGTATATATGTACCCATGTTTCCTTTCCATATTTTTTTATCCCTTACTGAGATTTTTATGCTTATCCCAAGTTTTTTGAAATGTTTTTCACAGGTCAAGGGAAAGGTACATGATATGATGATAGTGTCAAGGAAGTGTCATGAAAGAATCCATGTTTTATTTTAAATATGTTTCCATTGATGGGAAAGATTAATACTATCTTTATGTAACCACTTTGTTTATATGTGGAATGTAATGAAAGTTTTATGATCTAATTCTCTAAAACTCTAAACCTAAAAAGATCCTCAATGTGTAATCTTTTAATAACTCATGATTAAGTAAGGTTTAAGGCTGGGGCCTTATAGTTGGTATCAGAGGTTGGTTTAGATAACTTTAGGGGTTAGAATTCTATTAAATGATTATCCAAAAATATTTTTTTTATAGTCAAATTGAAGTGATATAGTATTTGAAGATTACCATGTTGCTTCATCTAAGACATGTTTGTTCAGAATGGTTTTCCGCAGAGGAAACATGGAAGCAGTGCTAGGAATGCATGCAGAAGGAAATAACCTTCCGAATCAGCATCCTGAGATGGTTGGAATTGGAACTGAATAGTTTGTTGCAGTAATGGCGCAGTTGACTCAAGCCAAAAATGGCGGTGGTATCTATACACAAGATCAGCCAGATCAACTGCAGAGGAACATGTCAGTGGTGGAACATTTCATGAGGCAACATCCCCCTTCATTCAGAGTATCATCTGACCCTGTGCTAGCTGAAGGTTGGATTAAAGCATTGGAGAAGATTTTCGATGTCATGGGGTGTTCAGACAATCAAAAGGTTAGCCTTGCTATTTACCGTTTGGAGGGTGAAGCAGATCAGTGGTGGTCGATGGTTAAAAATATCAGGGTCGCTGATGAGATTGATGCTCTCGATTAGGATGAATTCAAAGGTATGTTTCTTGAAAAGTATTTTCCTAAGGCTGTTTCACTTAGGATGGAAAACCAATTCTTAGAATTGAGGCAAGAGGAAGACTCAGTGGCTACCTATGAAGAAAGGTTCACTTGATTGGAAAGGTATGCTCCAAATTTTATCCGATATCTTGATAGTAAAATCAATCGTTTTTACTCAGGATTAAAGCCAAAATATCGAAGGGCATTAGATTCTCATGAGTTTAAAAGTTATGAAAATCTTGTTCGATGTGTTGAGAAGGTGGAAATGGAGTTTTCCAATGATCAAGTGTTATATAACAACCAGCAGAAGAAGAGACCAAAGTGGCAGGAGAAAGGGAAGAATTCATCAAAAAAGTTCGATGGTAAGAAATCTAAGTTTCCAGTTTGTGATAAATGTGGCAAAAGGCATGCTGGGGAATGTCTTTTGAAATCTGGAAAGTGCTACCGATGTGGTAAGATGGGACATAAGGCTCGTGATTATACTGAAAAAGAACAAGATGAAGGTAAGACCAAATTTGATTTACAGTTAGTGAAATGTTTTAAGTGCAATGAGATGGGTCACTATGAAAACGAGTGTCTGACAAAGAGCTTTAGTGATGGGAAGAAGTTCGACTACAAGCAGAAAGGGGTGGTGAAATCCTTTGCAACTACTTCAGTAGATGTCAGGCCATCAAATGAAGTTGTATCAGGTACTTTGTTTTTTCAGATTATGCCAGTGTGTTGTTTGATTCGGGGTCTACACATTCTTTCATCTCTGAAACCTTTTCTAGTAAAATGGGAATACCATCTCAAGAAATGACTCCTGAACTTTTGGTGAAAACACTTAGGGGAAATGTTGAGGAAAAAAGAATTTATAAGAATCTTCTTATCCTTATCTATGGAAAGAACCTACTTGCAAACCTTATTGTTCTACCTCTAGTAGAGTTCGATGTTATCCTGGTTATGGATTGGCTCTCTATTTACCATACTAAGATTCACTGTAGAGCTAAAGAAGTTTCTTTTCAGAAATACTTTCAGTTTGTGTACAAGAATGAACCCCTACTGTTGATAACCTATCAAGAGGCCAAGAAAATTGTAAAAGATGGAAATGAATGTTACCTTGCACACATCGTTGAAAATAAAGGAACTGTTCAGATTAATGATGTGCCATAGGTAAATGAGTATCCTGAAGTTTTTCTTGATGAGTTTCCTAGAATAATACCAGATCAGAAAGTTGAGTTTACTATTGACTTAGTTACCGATGCTAAGCCAATTTCAAAACCCCCTTATCGAATGGCTCACATTGAACTTTTAGAGTTGAAGGAGCAATTGCAAGATTTATTAGAGAAAGGTTTCATTCGACCTATCACATCAACATGGGGTGCTATGGTTTTATTTGTTAAAAAGAAAGATGGTTCAATGTGACTTTTCATTGATTATAGAGCCTTGAATAACATCACTGTTAAGAACAAATATCCTTTACCTCATATCGATGATTTGTTTGATCATCTCCAGGGAGCTCAGTATTTTTCAAAGATTGACTTGAGATCAGGGTACCATCAGCTGAAGGTAAAGGAAGCAGATGTTCCAAAGACCGCGTTTCGTACAAGATATAGCCATTATGAATTTGTAATAATGACTTTTGGGCTAACCAATGCACCCGCTATATTAATGGACTTAATGAATAGAATTTTCCATGAGTTCTTGGATAAGTTTGTAGTGGTTTTCATTGATGATATTTTGGTGTTTTCTAAAAGTAAATAGGAGCATGAATGAAATTTAAGGGTTATCTATCAAACCTCAAAAGAAAAGAAACTGTATAGAAAATTCAGAATGTGTGAGTTTTGGTTGCAAAAAATTTCTTTCCTTGGTCACATTGTTTCTAAAGATGGGATAACTATTGATCCTGCAAAAACAAAAGTTGTGGAAGACTGGCCAAGACCCACAAATGTAACTGCGATTCGTAGCTTCCTTGGTTTGGCAGGCTATTACTGAAGGTTTTTCAGAAATTTTTCACGGTTATCTAGTCCAATGACTAAGCTAACTCGGAAGGGTGTTAAGTTTATCTGGAAAAAATAATGTGATGATTGTTTTCAGGAATTGAAAATAAGATTGGTGAATGCTCCAGTTTTGGCACTACCATACAGGAATGGTGAGTTTGTTATATACAGTGATGCTTCATTGAAAGGACTAGGTTGCGTCCTAATGTAGAATGATCAGATAATTGCTTATGCTTCACGATAGTTGAAAACTCATGAGGTAAATTACCCTACACATGATTTGGAATTAGCTGCTGTTGTTTTCACTTTAAAATTTTGGAGGCATCATTTGTATGGAGTAAAGTGTGAAATATATACTGATCACAAAAGTCTAAAGTATATATTCACTCAGAAAGAGTTAAACATGAGATAGAGGAGATGGCTGGAATTAATCAAGGATTATGATTGTACAATTCATTACCATCCGGTAAAAGCAAATAAAGTGGCTGATGCTTTGAGTTGAAAAATTAATGCTTCATTAGTAATGTTGCGTTTGGAACGTGATCCTTTGGTTAAGGATTTGATGAACATTGGCATAGAAGTTGTTGGTGCAGGAAGTTCTTCTGTTTTGTTTCAGGTATCAGTGAGATCATCTCTATCAGATAGAATCAAGCAATCACAGAAGCAAGATAGTGAGTTGCAGAAAAAGGTAGAGCTGGTTCAGAAAGGTAAGTTGCCTGAATTCAACATTGATAATGATTGCATTTTGAGATTTGGGAAGATATTGTGTGTGCCTTGTGATTCACAGTTGAAGAGAGAGTTGTTATGTGAAGCTCATAGTTCTCCTTTTTCAGTTCATCCTGGCAGTACTAAGATGTACATAGATCTGCGGGAGTATTACTGGTGGGATGGAATGAAAAGAGATATTGCTGATTTTACTGTGAAGTGTTTGACTTGTCAGTAGGTTAAAGTAGAGCGGCAGTTATCGAAAGGGATGCTTCAGCCTTTACCAGTGCCAGAGTGGAAATGGGAGAATATATCCATGGACTTTTTTGTGGGATTACCAAAGACATCTAGAGGTAATAATGCAATCTGGGTTATTGTTGATCGCTTGACTAAATCTGCTCATTTACTTGCTATACGAGATAATTTTTCCCTAGATCAACTTTCCTATTTGTATCTTAAGAAGATAGTCAAGTTATATGGATTTCCTCTCTCCATTGTATCTGATCGTGATCCTAGGTTCACTTCTAACTTTTGGAAAGGCCTTCAGAAGTCGTTGGGTACTGAATTAAATTTTAGTACAGCATTTCATCCTCAATCAGATGGGCAGTCAGAATGAACAATTCAGACCTTGGAGGATATGCTATGAGCTTGTTCAATGGATTATTAGGGAAGTTGGGACCAACATCTTTCTTTGGTTGAATTTTCATATAATAACAGTTTTCAGTCCAGTATACAGATGGCACCATTTGAGGTGTTATATGGGAAGCGGTGTCGAACTCCAGCTTTCTAGGATGAAGTGGGTGAAAGGAAGTTGATGGGACCAGAATTGGTAGAAGAGATGGCAAAAAAAGTTCAGCTGATTCAGAAGCACATGAGAACAGCTCAGAGCAGGCAGAAGAGTTATGCGGATAACCGGAGGAAGGATCTATCTTTCGAGGTAGGTGATCATGTTTTTCTCAAGGTTTCTCCTTGGAAAAGTGTGATGATATTTGGTAAGAAAGGAAAGCTGAGTCCAAGGCTTATTAGACCATATGAAATTCTGGAGAGAGTTGGATCAATTGCATACCGGGTGGCTTTACCTCCGAGTTTATCTCAGTAACACAATGTTTTTCACGTTTCGATGTTGAGAAAGTATATGCCAGATCCATATCATGTTTTGAGTCCAGAGGTAGTTCAGCTGGAAGAGAACCTATCTTATGAGGAACAACCGGTCCAGATTCTTGACCACAGGTAGCAAGTGTTATAGAATAAGGTGATTAATCAGGTAATGGTTTTGTGGAAAACCACATGATGGAAGAGGCAACATGGGAATCTGAAAATGCAATGAGGGATAAGTACCCCCATTTATTCGATAAATAAATAAATTGCGGGGACGCAATTTTCAAAAGGGGGGAAGGATGTAACATCCCAAGTAAGTAATGAGTAATAGATATTTTTATCTATGTATATTAATGAATTAGATAGTGTTTTAGAGGCATTAAATGAAAATAAATCCAATCTTAAGCATGAAATACACTAATATTTTTAAAAGATTGTTTTACTGCCTTTTGATGGAAAACCATTTTTAAATCTATATTTTGAAAATTTTATAAGCTATGTTTTTAAAAATAAACTTATTCATTATGATTGGGACATCAAAATTTACTTTGTGTGAATTTTTGGTATTTTTCAGACAATGTTCATTTTTTTAATGAATAGTGAAAAATACTGCATTTTACATCAAAACTGATTTTTAATCTAATTTATTTATATGATTAGATTATCTTTTTAATTGGTTTTTAAGTGAAATTAGAATATATTTTTACCATTTAATCCAATGGTGGTCATTTGAATCAATTTCATTTTGAAATTGGACTTAAACTGGTGTCAATCTTTTGATACTTATTGTTTCATAAAAACACGCTATTTGTCATGACAGTGGGAATTAATTATTAAATTAATTAATGTGACTTATATGTTTTGAATTTTGTAAAAAAGACTTCATTTTTTAATTCAGAATATCAAATATATCTTAGGGTGAATATTTGGTATTTTTCTGAAAAACTTCAATTTTTGATGAATAGTGAAACCACTAAGTGGTACTTATAAAAACTGATTTTTCGTTTAAATGAAATTTTACCACTTCTGTGTTTTGAATTTCAAAAATCAGACATACATGGTTGTCATTAAGAAGTAAAATGTGGTTCAATGAGATTAAAATATTTTTTTGGTGAATAGTAACTTATTAAGTTTTTATTCGCGATTAGAGGTAATTAGTGTAGTTTATGGTAAAAATAATGTTTTAATAATATGAAATGACCTAGACACTTGTCCTACCCATATTGGATGTGTCATGGCCGACCAATAAAAAACATGGGTCAACTTGGGGACCCCATGGAGCCACTTTGGATGGGAAATGACATAAATAACTTTTTATTTAATGTTAAAGTAAAAATGACACAAACATAAGTTATTTTACTAAAACAATTTTTACATGAGGTTATACAATTAAGATTTTTGATTATAAATATTCATTGGAAATATAAAAAGATTTCTGAAATCATAGAATTTTTTTTATAATTTTTAGACTTTAAGTAAATTAAATTATTTATGACATCATGATGATGCAGCGACTACCTCATTAATAAAGGATTTAATTTAAATGAAAGGATAATGTAAAATCAATGACCTACACATGTCCAAAACCTATTGGATGGATATATTTTTAACCCTTATCACCTTACCCTCGAATTATATTAATGTGGGACCTTTTGATTCCAAAAATCATTTTCAAATAATGTAACATTTCTTTACTTTCCAAGAGTGCCCCTCCTCTCCTCTTATAAAAGGCCCCCACCTCTACCTCCATACCCACACTCCCAAAGCCTTTGTATCGGCAAACCCCTGCCCATTTTGTCTCTCCACATATCTCTCTTACTCCTTGAAGCCTCACTTTGGGCAGAAGTCTTCCCAAGGAAGCCTTTGAGCTCAAACCAAAGGGAATTACCCGATTTTAAGGAGATTAAAGAACGACCGAGTCAAGTCGGACCCAAGGTATGGGACTTCATCTCAATATCCTTTCATTGAGGAATATTTTGTTTTATACACAACCTTATTTTATATGGTTTATAAACCCTTTTTACTTTTACGGTTATTCAAAAGGAATCTTTTTTATACGAAGCGTTTACTAAATGACAAAAGGGAATGTTTTTGTCGTACGTATGCAGTGACAATGACTTCTCTGCCGCCATGACCATTATTTGAGTTTCGGCTTCCTCTACAGGCCATAACGTTTTTTAAAGAAAAAGAAATACCATGTTTTAATTTTCTTTTATTTTGGTTTTCAATATGGTTTTCATAATGTTTTTATATCAATGTGTTGTATTGATATCTTGTGATTGAAAGGTGGAAATGTTATGTTTCCTTTATGCATGTTTTATGTGATATAATTATGTTGAGGTTCCTGGGCATTATTATGAAGACGGGTGGTTCCATGATATTCTAATGGCGGGTGAGCCCGATATAGCTCTCCAATGCATTTGGTAACATGAAGGAATGAAACGTTAAGGTTTCTCCGAAGAGATTTAGGGAATATACTCTGATGGGTATTCCAAACGTAACCAAGAGGGTTACTCCCTACGTAAGAATGTTATGAATGCCTCAAGTTACCTGTATGTCTTATGATTTCTATGATTTATTCATGATTTGATGAGGTAAGTTAAAGTGCTTATGTTTTATGGGTAAATTATGATTTCATTCTTATGTATATATGTACCCATGTTTCCTTTCCATATTTTTATATCCCTTACTGAGCTTTTATGCTCATCCCATGTTTTTTGAAATGTTTTTCACATGTCAAGGGAAAGGTACATGATATGATGATAGTTTCAACGAAGTGTCAAGAAATATTCCATGTTTTATTTTAAATATGTTTCCATTGATGGGAAAGAATAATACTATCTTTATGTAACCACTTTGTTTATATGTGGAATGTAATGCAAGTTTTATGATCTAATTCTCTAAAACTCTAAACCCGAAATGATCCTCAATGTGTAATCTTGTAATAACTCAAGATTAAGTAAGGTTTACGGCTGGGGCCTTATAGATACTCTTCAAAGGAAGCATCATCATCTAACTCATCCTCATTAGGTTGAGTGATGTGTGTCTAGTCTGGGTTGTATCAGTGATGATGAGATACATGAAAGACATCATGCTTAGGCTAGTATCTCTAAGAATGTTTCAAATGGTATGTCGTTGATCTGATCTATTTCACAACCTCTAAGAGTCCAACAAATCTTGGTGAGTACTTAACCTAGGTCTTAATACATCTATTTCATGGTCCATGTGAGACTCGAAAGAAGACCCTGTCTCTGACCATGAACTCGAGAGGTCAACAAAATCTATTGGCATATGACGGATGTCTGGAATGAGCTATCAAAATTCTCTTTCTAATCAACTAGAACTGCTCTGTAGTATCCTAGATGAGACATGGTCCAAGCATAGATTCTATCCCCGCCTCTATCCATCACGTAGGTGAGTGGAAAGTTCTACCATATCATTCTTCATAAGGATCCATATCAATGATATCCTAAAAGAAGTTATTATAAGTAAACTCCACAAGATTATTGTGTTTCTCCCAAGAACCTTCAAGTAAAGGACACTTGAACAAAGCATGTCCTATATAATCACAATCATATTCTCCATCTATCAATCAGTCTATAGGTGATAGGCCCTGTGAAAAATTACATGTTCACACAAGGCCTTCTTCCACCCCAGCTAGAACCATAATGTAAAAAAGAGAATCTCTATGATAAATGATAGAACGAGGATCTCTATAAATATTTACAACCTCTCTGACATACGTCCATCCTAGCTCATCTAACCGTAAGGTCTCTTGAAAAGGTATGAAGTGTTCCGCCTTCATCAAACGATCTACGAAAACTCACAGAGTACAATTTCCACAATGTGATATAGGCAGACCAGTCACAAAATCCTAAAAAAAATCATTCCATTTCCACTCAAGAATGTAAAATGGCTATAAATTCCATGATGTTCACTGATGTTCTACTATAAACTACTGATGGGAGGAACACCTACTGATGAATCTAGTAATCTCATGTTTCATACATGGCTACCAATACTAGCATTTAAGATACAAATACATTTTCTTGACACCAGTGAGAACTGCCTATGGTGAGGCATGGAATTCTAACATAATCTCATCTAGGACGATTTTTGGGAACCATAGACACCAATGGATCAATATGGTATCATCCCCATCCACTGTCCAACCTAAATATGTATCATTATTTGAAATTATTTTCCTCGATAAAAGGCCTTCAGGATTTGATAATTATCTCATTATAACCCAATATAGAAGAGTAGAATTCGCTACTAAGTCTGAGAAGATAGTCTAACCATGGTTCTCTTAAACATCAACAAGAATCTTTGGGAATAATTCCATATGTTTTCATTCACCACATGATTCTTGAACTGCATATTTCTGAGTCTTTCAACTTAGTGAATTGACTACTAAATTCAACTTCCCGTTCATGTAGGAATTCTCGACATTGAATGACTATAGGTACTCAAACCACCTGTGTTTCTTGAGATTCAAATCCCACTCTATGGATATATATTTTATACATTTTTGTTTAGTGAATACCATAAAATTCTCCCCCATAAGATATTGACTTCAACAACGTACGACATGCTCTATTGTTGTGATCATGAAGTCATGTGTCAAGTAATTCTGCTTGTGAGGCCCCAATAGACAAGACACATACCTGATGACTCACTCATACTACATTAGAAAAGTTCCAATCCCAATACCTAATATATCATAGTATACATAATAGATCTTTCTTGTATCCAACATAATATGTATCGATGTTTAACATAATCTTCCCTTCAACTCCAGAACGGTTACTACATAGGCTTCAGACCCTAGGTATTTCATAGCCTTCATTTTCAATCTTGTAAACAGAATAATAGGGTGTGACAAATAATCATTCAATCATCAATAATATCCATCAAATTTCTAAAAAGAAATGTAAATTTAAAAGATTCTCTTGAGCTACTCCCAGAAAACTACAACTCTCTATTTCTTTGGGTCTACAAAAACCCCAAACTCCAAGACGATGTGAACCAAGAAGTGGAATTTATCAATCCAAAAGATTCATTTATTGATCATAATATAGATATGATTATCTCCCAGTTTACTCAACATGATCATCATCATCATCTTCATTATTATATATTTTTTATTCAAGGAGGTACAACAAAAGCTCGAAGATCCTCGGAATAAAGCAACTCGAGGACTAGGGGGTCTAAAATAGTGAATACGAAGGGCGCCCCCATGAATTAGATACACAACCTCAGGATTCAAGGAGGTGAAATTGTGAATAAATGTTCCATCCGAGCCAGGGATAGAATGAGAGTCGAGGTAGTCCACGAATTTATTCCCCTCTCTCGATGTATGTGTAACTAGAATATTGCTTCTCAAGAGCTCTTTGCATCTCCTTATGAAGTACATAACCGACCATGGGGAGGAACCTCTGTTATTCAAGGAGTCATGGATGATCCTCGAGTTAGTTTCCACATGAGAAATTTCAATATTGTTCTAATTACATAGATTGAGCCCAGTGAAGAGAGCCTTGGCCTCCGCCTGAAGAGAACTTACATTACCAAAGTGGGCTGTGAAAGCAAGGTTCACACTCCCTCCTGAATTCCAAACCACTCCTCCTCTTCGCATGGTACCTGAAATGCAGGATCCATCTGTGTTAAGCTTCAAAACATTTGCTGGAGAATTACATCTTACCCATTGCCCCTATATTCTATCTAAGGTAGGAGCCTTGTCGGGGCCAACCTGCAACATCCTTAGGGAGAGGGCCTCTCACCAGTTCTTTAGCAGGGAGACAATGTCCACTAGCAGGCATTTTATTCTAACAATGATGGCCCTCCCGGTGGATTTAATCCCTTCATATTTTTCCTTGTTACAGGCCTGCCAAAGGCACCAACACATAGCACTGAGAACCACAAAATGGGACATTCTCTCTGAACCTTTATCTAGTATTACCTGGAACCACTTCTCAAAGACCGAATACCCTCGAAGCTCATTAGAGGAGACCGCTGTAAAAATGCCAAATCACTACCACACCTCCTTACCCCACTCTCCCTCAAATAAAATATGATTTGTGCTCTCCTCATTATTTATGTTATAGCACTGACACCATGATTCAATGCTAATTCTCATTTTCTGTATGTTCACATCGGAAGGGATCGTCAAGTTACTTAATCTCCAGACCAGGAAATTGTACATGGTTGTAATTCTGCTACACCACAGTAAAGTATTCTAATTGTCCAGCTGTGCCTAAGAAGTGGAAATCCTATGGAAGTCCTTTGAGGAGAATTTCCCAGACTAGGATAGAGTAAACACAGATTCTTCCAGCTCTAAATTGATAAGGATGGAGTAAAAAATCTCTTTCTAGCTCTTATCCAGAACAACATTAACTAATGTTGGGTAAGAGCTTTCCTCCTTGAAAGTAATTGAAGGCCCTGGGCACCTTGGGAATCCAATCACGGATCCCGCCCAATTGCTATTTCAGAAGGAAATATTGCCATCTCCCACAATCCAGCAGGGGTGTTGATGAAGATCCGACAGCAGGGGACAAATCAAATTCCATAAGGGTGATCCTGGGATGCTTACACTTTCAATATAACTAGTGTGGTTGTGTTTCATGATCCTCCCCCATAGGGTCTGCTTCTCCACGATCTCCAAAGCCAGCTTTCCATGCATGCACTGCACAGTACTCCCGATGCTTCTGACATTGATGCCCCCCTCATTAATAGGTCGGGCCATTCGGTCCCAAGAGACCCAATGCCTCTCCCCTTCCAATAGACCATCTCAAAGAAATACGGCTAAGACCCTATAAATAGCATTGATAACCCCTTTTGGCACTTACGTTGAAGCCATTACATGCACCGGGATGGCATCCAGAACACTGTTAATGAGAGCGATACACCCCCCAAAGGATAAAAAGTGGTTTTTCTAATTGATAAAATGGCACGTGATCCTGCACACCATCTGATCAAAGTCACGAATGCACATCCTTCCTGAGGATATTGGAGATCCCAGGTATTCCATAGGAAAGGATCTGGGTAGCATGTCCATTCTATTGCATAGGGCCACAACCCGGCTCGCTGCACACTAGTTGGAAATGTACAGGTTGCTTTTGGAATGGTCGATCAGCTGGCCGCTCTAGTAACAGTACTCCTTCAAGATACTATTGATCACCTGCGCAGATCGCTTCCCTGGATTCGAGAAAATAATTGTGTCATCTGCAAACAACAAATGGGAAATGTGAGGAAGGTTTATTTTCCTTCTGAAGGTAAGTAAACTACCAATGGAAATTGCCCTGTTTAGGATCCTGCTAAGAATGTCATGCATAAGAATGACGATACATAGAGAAATCAGGTCGCCTTGTCGTAAGCTGCGGGAGGTCTTGAAGAAGCCTTGGATTTTCCACATGAAAGAGACATACATCCACAGAGAACTTAAACATCTGAAAAGAATGTCCGAGAACTTGTGGGACATACCCATGAGAGCCAGTACCCAGTTGATGAACCCCACTCTTGTCTATCATATGCCTTTCTCATGTCTAGTTTAATGACAATATTTGAGCCATGGGCCTTATTATTCAGGTCCATTAACATTTCATGTGTTAGGGAAATCGCCCCCTGGATTGATCTTCCCCTCACAAACCCATGTTTCTCAATGGAAATCCACCAAGGAAGACGCATGGCTAGCCTCCTGTTGATGATTCTCTATAGAAACATGTAGGGGAAATTGCACATGCTCACGGGCTGGTAATTGAGAAGAAAGGAGGGAGCTTTCACTTTTGGGATAAGGACTAGAGTCATGGCACTAGAAAATCGTGGGAGGGTTCCTCCTCAAAAAAGTCATGAATATCAGAGACTAGGTCCTCCTTAACAACTTCCCATGAGGCTCTGTAAAACGATCCAGGGAAGCAATCCAGCACCAGAGCACTCTCTGGATCGAGGCTCATCAAGGCTGCATGGATCATGAATAAACCAATATATTGTCAACAAAAACAACCACAAATGAATCCAGATACAAGTGGGTGACCTAATTCATAATGTCCAAGAAAATATTGGGTGTGTTCGTTAGTCTGAATGCCATAACTAGGTACTCATATAGATCATACCAACTCCTAAATGTTGTGGGTGGTATGTATGAACTCTTTTCATGAACCTGATGATATCCTGACCTCATATATATTTTTTTAAACACTTTCCATCCTTGAAGTTGATCAAATAAGTTGTCTATTCTAGTAAGTGGATATTGATTCTTTACTGTGTGTCGATTCAACCGATGGAAAACTTTGAAGATCTAAAGGGTATTATCCTCCTTCTTAGAGATAAGGAATTGTGGACCATAAGGAGATGTGTTTGGGCATATAAAACTGTTATCATATAGATCTTACAACTACTTATTGAGCTCCAAAATCTCCTTGGGTACTATCCTATAAGGATAAATGGTCAGCAGTGATGCTCCCAGTGTCAAGTCAATAGTAAACTCCACCTATAGCATCATTGGGAAACCATATATTTCTTCAAAAAAATACATCTCTATAATTCTCCACTACATAAGGAAAATCAGATGTTCTTAACCCCTTGTCATTAAGGAAAAGACAATAAATCTGAGTTGTCACACTACCTAGCATCTACTGCACAGGTCCTCCTTAGGTTTCACTAATATTCTACTCTCCCTTACGTGCATTCCTAAAACCCTATCGTGATATAAACATCACCCTCTAACGATATCATCTAATATGTGATCTCTAGAGAAATAACCATTACATCTTAATGATTATTCAAAATCCATCATGCTAAGGGTGCATAGATTCTACCTGAGAACGTAATTGTCTATCTTAAGGGGATAGTCCCTATAATGGATAAATCCCTTTAAATGGATATCAAATGGTTTTTCTAGCATTAAAACATTCTGAAATTTCTCAATAATGATATATAGACTACCCATAATAGTATTTGATATAAATGAGTGAGAAAATATTATCTAAAATAAATAATACTCTAAATTTGGGACTATAAAAATAGTACCTCATACAGTAGTAGGATTAAAGCTCTACTCCTCTAGTGTAGGATGGAATGCATTTTACTACATGTACCACATCCCAGAGTCATTTTCTAGCTTCACTAAGATATCCTACTCAATGGTGCTAAGAATATTATGTTTGACTACCTCAATATCAAATGCCTACTTTTCATGATCGGTCAATGGTATTATAGTCTGATTCCTAACATGATCATACTGGTCAAGATCCTAACTGAGGAGTAGGTGCATATCCCATATCACAAGGCACTAGAGGGAATGTCCTACAGAAATTCATAATATGGCACATCATTATGAATCATATATACTTGACTATATCATACCAGCATTGTGGTTTTTTATGTCTCAGCTTCCTTCACTAGTGACAACCCACAAAGATATTTGTGTGAGGAGTCTAACTGATGTTTCCTGCAAGAGTGTCCTCAAAGTTCCTCTCCCTCCTATAATATGAGCCACTGATAGCTCTAGGTTATGAACTTCACTGACTCCCACCTTCATCTTCCCTCAAGATTCTCTCTATAAAAAGGTCTTGGTTGATGGTTTCAAAAATGTTCATCAATAAATACACATTGACTTGTGATCAAATAAATAATACCAACCCATCTATAAATTTCTTAATGGTCATAATATCATCATCATCTTGATAAGGGTAGAACCACTACAACTCGGTGAGATGAGTAGAATACTCCATGATAGACATGATCCCCTACAGTAGGTTCATGAATTATCTAGCTCGGTCAACTCTCAGAGTTTGGAGAATAAAGTGTTCATATAAGCTGGTCTAAAAATCTAGCCAAACCATGCCACAATGCTGATCCACCATGGTGTTAACATCCCACCACTACATGGATCATTCATTAATCATATTATCTTATAGTTTAACACTCTTCTCTGTAATCATCTCTAGATGTATAATATAGATAATATAACATTAATCCATGACTTTATATCATGTAGTCCACCACCCACCAAGAATGTGGGAGGATACTACAACAAAAACATCAAAGTCAACTCTTTCATGATCAAGGTAGGTCAAGAAACACCTTGCATTGACTGAATCATATGTGGTAAACCCTTATAGAACTGGGCATCAGTGCCCATATCAAGAACTGAAATAGGTTCCACTGGTGGCACTGCGAGAGGAATCATTGGAAGCTCAATGCCCGCCCCCTTAGAAGCATTGTTTTCACCACCTTAGGGGTGTAAGATTGAAGGGTGTCAAGGAGGCATGACAAAATAATTATAAATGGATGCCTCATTTTTTATTTAAAACATTATAACATAGAATATAATAAAAATTGGTAGGTATAAATCTTTCATATGAGAATGATCATGCCTCTCTACATGCATCATAATCCTAGTCTATATTGTATAAGGAGTCCATAATAAGACATAATAATGTTATAGATTCCTGATTACCCACTACTAAGGTCAGACTTGGATCCAATTATCTATGTTATACATACATAAAATTGTTATTTTCAATGTAAATATCATATTCGTTTTGGAAGTGTAATAGTGTCAACATTTAAATCACTTGGAATGGTTGAATCATATGGTCTACCATTTTATTAAACAAAAAGGATTATAGTCCTTATGAATAAAAACACTGAATCAAGTTTACCCACACCATAACACATTCCTACTCATGTGATGAATGGAGCATAGCTCAACATGCCATAATTTCCTGCTTATGGTGTCTACATTAACCTATTCAAGAAAACACTATCATGTTAAGACAATAAATTTAAATATCAATAATGTATTTCCCAATCCCTATAATAAGTGTCATCACAATTAAATATAATCAAGTCACTAAAAATATGTGATATGAAAATTCATTTTAAAAATAAACGCAACATAGAAAAATCCTTGACATATTACTCCTATTGTTCCTGTTAATGATGTATATACTAATACTCTCGGCCCTCATTACATCAGACCAAGGATAAAATAAAGCCTAAATAAGAACAATAACAATAACCATAATAGAGCAAGTTTTTCACCCAATGGAGATATGATATCGATAGTAATTTGATAAAATAAAACAATAATTATAAATTTGGAAACTTGACATTTACCCCAAAAATTGGATTGTGAGGTCCAAGCATAGCTTTTGAACACGTTCCAAGAAATTGAAATATCTAATATATTGTCTCCAAATATTAATTCAATAATGGAACCAATATGATTGCACTTTGTAATGTTCTAAATGAGGATCCACATAACCCATATCCCACGTTGGTGGGACACATTTCCCTAATAGAGTCTCCATGGATTCCATAGGCCTGTGACTTGCAGTGAGGTTATAAAAGTGTTATAGTGGTGAGACTATAAACTCATGTTATAGTATAATAGAGGATAATATCAGATACAATCAATAGTAGAAGCATAATATAAACATATAAAATCAATAAAATACAATCATAAATAGATAATTGAATAAGTAAGCTATTGAAGAAATAGATAATCGAATAATTTCTAAATCTAACCAAAAACCTCATCAGTATTGTTTGATACATGGATTCATGTAATTCTATAATACGGAAAGGAAGCAGAAAGATACAAGCATGATACACAATAATACAAAAAAAAGACAAAAATGATAAAATAGATTCATAATCATCACGAACCTATGTCTGATCTTCCACTCCAAAGATCCCACTAAAGGTAAGCATGTCAACATCCCAAAGTTGGCTGCTTTACATTATCAATACTTGTAGACAATTAATCTTCTTAGGTGCCAAAGGTTTCCTATGTACGGTTTGAGATAAAATCTCAGTAGGCCACTACTAATGGTGTCTACATGCAATCCAAGAAGTGATTATAACTAAATAGTGTTCAGGTATAATATAAACTATAAATCATTAAAGAATGAATAAATAACCCACATGCTCAGGTTCCAGAGGACAATGGTGGTTCTACCTACTTCATCACATTACTGGAAGGAGTTTCTAAATAGAAACTATATATTTAGTAATAATATTAATATCCTATAATTATATATATTTCATTAACCTATATTATCCATGTTTGTATGGATATAAGTGGCCATATACCTAAAATACAAGTGCTAGATGGATCGGGGTGTAACTCAGAAATCCATTACCAGTCTAACGATCCTATAGTATCATGAAATAGGGTACATTACCTACATCCCCGTAGAGTGAGAGATTCAATTTAACAACACTCGTTATGAAAACTGATACTTCATAGAAACACACTAATCACGAACCGTGGTGTATAAATCCCAACAACAATATATTTTCACCAGAGTGAGACATCATGCTCAACACCCAATGTAAGGGAGTGGGATTTCCCTCCTTGATCAATACCCATTACCGTTGTATCATAGCCTATATAAAGGAATATTATAATTATTACTAGTATGGGGAATTACCTCCAATCCATTTCACTAACCATTCCCCCATATATAAAATGGGTATAATCATTTACTACATTATACACAAGAAACATTCTCTTATTCATTTTTTATAAACATTATTAAATGCATGGTCAATTGTAATGTAAAATTGGAATGAGGAATTACCTCCTGTATATGTTGATTTCTAATTTCAATGGATCCATTCAAGTCATTTTAATTCACATCAACATTCATATTGAGCATTTTATTAAGAATAAACAAAGGGGCATGGTGTTACCATCCCTTGGGGTCAATCCATTTTAGGCCAATTGATTCACTATAGGTGATGTATCCTCCATTCTTGAGCCAACCCACGTGATCAATTCCATTTAATTAATTTATTTTACTAAAACATTACAAACCCATTTATAAGCTCAAAGAGTCACTATGGATGTGACATGCACAACAACCCAATTTCTTATTTGGTAAAATCAATCCATAAGATATATAAACAGATAACAAGTTCTTTGGTTATCATTTATTACCCACGATTTAAGTTAAATTTAATTTAAAATCTAATCCATAAGGAATAAGAAGTTTCTAACACTTTGAAAAATTGACCAAAAATGGCCAATTCCACTGGGCACACACATGGGGAGACCATATAACGTATATATATATCATAAAACCCATTATACATGGATACATATGCATATAATATGATAAAAGGAGAAAATAGACATGAAGAAGCCAATATAATTGGGATTCTCAAAAAAGTCCAATTGATAGAGCAAATAATTTCAATTAATTTAAATTGAATATCATTTTTTTAAACCCACAAAAGTGTTCCTCTAAGATGAATTGTTTCATTTTTATGATATTGGTGTTATTTTGAGCAGAATAGTTAAAATTGGCCATTTTGGATTTTTAATAGTTTTAAATTATTAATTTAGATTGGACATAACATTATCTACACCAATTAAAATTAAAAAATTTATTCTTTTCCAGATTCTACACATCCAGGGATTCATTTTCTATTTTTAGACTAAAATCTGAATAGTCCATATGGAAGCTCCAATGAAGCTCACAAGTTGGATAAAGAAAACTGTTTGCAGTTATGCCTAGTTTTGGTGTGGGCTCCATAACTCATCCATGGTGGTCCCAAATGTTGTGACATTCGGTGGTTGGACGCAAAATGAGTTTTGGAGCATATGTTATGAAGTATAGAGCGTGTGAATTGGCCGTTTAGGGGGTTATTAAATCACCCTAATCTGGAGGATTGCGTTTTGGAGAGTCTGAGTGGACAGAATAAATGCTTATAGTAAAAAGGTCATAACTTTCTGAATACTTGTCAAAAGCTTATGAAATTTTGAAGGGACATGGAAAAGGTAATTATGAACAACATTAAAGAAGGGATAAACGCGTTAAGAGGTCATTGAATGGGGATAAAATGCGTCAACATCTGGGAGAAAAATCCTGGCTATAAAAGAGGGAGAGCTCCACCCTCTCAAAGCATCCCATTCTCCACCTCATTCCTTCCGAGACCCCAAGAAGGATAACTTTTCAGCTTTATCTTTTATTTATTTTTTTCATAGTATTGTAATGCCTTATTTTTCCCCATTCATCTCGATTACCCTTACCATGGTGGGGTAAAAATTTGGAGTGATTGGGGGAAGTGTTGGTTTTCTATAATGTAATGCTTGAGTTCTTGGATGCAATTGAATAAATTTCTTTATAATTCAAAGTTGTTTCCAATTTCATATATAGGATTTTATTATCAAGTGGGATTGTACTTGAATATTAATTCAGTTGTTGATTTTCTCCTTGGTAAAATAATCATAATCTCCCTCTACTAATTTCTGGTTTATATAAAATGGAATAAACCAGGAATTAGTGGTGAAATACTCGACGATCGTCAGTACATGTAAAAGGTGTAGTGAATGTTCTTGATTGTTTGGGATAAACAAAACTCAATCAGGTATTTCCAATTTCAATTAAGAATATTCAATACAACTATTTTACACATGGAATGAGAGTTGACCAAATCGAGATCTTTGTAAGGTTTAATCTCACAATAATAATTTCACCAAGGAAGTGAGAGGAAATGATTGTGGAAACTCACTTTAATAAACAAAGAAGAAGTGGTTTGAATTAAATTGAACAAGGATAACATTACAATTAAGAAACCGACCCCGACCTAATCACCCTTTTTAATATCATATTTTTAAATCATTTTAATTTCAAATTTCATTTCAAAAACCAAAAAATTTTACCCTTGTTTTAAAGTGACAAGCCATTTTGTGTGCACTCCTCTTTGAGAGACATCCTAGGTCAACCACATTACTACATTTTAACATAGTAAATAATTGTTTTTCCATTCCCTATGATAGGTGTGCATCAAACTTGGCGTCGTTGTCGGGGAGGAAATGCAACAAAAAAAATCAAAATTGAATGACCCGCAACTCAAAAGAACCATTAATTGAATTTGATTTAGAAATTGATAGAACATTAACCCAACTTAGAAAAAGAAATCTACCAGAAAACATTGATGAAATAGATCTGTCATATTCAAGTGAAACTCCTAGTGTTCACTCTGAACCTGAAATCATGGCTAGAAATCCCAACCAAACCCTGTGTGATCTTCGTGCACCACAATTTTCCATTCAAAATAACCAACAAGTTTCACCCATTGAACCAAATGATTTTGAATTACATTTCAATATGATTCATGTGCTTCCAAAGTTTCATGGTCTTGTAGGAGAAGATCCAAATCGTAACATGCAAGAATTCATATACACTTGCTCAAGCTATAGGCCAAGAGGTGCACCCGAAGGCCAATTTCAGTGGAGGGCATTCCCCTTTTCACTTGAAGGAGCAGCTAAATAATGGTTGTACAACCTGCAACTAGGGGAGATCAGTGATTGTGAAGACCCAAAAAGAAGTTTCATGCAAATATTCTTTCCCATATCGAGGATTACTGCCATCAAGAAGGAGATTTACATCATACAAAAATCAACTGGAGAAACCCTCTACGAGTACAGGGAGGGATTCAAGAAGCTATGTTCCAGCTGCCCACATTAAGAAATGGAGGAACATAAATTCCTTGTGTTATTCAACCAAGGACTTATGGATAATGATCGAAATCTTCTAGATTCCTCATCAGGGGGTCCCTGATTGAAAATTCGCCTACAGATATCAGAATACTAATTGGGAAGATTGTTCAAAACTCACAACAATTTGGACTAAGAGGAATGGGAGCCAGGGGGATACATGAGGTAAAAACATCTGATTCATCTACATTAATTGAAACCAAAGTTGATGACCTTGCAAGTTTAGTCCGTCAAATGGCTATAAAAAAGCAAATGGACAAGAAGATTCTGCTCAGGTATGTGGTTTATGTTATTCTTCCACTCATTATATTGACTAGTGCCCTAAGATACAGGGGACAGAATACTATGATGCGGCTTTTCAATCAAGACTATTCCAAAAAAATCAACTGCATCAACCCCAATCCCAACAATGATATAGGAACCAACAAAACCAAATGAGACCATTTAACCAGCACCCCAGTCAACCTCCTTAACACCAGCAGCAATACCAGAACCCCCTCCCTTCCAACAATCTTATAAACAGCCCATCCAAGATCAAAAATCTTTTCAGCCACCACTATTCCAAAGAAAGACATATGAAAAACCATCCACCATCTCACAACATTATGTGGAACAGCTACAATCCAAGTATGAGGTCCTAGAAGATAAGGTTGAAAAGCTGGAAGACACAGTGGGTAGTATTATTGAAATCATGTCTAAGAATCCAAGAATTCTTCCATCCCAAACAGTGCCAAATCCTAAAGAGAATGTTAGTGCAATCATTAAGAGAAGTGGAAAAGAAATCCCACCTCCATTCTACCCTAAACCTGAAATAATACCACTTATTCTGAGGGAGAATGATTTAGAAAGTCTTGTGAAAATCCACCAAGAAGATGAAAAGGAAGAGGAGGAGGAGAAGGATTGGCCATAGAATAAAAAACAAGAAATTCCAATGCAAATAAAACAAAGGGAGAAGAAAGACTTACCACCACTATTTCCAACAAGGATGATCGAATCAAAGAAATTGCATGAAGAAGCACTTCAAAAAGAAATTCTGGACACCTTCCAGAAAGTGGTAATCAATATCCCCCTACTTCAATCTGTTAAAAAAATTCCAAGGTATGAAATTTTTTTGAAAGATCTTTGCACCAAAAAGAGAAGAATTCATGGGAATGAAAGAATCAACTTGGGAAGAAGTGTCTCTGCCCTTATCACGCCACATATTCTAACCAAATTTCAAGATCCAGGGACATTTTCCATTCCATGCACCATTGGTTCATTAAATTTCACTAATGATTTGTGTGATTTAGGTGCTTCAATTAATGTATTGCCTCACTCAGTATACACTTCATTACAGTTAGGAGAATTGAATCCCACGAGAGTGGTGGTCCAGCTTGCAAACAGATCCACAGTTTTCCCTACAGGAGTTTTGGATGATGTCCTTGTGAAAGTCAAAGATCTCTTATTCCCAGCTAACTTCTACATGCTCAATATGGGAGAAGATAGGATCCTGTCTCATTCACCCATCATTTTGGGGAGACCTTTCTTGAAGACAGCCAAAACCATCATCATTATCCACGATGGGACACTCACCATGGAGTTTGGAGATAGTACGGTCCACTTCAATATTTTTGAATCCATGAGGCACCCATCAGATGATCACTCCCTCTTTTCACTTTCCCATGAAGTTGGTGCAGAACCAATTGAATAATTAGGTATGCACTATGAGTTCTTAGACTTAGGAGAGACTTCTTCCCATGGAAATATCATTGAACATGTAGATGCTGAAGATGTTGGAGATCCTGACTTCATGTGGGAGGAAGAGGGAAAATCTGATTTCTTTGATGATATGTTAAATAATTAGGAAGATGATATTTTTTCTTGTGCATAGGAGGTCCAAAATGTGGATGTGGAAAACATCAATTTAGTCTCATCCCTTGAGCATCCCCCTAATCTGGAACTCAAACCACTCCCCACTGATTTGAAATATGTATACCTTAGGGAGGGAGAGAAACTAACAGTGATAATTTCTAATAATCTTTATATAACCCAAGAAAAATCATAGATTGAGATTTTGAGAAAGAATGTCTAAGAAATTGGACAGATCTTAGGTGATATCCCAGTAATTAACCCAAAAATATGCTCTCATAGAATTTTTGTTGAGGGAGATTCCAAACCTGTTAGACAGCCCCAAAGAAGCATGAATCCCACCTTTATGGAGGTTGTTAAGAAGGAGATCGATAAGCTCTTGGATGATGGGATCATTTATCCCATTTTAGATTCACAGTTGGTCAGCCCTATTCATGTCGTTCCAAAAAAACTGGTCTGACCATTGTGATGAATGAAAAGAATGAGTTAATCCCTATGAGAATTCAAAATAGCTGGAGAGTGTGCATTGATTTTAGTAAATTGAACCAGGTCACTCAAAAATATCATTTCCTCATCCCATTAATTGAAAAGATGTTAGATAGATTGGCAGGGAGAACTCATTATTTCTTTTTGGATGGATTTTTAGGTTACTTTCATGTACCTATTGCTCCCGAGGATCAAGAGAAAATGGCATTTACATGCCCTTTTGGTACGTTTTCTTATAAAATAATTCTATTTGAATTATGTAATACTCCAGGTACATTTTAGAGGTGCATGGTGAGTATATTTTTTGATCACATTGAAAATTGCTTGGATGTTTTCTTAGATGATTTCACAGTTTTTGGAGATTCTTTTGATCATTGTTTGAAAAATCTAGAAAAAGTTTTGAAAACCTGCATTGAAAAAAAATCTTGTTTTAAATTTTGAAAAGTGTCATTTCATGGTTCAAAGAGTAATTTTTCATGGTCATGTCATTTCCCAAAAAGGAATTGAAGTGGATAAATCAAAAATTGAAGTGATAAATTCATTGCCTTACCATACTTGTGTGAAACATGTTAGATCATTTTTAGGACATCCAGGATTCTACAGGAGGTTTATCAAAGATTTCAGTAAGATTTCTCTCCCTCTCTCCAGATTACTTTTGAAATATACTGATTTTGATTTCAATGGTGCATGTAGGGAGTCCATTGACGAGTTGAAGAAGAGATTGCTTTCACCACCCGTGATAAAGCCTCCAAATTGGGAAGAACCATTTGAACTACTTTGTGATGCCGCCAACTAAGCAGTTAGAGCAGTCCTTTCATAGAGAATTGAGGGCGGACCACAAGTTATTTCATATGCCTTGAGAACTTTAGATGTGGCCCAATTCAATTACACAACCATGGAAAATGAGTTATTTTCATTTTTCTTCTTTAGAAATATTTAGATCATATCTTCTTGGAACTAAAATCACTGTGTTTTCTGATCATGCAGCTTTGAGGTACTTGATGAAGAAAGATGATGCTAAACCAAGGTTAGTGAGATAGATGATACTACTGCAGGAGTTCAATATTGAAATCAAAGATAAGAAGGTATCTAAGAACCAAGTGGTTGATCACTTAAGTAGAATTCCAAACACTGCTGAAATTGAAGTTCCAGAAAGAGACCCACTGAATGATCAAATTCCAGGAGAGAAGTTGTAATTTATTGAAGGACAAGTGCCTTGGTATGCAGACATAGTCAATTTTCTGTTAATATCTCAGGTCACATCTCAATTAAATTCTCACCAAATTCAAAAACTGAAATCTGAATCTAGATATTACATTTGGGATGATCCATTCCTTTGGAATATTTGCAATGATCAAGTAATAAGAAGATGTTTACCTTAAAGTGATGTTAAATCTGTCTTCGATTTTTGTCACACTTTAGCTTGTGGAGGCCACTTTGGACCTCAAAGGACAGCAAGGAATTTTTTAGAATCTGGAATTTATTGGCCCACCATTTTTAAAGATTCTCATTAATTTTTTAAAATATGTGAAAAATGTCATTTTTCATGAAATATTTCAAAGAGACAAGAAATGCCCAAAAATCCATTGAATTTTTGTGACATTTTTGAAGTTTTGGGGATAGATTTTATGGGACCTTTCCCAATGCCATTTTTAAATTCTTATATCTTTCTTGTAGTAGATTATGTTTCCAAATGGTTGGAAGCAAAAGAAACCAGAACCGATGATGCTTAAGTTGTCTGAGATTTTGTCAGGTCTAACATATTATGTAGGTTTGGAGTGCCCAGAGCAATCATCAGTGATCAAGGGACTCACTTCTGAAATTGTATAATGGATACTTTGCTGAAGAAGTATGGGGTGCATCATGAAACATCAACTCCCTATCATCCACAGAATAACAGGCAAGCTGAAGTTTCAAACAGGTAAATGAAGGGAATTTTGGAAAAGATCATTAATCCAAAAATGAAGGATTGGAGCCAAATGTTGGATGATACCTTATGGGCTTACAGGACAGCCTACAAAACCCCGATTAGAATGGTTCCATATAGGCTGATTTATGGGAAAAGCTTCCACCTACTTGTGGAATTAGAGAATAAGGTGTATTGGGCTGTGAGGAAAATGAATTTGGAACATGAAAGTGCTGGAAAGGAAAGAAGATTGAAGTTGTAAGAGATGGAGGAAATAAGTAGGGAAGCATTTGAAAATTCAAGGATTTACAAAGAAAGAACAAGAGTGGCAGATGACAAGCTGATCCGACCAAAAGACTTCTCTCTTGGAGACAAAGTGTTATTATTCAACTCAAGATTCAAGATGATGCCAGGTAAACTTCGTTCCAGATGGGAAGGTCCATTTGTAGTTACTCATGTATATCCATTTGGTGTTGTTCATATTATGAATGATGGAGAGAAGGATCCATTCACAGTGAATGGACATTGGTTGAAGAAATTCCTTGGTACCCTGCCATCAGAGCCTGTGGAGGAGATCGCGCTCCTCCAACCTATTTATCAATAAGATCTATCGGGTTGTACCTCTCCTTAACACTTTCTTGCTATTGTGATTCAATCAGAAATATACTTACATGACAAATCCACATGAATGCATTGAGGGCACTACATCATTTAAGGGTGGGGGGGAACCTTTTTACCTTAGTATTTTCATTTTGCGTTTGTTTTTTTCAAAACAAATTTAAAAAATAATTTTTTTTGTGTTTTCAAATTTTTGTGTGTTTTTTTTTTTATTTTTTGGTGTTTTTATGAAACTTTTGAGCTAAAATGATTATCAATTCCATTTTTGAAACCCATTTCAATGAGTGAAACAATCTATTTCATGAAACTAATCTTAAATGAATGCTTCAATTACTTTTGTTTCAAGTTCAAATATTTTGGAATTTCATGAAAAGTACACTAATTTTTGAATATCATTCCATATTTCACTATCTATATCATTTAAATCACTTTCATGAGAGGATTATGAACCATTTTTTTCATATTCTTTTCATTTGCCTCATATCTTGAGAGAACCGGGCCTTGCTTTCTTAAACAAAAATTTTATTTATTTCTTTCAAAACTTGAGGGTTTGGGGTATATTTGTTTTAAATAATTGAGGCATTTATTTGGTTTGAAGACCCCTTTTCAAAATAATCCTTTACATTATGGCCCACACTTACATTTATCCTTCATTATAGTCCCTAGTAGCCATGAATTGCCTGTTAGGTTAGCCACATTACAAGCCAATTTTCCCTATCCTACCTACCTTGAAGTGAAATTGCATGATCTAGTTGAACTTAACTGTGGGGGAAGATGCCTTGTGGTATACTACCTTATTTGGTGATACTTTTGGTGGAATATAAAATGTTGAAGAGATTATGTTCCTACTAAATATTTCATTTTGTTAAAAGTTGTTCCTTTCTGGAGCATTCATGATAAGAGAAGTTGTGCCTTTCTGGTGCTTCTGATGTAAAAAAAAAGTTGTGCCTATCTGGAGCATTCAAGAAAAATCATGTTGGAAAAGATTGAAATATTTTTTGCTGAAATCATGGGCTGATTGAATGATTATGGAGCTGAGTTTCTACAAAGCGGAAGATAAGGAGACCATGTTTGAGTGAAAATTAGAATCCTGCAATTTTGCTTCAATAAGAGCCAAGCCCTCGTTTTCCGGCCTCAAAATTTCTAACATCTAAATCCTACCAACCGGAAGCCACAGAACAACTCTAAAAAGTCCTCATGAGAAACACATGTCCTTGACTTACATCGGGTGGAGAAGTAGGAATTTATCAAGCCTATGGTGACTTTTGTGTGAGTTTGGATGAGAAAAGCCTTGTTCAGCATTTACATTTGTGAGATGTGAGAAAATTTAGGTGAGGTAGGTGTTTTGTGGACATGGGATAAGAAATGAAGTGGAAATATATTAAAATCTAAAATGGAGAACTTGAAATAATTGTTTTTTATGAGGCATGATATCTTTTTGTTTCTTGGAATTGATTTGGTAGATCTCATTGATATGTGTTTTGGATTTGATTTGATTTGATTTTTTACTTGTCCAGGACTCCAAGTGCTAAGTGTGGGGGAATTGATAGTGAAAAAATTTTCAATTAATTTATATTTAATATCATTGTTTTAAACCCACAAAATTGTTCCTCTAAGATGAATTGTTTCATTTTTATGATATTGGTGTTATTTTGAGCTGAATAGTAAAAATTGGCCATTTTGGATTTTTAACAGTTTTAAATTATTTCATTACTTTATACATAACATTAAATACACTGATTAAAATTGATAAATTATTTCTTTTCCAGATTTTTCACATCTAGGGCTTAATTTTATATTTTTATACTAAAAGCTGAATCATCCATATGGAAGCTCCAATGAAGCTCACAAGTTGGATAAAGAAAACTATTTGTAGTTCTACATTGTTTTGATGTGGGCTCCATAACTCATCAATGGTAGGCCCAAATGTTTTCAAATTTTGTGGGAGGACGCGAAAGGAGTTTTAGAGAATCTTTTATTAAGGAAGGACCATGTGAATTTGCGGTTTATGGGGTCATTAAATCACACTAATTTGGAGGATTGCGTTTTGGAGAGTCTGACTGGACAGAATAAATTCTTATAGTAAAACGGTCATAACTCATTGAATACATTTTCAAATATGCTGAGATGTTGAGGGGACACATAAAAAGTACTTATGAACAACATTCAAGAAGGTATCAACGTGTGAAGAGGTCATTTAATGGGACTACAATGCGTCAACATCCGGGAGACAAATTATGGCTATAAAAGGAGTAGAGATCCACCCTGTCAAAGCATCCCATTCACCACCCCATTCCTTCCGAGACGCCAAGAAGGAGGAGTTTTCGTCTTTCTATTTTATTTATTTTCTTTTTCATAGATTTTTAATGCCTTCTTCTTCCCCGTTCATCTCGATTACCCTTACCATGATGGGGTAAACTTTTGGAGTGATTGGGGAAGGGTTGGTTTTCTACATTGTAATGCTTGAGTTCTTGGACGTAATTGAATAAATTTATTTCTTCTTCAAAGTTGTTTTCAATTTATTATAAGGGATTTTATTGTCAAGTGAAATATTTCTTGAATATTAATTTATTTATTTATTTTTGCCTTGGTAAAATAATCATAATCTTCCTCCACTAATTTCTGGTTTATACACGATTGAATAAACCCGGAATTAGTGGTGAAGTACTCGACGATCATCTGTACGTGAAAACGGTGTGGTGAATGTTCTTTATTATATGGGATAAACAAAACCTGATTTGTTAGTTCCCATTTCAATTAAGGATATTCAATAAAACTATTTTACACATGAAAGGAGAGTTGACCTAACCGAGATCTTGGTAAGGTTTTCTATCACAATAATAATTTCACCAAGGAAGTGAGAGGAAACGATTTTGGAAACTCACTTTAATAAACAAATAAGAGGAGGTTTGAATTAAATTGAACAATGATAGCATTAATATTAAGAATCTGACCCCGACCTAATCACCCTTTTTAATATCATAGTTTTTAAATCATTTTAATTTTAAATTTCATTTCAAAAACACAACATTTTTACCCTCGTTTTAAAGTGACAAACCGTTTTGTGTGCACTCCTCCATGGGAGACATCCTAAGTCAACCAAATTACTACATTTTAACTCAGGAAATAATTGTTTTTCCACACCCTAATATAGGCATGCGTCAAACATGGTGTTGTTTCCAGGGAGGCAGCGCAACAACAATAAAAATTCAAAATTGAATGACCCACAACTCAAAAGAACCATTAATTGAATTTGAACCAGAAATTGAAAGAACATTAACCCAACTATGAAAAATAAATATACCAAAAGTCTTTGAAGAAATAGATCTCTTAGATTCAAGTGAAACTCTTAGTTCTCACTCTAAACATGAAATCATGGCTAAAAATCCCAACCAAACCCTGTGTGATCTATGTGCACCACAATTTTCCATTCAAAATAACCAACTAATTGCACCCACTGAACCAAATGATTTCGAATTACATGTCAATATGATTCTTGTGCTTCCAAAGTTTCATGGTCTTGCAAGAGAAGATCCAAATCGGTACAGGCAAGAATTCAGATACACTTGCTCATGCTTCAGGCCAAGAGGAGCACCCGAAGACCAATTTCAGTAGAGGGCATTCCCCTTCTCACTTGAAGGAGAGGCTAAAGAATGGTTTTACAACCTACAACCAGGGGAGATCAATGATTGAGAAGACCGAAAAATAAGTTTCATGCAAATATTATTTCCCACATCGAGGATCACTGCCATCAAGAAGGATATTTACATCATTCGTCAATCGACTGGAGAAACCCTCTACGAGTACTGGGTGCACTTCAAGAAGCTATATTCTAGCTACCCACATCAATAAATGGAGGAACACCAATTCCTTGTGTTCTTATACCATGAACATGTGGATAATGATCAAAATCATCTAGATGCCTCATTAGCGGGGGTCCCTGATTGACAAGTTGCCTACAAATATCAGAATACTAATTGAGAAGATTGCTCAAAACTCACAACAATTTGGACTAAGAGGAATGTGATCTAGGGGGATACATGAGGTAAAAACATATGATCCATCTACATTGATTGAAACCAAAGTTGATGGCCTTGAAAGGTTAGTCCATCAAATGGCTGTAACACAAACAAATGGACAACAAGCTTCAGCTCAGGTTTGTGGTTTTTGTTATTCTTCCACTCATTATACTGACCAGTGCCCTGAGATACAGGGGACAGAATACTGTGCTGCGGATTTTCAACCAATACAATTCCAACAAAATCAACTGCATCTACCCTATGCCCAACAATGATATGGGAACAAAAAAAACAAGATGAGACCATTTAACCAGCACCCCAGTCAACCTCTTTACCACCACCCGCAATACCGGAACCCCCCTCCCTTCCAATAATCTTATAAACTTCCCTTCCAACAAACCATTCCAAAGAAACACATATGAACAACCATCCACCAGCACACAAACTTCTATGGAATAGCTACAATCCATGTATGAGGGCCTAGTAGATAAGGTTGACAAGCTGGCAGACACAGTGGGAATCCTTATTGAAATCATGTCAAAGAATCCAGGAAAGCTTCCATCCCAAATAGTGCCAAATCCTAAAGAGAATGTTAGTGCAATCATAAAAATTTGTGGAAAAGAAATCCCACCTCCATCCAACCCAGAACTTGAAAAAATACCACCTATTCTAAGGGAGAATAATTCAGAATGTCTTGTGAAAATCTACCAAGAAGATGAAAAGGAAGAGGAGGAGGAGAAGGATAGGCCACAGAATAAGAAACAGCAAACACCAATGCAAAGAAAACAAAGGGAGAAGAAAGACTTACCCCCACCATTTCCAACAAGGATGATCGAATCAAAGAAATTGCATGAAGTAGCACTTCAAAAAGAAATTCTGGACACCTTCCAGAAGTAGAAATCAATATCCCTCTACATGAAGCTATTAAAAAAATTCCAAGGTATGCAAAATTTTTGAAATATCTTTACACCAAAAAGAGAAGACTTCATGGGAATGAAAGAATCAACTTGGGAAGAAGTGTATCAGCCCTTATCACGCTGCATATTCCAACCAAATGTCAAGATCCAGGGAGATTTTCCATTCCACGCACCATTGGTTCATTAAATTTCACTAATTCTTTATGTGATTTAGGTGCTTCAATTAATGTATTACCTCAATCGGTATGCACTTCTTTGCAGATGGGAGAATTGAAGGCCACAAGAGTGGTGGTCCAGCTTGCAAACAGATCCACAGTTTTCCCTACAAGAGTTTTGGAGGATTTCCTTGTGAAAGTCAAGGATTTCTTATTCCCAGTTGACTTCTACATGCTCAATATGGAAGAAGATAGGATCCCGTCACATTTTCCCATCATTTTGGGGAGACATTTCTTGAAGATAGCCAAAACAATCATCAATGTCCACGAGGAGACACTCCCCATGGAGTTTGGAGAGAGCACGGTCCACTGCAATATTTTTGAATCCATGAGGAACCCATCAGACGATCACTCCCTCTTTTCACTTTCCCATAATGTTGGTGCAGAACCAATTGAATAATTAGTTATTCTCTATGAATTCATAGACATAGGAGAGACTTCTTCCCTTGGAAATATCATTGAACATGTGGATGCTGAAGATGTTGGAGATCCTGACTACATGTGGGAGGAAGAGGTAAAATCTAATTTCATTGATGATTTTTTAAATAATGAGGAAGATGGTATGTTTTCTTGTGTGTTGTAGGTCCAAAATATTGAAGTGGAAAATGTCAATTTAGTCTCATCCCTTGATCATCCCCTTAATCTGGAACACAAACCACTCCCCAATGATTTGAAATATGTATACCATAGGGAGGGAGAGAAAATACCAGTGATAATTTCTATTAATCATTCTAAAACCCAAGAAAATCATTGATGGAGATTTTAAGAAATTATGTCCAGGAAATAGGATGGAGCATATGTGATATTGTAGAAATTAACCCAAAAATATGCTCACATAGAATTTTTGTTGAGGGAGATTACAAACTTGTTAGACAGCCCCAAAGAAGACTGAATCCCACCTTGATAGAGGTTGTGAAGAAGGAGATCGAGTTGCTCTTGGATGCTGGGATCATCTATCCCATTTTAGATTCACATTGGGTCAGTACTATTCCTGTCGTTTTAAAAAATACTGGCCTGACCATTGTGAGGAATGAAAAGAATGAGATAATCCCTATGAGAATTCAAAATCGCTGGAGAGTGTGCATTGATTTTTGGAAATTGAACCAGGTCACTCGAAAAGATCATTTCCCAATCCCCTTCATTGACTAGATGTTAGAAAGATTGGTAGGCAGAACTCATTATTGCTTTTTCGATGGATTTTCAAGTTACTTCTAGGTACCCATTGCTCCTGAGGATCAAGATAAAACGACATTTACATGCCCTTTTGGTACTTTTTCATATAAAAGAATGCAATTTGGATTATGTAATGATTTAGGTACATTTCATAGGTGCATGGTGAGTATATTTTCTGATCACATTGAAAATTTCTTGGAAGTTTTCTTAGATGATTTCACAGTTTTTGGAGATTCTTTTGATCATTGTTTGAAAAATCTGGAAATAGTTTTCAAAACCTGCGTTGAAAAAAAAATTTGTATTAAATTTTTAAAAGTGTCATTTCATGGTTCAATGAAGAATTGTGCTTGGTCAAGTCATTTCCCAAAATGGAATTGAAGTGGATAAATAAAAAATTGAAGTGATAAATTCATTTCCTTACCCTACTTGTGTGAAACATGTTAGATCATTTTTAGAACATGCAGGATTCTACAAGAGGTTTATCAAAGATTTCAGTAATATTTCTCTCCCTCTCTCTAGATTACATTTTAAAGATGCTGATTTTGATTTCAATGGTGCATGTAGGGAATCCTTTAATGAGTTGAAGAAGAGATTGATTTCACCACCCGTGATGTAGCCTCCAAATTGGGAAGAACCATTTGAACTACTTTGTGATGTCTCCAACCAAGCTGTTGGAGCAGTCCTTTCTCAGCGAATTGAGGGTAGACCACAATTCATTTCATATGCCTCAAGAACTTTAGGTGCGGCCCAATTCAATTACACAACCATAGAAAAAGAGTTCTTTGCATTTTTTTTTTCTTTAGAAAAATTTAGATCATATCTTCTTGGAACTAAAATCACTGTGTTTTTAATCATGCAGCTTTGAGGTACTTGATGAAGAAAGATGATGCTAAACCATGGTTAGTGAGATGGATGATACTACTGCAGGAGTTCAATATAGAAATCAATGATTAGAAGGGATCTGGGAACCAAGTGGCTGATCACTTAAGTAGACTACCAAGCACTGCTGAAATTGAAGTTCCAGAAAGAGACCCACAAAATGATCAAATTCTAGGAGAGCAGTTGTACTTGATTGAAGGAGAAGTGCCTTGTTATGCTGAAATAGTCAATTTTCTAGTAACATCTTATGTCCCATCTGATTTTAATTCTCACCAAATTCCAAAAATGAAAGCTGAATCTAGATATTACATTTGGGATGATCCATTCCATTGGATGATTTTCAATGATCAAGTAATAAGAAGATGTTTACCGGAATGAAAAGTTAAATTTGTCTTTGATTTTTATCACACTGTCATTTGTGGAGTCCACTTTGGACCTCAAAGGACAGTAAAGAAGTTTTTAGAATCTGTAATTTATTGGCCCACCATTTTTAAAGATACTCATGAATTTTTCAAAATATGTAAAAATGTTAGTTTTTAGGAAATATTTCAAAGAGACAAGAAATGCCCCAAAATCCATTGAATTTTTGTAAAATTTTTGATGTTTGGGGGATATATTTTATGGGACCTTTCCCAATGTCATTTGTAAATTATTATATCTTTCTTACAGTTGATTATGTTTCCAAATGGGTGGAAGAAAAAGCAACCATAAAAGATGATGCTAAAGTTGTTTGTGATTTTTTCAGGTCTAACATATTTTGTAGGTTTGGAGTGCCCAGAGAAATCATCAGTGATCAAGGGAATCACTTCTGAAATTTGAGAATCGAGACTTTACTGAAGATGTATGGGGTGCATCATAAAACATCAACTCCCAGTCATCCACAGACTAATGGGAATGATAAAGTTTCAAACAGGGAAATCAAGGGAATTTTGGAAAAGACCATTAATAAAAATAGGAAGGATTGGAGCCAAAGGTTGGATGATACCTTATGGGCATATAGGACAGCCTACAAAACCCCGATTGGAATGAGTTCATATAGTATGATTTATGGGAAAAGCTACCACCTACCTGTGGAATTGGAGCATAAGACATATTGGGCTTTGAGGAAAATGAATTTGGACCTTGAAAGTGCTAGGAAGGAAAAACGATTGATGTTACAAGAGCTGGAGGAAATAATAAGGGAGGAATTAGAAAATTCAAGGATTTACAAAGAAAGAACAAGAGTGTCCCATGATGAGCTAATCCGACCAAAAGACTTCACTCCTAGAGACAAAGTGTTATTATTCAACTCAAGACTCAAGCTGATGCCAGGTAAACTTCATTCCAGATGCGAAGGTCTATTTATAGTTACTCATGTATATCCTTTTGGTGATGTGCAGATTATGAAGGATTGAGAGTATGATCCATTCACTGTGAATGGACATTGGTTGGAGAAATTACTTGGAACCCTGCCATCAGAGCCAGTAGAGGAGATCACGCTCCTCCAACCTATTTATCAATAAGATCCATCAGGTTGTACCTCTCCTTCACACATTCTTGCTATTGTGATTCAATCAGAAATCTACATACATGTTAAATCCCCTTGAATTCATTGAGGACACTTCATCATTTAAGTGTGGGGGAGGGAACCTTTTTAGTTTAGGATTTTCATTTTTTGTTTGTTTTTTTTTTCAAAAAATAATTAAAAAAATATTTTTTTTGTGTTTTTTAATTTTTGTGTGTTTAATTTTTTTTGTTTTTCGTGTGTTTCTGAAAATTTTGAGCTAAAATGATTATAAATACTGTTTTTGAAACCCATTTTTATGAGTGAACCAATCTATTTCATGAAACTGAGCTTAAATGAATGCTAAAATTACTTTTGTTTCAAGTTCAAATCATTTGGAATTTCATGAAAAGTACACTGATTTTTGAATCTCATGCCATATTTAACTGTCTATATCATTTAAATCACTTTCCTTTGAGGCTTATAAACCATTTTTTTCATATTATTTTCATTCGCATCATTTCTTGGGAGAACCAGACCATGCTTGCTTAAACCAGAATTTGATTTATTTCTTTCAAAACATGAGGGTTTGGGGTACGTGTGTTTTAAATGATTGAGGAATTTATTTGGTTTAAATCCCCCCTTTTAAAATAATCCTTTTCATTATGGCCCACCTTTACATTTATCCATCATTATACCCCAAGTAGCCATGAATTTCCTGTTAGGTTAGCCACATTACAAGCCAATTTTCCCTATCCTACCTGCTCTTGAAGTGAAATTGCATGATCTAGTTGAACTTATGTATGGGGGAAGATGTATTTTGGTATAATAACTTATTTGGTGATACTTTTTGTGTAATACGAAATGTTTAAGAGCTGATGTTCATACTGAATATTTCATTTTGTTAAAATATGTGCCTTTCTGGAGCTTTAATGATAAGAGAAGTTGTGCCTTTCTGGAGCTTCCGATGTAAAAAAAAGTTGTGCCTATCTGGAGATTTCAAGAAAAATCATGTATGAAAAGATTGAAATTTTTGCTGCTGAAATCCTGAGTTGATTTAATAATGGTGGAGACGAGTTTCTACAAATGGGAAGATAAGGAGGCCATATTTGAGTGAAAATTATAATCTTGCAATTTTGCTTCAATAAGAGCCAAGCCCTCCTTTTTCGGCCTCATAATTTTTAACATCTAAATCCTACCAACCGGAAGCAAAAGAACAACCCTGAAAATTCCCCATGAGAAACACATGTCCTTGACTCACATCGGGTGGAGATGTATAAATTTATCAAGCCTATGGTGACTCTTGTGTGAGTTTGGATGAGAAAATATTTGTTTAACATTTACATTTGTATGATGAGAGAAAATTCATGTGAGGTAGGTGTTTTGTGTGCATGGGATAATAAATGAAGTGGAAATATATTAAAATCTAAAATAGGGAACTTAAAATAATTGTTTTGATGAGTCATGATATCTTTTTTGTTTCTTGTAATTGATTTGGTAGATCTCATTGATATGTGTTTTGGATTTGATTTGATTTGATTTTTTACTTGTCCAAGAGTCCGAGTGCTAAGTGTGGGGGAATTGATAGGGAAAATATTTTCAATTAATTTATATTGAATATCATTTTATAACCCAAAAAATTGTTCATCTAAGATGAATTGTTTCATTTTTATGATATTGGTGTTATTTTGAGCGGAATAGTAAAAATTGGCCATTTTGGATTTTTAACAGTTTTAAATAATTTCTTTATTTTAGACACAACATTATGTACATGGATTCAAATTGAAAAATTATTTATTTTCTAGATTCTACACATCCATGGATTCATTTTCTATTTTTAGACTAAAAGCTGAATCGTCCATATGGAAGATCCAATGAAGCTCATAGGTTGGATAAAGAAAACTGTTTGCAGTTCTGCCTTGTTTTGGTCTGGGCTCCATAACTCATCCATGGTGGGCCCAAATGTTGTCAAATTCGGTGGGTGGACGCGAAAGGAGTTTTTGAGAATCTTTAATAAAGTATGGACTGCGTGAATTGACCATGTATGGGGTTATTAAATCACCCTAATCCAGAGGATTTCGTTTTGGAGTGTCTGACTGGACAGAATAAATTCATAGAGTAAAATGGCCATAGCTCACAGAATACATGTCCATATCCGCTGAGATTTTGAGGGGTCGTGGACAAGGGGATTATGAACAACATTAAATAAAGTCTCAACACATGAAGAAGTAATTTAATGGGGATACAATGTGTCATCATCTGGGAGGCAAATTATGGATATAAAAGGAGGAGAGCTCCACCCTCTCAAAGCATCCCATTCTCCACCCCATTCCTTCCGGGACCCCAAGAAGGAGAACTTTTCAGTTTTATCTTTTATTTCTTTTCCTCTTCATAGTTTTTAATGCCTTACTCTTCCTCATTCATCTTTATTACCCTTACCATGGTGGGGTAATCATTTGGAGTGATTGGGGAAGGTTTTGTTTTCTACATTGTAATGTTTGAGTTCCTGGACGTAATTGAATAAATTTCGTTCTTATTCAAAGTTGTTTTCAATTTATTATAGAGGATTTTATTACCAAGTGTGATAGTTCTTGAATATTAATTCCATTTTTTATTTTTTCCATGGTAAAATAATCATAATCTCCCTCCACTAATTTTTTGATTATATACGATGGAATAAACCAGGAATTAGTGGTGAAGTACTCGACCATCGTCAGTACATGTAAAAGGTGTACTGAATGTTATTGATTATTTGGGATAAACAAAACTCGATTGGGTATTGCCCATTTCAATTAAAGATATTCAATACAACTATTTCACACATGAAAGGATATTTGACCAAACCGATATCTTGGTAAGGTTTTCTCTCATAATAATAATTTCATCAAGGAAGTGAGAGGAAACGATTGTGGAAACTCACTTTAATCAACAAACAAGAAGAGGTTTGAATTAAATTGAACAAGGATAGCATTACAATTATGAAAATGAACCCAACCTAATAACCCTCTGTAATATCATAGTTTTTAAATCATATTAATTTCAAATTTCATTTAAAAAAACACAACATTTTTACCCTCGTTTTGAAGTGAAAACCCGTTTTGTGTGCACTCCTCTTCGGGAGACATCCTTGGTCAACCACATTACTACATTTTAAATTAGGAAATAATTTTTTTTCCATTCCCTATGACAGGTGTGCATCACCCATATATTTCATGGTGACATAATTATAAAACATCAAAAACATGAAGGGAAAACAATGTGACCGTAAAACTCAAGGGTGTAGAAGTATCCTTGATCAATATCATCCTCAGATTCATTGTAGGATGGAAGAGATCTGAGAAATGGACCAATTTTTTTAGAATATGGCATATGATATTTCATCTAAATTTTTCAATTTTTTCAAAGATTAAATTTGATAGGATTTGAAATACTAATGGAGCTTATCGAGATGGAAACAATGCTTCTGACAGATCAGTGAACAGACACTGTACATGATTTCTAAATCAATACCTAGATTGTGAGATTATCAGCTCAAAAGACGTTGAAACCAATGTTTCATCCACTAGAAAAAAATATGAATTAGAAGAATAAATAAGGACTATGTTTATGAAATATATAAATTTAACCCAAAATTTGGGTGAACAATGTTCGAAAACCATGTTCAAACCATGTGATAAGCCTCTTTCTGAAAATCCTGCAATGTCATATGGCCATCCACCTCAGGTAACATGGTTGGAAAAAAAGGTACGACCTACATGATCCCATGTCTGTAGTCATAGTTTTGTGCGCCCTGGGTCACACCATTTCGGAAAAACATGGAGGCCCAATTACATAGGCCATTTTCTAGAACTTCGGCATCCAAACCCACCCCAGAAGATCCTGGTACCTTCCATAGGACATATCAAATTGTTAACATGACTAAAAAATCATTAAAATGGAAAAACTAATGATCAATACCTCTTTTGAAAATACAAGTCATTATAGTTGGGTTCAGTGATTTCATACCTTTGATAACTTTCTAAGAAGCTGAGAAATTGATTACAGGTTGTATTGAAGGTTCTTAGCTTGTATCATTTAAAAGAATGATACTATTCATATTAGTGATGTTCCAATAGTAAATGATTAGATGGATGTATTTTTTGATGAATTTACTAGTGTTATTCTTGATTAAGAGTTTGATTTTATTGTTTAATTAATACATGACGATCAGTCTATTTGTAAACCCCCTTATTGAATGGTACAAATAGAACTTTTATAATTTAAAATTTAATTTTGGGATTTATTATATAAATGTTTCATCCTACTTAGAACTTCACCATGGGGTGATAATTTTTTTAAAGAATAATGGTTCAATGAGATATTTCATTAATTATAGAGCCTTGAATAACATCATTGTTAAGAAAATGTATTATTTGCCTCAAATCTATTATCCTTCTTATCATATCCAAGGAGAGCAATCTTTTTCAAAGCATCACCTGAGGTTTGGGTACCCTTAGTTGAAGGTGAGTGAAGCATACATTCTGAAGACTGTGTTTTAGATAAGATATTGGCACTACGTATTTTTAGTTTTTTTTGGTTAACTAATGAACCTATTGTTATTATGGAAATTATGAATAGAATTTTCAGGAGTTATTAGGAAAGTTTATGGTATTGTTTATTGGTGGCATTTTAGAATGTTCTAAAAATCAAGATGAATAATGAAAGGCATCAAAGGGTTGTTTTTAAAACCTTAAAATAAAATAAATATCGTGGGAATTTTATATAGTCTGAATTTTGGTTTCAACAAGTTTAATTCAATTGGCTTGTTATTTTTAAACATGGAAATTTATTGACCCTTCTAAAATATAAGTTGTTGAAAAAAATTTATGTCCCAAAAATAACACATAATTTTATATGTCTCTTGTATTCACAGGTACCTATTAGATGTTTTTTTTAAAAATCCTCATTTTATAGCACCAAAACTATGTTAACTCAAAAAGGATTTCAATTCTGCAAAAAAAATCAAGTTATTGTTTTTAAAAATTAAAAAGAATATTGGAAAATGCTCCATTTTTCCCAGCCTTACAGAAATAGTTAATTTCTCATATACAACACTACTTCATGGTAATTACATCATTGTTTAACAATGCATAATGATCAATAAATTAAATTTCTTCAAGGTAGTTTGAACCTCATGATTTAAACCACCCTACACATGATTTGGCATTAACTAATGTTGTTTTATATTTAATAATTTAGAGGAATAATTTGTATGGAGTAAAGTGTGAAATAGATAATGATTTTAAAAGTTTTGAAGTATATATTCACTCTGAAATAATTGAACATGATACATTGAAGATGGTCATAAATGGTTATGGATTGTGATTATAAGATTTAATATCAACCTAAATAATAAAATAAAGTGGTACATGATTTGAGATGAAACAATAATGCTACACTAACCATGTTTTGTTTGGAATGTGACCCTTTGGTTAATGGTTTGATAATATTTGGTCTATAATTTAGGGATGTAGGTAGATCCTATATTTGGTTTTAGGTGTTACTGTAGTATACTTTCTTATAGAGAATTAAAAAACGTAGAATAAGGATAAATCATTGATGGAAAAGGTATAATTCATTATTAAGAGTAATTTTCCTGATTATAATATCAGTAAATAATATATTTTATGATTTGGTAAAATATTATGGTTGCACTATAATTCCCAGTTGAGGAATGATTTTTTGCATAAAGCTTACAGTTATTTGTTTTTCTTTCATTTAGTAATCACTAATATGTACAATGACCTTCAAGCATATTACAAGTGGGATGGAAGAAAAATATATAATTTTTTACTTTATCATCAAATATCTTACATTACAATAGGTTAATGTATAATGAAAACTACTAAAGGGAATTCATTAATCTTTTCCTATGCTAGAGTGTGAATGGTAAAATATATCAATGTATTATTTAGGTATTTTCAAGGACATCAAAAAGTAACAATGTGATTTGGGTTATTCTTGATCAATTAACTAAATAAATAAATTTAATTCCAATTCAAAATAAAATTTCATAATATTATCTTTATCTATTGTATATAAATTATATTTTCTAGTCACATTGAGTTCCTCTCTACATTTTATTAGACCATGATCCCGGGTTTGCATCAAATTTTTGTAATGCAATTCAAAATTCATAGGGTACGTAATTAAATTTTAGTATAGGTTTTCACCCTATATCTGATGTACAATCTGAGTGGATGATTAAAAACATAGAATACATGATTCTTCTACATTCAATCTATTACCAAAGATATTGGTATAAATATTATTCTTTGGTTGATTTTTCTTATAAAAACATTTTTTATTCCAGTATACAGATGGAAATTTTTGAAGAATTATATGAAAAGAGGTGTCACACACAATATTTTTGGGATAAAGTGGGAAAACATAATGTGATGGGACCATAGTTGGTATATTAAATTGTTGATAAGATTAATTTTATTCATAAATATATGTAGAAATCTAAGATAATACATAAAAGTTATGAAAACAAATAGAGTAAATTTCTTTCATTCAATGTAGGTGATCAAATCTATCTCGAAGTTTCTCCCTAGAAATTTGTAATGTATTCTGGTTAAAAGAGAAATTTAAGTCCTCAGTTAATTTTACCATATAAAAATTAGGATAAAGTTGGATCATATTCCTACCAAGTGTGTTTTCCCCCAGGTTTATCTTAGGTACACACAATATTTTATGTTTAATGTTAAGGAAAAATGCGATGGATTAATATAATGGTTAGACCACTAAAGTAGTTTTGTTAGAAGAGAATATTTCTTTTGAGGAATACTTGGTTCAGATTATTAACCATGTAAAACATGTTTTGTTAAATAAATTAATTGACTATGTTATGGATTAACTAAAAAACCATATGGTTTGAGAGGTAACATGGGAATTTGAAAATTATATGATGGAAAGGTATCCCCACTTGTTTAATAAATGAATAAAATTGCGAGGATGTAATTTATAAAAGGGGGAAGGATGTAAATCCACATGTAATTCTAGAATAAATAATGTCCATATTTATTAATATGAATTAGACAGTTATATTAGCTATAAAAAATTTAATTAATTCCTAAATTAAAAAAAAGAAAAAGTTTTAATTGAACACTTTTCTTATAATGTTTCATTTAAAAAATTAGTTTATAAATTTTAGAATTTAAATTTGGTAAAATTAATATCATTTTTGAAATCATCCAATAAAAATTATATTTGGATGAGATTTTTTTATTTTTTAAAAAATACTGATTTTTCAGTAAAGAGAGAAAAATGACAATTTTTTAAAAAAGTATTTGATTTTTGATAAATTATGTGATATAAAAGAATAAATTTATATTTAATATGTTTAAAAATTAATCTATTTATAATTTAGTTATATTTAGTCCATTTAATTAAAATTTAATCAACTTTATATTGTATTTTAGGTTATGTTTTTTTGATTTAAAATGGGTTTTTCAAAAAAACTGTTATAAAATGCATAATGTCTCTCCATTTTAACTATATAAAATAATCCCAAATAAGGAATTCTTTAAATGATATTTATATATTATATAAAAATAAATATTAATTTATTTTCAAATAATTATAATTTAGGTCATATAGTTAATATAGAGTCATCATTTCTACAACAATACTCTTCTCAAAACCATGTTGGCTTTTTGTGTATAGGGGATTAATATTAAATTGAAATTTTCCATTTATTTTAATTTACATTAGGAAAATTGAATCCATATTTTCAATAATAATAATTTATAATTTATAATAAGTTCAACTTAAATTTTTACCATAATTATTAGTTAAAATAGTAAAAAATAATTACTTTTTTGAAGGTAAAAACAATTTTACTTAATGGTTAAACTTATAATATAAGGTTTAAAAATAACCCAATAATGTAAAAACCCTATTTAAGTGAAATACATAGGTCATAACACTTTTATTCTTGATAATGAACCCTTATTGGGGCCTGGTAACATGAAAAAATCTTGGGTGAAGTTCAGTCTTTCAAAAATTACAAGTGTGCCACTCACAACACTTATAACAGGACACCCTCTCTCATATTCTATTCCCACCTTTAAAACCAATTGGTTCATCCAATAACTTAAAATAATTATATGAAAATCAATAATTCATCCTAGAAACATTACATGTGGAAAAATTTAATCAAGGAATGTCTTTGATGGAAACCATAATGTGATACCCGAAGAAGTGGTAATGTTCATCATTGAGTGTTTTTTTATAGCTTCCTCCACTCCACTTAAATTATTCACGACCATAATTATACAATAATATAATTATATTACATATTTTGGGATATTTTTATTATATTATTATTACCTAAAATAAAATACACTTCTATCAAATGGATTACAAAATCATCATTCATGTGTAAGGAGGACTACCACCTTGCGAAATGATATCATTGATTTTTCAATTACCACCTATCAAAAGTTAGGTATTATGATGGATATAAAGTTTATATATGATATTTATAACATAATTACACCTATTGAGTAATTATATAATATATAATCTTTTATATTCTAATATATGAGGGATATGATAATGTCTCTCATGTGTAGGGTGAAGTTATGCCTCATGAAGTGATGTGATTCATATTCACTAACAAGTCATGTGGAAGGTAATGAGGGTAAATATAAAAAATATAAGTGATTTAAATATATATTTTTTCTATTAATGTCATATTTATCATTCTTGAATTATATGATATCATTTTTTTCATACGTTTTCACTCACTAAAAAAGTTATAACGTTGTTCATGGATGTGTGGACTATCACCTCTTGAAATAAATGTTATTATTTTTTCTCCAAAACATCAAAATAATGATATAAATAATATATATATATAATTATATAACATGGTACTTATTATATTATTATCATTCTTTAAAGATAAATCGTACTTACCTTCTTTTTATAATGATCATTGATAAATGAAAATATTGCTCATGCGTATGTATGAATTATCATATCCATGGTCATAGTGTTTGTTCATTTTTTCATAACCATAACTCATTATTGGTTTAAAATGTAAAATTAATTTATAAATAAAATAATTATGTCATTATTATTATTTTAAATATTTTTAAATTATGATCCATTTCACTATAATAAACCTAACAAAGTCATTCTCAAAACAAGAGTCGATTATGGTCAAAAAAACCTATATAAAATTATTTGATTAAGTAATTTTATATAACATATAAATAAGTTAAACAAAATTATTAATAATCTTGAAAATTATTCCCAAGAAATTAAATATTTAACATACTTTTTTTATTCTGGATGTTAATGTCACACATTAAAAATTAGATCCAATGTAATGAACTTTATCTCACATTAAGTTCATTGAGTCGTTTTTCATGATGTTATACCCCTTTAATCTTTTATAAGGTGTATATACATCCCATTTGACCGAATATATTTGGAATTTATCTTTTGTCGTGGTATTTAATATTTGGTTTAATTTTATTATTTAATGGAGCTAAGAATTTCAATATTTCGAAATTGAAAAAGGGACATTTTTTCTATTTAAATACTCTTTTAAAATTTTCCTTCAACCTATATTTCTTTTCTATCTCCATGTCTTTAAAATGATTTTATTAATGTTTTTATATGGACATAAATAATTTTTAATGTACATTTTAATACTATTTTTACACTATTTTATATGGTTTTAAAAATGAATATTTCTATGTGTTTTATATATAATGTTTTGAAAAATGACAAAAGTAATGAATTATTCTTAATATACACAGTGATAATGACTTTTATTCCTCTATGAACATTATTTCATTTATGACTTCCTTTGAAAAATTTCATGTTTTCCATCAATGAAGGCCATTTTTTTTATTTAGGTATTTTTTATTGAAATTTGTTTCTAAAAAGAAAATGATATTATGGTATTAAAAATTAATTTTTAAAAGAAAATGTTATTTTGATATACTAAAGTGATTTTTTACGAGTTTAAAAGAGTTTTAAAATTATATTATAATATAAAAGTGAATGTGTAAAAAAATTTATTCATGATATGGTACTTGAGTATTATATGATTGGGCCACCTAGATAGCACCGAGTGAGCTCGTTGCAGCTTATATAATGGGGTATCACAGATACCATTTGGTGAGTCCATTACAGCTTATACGAGGAGGTGGCCCAGATACTAATGGGTTATCCCAATACATATTATATGCTGGGGTGTCCCAAATATCACTGGGTGGTCCCGTTATATCTTATATGTTGGGTTTTCTGAGATAGAACTACAAAGTATTTTGTTATATTCCTTGACTTAATAATAAAAATGGAAGTATTTAACAAGGGGTATCTCTTATAGATTTAATTGGTCTCTTGTTAGTTCTGAAATATATTTAAAATAGATTATGATTATGATTCTTTATGTTATCGAGATGGGGTTTAAAATTCTTATTATTGTGTTTAATGATTTTTTTTAGAAGAAATGTGTGTGTGTTTTTCATATCAAAATTATTTATTTAATATTCTCAAAGAACTTTTAAAAAAATGGTAAATGATATATGAGTTTTTATTATTTCACTATAGTAATGGTCTTCTTTGTTTTTATATACCTTATTGATATTTTTTTCTCATCCAATATATTTAAAGATCTTTCATAGGATTTAATGATGGGTATGGTAAATGAATAAGTCAAGTTAAATTTGTTAATATTTCCCATGAAAATAAATCATGATTTATTTTAAAAGATTTATATTATGGGAAAATGGATACAAATTTGAAGAGCCCACTTTCTATTTTATGAATATTTTATAAATTATTTATCTTCTAATTCTCTAATATAGTAAACTATAGAAGAACATTAATATCAAAGAAAATAATTTCTCAGCTAAAAATTAAGGTCATGTCCTTATAATGTGTAATCATGGCATCGCTCCTTTCTACACATGAAAATTTTTTGGTCTCCTGGAGATAATTTCAATGATTCTTCTTCCCAGAGTTTTAACATTTTAGATGTTATATTTTCTATCATCCATGAGTTTATTTTGTTTATCCCCAAAATTTGAAATCAATTTTCTATTTCTTAACCTTAGTCCCCCAAGACAACTAAGAATCACCCATTTCAATATCAACTATGAGGGAGCACCGTAAAACGTTTTTATATCTATGAAAGACCAAAATTAATAAATATATTTATAGACATTGATTAATCCCACTAAATAGAGGGTTTATTTTACATTCAATGATAATGATAAATCTAGAGGTTTATAATGAAAGTCTTGTAATGTTATCCTTATCAAACCCAATAGATTCTTCCTACTTTTTCTTGTGTTCAAGTAAATACTTCTCTATTTTAATATCAAGAGTAAGATGGAAATATTTGTTGACAAATAAACTTTTTAATTCATCCCACTTCATTGTATCTATTCCTTTCATGGTATTCATATTACAAATCAATGTCCACCAATGATTGGCTTCACCCAAAATGGTAATAAATAGCTAGTATGGACTTCTATAGATTATAGTTTTAATAAATAGAGAATCTATTATCAATTGAGATAATGTATTACATAGTGACTATGGTTCCAAAAGATATAATAAATATTTTATTCCTATGACACCTAGAAAATATCAGCTACGTCTTCTTCTCTTAGAGTGTGTTCCACATGAGTCATGTTATTTTTAATAACATGAGTCAGTTGTGCCAGTACTCCCAGGAAGATCTTAGTTTAATCCCCACTAATTTTATAATTTTATAAGGTACTTCATCACATTACCCATTTCAAATTTCATTAACATTATTTCTATCATTTGAATCCAATTTCTAAAATAAATTATATTTAGTGATGAGAATACTTTAATTAATAAATGTATTAAAGTTAAACTAAAAAATAAGAGAATTAACACAAAAATGTTTGTGCAGAACCAATCTTATGAATCTTTATGTTTAAATCTACATTATACATGTTTATTTTCTAGTTAGGTTATTTAATATAATTCTGTTTTAAAAAATAGTGTTCAAATATATCATAATGTTTTGTAGAGAAAAATCGAATCAACCAAATCATGTCCCTCGGGAATAAAAAACTAGGTCTCTAGTTAGGAATCTCTATCAATTCTAGGTTGCTATTGAATTAACACGAAATCCACCATTTTTATAGTTATTACACCTAATTACATTTGTTTAAGAGACTACATCCACTTATAGTGTTATTATAGTGATATCATTACTAGGAAAGTCATGTACTCAAAACATTTCTAATTGATTCAGATGTTATCAAATACGTAGTCTTATAGCTTATAATTCTCCCTAGGGTTTTCAATAAATTTATGTCATATTAATCTCAAGAATTAACTAAAACATCTCATGACGCAAATTATGGAAACTCAAACATTAAAAAACATTAATTCATGATTTATAATATACTTTTCCAACAATAAAATACAAGAATCTTGTGGTCAAGTTTATTTGGAAAATAAGACAAATAAATACATCAGTGTAAGCATAAAAGATAATATTTATTTAAAACCACTCATAGAGATTCTAACTCGAATAAGTATTATAAAACTAGATAGTATACAATGGGTAAAATATATAAGATAAAGGGTAATCTAGAAATCCATATAAGAGAATAAATGTTGAAATAAATCATAACATTAGAATTAGGAAACACATCATGATATCATAACTATGATGATCAAAAGAATGGGAAAAATTTCATAAGTAAATGTCATCATAAAATGATGGAATAAATAATATGTATAAATAATATCAATCACTAAATCACTAATATATTTCAAAGTTCAATCCTAAGACCATCGTCATAAAGTGGATAATGTCACATAGCTTATTTGGTTCACTCCCTAATCCCTTACATAGAATATCATGATATATAAAGATGTATCCAATGTATTAAATTAAATTATAATTTATTCCAATCTATAAAATTATTAAAATCATAAAAATGTGTTCCAAATGTGGAGAAGAAACAACATATAAACCATGAGAATGATCAAACCCATAAGAAGTAAATGTGTTTCATAATTTTGATTGAATTCATAGTTGAAAGATAAATCAAAATAATTAAAAACTGAATAATGAATTATATCATTTTTAACATTAATATTTTATAAAGGGAAATTGTTATTTTTTTCATTTACTTCCAATATAGTAAATTTATTAGAATGATCTAGGATAAGAAAGCTTACATTCAAGCTACTTGGTCAATACTTTGTAAAATAATTAAATGATATTTTTTAAAGAAAGAAAAACAAAATTTAGATAAAACTAAAATTGATCCAATAGGTTTATCAAAAAAATAATTATATTTTTAGTCTATATTCATCATTTAATAACATTTATGTGGGTTTTTGTTTACATGATATAAGATGTAGGAATGTTCTCTTAATTTAAGTCTACTTAAAACATGAAATTTTTACAAGAAAAAAATATAAGTATAACCCTAGGAATAAAATTTATTTTAAACATTGTATATATGTATAATATATATATATAGAAATTCCCTGATAACAAAATATAATAAATGGTAAAAGAAGAAATATAACTTATAACTGACAAGTAATGAGGGTGGTACAAAATATCCCTTAATGTGTGCTCGAATTTACCATGAAATTACACTTATCATTATAAATAATTAAATTAATTTAATTGAGAAAATAAATAAGTATATATGTATTCTATTTTTAATTTTAAATTCTCCATTTATTAAACTTTCTTATTTATTTTTCATATAGTTTCTTTAGATGTTTGTTACTTGGGTTTGTTCATTTAAATTTTCCACAAAAGAAATGGTTTTTTGAATGTGGTCAAATGTGTTGTTAAATAACATCATGGTAAATATTATTGTGAAGTTTTTTTTCATTTATTGTTATATTAAAAAAATACTTATAAATTATCAAGGGATATACCAAAATAAACCCAAATTAAAAAAGGTGAATTGGTTAGTCCATTGAAGGAGGTTAAAGTTAATATGATCATTTTTTTACACACCTATATAGAACCCAATATTATTATTATATAATATTATTAATATATTAAATATAATTTTTAAATTATAAATAAATTTTAAATGTTATCCATGTTGAGTGATCATTTATATCAAAACAGGTCATTTCATGGAGGTGTAAATCTATGTGTACACTTGGAAAACCATTTATTTTCCCAGGAATAGGTGGGGGTAGTAAATAAAATAATTAAAATTTAATAATTTTGATAATTTCAATAATTTTCTAAATATAATATTAGTTAGTTAAATATAATTTTTTAACCATTCATTTAAGGTGGTGATGAAAATTTGAACACTTCATTCATAGAGATAGTAGTCCCCACAAACACATAACAACATTTCCATTTTTCTCATTGACTTTAAAGTAAGATATAAAATAGATATCAATATTTTAAAATAAACCATAAGTATGTTAAAAAATATTTTCTTTCATGCCTTATTGGATATAATCGATTTTCAGGGTGTAGAAAAAGAAAAATAACTAAAAACATTGGTTAAGAGTATTACCTCTCCCTTGTAAGTTCACCATTTGGAAACTCTTTAAGGTTCCTTGGATTGGAATTTCTTTTAAAAAATGATTAAATAGAATGGAAAAGGTTTTTAGGGATACTATTTAATAGTGTTTTTAATCCAAACCCTTTAAATTGGTGGATAAATGGGGACGAGGTAACTCTTTTTATAGGTTAAGTGAGTCATTTTTTTTAAAATTGTATTACATTTCAATAATTTCATTCCATTATTTAAGACCAAAGGCACCTATAATGTCCAATAATGGTGTGGGGAAATATATAAGTTCAATCCTCCCTCCATAATCCAATATTATACCTTTTTCATCTATTTTAACCTTTTTTACTATGTTAAACTTCTTTTACCCTAATTAACTCGTACTATAGTAACTCCACTTTCACCCTTGGTATCCAATTATGATGGAAAAAATTTAAATTGACGTTATTTAATAATTTAAATACTATAATTTAAAATAATTAAATAATTTTATATAATAAAATATCTAATAATTATGGAGATTAATACTTTTATTAGCCAACAAAATGAATAAAAAAGTATCTTATAAAAAATTTTATTTATGTTTAAAATTTATGTATGGGATAATATTATCAATATTTTACATAATTAAGAAAGAGAATGGTTTATCAAAAAAAAATCAGCGTCAAATCAATCCAAACCCTAATTTTACCAAAATAATATTTAATTAAATAAAAAATTATAGAATCAAAATATTTATTTTATTTTATAAGGTTGAAAATATTTTTTTTAAATTTAATGAAATATCATTAAAATGAATGAAATTATTCCTTAAATATAATGTGGATTAATTTAAAGAAAAATATATAATTATATGTCTCTCTTATATATTAATAATGTAATAAAAGTTATTATTTTATCAAAAACATTATTTTTTACTATTCATATAAAATTCAATTATTTTAGAAAAAAATCGATAAAATTATTCCTAAGACCAATTTCACATGATAAATCCAAAAAAATCGAATTTATTTTTTATATTATACATATATATTTGAAAAACTATTTTATTGAGTTATAAGTGTTTAAAACAGAGAAAAAGAAACTCTTTTGAAAAGATTTATTTTAAGGAATGAAATATATAATACAACAAGTTATATTATTATCTCAAAGGTAATATTATAAAAAAATTGTTTAAAATTTATAATACTGTAATTTTAGTTCTCTCCATCAATATCTCCTTATATGGACGACATATATATTCAAAAGGGAATTTTATATATATAATTTCAGGGTTATTATTTCAATGATGGTAAGAATTATGTCTTGGATTTGATCATGATTGTAAAAGTGATATCTTGTTTAAGTTCATAAAGGTAAGTATACTTTATTTAAAGATTACTTGATGGTAATTTTAGTGTCTTGGTTATGTCCAAGATGGTGAGAATAATGTATTTCTTATGGTTATAATAGTAATAATAATTTATTGGATATAGTAATGGGTATAAGAATAATTTCATTGATATGGTCATTATGGTAAGAGTAATTTCTTTTCTATGGTTATTATGGTAATAAGGATGTCTTGGTTGTGGTCATTATGGTAAAAATAATGTCTCATTTATGGTTAGGATAGTATGAATGATGTATTCCTTTTGGTTATGATGGTAAGAATGATGTCTTGGATATGGTTGTAAATGTAATAATTATGACTTTTCTATAGTAATAATAGTAAGAATGATATCTTGGTTCCGGTCATGATGTTAAGAATGATTTCTTTACTACAGTCTAGATGAGAAGTCTGGTTTCTTTATTGAGGTCCTGATGGTAATATTGAGATAGTACAATTTACGAATTAAATAATTATAGAACCTATTTATAATAATTATAGAGTTATTTATATTTCCATGTCATCCATGGATTTATTTGAACCTCGTGTGGTCATTTATAGAGAATTATTCAATTTATTTATAATTTTCATATTAATCATGTGTTGTTAATCACATGATATCTTTTGATATACACAACTTAATAATTTTCCAAGTCCACCCTCTTATTTTACCATTTTCCTAAGCTTAGATTAAGAGTAATTGATAGGGTGTGTCTAGAAGAGTAGTGTGTTTGGAAAATATTGTGGGATATATTTAAGAAATTTTATAAAATAATGAGTTAATTATATAATGGGAAAAGTTTTATTGGATGTGAAATATTTGTATTCTATTAGATTATTTTTTTTATAACTCTCTATAATGATGAAACTAAATGTTCCTTGGTGTTTAAGTGACTTGTTGATTTATTATATTATAATAATTGTTATATTCAGGTCTATTTAATAGGCATAATTTCGATTTGTAAAATAATATATTTATTCATAACAAATTCCAATAATGTGGGTCCAGGGTGTCGAAGTGGTTTTAGGTGTGGATTCTTAACATGAAATAATTTTCATTGTGGTTTATAAGGATCTTTCCCATGAGAAGGTATTAGTGGAGGATAACATAGTAATCTATCATCCTATCTTCATTAGCTGAATCAATGGCGACTTATGTGATTCTATTGATTTTTTTAATGGTAGGAAAAAATAGGCCTAATGAGATGTTCTAGGGTGGTGATAGGCGGTTAATCGAGAGAATAAGTTCTTCATTACCCCCTTTTATATAGTTTTATTTTATTTAACATTATTTTTTGTGTCTTATGAATTATTTCATTTCATGTGTTATCCATTCAAAAGAGTGATGTTCAAATGGTAGGTTGGGGAATCTCTAGTGTTTCTATGTGAGGATGCTATAATAGATGTTTGTTAATGGATTGGAAGAAATTTAGGCTTCCCACACTTAGTCTAGGGGGACTCTAGAGATAGTAGGACTTTATCTAGGAGTTCAAGCCATGTATCTAGTTTAGGGTCTCATAGATATTAGCAGTTATAGATTCCTCAAGGTTCAGTTTTTTATGTGAGCCTAGGATCATAGGGTTAGGGTCCTTGATTTAAAAAATTAATTGTATATTATTTGGACCATGTTATAGAAAATTGAGAATATGGTAATTATACCATTATATGTATGTTTTTTTCTTATAATTGTTTTTCCATGTTAGACATAAGAGAATCTCATTACTTTGTATCTCCTCTAGTTGTATCTACATTGAGGTCAGTAGTGGGTTTCATACCCAATATATTTTCTGCTAATATCCTTGTGGGTAATTGAATTGATGATATTATAAGATTACTAGAATGTTTTTTAGTATTTTAAGGTATTTAAAATACATGGTATTTATCATTTTAGATCTGTAAAATTATAAAATCATCGTTGGGATAGAGTGCTTCTTGTGCTTCTAATATTTTATTGAATAATATAAGAGGATGGTGAATTTCAATTTCCATAAAGATAAAGATTTTTTCCTTGTGGTTGACTCATATTTGGAGGTGGGTAGGGTGACATCATAACACTTTCAAATATGATCCACTATTGAACAAGTGGCATTTGTTGTTTATGTGGTGGTTCAAGGGGTAGTTTCATCTATTTCTTTCTTCTGTATTAGATTGATTCCTAGAAATATTTCCCTGTTATTTCTCAGGATTCCATTTGGGAGGGAGAATGAGTTTACATTTAACCTCATATAGGGTGTGTAACCCATATCCATATCAACTTATTATATATAATTGTATGGATTAATATATATGAAGATACTACTTGAGGATCCTGAAATGACGGGTATTATTCATCTGAATACCTACCTTAGGGTGGTCTTAACTTAGTCACTAAGGATACTGATGGTGCCCAGTAATTTTTCATTAATATATGGAAGAAAAATCATGTCATGTTAAAGAATGGGTATCCCTTTCCATGAATAGATGTCATGATTGACTAGTTGAGGAGAGCCTAATGGTTCTTTAATATTGACCTATTGTTGAGTTACCATAATTTTCATATTAGAGTGAATGGATATACCAAAACATTAACTTATGAGAATGTATATGTTATATTACAATATTTTTATTATATTCATTTAGATGAGTTTTCCTATGGAGTTCATGAGCCTTATAAACCAAATTTTTCATCAATGCGTATACTAATTCACTATGGAGTTCGTTGATGATATTTTTCTATATTAGAAGAACTAGGAGGTTCTTGTAGAGAACCTAGAGAATATATTTATTATGATTCAAGTACATTGTTTTTTATTAGTTCTCTTTGTTTAACTTTTTATTTTAGAGGCTTGATTTCTTGGTCATATAAAATGTGATAATGGGATTTGAGTTGACCATAAATAAGTGGATCTATTGAAATCGTGGTTGTGTCTTGGTAATGTGTTCTAGATCATGAGTTCTACTATCCTAGATGGGTATTATAGGCATTTCAATCAATATGTTTCTCACATGAAATAACATATGGTAATTCTAATAAATAACGTGGTGAAATTAAAGTGGATGAATTAGTGTGATGTTTCCTTTTTGGATCTTATAGTGAAATTGAAATATACTTCAGTTTTTATTTTAACAGACCTAGGGAGAGTTTGTAACAAGTATTCCAATGCATATCAGTTTTTTTGTAATTATTTTAATATATAGAGATTGAGTGGTCACTTATGAGTCTCATAATCTATGACCACATAAGAAGAAATAAATTACCTTGATTTGAATTTAGTTATTCTGATTCACAATTTAATTTATTGGAATCATTATAATTTTAATGAAAAAGATTTCATTTAAAAAACCCATAAGTTTTTTCAACTAATATTCTCCTAGATGGATATTAATTTGCAGAAGATGCATTAGGTGGGTAACCTATATAAATTTTACATTGATATAGCATATGAACTTGGGAAGGGGAATTTCATTATATATGATCTCATCAAGAATACAAAATATAATGTGGTTTAGAATTATATAAAAGTTTATAATCTGAAGAGATTTTCTATAGAGTGGAAATCAGATTTTGAATAGGGTTGGGATGCTATTACATTTTCTCCCTTGTCCATTAATTTTTATCTAGTGGGTTGGGAAAATACTATCTATAATTGTGATTTATATTGTCATTTTATTTGGAAAAATATCATGGGATATGACTAATTCCATTAATGGTTATAGGATAAGGAATTTGGTTCTTTAAATCCATGATATTGTGGTGTCCTCTATTTCATTTGGGGGAGATAATGATAGATTATCATGCCTCACATGGATTGTAGACTTAGGGAAGAATAAGATGAACCATGATATTAGGAAACGTTTCTAGTGGCCTACTACGAGGAAGGACATCATGGTCCATGTTTTCCATTACCTCACCTATTAGAGGATTAAATGTGAACATAAATGTTTAGGTAGGTTACATAAACCTCTTTGGGTGACTTTTTTTATATTGGACAAGGTGAAAATGGATTTTTTCAATGGGTCATTTGAGGAATTCAAGGGATCATGGTGTCATGTAGGTAGTAGTGGAATAGTTTATAAAGGTCATGTATTTCCTTCCTAACTAAGAGACTCAATCAGTGGATTAGATTTGAAGGCAATATTTTTTGGAGAAAATGAAATATCAATGGGTGGTTATGAGAAAAATATCTTATCATGATGTTCATTACAAGTCATGATTTTGGTAGGTCCTGTGGTAATCCATGGTTTTTCAACAAAACTAGATTTCATTATATCGGCCACATAAAAACTCGTAGTCTGGGAGGATATGTCATATACTTGAGTATTTATTCATGGTTTATACATTCAGTTTTGGGGAGTTTGGGATGGATATATATCCTTATAAGTGTTTTTTATAATAATATCATTAATTATTTGATATAAATGTCTCCAAATAAGATTTTATATCATAGATTACACCCCTCAAACATGTACAAGTTAGAGGGGAGTGATTTATTGGTGACTTAGTTAAAATTGGTGTATGAGACCATTGAGTGATTCTAGTTCATCCTGAAAATATTTGTTACCACTCATAGTAGGTAGAACACATATACAAACTAGAGGTAATGACCCCTATACATTACCATGTTTGATAAATTATTATTATGGGTATCACCTGGTTTGGGACATTGACATAGGAGGAAGAAGAGGAATCTTACACAATTATTTTTTGTTTTGATCTAAATTTTGGCATAAATTGGGGTTGTGTAATGAAAATTAGATCTTATTTCATGAAATTGATTTTTAAATGATTGTTTCACTAGTAATATCTATAGATGTATGAGGTAAAACAAGTGAAAATAATAAATAATGATGATGTTGATTGAAATTTGGATGTGTTATTTGAGGATTTCTTAGTATATTTCATTGATATGACTGATTAGGTGTTTTGATAGATGATAGTTCCTCTTATCCCAGTATTATGTAATAATGGACTTTCCAGAAGTAGTCTTATGATTTCAGTTTAGATATATAATCCTAGTAGCTATAGTTATTCAGAAAGAATCCATATAGACACTTATTGAGGAAAATAATCACATAGAAGGGGGTTTTATAACAAAATAATAATTCTAACTATGAATTTGTGGCTATTTTATGACTAAAATTATTTATTATTATATAATAGGTGATGTGATCAAGGGGTAGTGAGGTTTGGGATAATTTTAATGAATGAAATTAGATCACCCCTACTATAAATTAAGAGTATATTAGGTACATATTGTATGCCCACTAAATACCTAGTGATATTGAAGTGTCCCTATGGGGTCTATAGATCTATTGATATGCCATTGGGGGTGGAACAAGTTCCTAGTAAGGTCATTATGTACCCTGTAGATGTAGAATCGGAACCCAGTGACCTATATGTGTATTTTATTAGGGAATTTTCTACTGTTTCCTTTCAAACCCATATTTTATCCTTTTATATTCCTCCCTAGACCCTTATTTTATCGTGCCCTTGTTTTGGAACTCCTCTATAAAACTCAATATCCTTCAAGCTCTATTTTTTCCAATTATAGGTATCTTTTGTAATGGGGTTTCTTTCATGGTAATTATCTACCCTTCTATTCCTTATTAGTGGTTTCTCTCACTGTTTATTGGTTACCCATTACAAAAAATTAATTATAAAGTTTAAAATCTAAAATTATGGATTCTTTGGATTGTTCATGAATTAGAAAACATTTCTTTGAGATTGATATCCCTTAAACTCAATGAAGTTACTCCTTTCATTGAATTAACAGTTATATATTGTTATATAAGGTTTCATTTTGGTAGGTATGTGGTGTTTCATAATTTTTTTATTCTTTAGGAATCAAACTGGCCAGGTGAGTCCAATTTGGTTACATTTTCCCTTAATAATGGAAATAGGGATGAGATGACTTGTGCATGATGGAGCCATTTCTCATTGTATTTCACTAGGAATAGTTTTTTCGTTTTTATAATGTGTTTCATTAATCCTATGTAGAATTTGTGAGATTTTAGGATTTCATATAGGAATGGGTTTAGACATCCTTCAAATGAGAAGGTGTTGATTAGTAGTAATTGATAGTATGAGAAGCATGAAATGTGGTTAAATTAAGTTATTTTTAAAGGACCACATATATTACATTTGCGATAAATGATGGATTTATTTATCTTTCATTAACCATAGAGCATTTTTTATACATTTTGGTGACCTTAACGATAGTTATATGTGATTATATGTGTAAACAAACCATGGGTGTTGTATTTGAGTATGTATTTTTCTTATTTAATGGGAGGTTAGATATTTTATATTCTAGTCAGACTATTCCCTCTGATGATGGGTTCATGTGATATAGATCCATGGGACCCCACCTCAAGGGGTTGTTTCAACATGCATAGGATGTTGGATATGTTATTCTTTATTTGTATTGCTTCTTATGTGATCAATAAATACAAGATATAGTTGTGGGGACCTGCTCTTAGAATATGGGTTGACATTTATGAGTGGTTTTCTATGTGATTACATACTCATATTTATTCATTTCTTATTATATATGTTTTGTATATAATGTATTATTTCGTTGATAATTGATCTCTTTAAGTATAGTGTGGGATCTTGGTGACATGGTAAATTAATGGTGACTCGATGTGGGTGCAAGTTTTTTCAATTATTTATTTATTTTTCTTCTTGGAATAAAACACATATATATTTTCGGTTTTGATAAGTACACATTATTGGTCTCCTACTGGTGTTTATTAATCAAACCCTACATAGGAACTCCAGTGCATGTGTAGACTCTTATTAGTGATCCATCCAAGAGAGAAGACCCCATGTATGGATATTGAGAAAGTGTAGCTAGTTTGGAATAGAGGTGATACTAAGACATTCATTGGGATCATTTTAGATCTATATATTGGTATTATTTTATTCTTTTGATTATTTCACCTAATAATCCATAACCTTTCGGGGAATAGTTTTGAATTGAAAAATAAATGATAAGAACTCCTTTTATTATAGTTTAGGATGTTATTAATTTTTTTAGCACATAAATATGATTTCATGTAGTATCTTTATGGGTTATTATAGATTATTTTATAGGTTTGTTTGATGGTTAACTGGTATTTAGAACATAGTCACCCTGATGTATGGTATCGTCCCTCACAACTACCTAATAGCCTCCTGGATATAGGGAGGCACACATTAGGACATATTGTGTGTTGTCTTAGAACCAACGATAAGGATCAATGTATTACACAATACATAAAACAATAATCACGTGTGCCTAATATATTATATAAAATCTTTTTAATAAATTTAATGTGATCCTCCATAAAACTACACTAAAATTGAGCCACCATGAATGTAGGAAAAAATGATATAATTTTATAATTATACCATTTAAATAAACATTATTTCATTATCAAATATAATGTGTAATTAATAATTATTCCTTCTTGGTGATTTGCACATTTTTTCCAACAATAATTATAGTTGAAACTAGTTTAATATCATGCATTTAAAATTTATTTATTATATATCACATTTATTTAGATTGATATCTAAATTTATTCCCTTATTTTGAATCAAATATATCATAATAAAAAAAATAATCTCTCAAATAACTAATCTCTCAAACTCTAAGGTAACCATTATTGAAAAATATTCCACTAAATTCTCATTAATTCCACCGAATATAATATCCATGACATAGATGATTATTATTAAATTATTTTATTGGGTTTATATCACATATAGGTTGTGATCAACACCCCCTCTATGGAACACCCGCTTCTTCAAATTATTTCCCAATTTAGTATACTATGTCCGAGGTGAAAGCTTTAAGTGATGTAATGATTTATTAAAACTACACACTTCTAATAAATTATCACCAATTATAAATCACACTATTTTTTAAATTAAAAATTGTTCCTTGATCGCTCCCATCAATAACTTAATATTTATATCCATTTGAAAAACTATGAAGTACATTTCAATATTCATATCCAATAAGAGTCTTATTAACTCAATTCTATCTAGTGTTGTGAGTGTTTCCACAAAACTACTGAATTTAATTTATTTCCTAGCCTAGACACACTGACCTTTCATTATTTCTTATCATTATTCCATGTTTATCATATTTTTCTTCTAATACCCACTTCATTATATTGCAATTATGATCATCTTAGATCTTCACAAGTTCACATATTTGACTCTTTTAAATTTTTTCTAGTTCCACATTTATGTTATTAACTAATGACTTATCCTCTGAAAATTTTAAAATTATGTTGTCTCTATTTTTGACAATATAGAATTTCCATCTATAATATCCATCCATCGGGTTTATGTTGAAGAAAATTTCTCTGCAATTATATTTGATTCATCAATCTCAAATAGTCAATTCCTCCTTTTATCCAAATGTAAACCCTCTCCAGAAACTTCTACTTCTTAATCAACATTGAAATATTTTTCTACTGTGGGATGTTGAATACCTTGATAATTTGAATGAAACTCGTCTTATTTAAAACAAAAATAATTCAAAATACATTTCAATATTTAATTATATATCATCCTTTAATCACATTCAAATCATGAATTTCTATGATTTCTTTCAAGTTCATGTTGAGGTATTTTTTTCCTTACTCCATTAAATATCCTAAGATGATTCTTTTGTTTACCATAGAAAAATATTTTACCCACCTAATTTCCTTGTTTTAGATGAAAAACTTATATCGAAATACACTAAAGTGCTTCATCGTTAGATTCCTTCTATAATACAATTAATATGGTGCATTCTTCTCTCTGTTTCATAGAAATGTCTGGTTATTTTTATAAATACCCACTTTCAAAGCTTCTATCTATTAATTCTTTGAGATATAAATGTAAATTGGTTTTGTATTTTCCTGATTATTCACCCAATGGATAAATCATTCCATGAAACCATTTTTTTCTGTGTACTTTTAGTTTAAACTGTATATTTATTTTCTTCATAGTTAATGAAATTATCTACCTCATTAAAGATATACTGCATGACATTATCAAATCTCAAAATCGTGATTAATCATTAAATTTACTTTTTATATCACCCATGAAACCTGTCAACACACGTCAATATTATTTATTGGAATGAATGATGTTAATACAACTCATTTAAATAGAATCATCAATGAATGGGATTAAGTAACTCTCACCTTGTGTTATGAAAAGTTTCATTAGACTATACACATCTGGATGAGTTAGATATAGTGAGTTTTATGCCCTTATCTTTTTTATAGGTAATAATTTTTTATTATCTTCCCTTTCATAAAATAATTGGGAGTCTTCTCCCTATCACAATTCAAATTTCTAATATCAACTATATCCTTTAGTATGGATAAATTATTTAGGATCTATTGATGTATGTGGAAAAGAATTTGATGATATAAAATTTTATTCACTCATACCTTAAGTATACAATTGTTCTCCTTATTATCCACTTGGTGTATATTTATAATTATTCTCTATCATTTCCCTTCATTAAATATCCCTTATAATTTAATGTTACTTACAGTCTCAACCTAAAAAGATGGATCAAAATCTATATATTGAGAAAAATTCCATCCAAGTAGATAACATTGTTATTCCTAAATTCATTACTTACTAACATTATTATTCCAATTAATTTTATCATAAATACATAATAATTTTGAAATTAAACTCTCCCATAAGAATATACTGTAACATTATTTAATAAATTTATATTCCTAATCATGTAGGATGACCCCACAGAATCATGAATCCTGGTGTTTTTATTCTTATCCTTAAGAGTAATCTTTTCTAGAATATCATTTCCTTATTATTACATAATTTAAATTAATTTCTTATTTGAGATAATATATATGATTCTCTTACCTCATTCCATTCATCATAGGTAAAACAATAATATTATTTTATTTTCAATGATGAAAGTTCATTTCCCAATAGAATTAAGTCTATGAGGCCACTCTTAAATCTCATTGGTCCTCTATATGAGATGTTTCCAAACCATAATTACCTAAAATTTATATAATAATTCCCAAAATTTTAATAATAAAATAAATTTTGGAAAAAAATATCTTTGTATTATAGAATTTAATTTTATTATATTTTATTAATTCTTAGGGGTTTTACCTTTCATGTAGCTCTCCACCTCATTGTATTATCCTTATGCTATCCATTAAATTGGCACTTAATCAAGGAAAATATATTTTTACATTATTGTCCCCACATGTCCCCATATTTTTAATAGCTTCTTGGTTTTAAACAAACCCTTGAATATTGGGGAGTATATCTAACATTTTTTCTTCATTTTCTCTTCACACTCAATGTACCTACCTTTGAATATTTTAATTTGAAGATAATTACACATTTACCCTTGAAACAAGGTCTATGATCATTAAACACTATATAAACACCTATTATGTCTCATTCAACCCTTTACTTTAGTTTCTCATCTCAGAACCTTCCAACATGTAGTTTTTTATTTGGAAAAACTTATTTCATTTATGTCTCAAGTTCCATTTTCAAAGTAACCACTTATTCATTAAGGTATTTTATCAAATTTGTTTTCATTATTTGATACTATAATTAAATTAATTTAGCATCATATCTTATAATTAAAATTGCATATTGACTCTAACAACTTCTTGAAGTGATATTTTGAAAGTCTTTGGTCCTCCACAACCTTCTCTAACTGGGTTATTTTTTCCTTGAGTTAGTTAACATAATATGAATATTCTTTTATAAGACCAATAATATTTCTATTTCTATTTTTTTTATTCTAGTATAATAAGAGTTTCTCGAAGTTCAACCTTATGGTTGGAAAAACCATCCAATTAATCATATTTCTCACTTTTTGTTTGAGAATTCACAATCGTTTCCATCATAACATACTCTATATGTCAAATTAATTCAGTTTCACCTTCTCAATGGTAGATCACTTCATTTTCATCATATTTATTTCTCAAAATTCTCTTTTTTATAAATTTATTTCTTGATAATTTTCTAGAATTGATATTTCATTAAGAGTAATTATTCTCTGGGTATCATTTTGTGCATTAACCTTAAAAATTATGTATAATTATTCCTTAAAATAATATATCAATATCACTAAGTTATCTTTAGTTAAATAAATCTAATGGCAGATTTACCATAATCTTTACATAACATTTCTTGAACTCTCTTTCCAAAAGTGTTAATAAATAATTTCTTACACTTCATCTATGTTTATAAAATAATGAATCTCAAGATTCTCTATGGCTTTAAATTCCATTTACTTTAGAAAAATAATTATAATTTCTTCAAACCTTATATGTATGTCATATGAGACTATCTTTACTTGTATGTCATCAAGAGATAGCATTACATGATTTCATCCCTTAAGTGACAAAAACATTGGGTCATACAATGGTCGAAGTCTCCATTGGATCTAATTTTTGATATCAACATCCTTCATATCATCACTAAGCCTATGGATATCTCAAAAAAATTTAATTGTGTTTATTAATGATAGTATGATTATTATTTTGTGGGGATCATATTTAAATTATCAAATCCATTGTGTGGTACATAAAACTTCACTTATTTAATATTGTTTCACCTTCATAAATCTTATTTCTTTTGCCATAACTTTCCTTTAAAATTACAAAACACATTAAATTTATGTATATATGATTTTATAATTATCTATATAAATATTTGATTTACATTTTGTTGGAATTGAGTAATTTTTTATCTTATTTGATCATTAAAAATTTTATAGCATTTATTACCTGTATTACAATAATTAATATATTGAAAATAGCATTCCCAAGTGACTATAAATCTGATATCGTTATATTATTATCAATTTGATTGTTTCACCGATCAATAAATGGAATAAATTTTTTATTAAATATGTTCTTAATGTCAAAAATCATCCAATGATAGATTCACTATGCTCAACATGGTGACTCTGATTCCACATGTTGCATACACAGCCATAAATAAAGACTAAGAGTGGGAGTAAATTAGTGTGTATTTCTTACTCATCTACATATGGAAGATTTTGAAATGTCTTAAAGAACACATTAAACCTATAAATCACAATATATTATAATATCCTAATTAATAAACATAAATGCATTAACATGGATATGATACCTAGTTCACCAATAATGGTTACACTATAGAGTATATGTGGTTGATGTGTCCTTATAAGTAAGGATGTCACTACTCAATATAGATTATTATTTTTTCAATAATGGATCATAATTAATTTATGTTTGAAACTATCATTATTATTAATTACTCAATGCATTAAATAAGAGCACTATATATATATAACTCAATAGGAACTTGTGAATAATATCTATGTGATAAACAACACTAAACTGAAATAGTGTTATCATTATGTTTCACATTACTATATTTAAATATTGATCTTTAATATTAATATACTATTTTTAATATTCTATATATGAAAACAAAATATTATATCATTCTTCTATAATCTATTAAACTTATCATTATCCATATTTCCTCTTATTACATCCAATTAAATCTAAGAAATTCACCCCCTTTTAATTTTTAAATTTCATCACCTGATTGAATTGGAAAAATTATCCCTAATCCCACAATTAATTTTTCTAATGTCAATGAAAGTTCCATTCAGTTTTACATATATTTTAATTCTAGGAAACTTACCTAAAACCACCTCCTCGTGATGTGACATCCATAATTATGGAATTATGTACATAAATTTATCTATACTGTGTTGTGATATATTGGTTTGTGGATTGATTCTTTATAAATTATATATACCTAAATTATTTTTAAATTCCCATATTATGTTTCTTATAAATTTTGTGATTTAATCAAGTATTCTTATATCAGGGACCAATTTGGGCTTATATCATTTAGTTGTAGTGTGATATGATTTATCTATTACGTACCAGTATAGTGCTAAAAAATGAGGACACATCATTGTTTGATGGTACTCTATCTATATCAAACCTAATATGGATTAAATTTTCATTGGTTCCTCCTTAAATTGTTTGTAATTACACTATGTTTTAACTAATCCCATTTTGGTGTGACATACCATTACTTATTTCAGCTACATCTAATGCAACCTTCTTCACTATAATGTCGCCTTTATTATGGTGTAATGTACTAATTCTTCACAATAACATCTCTAAATCATCATAAATTATCCCTAGAAATTTCCATTATTCAATGATAATGATATCCTCTATTAAACCTCAGTTATTATAAACACCATACTTCTACTAGCATGTATACCCATACACTAATGCTTCAAACATTCTATATTTACTTCATTAATCATAAAATTCAATAACCTTTGGTATAATAGAATAAAATTTTCATATAAATATATTTAAATTTCTCCATTATATTATTATATTGGGCCTCCATTTTACAATAGTACATACTCTTAAAAAATGGAATATAGGGCATATAGGGTATCACTTCATGTTTCATTTGTACTATATAAAAATCATTGATATCTTGTTTTATAAAACCATTATTTTTTTAATCCTCGTTATTTTTCCTATTAGAATAATTGTTTTTAGTAGGTTCATTATCCTTAATATTTTTAACACTTCTCAAAATCCCATCCATAACATCCTCCTCCATAACCATAGTATTAATCCATAGCATGCTGGGGAGTCTCTCAAAAATATTTTATAAGAGTTGTCCAAAATATGTCTGATGTTCCATAGATTGTTTTGGTGGTTATTTATAATGATATCAAAATTTTGTATCTTTTTTATATTGGGTGAAGCACAATACATTTTTTTTTAAATTGGGACACCACTAATTCAAAATAGTATTTTACTATGGAGGTTAGTAATTAAATTATTTTTAATATTTTTTAAGTTGATTCAATTATGGGATTTGGTGTCATAATTTTTAGGAAATTATTAAAGGGTTGTTCTAACCTAGGTAAAATAATTATGGTCCTTGAGCATGATTGAATTGTATCTTAATACAAACACAGTTTTGGCTTTTAAATCTTCATTAATGCACATATTTTTTTTGGAAATTTTTTGATCCCAATTATAGACAATGAATTTTATAACACTTGTTTTCCCCTTACTTAAGGATCATAAATCTAAATATAGTTGAAATATCTCATACATCTAGGAATATTACCAAAAACCACCTCCTCATTATGTGACATCCATAATTATATAATTATTTACTTTAATTGAAATCTAGAGATTTAGTGTAATAATTACTCCTTAATAATTTTATTCGCATTACTATTATATATATTCTACTAAAAAGTTCTAAAATAGGAAACCCCACATGAAAAATGTAATAAAAAGAAGAAATTAAATTAAAATAATGTTATTAACTCAGGACAATAGATAATTATTATTTTATTTAGTCTATTGTGTGATTTTGGTTCCCTAAAAATGAATCCAAGAACATTTATTATTATACAAGAATTATAAATTCGTAAGAACTTTAGGGTGTAGAATTTATATTAATCATCAAAAAAGACAAGAACAAATATTTTATAATATATCATAGTTCTAAGATCAAACCCATATATTACTCAAACCAATAAAGATCCCAAAAAAAGAAAGCTTTAATTTATTGAATCCTTCGATTCATAAAATAAAATTTTAATTAAAAAAAAACAAAACATTATTAAAATATACTTATTTTAAGAAAACATAAATAGTTAGTTTATTTTAAATGATGGTTTGGATAAATAAACTTAATTCACTTGTGAATAATAATGATTCAGATATTTTATTGGTTTAGCTTATAATTTTTATTAATTAAATTAATTTAAACTGATTCTCTTTTAATTATTTTAACACAATATAAATAAAATAATATTGTTTAAAACAATTGAATTTAAAACATTTAGGGGATTCACTACCATCACTATCAGAGGAACAAGAGCACAAGGGGAATATTTTCTATGTTTAGTTTCTAAATTTACATTAAATTATTTCATTCATACTTCTCAAACTAATTAGTATCTTTAGATACATTGGATGAATACATTTTCATTTTGTTATGAAAATGGGTCATATTTTCATGTCATAATCAAATATTCATTACTAAATGTGAATTTTACTTTATAACGGTGCATGTGATGTCTGAAATAGAGGTATGAATACATCTTTAGGATAATTTATCTACTTTTAATCCTTATTTAGTGCCTTTGTTTTTGGTATATTATAATACTGTTTTAAATCCTAATATGGAGAATGGAGGCTATGAAACTTCCATGAAATATATTGATGTGTTTATGACATTCATAGTGGGTAATCAAATGATATGTATGGAATTCTTGAGTGAAACATTTACCATGTGAAATCAATATATAGGTTAAAAGAATAATTTTGTGAGGGTTTTTATATTTATTTTAAATCATAATTAGAGAAACCCCTTTAGTGGAATTAAAATTTTTAATATACCTCAATATATGCTAGATCATTCATTATTGAGTATTGGCCATGGTGATTATTCTTCAATAAAATCATTACTTTGGGTACATATTGTTATATACTAATGAAGAAAGTTTTTTCATGCGTTATTTTCATCTTTATGTAAGTCTTATACTTTCTCTTTTATTCCATTCCTATAGAGAAAATTTAATAAGAGTATAAAAGTGGTTTATAGGAAGTGGGATAATCATATCGAGGATATTAATGGGAAAGAAACTATTATGAATGAATTATTGTAATAGATATGATATTTTAATAATTATAGAATCTATATTTGTATGAGTAATCATCATATAAGTAAGAATTAATTAATTTTATCCTTTAGATGGAAGTTATTATGGTGAGGTAAGGGTGTCATCCAATTTAGATAGAATAATTTTATTATAACATTCTATTATTTACATGCTTTTACTAAAGAGAAGTAATTTATTGGGTGGTTAAAACATTAAACCTATAATGGTTCACTTTTTGTATAGTGTTGAAACTCCTGGTGTATTAGAAGTAAAATTAATTTATGATACCCACACTAGACCCATTCCAAATTCATTTATTAACAGTGATATTGCTGATGGAAGATGTTTAATTAATCATATCTCACCCAAAATATCATATCTTCATAACATTTTTTATACTAGTTTACCTAATGTTGATGAAATTTATAAGGGTATTAATCACTGGATAGTTATCATGGAATTTATGGTTTCCAAGGTCTATTTTATTTTTATGGTTTTGATATTATCAAGGATGATTCTTTAAGTGGTGTGAGATATTTATTTATGGGCGGTCACATTCATAAGTCCATGGAAGCAACTAAACTAGTGCTTCTTCCCTAAACTATGAATCCATATATCATCTTTTGAAACTTTTCTTGTAACATTAATTATAAAATTCATAAATTATAAGTTATCTCCCCACATTTCTTACATTATCTCATAATAAAAACAGGTTGTTATAAAGGGGGTCATTTAATTAGTTTTTAGGATTGATAAAGAAATTAAAATGGAATTGTATCACAAAAATTTGGGGAGAAACATGATGACTGATATTGAAATGGAAAACTATTTTAAAAATATTGAATATGGATTAATTCATAGAGCCTTTAGAATTATGGGGAAACTAAATAGGTTTGTGATTTATTTTTTCAATTGTTATCCTCTCCCAAGATGTCTATTTAACACGTCAAAGGTGAGTATGAATTAGTCAAACTTTGAGGGCACTTCAAAAATGAGACACTTTTATGTAACTCTATTCCCAGTTACTTAAAATTTCTTTATAGAAACATAAATGCCTATATTAAGGATGAGAGTGTGCGAAACTTTATTTGTATGGGTCATTGGGTTCTCACACATTTTCTTTTTCAATGATTCATTATTCTTCATGAATGAAAAGTATAAATATATTTCCATCTTTATGGGTCTTCATAAAAATTCTATGATATGTATTTTCCAATATATGAACACTAATACAGGTAGTTTACTAGTTTTTAATATAATTTCTATAAGTGTAGGGATATCCTTGGGAGTTGGTCAATTACTAGTAAGAGGGACTTTCTATTGGAGTAATTAGGTGTTGCTTTGATTTATGGTTATGTTATAATCCACCACATTGATTTCATGGACTTAAAGGTGTCTTATTGTTTCTATAACTAGACTAATAAAAAAATTATATAGTGGTATAATTACATTAGTTATGAGTGCCTTGTCCATAATTTCAATCCATTGAAATTATATAGTTATGGTCCCAAAATTGGTCATTCATGGAAAATAAATATTTTTATTATACTTTATCTAGGATAATGGCATGGGAAAAAGGTTCAATTCATCTTGATAGAAATATTTCTCTCTTTATATATAAAAGGGTGGAATTAATATCCAGATCTTAGATGAAACTATGAATGCTTCCTGTGAATATTTATCTTGGTATATATATTTTTATCCTCCCTTTGTGCCTTATTTAATCAATATAATCATCGGAGCCTATAGAATGTGATTTCTAAGGGTGATGGTAGATTGATTTCTATGATTTGGGACCATATGTTTTTAACTATTTTCTTTGTATTTCAACATTATTATTGGATTCTTGGTTTTAGAGATGTTTTATTATTGATTTATTTATGGACATGAAATTAAATAACTTTTCTAGGATTCCCGGGATAATATATTATTCTAATAGTAGCCTTCTCGCATATGTATATTCATGATGTAGGGATTTATGATGACTACTAATCCAATGAAAAATATATCTTTTCTCACTCAATAAGGGCTGACTCATCTATCTACCTAGTTTAAGTGGTATTTTTATATGATAGATTTTCATTATCTCAATTGAGGTCCAAATAAAGGGGTCATTAGGGATCCTTTATATGGAATCATTGTGTTCCTAAAATAAATAATCATTCTAATCAAGTGTATTGGAAGGAATGAATTTCCTACAAGGGATGCGATCTATATTAGATGAATATCCATGGTATCCAAATAAATTTATTATTCCTATAATCCAATTTAATAATTGTATCATATATTCCCTAATAAATTTTGGGCTCTCATTCTTTGGAATTATTTTAGATTCATCATTGAAAAGACCCCACCATTAGACTCTTTTTAGCCCTTTCATATCTCCTAGTTTATAAATACATTATAAAATCATGCAAGGTTTCTCCATATTTGTATATTTGTTTATTTTCCATGTTATTATGGTCTAGGTGAAATGTGCTAACACATGGGACTATTTATTTGTCCTTACATTTTCATATTCACTTGATTTGAAAACCCATCCAAAACCTAGTCTTATATTTTAAGGGAGTTCCTTTAGAGGGATTCATTAAGTCATTTTATCATGAGATTATGTGCTTGAGGAATTTGTGATCATATATTACAAATGGAAACAAGGTTCATCATAAGCCTCTGTGTTCCTATTTTTATGTTAGTACATATGTATCTTCTTATAATAATACCATAGTAAGGGGTGAAATCTAAGATCATAAAGGATCAGTGGTGTTGGGTTTGATGTAGACCACATCTTAGTTATTGACTTGTAATGTTAGTAAATTCACTTATGATATGACTCACAAAATTTTTTGAGAGGGAAATACATTTATCCTATATTTAACATAATTAAGATATCATTTTTCATATTTTTGAATTACTCTTCCTTAAACATCTAGTCAGTCACTGACCTTATTTGAGTAACTGCAGAGAAGATATAATAAGGTTATTTTATTTCTCACACAATGAGAGAATAAAATGTATGGACAATTCACATTCCATTTATGGTAATGTGATGAATAATTTTGAGGTCTTTTCCTCTCTTGGGAGTATTTAATTAGTGTGAAAATGTTTTTCACATGTTGATATATTGGATCATAAATTATTTTATCCCCCTTGATTTTTTTATATTTTCTCTCATGTATGATTATTCTCTTTGATTTCAAAAATGTATTTAACTTATAAAATTACATACCCATATTTTTACTCTTAATTAATTATCCCTTTCAGTGATTATTCCCATGTTATTATCAAAGAATCAATCACTACGGACTATAACATCTTAAAGGTATTATAAAAAATTAAGAGGAATAATATATCAAATATGTACTCATGTGAACTCTAATTTTCATAAAAAATAAATTCAATAATACCATAATTAAATTCCCTACATACTACCTATCTCAATAATGTAAAAACTAGAAAAATAAAAATATTAATTAAAAAAACTAAACTAAAAACTATATGGAAGATTATAGTTTAATGAAAATCATTATAGGAAAACTAATTGATCTTCTTATCTCAAGAGATCATTACTCCACTGACTTCCTCTTATCATTAAATTGATAATGAATATCTAATCTCTATTACACTATAATATTTAGATATATTTTAATTTTTCTTAAATTCTTTATTTTAATTAGGAATTTTACTCTATTGTTCAGTTGGATTTATCTTTCAATTTTTCTTTATTTTTTTAATTATTATTCAATAATAATCAGTGTATTGGAGAATTGCTTTTTATATATAGATGTATCCATTAATCTATCTCCATTATGACATAGTTCATTTATTCTCTCCTTAAAATTCAATATTATTTAATATCTTCTTATTAATCACCATTATATTATAATATAATCCATTCTTCTTTAACTCTTCTAGTTTCACTCACATATGAATTATAGCAAAAAAAATTTCCTTATGCTTTAATTTTATTCACTATTGATATCATTAGTCACTAAAATAACCATAATGTAATGAAAATGGTTAATATTTCAACTTCAAGAGAATATAAATTCATCCCAAAGCTCTATTTTTTCATAAATAATTAAAAAATAGTAATTGGGTAGTAAAAACTTATTGTTATCAAGGTTTTCAACTAATTAATAAATTAATAAATGTACAATATATTTCTAGGATGGTACAAAAATAAAACCCACCATATATAAGAGACATAAATATTAAATTATATACCCTGCCTTATATTAATAATTCATACATATTAATGAAATTTTTATCTCATGGTTTGAAGTGAATAAATCATTAGTGAATAAATCATCTTAATGTTATTAGAAAATATATATAAGAATAATATATCAAAGTTTTACTCTTGAGAACTCTAATTTTTATAACACCTCAATCTATTATTTACACACTATAATTTATAACATACTAGATATCTCAGGTGAGTAAAATGTGGTAAAATTCACCTAGTATTTGAAAAAAACTAAAATATTTATCATCGAGAAAAATTTTATGTAAATGGAAGAATTGAACCATAATGAATGAATCTCATCAACTCAAGCCATCATTCCTCCACTTACTTCATCATATCTCTATTTTAAAAATTCATTTCTAATAATTTCTACTCTGTAATCATCAAAAATATTTTAATTAGTATCAAAAACTCTATTTTAATAGTCCATGGGACCTACTTATTTATTCAACTCCATCCTTTAGTTTTTCTCTATCTTTCAATGGTTTATTCCATAATAATCATTTTATTATGGCATGTTTTTTCTAAAATAGATCAATCAATTACAATTCATCAATTATGTAATATAATATTCCTTGAATGCTTCAAATTCAATATTATTTAAAATCTATTTAGTAATCATAATTCCATTACGGAATAATCTTTTTTTATTATACTCTTCATGTTTCACTCATGCGAGAAATATAGTATAAAAAATTCTATTTATATCTTAATTTTATTAAGGAATTTAATCTTTAATGTCTAAAATTACCATTTTTAATGAAAAAAGTTTTTATTTAAATCTCTAAAATCTTCCAAATTCATCTCAAATCCCTATTTCCTATAAATCATTAAAAACACATGTAATTATGAATTATTATGCTCATTTATCAATGTTATTCATTATAAAAATGTATTAAAAAATTAAGTTCATCATAAAAGATGAACTATAAGAAACTATAAACGGTAAATCTAATCTTTAATTTTCCATTATTGAATCTTATAGACTATTTAATGAATGCTCTCAGACTATCAAGAGTGAAAAGTGATTATTGAATATAAAACCATTTGAAATTTATGTGATGCTAAAGTCTATATAAAATAAATAATTAGTGATAGTTAGTAAATAAATTAAGAATAAATATTTTACCTCATTAATAAAGATGGAATAATTCATACCAAGTCAAAGACCCTACTAGATAAGAAAATAAGACCATCGAATTAAGGACATCGCACAACCCATAAACATGGAAAGAGATATTATTGTCAAGACCGATTGGATAAATGAGTTGTTATGTTAGATGATGAACAAAATTATACTTAATGAATTTATTAAATATTATCAAAATTATTTTATGTATGTTTAAACTTATGTAGATAGTAAGAATATTGAATTTACTACTATAAAAATCTTTTGTGATTCTATAACTCGAGGGGCTTGAATATAAGTCACATTTTCTAAAATTAATTCTTACTAATAGATGGTATAAATCATATACAAAAATTTTATATATATGAAAATATTGAAAAATTAAAAATAAACATTTATAAAAGAGCTTCAAAATAATTCCATCCACATTAAATAAGAGGATTTCTTATAAGGTAAAATACAGAGAAAGAAATATTTCATCCAAGGATAAAGAAGGATCCTAATTTTAATCTCCTGATGATACTGATGGTAAAAATATGAATTTAAAAGTAAGAAATTTTTAAATTTTCTTTGGAGGTGTGAATCAGTAACACATAACTTTGATAAAACTTCTTAACATTTAGATGATGAAAAATATTATAAAGGTATATCACTAGTAGTGTTATAAAAATCAAACACTTTCTTTTCTATAAAGAGGAAAACTAATACCCCATTCACCATATAAAGAAAACAGAATATTATAATAAATGAATTGAAATAAGGTGCAGTTACTAGAGTTGATTAACTATAAAATACATAGGGATATACTTTTAAAAAATAATGACAAAGGGGGTATGATATAATAATGAATATCATGATCCCTAATGGAACTGTTTAGATAATTAACTTATGTGAAATACATTTAATTCAAACTTATTTTTTCCTTATTTATAACATCACGATTTAATTCAAATGATCTTGTAGATAATGACATAGGATCATTATTAATAAATTGGTATAGTTCATTATCTAAAATATTAATATTTTAGTATTTCATATGTTGTTTTTATAGGGTGATAATTTTACATGAGTTGAAAATAAAAAATAAAAGGGATTTTGTTATTATAGATATATATACTAATTAAATTCCATAAAATGAATATATTAACTAATTAATAGTTTTTGTTGAAATAAATCACTTCATAGTTAAAGAAATTTTTGGGTACATCTAAGAACTCTAGTTCACGAGTTATATGATAACTCTTAATGACTATTATTTCTTCTGTATACGTGAAATCATAATTTATTGTAACATAATTAATGATTCGTGAAGGATTTTAACATCCTTACCAAATTTAAAAAATTTAAAAAATTAATTATATTCTTCTTAACATGTTTCATTGGCTTGTAACATTCAAAAACATTTTATAAATTTTTTGATTATATCAAAATGTTTATTAATTTTTTTAGAGCCTAAAGAGAATCTTTGAAGGCTATATGAAATGTTTCAAAAATTTTGATATTATGGTTTATAAAAAACTATTTGATAAAATGTGAGGAACACTATATTATATAACTAATTCTCAATAATCCTTTATCTCAATGGATATATAAGGACATGTATTAATGGACAATTCAACCTAATAATTATGTAATTCATAAAACATTTATATACATTTAGATGTGGCATTTTTTTCATTTTTACCAAGGTGTCCTAATTATGATTATTTAGATGATATTGGACAAATAAAATTCACATGGTAAATATTTATATTCATTATCTATAATTTATTCACATAAAATTAATGTTTATATATTCTGGAAATTTTTTTATAGTGGTCAATTTTTGTTATGTTTGGACAAGTATTGTCTCCCCAAAAACACAATTGTGGTGTTAGAGTAACATTCATATCATTTTATTAATGTTTTAATAGTGTGAATATTAAAACCATAACTCTAGTAACCCCAATTAAGTGTTTATTTATTAAATTGGGACTAGATACAAGTTATTGAATCCCAACGGGCCAAATATTTTAGTAGTCCTGAAAAACTTGATATATACTTGAATATAAAATTAAATTTAAAAATATGCAATAAAGCATGTAATTTTATTTAAAAATATTTTTATTCTATATAGTATATCTCAAAATATCATTTATAGTAAACTTCCTATAATACTAGGTAAAATAATCAAAATAAAATAATGATATCAGATGATTTGTAAGATAATTCATTGAATAAAAACTCTTATAAAGTAAATAATGCTTGAATAATATGGTCAAGGTAAATAATTAAAAAAATCCTTATAAATAATATCATAAAAAGGGGGAAGTCGATTTATTACATATATACATAAATAATAACATGGATAATAATTACTGGTTTCATAATGATATAATTCATAATGTCAAACTTCATAATCAGAGAATCAAGGCCTTCTACTAAGACATCTTATAAAAAATATGGGAGGAATATGCCAAATAATCAAACTTTTTTGTTTCATGATACCATAAAATGAATCTAGGGGATATAAAACACCCAAATCGTCAATTAAAAATTCCAATTCATACATCATATTCAATGGGTGATTAAAAATTCAATATATAAGTAAAATAAACATTAATTTTGAAAAACTGGGAAAGAAAATGTTAGTATTTTTCCAATCTTGATCATAAGTCATACAGAGTAAAATGGTGGATGGTATCAATATATTATATCCCTAGTAAACCAAAATATTTGTAAAATAATGTGGAAATGGATAAAAATGCATTAAAATTCCCAAAAATATTTCTTGAGGGAAATACCTTTTCATTTGAAAATCAGTTATTTAAAAATATAAAAATTCCAATAATATTATGAAAAAAAATTAATAGAAGAATTTAATCATGTATATTAAGATTCAAAGAAAAGATTTTCCCTGATGGCATGAAAATCCATTCATTCAGTTTAAGTGAAAACAATTATTTCGTTCACGCCATTAGTAAAAAGTGTCTCAACTATAAAATGATTAGAAGATTAAATTTAATCATTTTTATAGAAATTAAAACAAGGAAAAAATTAATTTAATAATTTATTTCCAAATAGTAAATATCATTATTGAATATATATTAAATAAAATATGGACATGTAAGAAAGATGTTCTTTCCCATATATAAAAACAAAGTTATTTTTCCTCAAAAAGTCAATTGGTTTTCTGTATTCCAAACTATATAAAAATTAATCTAAAACTTTAAACACCAAAAAAAATTAGTTTTGAATAAAATTTAGGGGTTTTATTATAAAATTATTATATAATTATCCAAAATGAAACATAAACACAAACAATCCTAGTTTTGGATGATATTGTGAAATAAATATTTACCTCACGCATCCACTTAGTTGAACGTGCTTTAACCTCAGGCATCAAAAATTTAGATTTATTATACATGTATACCATAAGAATATAAATATCAATGATATCATTTTTTTACTTTTACAATTCTATCACCCATTCATTAACAATCATTCTTTATTATCATCGTTTCGAAAATTAACTGCTTTATTTTTATGTTTTTTTCTTCGGTGGTTATTTACTGTTTCTTCATCATAGCCATATTATATATAGAATTTTAATCAAGACATAAATATCATACATATTTTTTATAGACATAATTATAATCACCTATAAAAAATATGAAAAATTAATTTCATTACATTATAGAGGTGGTCATTAAAATGTATGTAGGAGTGACATTATCATTGATTAATGGGTTTAAGGTTAATGAATTAGAAGTTATATTACATTTATTGAATCAAAATTTTGTCATAAATAACATATATATTCATTTTTTAAATCTTTATGACCAACTATATTTAAATTGGTAGTACATACTAAATTTGGTGAAAGAAGAATAAAAATTAAATTGTTCAGTTAATATGAGTACCTCTTCTTTGAAAAAACTCATTTATACCACCTCTTAAGGATCATAGGGTTGGTCTTTTTGGAAAACCAAAACCAAAGAAAATGGATAAGTATTTTATGTAGATGTATTTAGAGGGGATGGATGAGAAATGTTTTGTCAAGGTGGTGTGAAGAATAAAGAGGAGGTGGTGTCCTTTCATAGTGAAGAAAAGGGAACACATGGAACTACTTAATAGATGTAAATATACTAATGTTTATTTCATGTTCATGTGGAACCAAGTGTACATTTTTTAAAGATAATATATTTTAAATTTGTAATATATTTTACCAATAATATTTTATCCATTTTATGTGGCATTCTAAAACGTTTCATTTTGTCTATCCCCTTCATAAAGAAATTTTATCCCTAACCATTATAACAATATTTCATTCATAAAGGGTTGTAAATTTACATGTTAGGTTATAATCGGTTCAAAAAATTGAAGGAATTAAATTTTATACAATATATCATCTCAATTTTCATCTTTTATTATTTTTATGATTGCAAAATGATTTAATAATATATTATTTGACATAAAATACAATTGAATCCTATTTAAGAACTATCCAACTTTTTTGATTTTAACAATAAAAAAATAAGACAAACAAAAAACGTTAAACAATTTATCCATGAATTATTCATTATTATTCTCCATGAAATTCATGTGAAACTACAATTTAGCTAATAATAATACTTTTGAATTTTTAAAAAACAGTTACATTTATTTTTCTAATACTTATACAAGAAACAGGTCAACGCTGTATTAATATTTAATATAAAAATATCATCCCTGAAAATTAAATATATCTTAATATAATAAAAATAAATAAATCATGGTCAAAATAATTTTTTTATTTTTTCATAAATTACTTTATCTCTATGTGAATATACAAAAGAAATTAAAATTAAGAGAGTGACATTTTTAGAGTTTTCTTTTACTTAAAATAATAATATAGTCATATTCAATGAACAATTTCACCAAGATTTGATATCATAAAATTTTTTATGGTGAGGGTTGAATAAATATCATAAAATTTAAATAAATTAGGTTTTAGTTAATTTTCAAATCCTTATCACAATATTTCTAACATTAGTTGTCTGATTGACCCTTTGCAAGGTGACAAATATCTACCACGGTTACAATACATATTGCCTAAAAACATGACCAATTTTCTCAATTTGAACCTCTGAATTAAAAATATAGAATCAATTTTATAAAATTTAATTCCTATATGTTTCATCAATTAATTTAAAAATGAAGTTGAAAAACATGATGAGAACGTGTTTAACAAAAAATGCATTTTTCAAGAAATTATATGATAATACGTTAACTCTATGACTAGTACTCATTATAATAATAATTTAAATCAATATAGATTGATTTATAATCCTTAAATTTCATTGAAATATTTCTTTGGTAGGGATTATTTTATTTAATTAAATTTCAAAAACATTATACAGGTAAAAATAGAATTTTGAAAAATATCTTCTTAAGAAAAAACATACTTATACCGATATATATATATAATATTGATTCCTATTGAATTATTTAGATTATTTTTATTAAAATGGATATTATGTAAATTTAAAACCAAATTAAAAATATAATTTTAATTTTAAATATCTTTATTTGATGAAAATAAATGACAGTCTTAGAAAATTGATATTTTAACTATTCATTGAAAAACAAATCGTTTTAGAGAAAATTAAAAAACAACACCCTATGATAATATTGAAATGTTGATTTCAAAAATTATGTTGATATTTGGAAATACTATTTATTAAATTTTTATAAATTAATTGTTTTATCTGTACACAAAATGTAATAAACCCCATTTTTGAAAAAAAATATATTTTTAAAGAATAAAATGATTTATCTTAAATTTGGGTACTTAATTAATATGAATTAGGCAATAAATTTTGGTTTTTTTAAAAACTTATACTTATTTTTTAATGTGATTTTTTATTTTTATACCTTCCATCATAATATCTATGTTATAGCAGTTTCATTGAAAAAACAATTATAGTATATTGATGTTCTCCTAAAACATGACGTTGTGTGTTAAACAAGCTATTGAGTATATTTCTCTTTTAATAGTAATGTTTGGTGAGTTAAAAAAATAATTACAATTGATTTTTTCTATAAAAATTTTATAGTATATAGATAAAAAAAATTTAATAAAAATTCATCAAACCATAACATGTTTTATATACATTGTTGTGTTTGATAAAAAAACCCATAATCACATCATAGTTTAAGAAAAAAGACTATAGAATATTTTTTATGAAAATAAATAATTATAAGATTATTGATTTTACTAAATAATATTTATAAAAATATTTTTGTTATTTTCGGAATAACATTTAATTAGGGATCACTATGACATAAATTAACATAAATACCACATTTTTTTAAAAGTATAATTTTTACAGGAACTATATTAAAAAAACACTAAAAGATAATAATGATATCGATATTGTGATAATTTTTAACACTTGGAAAGAACCATGTTGTGGTTTATTGTTATGAATAACATGTTTTTTCATAATTAATGAACAACTTTTTTTTCAAATATCTTAAAAACCTTCCCTATATCAAGCATATAAATCCTATGATGAATTTAAAGGGAAATTATACAACACAAAAACTATTTTAGTGGATACGATCTTAGTGTAAAATAAATTTACATTGTTTATTAGTTTATAAAGTTTGAATAAATTCGAATACAATTATTAATATAATAGTTTCTATATTATTTTAAAAAATGTTTATAAATAATGATATTAATTGTTTACATTAAGATGTTTTATTTGATAAATTTATTTAAAACTATTCAAAAATGATTATGGTGGATTTAATTAATAGTTTAAATAAAAACATTATATCAAAATAATTTAATTTCTTTACATTATTAATATAAATTAATCATGTATTAATTAAGGTTTATAGTGTATATTTATTGGAGAATATTATATTTTAATATAAAGATAGTTCTAGGTATTACATTAATATTAAGAAATATTAAGTGTTTATATTTATTATATAAATATAAATGTTTTGTATTTTTTTTTTATGGAATATCTAAAATATGTATATCTAAGCTCTAAATATTTTATAATTATCTAATTTATGAAATTCCTATAAATGTCTCTCTCATGTCTAAATATTTACAATATCCTTATATTTATGTATTATTTACTTGATTATTATTCAGAAATAGAAATTTTTAAAATATAAATAGATCTATAATTTATTTTATGTTTCATAAACATATTTTTATGACTCTTATACCATGTATATAATGTGTTAGAGTCTATGCCTGAGACAATATTTTGTGGTTTTTTCTTTAAATAAATTTTGTTTTTTAGAATTGAATTTAATAATAAATTTTAGTTATGATGTTTTCATTTTAGGTTTCAGTATTATATTGGAATTAAGGTCCCTCCTAGGTATTGTTTTTTGTATATTATAACTTTTGTGTTAGACTTATCATTGATCTATAACTTATACTCAGTCTAAAAATTAGGGATTGGATTCCAAACACACTATTATATTCTAGTAAGGATTTTTTGTATGATTTTAAACATTTCTTTGAAAGGGTTTCATATACCTTCTACATTAGACGAATTTGGATATTTGTGGATATAATAATATTTTAATTTTATATAAGAAGTACAAGTCATTTGTTACATAATGTATTATAAATCAATATGCTTGTAATAAATCAGTTTGATTCAAATGATGTGATTAGAAAACAAAATATTTTTAATCATGAATACATAAAGGGGAAACCTGGGATATAATAGTGAGATACTAATACTATTTTATGATTATAAAAGATATATTACTTCAGTGAAATCACATTTAACGAACTTTTCCCCCCAAAGGAATAGATCATTCCAATTAAAGTTTTTATGGACTATTATATGCACATACAGAAAAATATGTGTGTCACTAATAGGATTAAGTGTTTGTACCTTGAATAACCTTCGATTTATGCATATCTAAGTGGAACAAATAAGATTATATTCTTAAAGGAATTGAGTTTGTACAATCCATAAATTGGATCTGGGAAAATCATTTTTCACTAAACTATCAAATAGTTAATATGATATGATTTGCATGGTGGCCCACTAAAATAGGTGTGCAATGAAATAAATCTTAATTTAACACCTAATGTTCTTAGTATATATTTTCATTTAAATTCTATGTTAAATAGATTATTTCAATTGAAAGACAAAAATAAAATAAACCATGGAATATTATATTGAGAAAAAATATTTGAATAAAATAAAAACATTAATACATTATGAGAAAATACTATGAAACATCTTTCAGTAAAATATATATGGAATAAATTCACAAGTAAATTAAAATACTACGAACATGATATCCTTATCCCTATGGTTTTTATTAAATATAATACCTCTGATTATAACCATATAAATTATGAAAAGCATATAAATACAATAATAATATTAAGAATAAAGAAAATTAATATGATGAATGATTTAGGATATGTTTATGGGGATATATATATATATATATATATATATATACGAATGAAATAAGTCCATTATATAAATAGCCATTGGATATTAAATAAATGGAGATATATTCATTTGATATGTAGTAATTGGATATATGATTTTTCAATATAAGTATACCCAAAAATGTATATAGATGTTTTTTAATTATTCTGAAAAAAAATAAGGATAATATAATTAAATAATAAAAAATTATCAAATGAAATAAGAAGATTAAAATTAATTAAAATATATTATAATTTTTATTCATTAAATTTTATTATTATGATGTGTTTATAAAATTAAAATTAATATGTATTAGTATATTTTAATGTTAAGAAGTTAAATAATTAATTTTAAGGTTGTGGGATTAAAATAATTTAATATTAAAAGTAGATATTCTTCAAATAATTGTATATTTATTTTTTTGTGAATTTTTATATTAATTAAATATATTTATCAATTTTAATGGATTTTTATAGTAAAATGTTTCATTTTTTAAAAAAATATTTAAAATAACTTTATTTGTAATTTATAAGTAATTGGATTAAAAATACTGAAATTTTTTAAAAATATTATATAAAAATATTTTCCTATATATTTTTAGTTTTCATTAAAAAGTTAAATTTATCATAAATTCAAATTTAATTATATAATGTTTGGTAAAAAAATTTAATGCAAACATTAAAATTAGGTAAGTGGGTAAATTTGTTTTGTGAAAAAATAAGTTAATTGGGTGAATAGTGAATCACATCGGGAAATCATAAAAACCTATAAAATATAGAATATGTTTATAATGATGTATAAAACATAAAAAAATAAAATAAAATTTTATAATTGATTAAATATCTATATTCCTTATTTTTCCTACTTAGGGTGCTAGTTTCACTTTAAAAATTACCTTCATCCACCATTATGTAATGATAAATTGAAAAACAAAATCCCCTCAATCTCACCTAAAAAAGAAACTTTCTACCACCCCATAAAAACAAACTTTTACTTAATTTATCTCTTTAATAACTACCCATTTTTATATATTATAAATTTATTATACATTTGACATACTACAGTCCTAATAAAGAATCTAAAATCCTTCATTCCAAAGGGACCATTTTTTGAGAAGTAGAGAATTCGTCTAAGTACCTCATTCATCGGCATATTTTTCAATTTCCTTCTCCTATCCCAAATTTAAAAATATTATTCCCTAATTTAATTATGTTATATTTATTTCATTTTACTTCTGATGAAATGATATTTCTGTTATATAATGTGACATTGTTACTCATTCATTAGTAAAACATGTTCTTGTTTAGGTCGATTCAACTACCTACATGAAATATGTTATACTCTCTATAATATTTCCAATATGAAAGAGTATCAAGATATTAATAATGATAATATTAAAGATTAATGATTTTTTTATGTTATAAATATTTTTTTGGATGGGTGACACACAAAATTGTATGACCATTTTAAAGTAACTCGTTATTATCAGTAAATTACCCGAAGCATGTTTGACGTGCATTACATTATCAAGAACCATACAAATATCTTCCATCAAATTAATTTGGAACTACATAAACCATTGAAAAAAATTACACAACATTTAATAAAATAGGAATAATTTACATTCTGTCAAATTAAACGGATCAACATTCTCATTACAAAACTTCTATGAAATAATTAATATCACTAACATCAAATGAAAAAAATATACAATCAATAACTAATTTGTGAGTAAGGATTGATTATAGCATTCTATTATAAAAAGTAATATCTATGAACAAGATAATTATATAAGTGATTAATATGATTGTTTTTATTATATATGAGGTTAAATCATTTTCATGGAATTCATAAATAACGGTAAGTATTTATTTTCTAATCTCACATTAAAATAAATATTTTCTATAATTTAATTCATATTTGAGATAATAAATGATAATTCTCTCTAAAACTCCATTTATTTCATTATCTATAATTTATTTCTATGGTTTATATATTTTATTACCATTAAACCTCCCTTGTGTTCAAAATTAGATAGAAAGGATACCTATAAGTGTTTCCAACCTTTTCTCTTCATTTTATATCAGGAATCTTTCTCTTATATGTTTATATTATATATTTTCTTGAATACATGTATTTATTTTTACATTTTTTATTTATTAAATTACTTTCTTTTGGTAAGGAATTTCTTTATAAAATAATAAAGGGTATATACTTTTAATGTAATCAGTATTGGTCATTTTCTAGACTTTTTAATTTATAATCAAAGTTTTGAAAGTAATATTTTTTAACATATTCTTCAGGAATTCATTTTCATATAAACATTGTAGATTTTCTCATAGAACGTTACTCTCTATATTTTTATGATTTTCCAAATTAATTTCTATTGACATTTTTAAAAAAATAATATATTTTTAAAATAAAATATATAAACATTATAAAGGGTATTTCTTATTATTTCTCAAAGTAATTCTCTAACACTTTTATAAAGTGTTTGTCATAAATTTCAATATCCTTTAATTTTTCTTATGATTTAGTGGGTATATTCTCTAATAATACCATCCAACCTCTTTCTCTCGATGAATTATCTTTATTCTATATGTAAATCTTCATTAAACCTATTTTCCCTTTGGTTAATTAATTTAATATTCAATTAAGAAAGTTTTCATGTTCATGTGGAACACATATGTATGATTTTTTGAAATATGATGGGATATCCTAGAATTATATAACCCTAAAACACATTGTGAAAGGATTTTTAACTTATGAGATGAAATGTATGGGATTGGTTATTGCACCCAATATATTATGGGATACTCACTACATTGTTTATCATAATGGGGAGTGAACCCATTCCAATATTGGACTTAGTCCACTGTGTGATGATGGTCTTAGATAAAAGCCTCTGTATTGGAAATTATTTTCTATTCTTATATATGTTTCCCATTCTAATGCCTATGTTTTGTTTTCATGACTCATATTATTAACTCATGTTTCCACACTTTTTTTACCCTTTTATAATGTTATCCCATAATCCTTATTCTGTGACCCAAGATTTATGATCTATGATTTATTTAGTTTGATTCTCTAATATTATCTTATGATCACTTACGATCTTTGATTGTTTTCTCTGATGTTTACCCACTGTGAGTATTTTATCTCACCCTTTCTCATATTTATATCCCTGGGTTAAGAAAAATAATATTTTGTATGATATATATAAAAGCGTCATGACTCAGACTAGATAACCCATCAAACTAGCCTCTGAACTGGAGTGTGACTAGTCCAGAAGAGCATTCTCAATCTTCATGGGTTGGTAACTTTCATCCAGGCATCTGACACTAAATAGTGAGAATGATTTTTCTAACCTAAAAACCAACATGTTATACCTATTTATAAAATTATAAGAGAGGAAATAATCCATAATCCAAAACAACATCAGTGTCAATATAACTAGGGAAAAAAGAAAAAAGCAAGGTATATATACAATAACAAAACAAAAACTAACACAAAAACAGGTTTATCTATCCCTATGATTTACCATCACTAGCTAAAAGAACTCATAAAGTCCCCATTTATTATTTTTATTTTAGCACTAGTAAAGTGGGTTTTTATCATCGCTTTTTCCTTAATGCTGATAAAAGAGTGTCTTTATCATCACTTGTAAAGAAGAACTGAAAAAGATCCATACCCCCCCAATTAGTGCTAGAAATAAGACACAGATAATGAGGGACCTTTATCCGTGCTACTAAAAATTTGTTGATAAATATATATATTTATCAACTCTCATAAAAATCATTAATAAAAGGGGTTTTTATTATCACTTTTTACCAGCATTGTTTAAGACACCCATTATTAGCACATTTTTTCTAGCACTGGTAAAGGGTATATTTAATGAAACAAATATTTTATTAAAACATTTTTTAACATTTAAATATATTTATATTGATGTAAATATAATATATAATTTTATAAATATGTTTTAGATAAGTCTAAATCGGAATTTACACGTAATATATAAGATATTTATTGAAAATGGATTATAAAATAACTAAAAGGTGTTATTAATTAATAATTTTCTAATTATTATCAACTAGCTGTAATTTAATAACATTTGGATGACATAAAAATTGATGGAATTAATGAATGGTTGAATACAAGTTAAAAACATGATTTGAACATCAAAAGGACATAAATATAGAATGGGGTGGATGTTTTGGAACTACCACATTCCAAATAGAATATTGGGATAAGATATATGATGTGGAAAAAAAATAGAACCCCCATTAATGTTTTTATAGGCTAAAATGGCCTATAAGGCCTCCAAAACTGAGCTTTTAGTCGAGGTATCCCATTTTTTTTACATTCAATGGAATTTCATCCTCGTTAAAGGGGGTATTACTTCCTTTTATTGGCAGTTACTATATTTATTACTAGGTATTACATTCATATTGATATTATGGTTTTTAATTTTTGTCATTTTTTAAAATGTTGTTTTATTTATAATTAAATATATTCATATTTTCTTATATTTACTTATAATAAACCACTTGTATAAATAATTATATCAATATATTTATGTAAATATGTATTTTTAAATATATATAATAAATATTTATTAATAATTTTGTTTAATCATAAAAATTTATCAATTTTATTTACCTAAAAAATGCATTAATATGTATATATATACCTATATAAGTAATGTTTATATACAAACACATCTATGTTAATAAATATATATATATGAATATATATTATAATATAGGTAAATAAATAAATATTATGTAAATATTTTATTTATATCTGATAAATATAAATGTATACTTATGTGTGTCAATAAGTGTGTCTATTTTTTATACAAATATATCATATATAAATGTTTTATATAAATAATTTGTTATCATTACCTTTAAATATAGCATATAAATATATCTTAGTGTAAATATTTATAAAAACATTATAAACAATTTATATGTAAATATATGATTATATGTTAATATATATATATATATAGAAATTTTCTAAAATAAACCACAAAACAGCATGGTACAGTGGTAAAGGTGTTTGAATTACAAAGGATATGTCACGACCCATCCCTTGGGGCCTGTGCCATGAGAACCCCAAGCCCACCTTCCATAGGTCAGGGGTCGGTGACTAGCACCGAAGGAGTATTCCCAAAAACTAATAATTCATTGACTTTATAACCTATAACTCATATAACCAAGCACACTGCACGATACGAACAAAAGTAAACTGTATAGTAAAATGAGTGTCTACAGTAAGTAAAAGGGGCCAAAATACAAGCCCAACTAGAAAGTACAGGAAAATTGGAAAGTACATGTAAACTGAAAAACTCTTGTGAACACCTGCCAAGGATCCTACCTAAACGGTAGGTACAGATCTCAAACGGTCATCTCAATGGTACACCTCTTCTATGGTCCAACTCTGAGCTACCTCTAGTCCCAGTACCCTCATTCTTAGTCAGTGTTGTCCGTCATCGGCACCAAACACATAAAGGTGTGGGCGTAGCCCGTGCCGGGAGAGTATAACGATACTCAGTAGGTGTAACATCCCCAAATGATAAAGGGTTAAATGAATAAATGATATGACTCATTTCAACAAGGTGCATCTTCCTTTTTGGGAGCCTATCTGATTAGAACTCCACAGTTAAGCGTGCTTGACCTGAAGTAGTGATCATGATGGGTGACCTTCTGGAAAGTTTCTCAGGGTGTGTGTGAGTGAGGACAAAGTACACTAGAAAGGACATGTGTTGGCTTGTGGGGAAAGTCATTAGTCAGATGACCCGTTTGGGCACGTGGGTGGACCCTAGGGTGGGCCCCACATGTCTATAGGGCAACTGGTGGTACCTAGTGGGCCAGGACCTGACGGCCATGTTAAGGCGGGGTGGTTTTGCTGTCACCGAGACCCAATTGTCACATTTTGTATCAGAGGCGGAACTCCACCTTAAGTGTGGTGCACTGCCAGGGTTGAGATGTATGGCCCACAACGAGGGTTTTGTGCTCTAAAGGGGGGTGATTGTAACATCCCCAAATGATAAAGGTTTAAGTGAATAAATGATATAACTAATGTCAACAAGGTGCGCCTTCCTTTTCAGGAGCCTGTCTGATTAGAACTCTACAGATAAATGTGCTTGACCTGGAGTAGTGATCAGGATGGGTGACCTTCAGGAAAGTTTCCCAGGGTGTGTGTGAGTCAGGACAAAGAACACTGGAAAAGACATGTGTTGGCTTTTGGGGACATTCATTAGTCAGATGACCCATTTGGGTACGTGGGTGGACCTTGGGGTGGGCCCCATGTGTCTGCGGGGCAACTGGTGGTGCCTGGTGGGCCAGGACCTGACGGACATGTTAAGGCGGGGTGGTTGTGCTATCACCAGGACCCAGTTGTCACAGTAGGGACCCCGACACACCCCAAAGGTCTCTCAAAATCCACAATGGATAAACCCCAAAGCATGAAAACAATTGTCATCTATACTTAAGTATATTCCCATACATATACCTAAGTTATCAAGTATTCCCATCTCATTCATGAGGAAACACAAGGCCCAAATCCATAGGCCAAGGCTCAACTGTTCCACAAAGGAAGAAATACAACGAAGGTAACACCACGAAGGTAAGTACCACAAAGGTAACTCCACACAGAAGAATACAACAAAGTTTTTACCACGAAGGAAAGTACTACACATTAATGCCTGATAGAAGAAAACCACAAATTTTTCACCACAAAGGTAAGTACCACACAGGTATGCCACACAGAAGAATACCACCAAGGTATCACCACGAATGAAAGTACCACATAGGTATTCCACACAGAAGAATACCATAAAGGTATAACCATGAAGGTATGTACCACACAGGTATGCCACATAGCAGAATACCACCAACTTATCATAGCTAAGGAAAGTACCACATAGGTACGCCACACAGAAGAATACCACAAAGGTATCACCATGAAGGTAAGGAATCATCTTACACTACGTATAACTAAAGTGCAGAAGTATAGATGATTAGTCAAAGGATATATCATCTTCTTCTATTAAGTAGCACTGATTCTGACCCACATAGGATCGATAGGTAACTAACCCCCACAGACCCATATAGGATCTTCCCCACATAGGATTGATATGTGCTGAACCACACAAGATCGTTGAGCGCTGACCCACATAGGTTCTGACCCACAAAGAATTGATATGTTCTGACCCACACAGGATCGATAAGCACTGACCCACATAGGATCTGAGACACACAGAATTGGTATGTACTGACCCAGATAGGATCGATGTTCTTTCTTCACATACAGTCATCCATAGTGTTCCCACACTAAGCTCTCTTGATTCTAGGAGGGTTTTCTCTTCAATCCATAGGTCGATACCCCGAATTCCACTAAGTCCCATGAAGAAGTATTCTAAAGTTCTGTCACATCAATAGGGACCCAACACAACTGACGGTGCATCAATCAAACGCCCGGTCTGTATGTTATTAGCGTTTCTGCTCCAAGGGCCCAGTTGGAATCGGGGATCAAAACAACCCATTCATACTCTAACTTTATCCAAAACTAATGTTCAGTATACCAAAAGGACTGTTTTGATCCAAGGTTTCCATCTCCATAGACAGTTCGTCAAACGGATGCTCGTAGATCAAGATATGGCCAAAAGAGAGAAAAGGGTCAAAGTTGGTTCAGGTCTGGTCTGGACAGGTCGGTCTGACCCGGCCCGACCCAGCTTGGGCCGACCCGACGTCGTTCGGGTCACCCTGGCCCACTTGGTCTATCCCCAGATTGTGCGGAGACCCACCGCGGCTGGCCGGATGGCCCGCACCCTCCTCTACGCGGCGCGGTCGCGCACCGTGCCTTCAACGGTAGTCGGCAGTGATCTGGTCGCCCTCCTCACGCCGCTGCGGCTCCTACACACCGGGCGGCATGGATATGCGCCACCATTTCCTTCATATGGTCGGCCGGATTGCTGGCCGCTACCATCGATCTGCCACGGCCGACGGGCCGTGGCTCTTCTCCGGTGGTACGATTGCTCCGCTGCTGTCTTGGCGGTCAGTTGTGGTGCTGGCCGCCGCTCTCGAATCCCACCAGTGCCAATCGCCAGCACTGGTCTCCATCCTCCACCATAATGAATGTGTCAAAAACCACAAAGGTCTCGAAGAGTTCGAGCCATGTTCGTTTGGCCCGCACCCTCCGCATTAGGGTGGTAGAAGGTGGCTCAATAATTCTTGAATCATGAAGAACATCAAGAATGGGTAAGGGGTATTCAAAACAAAAAACCCTACAGGATACCCCACAAAAACCTCCTGAAAAGACGGAAGAATCATGGGACAAGCCCTTACTTAGTTGACCTGCGTTCTTCATATAAATTCAAGAACGAGGTAGTGGAAATCAAAAACGCACCATGGAAATAACCACCTACCATGATGGTCATAGAATCTACCATGATTTCTGGTGTACCGTGTTCATAGTTCCCGCAACCATCTCCAAAAGATGCCACTCGCACGTCACCCATTGGTGGTTCGATGTCGTCTGTCACCTCTTGCTAGGGATGCTTCGCCTTCAAAGTGTTAGTCATTGAGGCACATTATCAGGGCTTCTTCACTTGGTGAAGTCATGCCAAATCCCCCCCCCCATGAACCATATAAATAGCAGAGGGGGAGGGTAAGTAATGATCATGGAATTTATGAAGATTCATTTAATATGAACCTTAATAAATTCCAACGACATTGTCACTTAGTATTTAAAATTCAAGCCATTTCATTTAAGTTGGTGAAATTAAATGGGAGATTTTTCAAGGGACTTCCCCATATTAAAGAGGGGATCAGGTGGTCCCCACTACCATGAATTAACAAATGGGAGTATTCTAGATCGGGCGGTCCCCACCTTCAAGAATTCATTTGGGAGGTTAGAAATAAAATAAAAATGTGTTATTTATTTTATTTTTATTTCCAAGAAAAACACAACAATTAACATCCACCCTCGACTAACTGCGGTCTAGGTGAATGTCTTGTTAAGAGAATACGGGTGATGCGAGTTCATGGGTGTCCTCATATTTCAATTTCGAGCATCAGTTCAAACGTTACAAAATGGCACTAGCACATTTAAAGAATGTACACAAAAAAATATTGGAAAATTATTAACAGTCACCCATCGACCTGCACTGGTCGAGGTTCGACTCTGCCCAAATGAAACATTCCACGTAAAACCAAACGGTACTATCATATTTCCAATTTGAGTTACTATTTAAAAGTTATGTATTTTATAAGAAAATAATTTTCACTTAATTATTTTATTTATGGACAGAATCTAACATTCACTGGTGGCCCAGACCATCCAAAGTTAGTATCTTTTTAAATAAATTATTCCCTCACAAGTTTAGCAGTGGTCTCGGATTTTCAATCTGAGCTACTGTTTAGAGTTATAAGCATTTGAAAAATAAAATAATTTATTTATTTATTTTATTTACAGTTATGACATTTTTGGTTTTTCTCATAGGAGGCTGATGTCGACTAAACTTAAGTCACTCCTAGGGTAATACTACCTTTCTGAGCACAACTGTGCCCTCAGATTTCTGATCTGAGTAAACGTTTATTAGTTATTCCACTTTTCCCGAAAACTGCTTATGCGTGCTAATTAAAGCTTGACCAAACTTCGACGGATCATTCCAGGCACTCTGGGCCTCGGAATTGCGTGCGATCATATTTCATAGTCTTAAGAAATTCCCATATAATTAAAAGGTAAATACAAGGAATTTTTTTGTCTTTATATTCTCCCCACCTTAGGGCTTTTCATCCCCGAAATCCACATTACAAAAACTAGGAAAACAAGTGGGGGTACAAAGCACGAATTTGAGCCTCCTACTCCCATGTGATCTCCTAGAGGTTCTCGTGCTGCAAACGCACACGTACCAAAGGTATAGATCACCCACGAAGGACTCTCTCCTGTCAATCCTCAATCTCCACTGGAACATCTAAAAACGTCACCCCATCCTTGATGTCCATCTCGCCGTGGTCGATGATGTGAGATGGGTCGTGCATGTATCTCCTCAGGTAGAATATGTGGGAGACATCATTCACTCAGTGCAACTAAGGGGTAATTGCTAGGAGGTAAGCCACCTCACCAACTCTGCTGAGGACTTGGAACGGTCCAATGAACCTCAGAGATAAATTGCCTCCCCAGAAAAATCTCTACAAACCACGTCAAGGTGAGACCTATAGAAAGATATGGTCACCATCCTCGAACTCCAGAGGTCTTCATCTCATGTCATCATAATACTTCTTCCGAATCTGAGAAGTTTTGACTTGCTAACAAGTGAGGGATCATGATATAAAATATTCCATTTCTTTCTTCATCCCTAGCCACCAGTACTGACGCTGAAGTTCCAGGTACTATGGTGCATCCTCTAAATAGGTCGACGTGCTCACCACCTTCAGAAAATTGACAGGTGTCTTCCGTAAGGATATCTGAACATGTAAATTATTGCAGTTAGTTTCCCCATGTTGCACCTCCCAAAATTGCTAAAGAAGGGGCAGAGTGACAGTGAGAGACTGAATAAAAACTACTCTATCTCGGTCTACAAAGGAAATCCGCAAAGCTGCCAGCTGCTCCATCCCCTCTCCTAGAAGATGTATACGAGATCTCCTGCTGGGTGCATTTGATACAACATTCCCCTTCCTAGGAGTATAGACTATCTCGACATCATAGTCCTATAGGAACTCAAGCCAACGTCATTGTCTCTGATTCAAGTCCTACTGAGAGAAGATATACCCGAGACTCTTGTGGTCCATGTAGACTATAAAACATCCTCTCATCAAGTAATGACACCAAGCCTTCTTCACAAAGACCACTACTACAAACTCCAGGTCATGGGTAGCATAGTTTTACTTGTTAGTCTCTATCATAGATCTTGAATGCTCTAATGACACTTCTCCATCCATAGGAAAGACTCCCCTTTTTCATCAAAGATGAAAAGGGTTCCTCTACCCTAGAGAAGTCATGCAAAAATCTATGGTAGTACCTATCCAAAGCAGACATCTCTCTCCCTTTGGGGAGGTAATCCTGGAAACATCTTTTGAAAAGATTTCCCCCTGCTCTACCACTCTTATTTGGAACTAAAAACTCAAAACACATGTTTGCATAAGGGTAAGCCTAGTTGACTCATGAGTGATCGACTACACCATCTTATGCATGAGTCCATCCTGTGCATCTTGGGTTTCCTTTTTGTTGACCAAGGAAAACCCTATTCCAATGTTATAGAGAAACAACATCCTTTTTTCCTAATACAGTCAATCTGAGTAAGAACTGTGGATGCCCAGTCTATACCCAAACTAAAATCGTAAGGCCTCAACGCTGCCACTAAGATGTTCCGACCAAAACTCTCACCTCAAGGGTCAGATCACACTGTCAGCGTAAGTGTGATTATCGAGTCTCTTCCCAAAGGTATCTCTAAACATGTGGGTTAAGTCAATAATTTAACTAGAAACTCTAGGTCTTGGACAAGATTCATAGAAGTAAGGAATGATTGGTAATTATGTCTATTGATACAGCAGCTAGTAGTTGACATAGACCGTACCTCTAATCATTCCTAGAGTCTATGGGCCACACTCCTTGACCGCATACAGCTACTCCCTTCTCGTTCCCTCTAGCTCCCTGAGCCTGGTGGGGACCACAAAGGGGGTGGTAGTAATATTTAGAAATTTGCACCACCTCATGCTGATTCCCTAGCTCTGCTTACACATTTTCAGCCCTACAGATTCATCTATCCCTATCACTTCTTCTTCCTGAATCATTTTTACAAGTCCAAGTATCTGAGACAGGCATTAGTTTCTTATTTTCCCACTACTATCATTCACTGGATGTATCCACTTAACCAAAGAACATTCAACCACAAATGTAATCTCTAGAACCCCAACATAAGTAGGAATGAAAAGAGGAATAGTGCTTGCTCGGACATCCTTAAATACACTGTGCTAGAATGTCCGAGGCCTGAAGCACTGATCGTATCATATTAATTGAGTACTAGGAATGATCGGTACACCTCGATGAATACTCAGCTACCGACATGTCGTCCTGTCGAGATGTAGAAGCTCTAGAGAACTATCATCCACATCTTCAAGTTAGTTCGTATCCCCCTATGAGTCATTCTCACCTCAGAACATGAGGTGTATCTAATGCTGAATCATGCGTAAGGCACTAAGCCTATATGTGTCCTCTACTGGTACTGTTAGTTTTAACGGCTGACCAACGGGCAATGATATAGCTGACACACTACCCAAAGGTACCATTTCGGGCAAAGGTCTTAGTACTGAGGCCTCATCACTATGCAAACCATCCTCATGGTCACTCACTGGAAAAGATTAGTAGCTAAGATCACCATCGGCTCTACTGTTGTCTCAACTAGGAGGAAAACTCTAGAAACTGCCTCCAGCCAGCCCTCAGCTGCGTGGGAATATGTCTCGCCTTGAAACCTCATAGGCCTCTATTACGGAAACTCGTGAAACGTGCTAAGTTTGTGTGCACCATTCGCCAGTGTAGCTTGTGGTAACTGCTGCCAAACGAGTGGTGGCGCTGCTGGTACACCACCCGAAGGTGCCAACATAGCAAGAAGGGCCTCCACCGAGGCCTCTTCGCTCGGTCAGCCATGATCGTGTACTACACTTGGAAATCCTATTTGGATATCTACGCAACAACATCCTAATAAATAATAGGTGTTCCATGGCCATTTAGTTATACTTGGTGAGTTGACTCAAGAAAACAAAAGAAAAATTTTGAAAACACACATGCAATCATTGTTTTTGTGCACTAAGTCAGAAATCAGAAGTCAGCGTCTTGGTGTATGGATATGTTGGTCGTTGCACCAACACGAGATTCTCTAAACTGATAACTACACTCACTACACTTAACAATATTGTTGTTAAAAAGATTAGTGTCCAATGTTCTACGGTTGAACCGACTACTCTGATACCAATTTGTCACAGCTAGTCCCCCGGGGCTCGTGTCGTGACTACCTCATGCCCGCCTTCCATAGGCCAGGGGCTGGCGACTATCACCGAAGTCATATTCCATAAAACATAGAAGGAATTTCCTTTATAACCTGTAAATCACACAACTATGCACACAGAATGATACGAACACAAGTAAAATAAATAGTAAAAAGAGTGTGTAAAGTAAGTTAAATGGGCTAGAATACAATCCCAACTGGGAAGTACAAGAAAACTGGAAAGTACAAGTAAACTGAACAGATCCTATGAACACCCTCAAAGGATCATGACTGAAGGGTAGGTAATGCTCTCGAATGGTCATCTCTGCGGTATGCCTCATCTATGGTCCACCTCTGAGATACCTCCAGTCTAGGTACCCTCACCCTTAGTCAGCATTGTCCATCGTCTACACCAAACACAATAAGGAGAGATCGTAGCTCATGAAAGGTTGAGTATAACGATACTTAGTAGGGACCCCAAGACCCCCCAAAGGTCTCTCAAAATCCAAAAAGGATAAACCGCAAGGAATGAAAACAACTATCAGGACTAATTAGGTATATGACCATATATATAGCTAAGTTATCAAGTATACCCATCTCATTCATGAGGAAACACAAGGCCCAAATCCATAGCCCAAGGCGCAACTGTTCCACAAATTAAGGAATACCATGAAGGTAACACCACAAAGTTAGGTACCATAAAGGTAACGCCACACAGAAGAATACCACAAGGGTTTCACCATGAAAGAAAGTACCGCACAGGTACGCCACACAGAAGAATACCAAAAATTTATCAGCACGAAGGTAAGTACCTCATAGGTACCCCACACAGAAGAATACCACCAAGATATTACCATGAAGGAAATTACCACATAGGTACGCCACACAGAAGAATACCACAAAGGTATCACCATGAAGGTAAGCACCACATAGGTAAGTGACACAAAAGAATACCACCAAGGTATCACCATGAAAGAATGTACCACACAGGTATTCCACACAGAAAAATACCACAAAGGTATCACTGCGAAGGTAAGGAATTAACTCACACCAGGTATAACTTATGTAAAGAAGTACATATGATTAGTCGATGGCTAGATCATATTATTTTGTTAAGTATCACTTCTTCTGACCCACACAAGTTCGATAGGTAACTAACCCCTATTGACCCACATAAGGTATGACCCACAAAGGATCGATATGCACTGAGCCACATAGGATAGCTGAGTGCTGACCCACATAGGATCAGTAGGTGCTAACCCACACAGGATCGATGTTCTTTCTTCACGTACAGCCAGCCACAGGGTACCCTCACTAAGCTCGCTTTATTCCAGGAGGTTTCGTACCTCACGAAATAGGTCAGTATTCAAACTACCATTAATTCCCATGAAAAATTATTCCAATGGTCTATCATATCATAAGGGACTCAACACAACTGACAGTGTGTCAATCGGACGCTCGGTCTGTAAGTTATTAGTGTTTCTCTTATGAGAGCCCGATGGGATTGGGGGTTCGGTCCAACCCAGTAGTACACCAACTTTTACAAAAACACAAGTGGGGTATACCAAAAGGACAGTCTCGATCCAAGGTTTCTGGCACCACAAAAGGTTCATAAAACAGATGCATGTAGCTCAGGATATGACTAAAAGAGCGAAAAGGGTTGAAGTTGGTCGGGATCTGGTCCGACACAGTCGGACCGACCCGGACTAGGCCGACACGACCTGCTTTGGGTCTACCCAGCCCGCTGGGTCAGAACCAGCCCATTGGGTCTAGCCCCATGGTGGTGTGGTATCCCGCAGTACGGTGGAATTTCGTGGTGGGCCGGACAGCCATCCCCCTCCTCCGCGTGGTGCGGTCATGCACAGCGCCTTCGCCGGCGGCCGGCGGCGAGCCGGCCGCCCTCCTCTCACCGCCGCGGCACAAGGCTGTGGCTCATGCACACTGGGCAGTGCAGATGCACACCGTCGTCCCCTTCATGCGGCCGGCCGGAGTGTCGAATGCCACTCTTGAATCATATTGGTGCCAATCGCTGGCACAGGTAGCCATCCTCCTCCTCCACAATGAACGCTTCAAACACCACAAAGGTTGTGGAGAGGTCGTGCTAGGTTCGTTTGGAACGCACCCTCCATGTTAGGCCGGTAGAAAGCGTCTCAATATTTCTCAATTCATGAAGAACCTAAAGAATTGGTAAGGGTTTATTCAGAACTACAAACCCCATAAGATTCCCCACAACAACCTTTCGCAAATATGGATGAATCGCGGGACAACCAGTTAGTTTGTTGACCCGCACTCTTCGTATAAATTCAAGAACGGGGAAGAGGAAATCCAAAATTCTCAAAACAAAATAACCCCTAACTTGAAAATTTGAGAATCTTATGTGCTTGCTGGTGGACTGTGTTCTCATTTCCCTTGACCAACTGCCAAAGGCGCCACTCGCACATTGCCCATTGGTAGTTCGATGTCTTCTGTCACCTCCTGCTGGGTCGGCTGCGTCTTCTAATTGTTGGGTGTCACGGCACTTTACCAGGGCTTCATCGCTTGGTGAAGTCAGGAAAAATCACCCCCCCCCAAGATCCATATAAATTGGATAGGGGGAGGGTAAGTAACGATCATGGAATTTATGAAGGATCATTTAATATGATCCTTCCTAAATTCCAACGACACTATTACTTAGTATTTGAAAGTCAATCCATTTAATTTACATTGGATCAATTAAATGGGATGTTTCCTAAGGGACTTCCCCCTATTAAAGAAGGGTCCAGGTGGTCACTACAAAAATTAATTCACAAATGTGAGTTCTCTAGATTGGGCGGTTCCCACCTCCATGTAATAAATTGGGAGGATAAAGATAAAATGAAAAGTTTTTCTTTATTTTATTTTTCTTTCCATGAAAAATATGAAACCTAACATTCACCCTAGTCCAACTACGGTCAAGGTGAAAGTATCTTTATGTGAATACCAGCACTATGAGTTCAAAAGTTTCCTCAGATTTTAATTCTATGCACCGGTTCAAAGGTTACAAAATGTCGCTTGCACGTTTACTGAACCTACCCAAAAAAAAGTTTAGAAAATTATTAACAATCACCCTCTACCCATGCCAGTCGAGGATAAGCTCTATCCAAGTTAAAGACACCCCAATGAACCCAACGGTACTCTCGGATTTACAATCTGAGTTACCATTTAAAATTTATGGATTTAACAATAAAATAATTTTCACTTAATTAATTTATTTACGGCCAAAAAATAACTTTCACTGGTGGCCCACGCTGGCCAAAGTTAGTATTTTCATAAATAAAGCATTTCCTCACAAGTTCAGTGGCAGTCTCATATTTTTAATCCAAGCTATCATTTTTGAGCTATAAGCATTTGAAAAATAAAATAATTTATTTAATTATTTTATTTATAGTTATCCCATTTTTGGGTCTTCTCACAGGAGGCCGGTGCCGACTAAACATAAGTCGCGCCTAGGGTAAACCTGCCATCCTGAGTGCAAAGGTTCCCTCAGATTTCTAATCCGAGTAACCATTTAAGAGTTATGTCACTTTTTCAGGGAAACTACTTGCACGCGCTAATTAAAGCTTAACAAAACTTCGACCGATCATTCCAGGCACTTCAGGCCTCTAAATCGCACACCGTCATATTTTACAGTCTCAAAAAATTATCATATAATTAAAAAAATACATGTAATTTTAGGGTCATTATAGGATAGGTACAGAGATCAAATCCAGGCTTGTGTAGAAGGTTGAAATTACGTAAATATCTTATAACACCTGTGTATTTTTATTAAATATTGATACTTTTGTTTGTCAATATGTGTGTGTGTTATTTTATGCATATATATCATTTATAAATGTATTTTTATAAATAAATCATTACAAATAACATTAAATGTTATATATAAATATATCAAATATTAAATACTTATAAATACATTAAAAACAATTAATATGTAAATATAATATTTTATATAAATATATTTAAAAATAAATATAAAAATCATAAAACAAACTACAAAACAACATGTTAAAGTGGTAAAGGCGTTCATGTTACAAATAAGAGGTACATATATCAAATTCTGGAATGTGTTGGAGGTTGAAATTAGGTAAAGTGCTTATAAAACCATTATATTTTTATTAAACATATAACAACTGGGTCTCGATGGCAGAACAAGCACACCACCTTAACATGGTTGTTGTGTCTTGGCTCTCCAGGTACCCCCACTTGCCCTACAGACATGTGGTCCACACCCTGGGCCCAACCCACATGCCCAAAAAGATCATATAACTGATTAATATACCTAAATGCCAACACATGTTCTTTCCATTGTGCTTTTTCCTCACTCACACACCCTTGGAAATGTCCCAGAAGTTCACTCATCCATATCACTAATCCAGCTCAAGCACGCTAAATAGTGGAGTTCTGATAAGGTAGGATATCAAAAATGAAGGTTCACCATGTTGACATGAGTCATATCATTTAGTCATTTAACCCTTTATCATCCAAGAGTGTTACATTTACCACATTGAAATGTATGTCTTTGTAACAACTGGACCCTAGTGATAACATAGACACCCCTCTTTAACATGGTCATCGGGTCTTGGCCTACCAGGTACCACTATTACACAACAGACACGTAGTCCCCACCCTGGGGAACACCCATGTGCCCAAACGGATCACCTGACTAATGACTTCCCCCATAGGCCAACACATGTTCTTCCAAGTATTCTTTTTCCTCAGCCGCACACATCGTGGAAAATTTCCTAGAAAGGCACAAATCCTGATCACTACTCAAGTCCAAGATTGGTTAACTATGAAGTTTTAATCACGTAGGCTCTCAAAAGGAAGGTGAACCTTTTTGACATGAGTCATATCATTTATTCATTTAACCCTTTATTATTTTCTAGTGAAACATTAACCCCCAATGAAATGGAGTTCACTGTAACAAATAGGACCCATTAAAAATATAGACACTCTTCTTTAACATGGTTGTCAAGTACTAGCTAGGAAGGTATGAAAAGTTTCTCCACAGACATGTATTCCCCACCATGGGTGCTACCCACATGCATGAATGGGTAATCTAACTAATGGAAGCCCCCACATTCCTACACAAGTCTATTCTAGTTTTTTTCATTACTCTCACATACCCTGTGAAACATCGCAAAAGGTCACACATCCTAATCACTACTCTAGACCAAGCACACTTAATTGTGAAATTCTAATCATGTAGGCTCCTAAAAAAGAAGGTGCACATTGTTTTCTAATCTTGTCCCATAAGGTACCACCTGTTTCCCCACAGACATGATGTCCCCACCATGGGCTCTACCCATATGAATGAATGGATCATCTGACTAATGACAGCCCCCACAGGCCTACACATGTCCATTCAAGTGTGCTTTGTCCTCACTCACACACACCCAGAGGAACATCCCAAAAGGTCACTAATCCTAATCACTACTCCAAACCAAGAATGCTTAATTGTGAACTTCTAATCTTGTAGGCTCTTAAAAAAGAATGTTCACCTTGTTGAAATGAGTCATATCATTTACTCATTTAACCATTTATCATTATTCGGTGTTACATTCACCCCCCCCCCCCCCCCCCACATAGCACAACATTCTCAATGTGGGCCCTAAATCTCAACCCAGGTAGTGCACTACACTTAAGGATGGGTACCACCTATGATACAAAATGTAACAACTGGTTCTCAATTACATCACAAACAACCAACCCCAGGGCCCACCCAAGGCCCAAAATGAATCATCTGACTAATTACTATCCCCACTGGACAACACATGTTCTTTCTAGTGTGATTTTTCCTCACTCCCTCACACCCTAGGAAATTTCCAAAAAGGTCACCCATCCTGATCACTACTTCAGTCCAAGCACGCTTAATTGTGCAGTTCAAATTCGGTAGGATCTCAAAATGGAAGGCCAACCTTGTTTACAAGAGTCATAAAATTTACTTATTTAACCCTTTTCATTCAGGAGGGTTACATTCACCCCCTTGTAATTGAGGTCACTATAACAACTAGGCCATGGTGATAACACAAACACCGCTCCATAACCTGGTCATCGAGCCCTCGACGTCAAGGCAGTGCACCCCACTTCGGGATGGGTACCACCTATGATATGAAATGTAACAACTGGGTCCCAGTGATAGCACAAACACCCCACCCTATGACCCACACATGGGCTAAAATGAATCATCTAACTAATGACTATCCCCACCGGCCAACACATGTTCTTTCCGGTGTGATTTTTCATCACTCCCACACACCCTAGAAAATTTCCAAAAAGGTCACCCATCCTGATCACTACTCCAATCCAAACATGCTTAATTGTGCATTTCTAATCTAGTAGGCTCTCAAAAAGGAATTCCAACCTTGTTTACATGAGTCATATCATTTAGCCATTAAACCTTTATCATTTGGGTTGGTTACATTCACCCCCTTGTAATTGGGGTCACTGGAACAACTAGTCTATGGTGATAACACAACCGCCCCTCCCTATCATGTTCAACAAGTCATGGACGTCAAGTTACCACTAGTTCCCCACATACATGTGATCTCAAACCTAGGGTCTAACCTCATGCATGAACGGATCATCTGAGTAATTTTATCCCCAACCGGCCAACACATGTTCGTTCTGGTGTGATGTTTCCTCACTCCCACACACCCTAGAAAATTTCCAAAATGGTCACCCATCCTGATCACTACTCTAGTCCAAACAAGCTTAATTGTGCAGTTCTAATCCGGTAGGATCTCGAAAAGGAAGCCCAACCTTGTTTACATGAGTTATATCATTTAGACATTTCACTCTTTATCATTTTGGTTGGTTACATTCACTCCCTTGTAATTGAGGTCACTGGAACAACTGGGCCATGGTGATAACACAAATGCCCCTCATTAACAAGGTCATCAGGTCATGGACGTCAAGGTACCACCAGTTCTCCATAGACATGTGATCCCCACCCTGGGGTCTAACCACATGCATGAACGGGTCATATGACTAATGTCATCCCCCAGTGGCCAACACATGTCATTTCCAGTGTCCTTTGTCCTTACTCACAAACTCTATGGGAAACATCCTAGAAGGTCACCCATCCTGATCACTACTCTAGGTCAAGCACGCTTAATTGTGGAGTTTTAATCAGGTAGGCTCAGGAAAAGGAAGGTGCACCTTTTTTACAAGATCCATATCATTTAATCATTTAACCATTTAACGTTCATGGGTGTTACATTCACCCCCCCCCCCCCCCCCCTTGAGCACAACATCCTCATCATGGGATCTACATCTTAACCCAATTAGTGGACCGCACATAAGGTTGGGTACCCCCTATGATACTAAATGTAACAACTGGCCCTCGGAAACATCCAAGAAGGTCACCCATCCTGCTCAATACTATTGGCCATGCATGCTTAATTGTGGAGTTCTAGTCAGGTAGGCTCCAAAAAATAAATATGTACCTTTTTGACATGAGTAAAATCATTTTTTTCATTTAACCCTTTATCATTCTATGGTTTTAGATTCCCCCCCCCCCCCACCCCTAGAGCACAACCTCCTCATTGTGGGCCCTATATCTCAACCTAGGCAATGCACCGCCCTTAAGGATGGGTACCACCTATGATACAAAATGTAACAACTGGGTCCCAATGACAGTACAAACACCCCTCCTTTAACATTGACGTCAAGTCATGGCCTACCAGGTACTACTAGTTGCCCCACATACTTGTGGTAACCACCCTAGGGCCTACCCACATGCATGAATGGGACATCTGACTAATAATATCCCCAAAAGGCCAATACATTCAACATCAAGTGTGCTTTGTCCTCACTCACACACTCCTTGGGAAACATCCCAAAAGGTCACCCATCTTGACCACTACTCCAAAACAAGCATGCTTAACTGTGAAGTTCTAATCCACTAGGATCCCAAAAAAATGGTGCACTATGTTGACAAGAGTCATATCAATAAGTTATTTAACCGTTTATCATTCTGGGTCATTTCTAAATATTTTTTTCAATAATATATTTTCTTTTTTGATTTCATGGCACACTACATCGTGTTAATATTTCACTATACACAACCCCGACTTAGAATACGTGATACCAAACATTGATTTTCAATGAAACATCATTCTATTATTTAAAAAAGAAAATTAATTCCTAGTTAATAGAATAGAGGGTATGAACAAGATTAACTGAATTATGAAAATATAGTTTATTAATGTTTATATAATTAATTATTTGGTGACCAATTAATTATAAATTAAAATAAAACATTTTTAAAAATAAGATAAAATGTTTTTCTTAGAAACTATTTAAATGTGCACAAATCTGTTCTATAATAATAAATAAACAAATAACTAATTTGGATTATATTAATGAAATAAATATGTAATATATTAAATATATTTTTTAACATTCATCTTTCTATTTTCTATGCATGATATAGGAATAATTCTAATTTTATGCAAAAAAGATTTATTTTTTCTTCTAAAATGATATTTTTTCTACATTTTGATGGAGAACATGTTAAAAATATAGTTTTTGAAACATTGACCAATTATATTTGAAAAAATAAATTTCTTTATTTGGAATCAAGATATCCAAATTTTCTTTGGGTGGGATTTTTGTAGATTTCCTAATAGTTTCATGTTTTAATGAATATTGAAAATACAGAATTTTATGGAAAAAAATATTTTATTTAAGGCCTTTAAAAGTTCAATTTATATTTTTTATTAGTTTTAAATCTTAATTAGATCATTTTAATTTAAAATAATTAAATTGTGATTTTTTAAAAGGATTTTACAAAAGAATTTATTATCAAATTATTTCATTTTTTCAAAGAGCATTTATCGAAAAACTATTCTTTATGGTGTTTTAATAGTTTTATTTTAAGTTAAATTCTACAACTTATAGGTTTTTAATTTTGAAAAATATATTTCAATATTTATATTTATAAGTTCCAAATTTAGTTAATAGGTCCCTTTTATTTTTTCCAATATTAATAGTAACCGTGGTAAATATTTTTCCATGGTAGATGGTAAATAGGATAATTTAGGTTAGAAATAAAATGACAAAAAAAATTAAATGACACTAACACATTAAAAACAATTTACTAGATGATGATACATTTAACATTAACGTGTAAGGATTTAAGTTAATTTTTATAATGGACTCTTTTCTTTGAAAGTAACTTATATAATATTTAAATCAATAAAAGACCCAAATATCACTTTCATTTTCTTAAATAACTATTATGTGTCTACATAGGGAGAAAATTAGGTTATGAATGAATATAAATGGTTACATTAATATTAATTAATTTTATTAGGGTAATTTTTTTCAATATTTATATGTCACATAATTTACTTTAATACTTAGGAAACACTAATGTAGTTCTTGTGTCAGTAGATGAGAAATAAATAAAAAGATTATAGTTAAAATAATAATAACCATTAAAAGACCAAAAAACTTGAATAAATTTTATTTTTTTGGTATATATAGACCATAATCATCCATGGGTCTAATTAAATAACATTTTGAGTTACATTTAAAAGATTATGGGATTTAAAATATTTTATTTAAAAAAATTCAATGTTGTCATATTCGTGTTTTTAATAATTCTAACAATTTTAATATAGGGTTTTCTAAAATCTCTATTCTAATATAAATATTATTTGTAAATTCAAATTGTTTATATTAATCATAATAAATTTTTTATAATTTATTTTGAAAAAATAATTAACTTATATAATTACATGATTATGATATAATGATTATTCAACAAATGGAAAAATAAAATAAATGATATTTAAAATATTAAAATAGTTAGAATATGAATTAATTAATGAGATTTTATATTTTAATATAACATATTAGGGGTCTATTAAATTATTTTTTAAGGTTAAATTATTTTTTAGATTTTCTTAATTTCAACGTAATGAATAGTGTCAAAATTGACACTAAATATATTTAATGAAAATAATATAATATAATATTATTTAAAAACATAAAAAATACATAAAAAATTGTTATGATAAGATCTAAAATGTCATAAAATTACTCTTTATGGAAACTTTACACCATATAAAAAAATTAAAATGTTTTAATATTAAAGGATTTATTACCATAGTTAAAAGTAGAATAGGTTAACTAAGGGTTTATCAAAATTATAATATTTATAATAATACCCAAATGCATATAAAATATATTGGTCGATGAGATTAACACAATATCTCATATTATCTTCTAATTAAGTTCAATTTTTTGGTATTTTGATTTTTATTTAATTTATTATAAATTATTATTTTTTGAGATTCCAAAACATCCCCTCACATTAATTATAAAATGGCACCTCCTTCCTCACTTCTTCAGATTCCTTTTAGCTTTATTGTTTGAAAAAAATATACCAAATTATTTTCTAAACTTCACTTTACACATTCTATAGGTTCTTGTCTTCCCAAAATAAAAACTCTAGAGTCCTTAGAGGAGATCTAAAGGATCTGTTTCGAAAACGTGGTAATCGCTCAAACTGAACACTCAATTTTGCCTACTTTCCTATATCCCATGTAAATATATTATATATATCATAGAATAATAACTTCATAATCATAAATGTGATGAAATTTTATTCTAATTATTTACACATTGTTATAATCCCCCTTTCCCATCGAACACGAAATTAATGTATCGCTTGTGCGAACAAACAACTTGTCATCTCCATGTAGCGAGAGAATTGATTTTCAATACCCATATTTTATCAGTATTAATTATGATGGGTTTGATGTTTTTATATGATATTTATGAAATAATTGTATGTATTTTATGATAATATCAGATCTACCATTTTCCATCTAATATTTTGGGAACTAAAAATATTTTTCATGCATACATATGGCTTACCATCTGCATGATATGATGTTTTTTCTTATTCATCAATATTTCACATAGATGGTAATATGGACGAATTTTATGTATACATATGAAATATATGACATAAAATGTATTCTTTAATGACAATATATCATATCAATTTCCTTATTTTAATGTGAAAAGAAAAGGAAAACAATGTTCATGCGTACGTGAGGCCTACCGTCTCCATGAACGGTGTATTTTAATTTTTAACTATAAAATTAATGAATAACCAAGAATACATATATAATAAATAAATATGATATTTATATAATTTTTATCATTCTTTATATTTTTAAATCATGATCTATGTAAAAGGACCAAGGATAACAAATCAAAACATGAATGAAAATAAAAGAGGTTATTAACTGAAACATAACTTTAACAAGAATTATTAATAAGTGAATAATATAATGTCATAATTAAATAATATATTGTATTATATATATTAATATGGTATTTTTTAGATATTTGATAAAATTATGTTTATTATAAAATATGTTTTAATTTATATAAAGGAAGTCGAGACTTAATGTAATTGATTTGTTTCACAATTTTATTTCTATGTGACACATGCCTTATACCGTACATGTATCATATGTATAGTGCATGTACTTCCCGTGAATTGATTTTATGAGTATTATTCTAAAGATTTTGGTATTTTTATATCTTTATAATTTTCATTCTTTCATGGAGCATAATATTTAACTAATTATAAAGTGGTCTAGGTTTATTTCACAATCTCAATATTATCCGAGATTATTTATAAATAAGTACCTATTGGGGAATATTTATCTTAAATGTCATTATTTCTTAAAAAACATAATTTTTTTTTCAAATTCTTCTAATTTTTTTTAATTTATTTGTATACATGAGTGAATTTATAATAATGGATTGAAAGTAATATTTTTGTTGTTTTCTAAACGTGGTATATTGTGAATTTTCATAAAACACCAAGAAATGATTGTTTTTTTAACTTTTACAGCATTACTGTATTTATCCACTTTCATGAAGCCTTAATGACTTGAATATTTCCTTACAAGATTAAAAATTAATTTTCTAAAAAAATTACATTTAGAATAATAAAACATTTTATGATACTAATACATTTTCAAAAAAGAAGGGATATTTTCCTCAATAATTATTTTCAAGTGATCTCTCAAAATTATTTTCCATCCAAAATAATATCGGTTAATGTTACTTATGATTTAATTGGGATATTTATCAAGTATACCATCCCTATTATTCCTATGGTTAGTTTATTTTTATGATGGAATTATACATATGAAACTCATTTCTATTCAACGGGTTATGTTATGATGGAATGATGTTTATGAAATTAATTTCTTTATATGGGTTCAGAAATGATATATATTCATATGGAACACATATGTACGGTTTTCATTATGGATGGGTAGTACCTATGTCTCCCTCTAAATAATTGATTAAATATTATTATCTCATGGGATATACTAAACTAAAAAAGGAATGTTAACTCGGTTCAATAATATATAATTGAAACAAGAGTAAAATCAATTAAATAATATAGGAATGGAATGAGAGTAAACACAATTAATTAATACATGTCTATAATGAGGAGTGAACACCATTTAATAATGTACACTTTCCACTATGATGGTCTTGGAAATGACGCTTGACTGATATGTAAATTATTTCTTATTATTATGTGTATGCCAAAATTCCATATCTTATGTTATTATCTAACTAAATACATTATTTTTTTATAAACATATATTATTTATTCCATGACATTATATCACGATATTTGATATATAATATACGATTTTCATATTTTTTGTTTATGTATATATTATTTATGATTATGTTATAATTGATATCTCTTTTGATTACCCTTACTGAGCATCTAAACTTGTCATTTTTATTTTTTTAATTTCATTATTTCATAAAGAAAGCTATTAGGTAGGAATACTAAAGGGGGATATCTATATAGAAAACATTGAAAATAATTCACCAGACTAGATGATTGTGTTCTATGTTTCCAAGGTAACAAACTAATACGGTCTTTGGGTGTGAGTTTGTGTATTGTACAAAATTGATTTAATAGCTATGTATGAAAATCCTTGTTCATTATAGATTTTATAAAAGGGTGATTTCTCGAGTGACTGGGTGAAATTTACAAAAACAATGGGGTGGAAATCACTGATAAATAGTGGGGTGGGGAGTGGACTAAACAAAAATAAAATTTTCAACATTTATCAATGCATAAAAAACATTGATAAAGTGGGACATTAACAGTGTTTTTTAGAACTGATAAAGACACTGTTTAATTGTTCTAAAAATTATAATAAAGCAGTCTTTTAATGGTTCCAAAAATAGATGTTAAATGACTCCTTTATCGATGCTAAATAAGTGATAATAATAGTCCCCTTTATCAACGGGTTTTAGGGATGTTAAATGGTTCCATTATGAGCGCATCTTTTGAGTGATATTAAATCCAACCCATTAACATAACATACATTATCAATGCTTCTGTATCATTGATATATCTATTTAATAGCACTGTTAATGTCCAAATGTTTACTAGTTATGGTCTACACACCCCCAAGGAAGTGTGCAATGTGTGAGAAAAATAATCCTTGTTGGATCCCACCCAACTGATCCATATCATGTCCTTTTCAAATAATCCCATTATGCTAAATATATGAATAATATGTAATTATAAAATATTTTTCACATTTATATCAAAATCATGGTTAAAATAATTCCCCTTTTAAAAATTATAAATGATAAACCATATAACACATGTCAAATAACATTTCCAAATAAATAACTTATCAAAGCATGAATCATTTTTCAATATCAAAATGAAATCTAAACAAGGAACATCATAATTTATATCACCCCTAGGATAATATAGTTCTGGGATTTCTTGGTCTCTCATTCCTAAAAAATAAAGTTAAAACTTGGTTAACTAAATAAGGACCTCAACAAAAATAATGACAATACCCATTACTAAATTCTCTCCTAGGTACCCAGGGCTCTCATGTGTAGCCTATGTAAAAACATTTCAAAAGGTATAATATTATTTCATAAAACAATTTCCAAACCACCCTTTTAACTCATCCAAATCATGATTTCAAAACTGATTCGATAAACCATTTCATTGTGCTTTGAAATTATCTTTCTTGTAACAATACAAGATAAACCCATCTTTTATCAAAAACCATTTATGTGTGCATATCATGAAGATTTAGAATCATGTAAATTATTATTTAGAAGAAAAAAATTGGAAAATAATATCATGTATAGTTAACCAAACATATAATAGAGATGGAACCACCTACTTCAAACTTAGGTTCACACAAACAAAATAATATAATCCAAAAAAAAAAAGAAAATGGGATCTATAAGTAGTAAAAGGATTTCCTAAACCAAGAATTTCACATTATTGAACCAAAAATTCAAAAAATTAGATCCACTAATATGATAGACATCATATACCAAAATAGAATCCCAAAAGAATAAAGGGTTGGAACAATAACATATCTTAGACCCATAACACAATAAGAATGAAAGGAATGGATCAAGAGAGGATGGATCATCAAAGTTAAGAGGACAAAAATATCCCAAGTCAGATACCATAAAGTAAAATGTTTTCAAAAAACCCCTCCCAAAATCACTATTTTTAAAACCCATGATCAAGTGTGTGTACGGAATGCTTAATAGAGGAGAAAATGAGTCAGATACCCATTAAAACTACCCTCATAAAGAACCTTCTTGTTTCCCTAAATAGGTGTAACTACTTTATCAAAAACAAGAATCCAAATTAGTTGTTTGAATTCAAAAATATACAACACCAAGTAGTGGTATATGTTCACAATTCCCACAATGATCTTGGACACCCCCAACCAAGAGTCATGACACTCCCACCAAAAATAACATTGAACAAAATATATGTTTTTGGACTGACCATTACCTACTCCATGAATGTAATGAAGCCTTGTTGTCCATGGTACATAGGTAAACCACCAACCTTCTATGATCAGGATCACACCATGAAATGGTAATGTTGGCTCTAGTATTGGTTCATGGGAACTACCCAAGAGAAAAAAACATGGACTAGAATTTTGTCCATCTCATTCTTCAATTAGAAATTCCAAACACCCTTTAAAAACCTACCATCACTAAGAAAGGCATCCTGATCCCAAAAATAATCAATTAATGCTGAAAATATAACACACCTAAAGATATAATGTCATAAAGTATCTACTATATCACCTTTTATCCATATAAATTCGTGTAAAAGATAGAAGATTGAAAAATATTTTACTTAATTACTCCCCCATTAGTGATTCACACTTCTAATTATCATGATAATATAATTCATTCCACCATAACACTTCAACCAATTGATAGACTTCCCATTTATAATTTTCATATGAGATCCAATGATCTCCACTGGATACTATAAAATAGATATATATAGATCCAGCTAGAACTACCCCCATTTAAAAACCTGGGAAGGATGAGGATGATATTCCTGAGATTAGATATTAGGAAAAATCATGGATACCCTTCAATTAATTCAATTATTCCAACCGATGAGATACCCATACAATCAACTTAATGAATAAGAATGGACCCACATATCATAGAACTAACTTCCCCAACCTCCCAAGATCCTCTTGAACTAACCATGTGGAAACGTTCAAGAAGAATCGTTCACCATTAAGAATCTCCACAGGATGGAGTCAATTATCTATGTGATATTTCTATAAAGTCAGTATTGTAACCAATAATCAATTTATACAATGAATCCTTTCCAATGTATCCTAAATCATAACATATGATATGAGAGAGGCACCACTCACCTATATCCAAAAAAGAGTTTTTATGTATGGATGACCAAATAATGCCTCAAAATGGTCTATTCTGATAGGTGGCTGGTAACTAATATTATATATATAATCAACTAGTCCTAAAAAACTATACTAATATCATATATATTACAAGACATAAAAATTCATCATATCTTCCAAAATCCAAATATAATTTTATATCAAGTAATCCAACTATGGTTGATAAGTTATACAAAACATGACATGAGTTCCCATTTTCTCTAGGAGACATTTCTAGAAATATGATGTAATTTCTAGATCACTATTGAAGATACTTTTATAGGGAAACCCATACAACCTCAAAATTTCTATGATTTACTACATAATAAAATCTTAAACATTGGTGGTTTCACTAATCTTAATAAAATGATCTTATCTTTTCATCCAAACAATCACTACCCACCTATTATTATTTACTTGGGGATTTTTCAGCATTACAACTTTGAAGTATATAGATACCCCATACCATTTTAAACCTTGACTTACTGGATATTAAATTAAATTATAATGATTCGTGTACACTAACATAATCTCCAAGAATTTATAATGTTGGGACACATAATAAATAATTCAGTTCTTCAAACCTAACCACAAGAAACTTCATCTCATGTTAGAATAAATCTACTTAGGGATAGGTTGAACAACCATTGAAAATAAATTAATATCATGCATCAATAAATTCCTTTTATATATATAAGAAAAATGAAATCATTCTAGGAGATAATAATTCCATCATATGAGAGAGAATATACAGAAATGGTCTATCTAGCATATAAGGAATCCCTTATTCTTTTAAACTCATCATCCTACTATAATTCATATAGAATCAACTCAAGGATAGATTACATCAACTATAAATTGGACATAACCACACCTGAGTAATCTTTCCTCGCATCAAGATGCAACTTAGTGAAAATAACCTTTAAGATCTACCCCACTTTTACATCCAGGATTACTTAAGAAGGAAATTTTCTATTTAGAGAATCAGCGAAAGCATTCAACTTTCGAGGGGTATATGTGATGTAAAATTCAAACATTTAGAGTTATTCTACCCATCACCTCTTCCTAAGGTTCATTTACATATAATATAGGATATAACATAAAATAATGGATTCAAAATAGACTGTAAACCTTTTTTTGAAAAGATAATGTTACTAACACTTGAGAGAATTCATACTAGTATAAAGTTCCAAGTCATGAGTCGGATAATTCTTCTCATGAAGATGAAGCTAACCGGAACCATAGTCCACCACATGATCATCCTACATAATCATATAACCCATTTTATCACCACTAGAGTCACAATAAATAACATATCTCTTATAGGGTTCTAGAAATATCTGAATAGGATTTGATGTTAGACTCTATTTTAACTCAATAAAAGAGTCCTGAAACTTTGTATCCCATAAAAATTCACCCCTTTATTGGGGAGAGAAATCAATGGTAATGATAACTTCAATAAACTTTTTACAAACTACTGATAATACCAATAAAGGGCAAGGAATATCCATATCTTAAAGTAATTTTATGTTTCTTCCCATGGATATACAACCTTTAATTTTTAAGGATCAACTACAAGGCCATGATCCAAATTCATGTCCCCTAATATGGTCACCACTCATATCCATAAATCACATTTTGATAATTATTTATAAAGGTAATTATTCCTCCAGATTCCCAAACCACCATTCTTATGGTACTCATGATTTATATCAGTTCTCTAATAGAACAAGATATTATTAATGAATACTAAAAAAGGTATTAAGATACTGGTGGAATATTTGTTCATAAAATTAATAAAAACTAAAATATCTTTATTAATGTCAATTGGTATCATGAGATATACATAGCGCACATACCTTCTCCTAAAAGAGGTCTCTAGGATATCCAATTCTATAACACTGAACTAATGATAGCGAGACTATAGATTGATTCTTGAAAACCACCTTTCCCCTTATTACTCTTCAAATATGTCATCCACATGGGGAAATGATTCATTTTCTTAACTGTTACTTGATTTATGATCTGATAATCTACACAGAGATGATTATAACTATCATCCTTCTTAGCAAAGAGCATAGGGTGTACCCACAATAAAACACTAGGATAAAAAAATATTCTCTAATAATTAATCCAACTAGATATTTATATATTTCAACTCTATAGGTTAGAAATGAAGATATGGTATTGAAATGGGCTATGTACCAAGTACCAGATCGATGGAGAAGTCTACCATTATGAATCTTAGTTGTCCAAAGAAGTGATATGGTAAATCCTCCTGAAAATACTAAACAACCAATAGAATATTAGTATTAGAAGATACATTATTAAGATCAAACATATAATTTTATAATAAATTCATAATATATAGGTGAGAGGGTCATGTATGAAAATACCTTGGATCTCACTCTCCATAAAACACCATATAGCTCCTATGAAAAGCAAATAAAGAAACTCATGGAAGATAATATCCAATCTCAACTTAGTGAGCTACCATAAAATTCATCTTGATGTTAATATAAAAAATATCTATATAAATAACCAAAAATTCCTAGACTAACTCCTCATTAGTGATCAAAAGATAACATGAAGGATAATGAATCCCATTCTCCTTCCTCTTGCCAAGAGGCTTCTCCAACTCCACAAAATTGTACAGAAGATCCATTGGATGTTTCAAAAATCCAAAAAAATGTAGATTAAAAATAATTTTATAAACCAATACACAATAATAAAATTTCTATATAAGATAAAAACAAAAATGTACCACTCATTATAGAAAGACCTACATCAAATTCCACCTTATGCTCCTTTACTATGTGAAACTGGTTCACTCAGAAGGCCTATTTCTTGAGCCTTGTTATCTTTGAAACTTTTGACTGCACCACAATTCTATTTGGTTCTAATGATATATTACAATATTTTGGAATAGACAAATATAGTCATAATTTCTGTATATGGCATTAGAGACTACATGCTCAATAGGTATTCAGAGGTGTGGGGAAAATTCCTTATGTGTTCCCTACCTTTCCCCACTACTGAAGGTCAAGGGTATAGGGATATATTAAATGGTAAAGTAGAAGGATTATCTTTAGAGATCCATACAACACTTCTATTTTTGTATTTTCCCTTCCTATTCATCCCATGTGTTCCACTTCAATTTCCATGGGGAGGAAGAGGAAATTCTAGAAATCCTGTCTTGATAGAAAAATAAATATCTTCCATCATAGAACTTTTGAAAATTTCTATATATGTGGTAATATTTAGCATATACAACTATGATCAGGTACCAATTCATGATCCTTTCAGGTATTTTTAAGCCTTTAGTTTATGATTCATCACCACCATTTTGGAAAAATAAACCTACTCAGTAAAAAAATTGGTGCACTCTATCTCTAAATGTTTTCTTAACTAAAATAAGAGGTGCACCATTGAACTTTTCATCCACATGGATTCCAAATATAAAATCTGAAAAGATAATTTTCAATAAGTCCTTCCACTCTAATCTCATGTGACGATCTTCCTAAATTTTAAAATCCAATCAACTATTTCTAGGACCCTTGAGCTTAAAAGTTGAGCAGTTCACCTTAATAAATTCAAGTGTCTCTTGGAATTCAATGTCCTCATCAATTCCTTCCAACTATTCATCAATATTCTAATGTTTATGAGTTACCTTAAAATAAGGGGGTTATGTAATAGGAAATCTTGAGCTCTATAATTGTATATTCTAAAATCTGATTATACCTATTTAGCTTGGTTCAGAATAAGTTTCACATTCTGATCCATTGCATGAACGGATTGTATAATAGCCATAATGAGATTATAATTGACTGGAGGATTTGTGTGTGGATTTTTTCTCACCCCAACATCTCAATGAATCATAGGAACAAATATAAGATGAATGATTTTAAATAAAAAAAAAGTTAACTATCATAAAATTAAATAATATTAACTTACACCTAAATAAAATAATTAAAAACTGATATCTAGACCAAAACCAAACATCTCATAGATACATAAGGATATTTATGATGATATATTGTTAGAAACATACTCACAGTTTACTCATTAGTTTCATAAAATAATATCTCTTATCTACCAAATGTCCTAATATGAGTACACATAAGGATAAAACTACTCTAATAAAAAAATCACGACCTATCACAGATAAACCATCAAAATGGGCTCCAAACTAAACCATGACAAGACTCGAATAGCATTCCTTATCCCCAAACATTGGCGAATAGCACCCAGGAATCAAAAAACAAAAAGAGGGGTTGATTTTACCCATTTAAAAACTAATATGGCCTAAATATATAGAAATATAACATGAGTGGAAGTATTCCATAATTGAAAAATAACAGCAGTAGCATTACAACTAAGTCAACAAGCCAAAACAAAACTACAAGTCCATGAAAAAAAATATAGGAAACCAAAACTACTAACATATACTCTATTTAATTTTCAGGAACTATCCTACTATCTCATCACCAACTACCCTTTCCCAGGTGACATGACACTATGTTAGGTTACAATAGCATATTTTTCTTTCCTATATTGGACAAGATAAGGTCTACACACTACCAAGAGAGTTTTTAGGGTGTGAAAAAAATATATCCAGTAAGATCCTACCAACCAATTTCATATAAATTCTCATTCAAATAATCTCATTATTCTCAATACCTGAAAAACAAGGCAAGATAAAATAGTTTTCACATTTATATCAAAGGCAAGGTAAAAAATTATCCCTCTTTCATAGTTCTAAAATTGATACCATATAACATAGATCAAGTCAAATTTATAAATAAATAGATTATTAAATAAGGAATAATCTATCAACATTAAAAAAATCAAGAAAATAAAAACATAACTAATATCATCCTTAATATGTCATATGTTTGGGATAGTTAGGTATATTTTACCTCAACACATAGTTCACTAAAAAGGTCCTTATAATAATAGGTACTAGGTAATATAGGAACACCCTTGAATATTCCCCCTATATAGTCACAAAGTCATGTCCCTAGAATAACATGTCCTAGGGAACATAGGAACACCAAATGAGTGAACCCCCTACAGTGCCAAAGAATTTACTCCAAGAACAAAATGTTATATGGAATATAGGAACACACCATGAATGAAACCCCAATGTAAATAAGGAAATGTCCCAAAACTAAAACCCCCTCCCATATACATAAGGATACAATGTTCAATATATGTTCAAACATTAAAAAAAGTTTCATATATGTCCATAAAACAAAAACTCCAGTCATCCCTTCTTTATCATCAAAATAATTCTTTAAAAATGAATTCACTGAAACATTTCTTGGTAATTTGAAATAAACATTTTTTTACCAAAAAAGGGAAATGTATATTTTATAAAAAACATTTATGCATGTTTATCTAGAATATATAGGATCAAGCCAATTATTATTAAAAACAAAATATAGAAAAATAGATCACGTGTATTTATCCAAATATAGACTACAAATGAAAATGCCTACCTCACACTTGGGTTCATTTTGAAATAATAATGGAATCCATAACAAACAAGAAAAATGGATCCAATATTATTAATATGAGGTCTTAAACAAATTATTTTCAACAAAAAACTAGATATTTACAACATTATATCAACCAACATGTGAGGGAAATATTTTATAAATGATTCCTAAAAATAGAGGGAATGAACAACCACATACCTTTGTTCGATCATATGAGAAGTGAAACAGAAATAGGTCAAGAGAGGATGTATTATCAAAGGAATGAGGAAAAAATACCCCAAGGTAGTCACTTGAAAGTAGAATGGATTCCCAAATCTCCTCCAAAAAAACATTGATTAAAAACTATACATCAAGGATGTCCAAGGAAGGCTTAATAGAGGAAAAAGTTGAGTCAAAGATTAATTAAATACCCCCTCATAAATATCCAAAAGGTTTCCATAAATAAGAGTAATGTCTTACTCAAAATTGGAGTCCAAATATGCTATTTAAATTCCAAAATATAAGACACTATTGCTTGGTAGTGGTTCACCATACCTTGGATGGTCTTGTATGCACCACGCCAAGAATCCCAATAGGGCTTCTCAACAAAACATAGTGAAAAATATATAGAAATTTTTGGTCCCCCCCCCCATGACCATATTGGGGACTTATAAAGCTTGTAGCACAAGGTGACCACCAACTTTACATGCCTTGGAAAAATCCTTGAACTTGGTACAGTGTCTCTTCTATTGGTTCACAGGCACTCTCTAGGAGAAATATACATGGGACCATGATATGGACTTGCATGATTTTCACTAATAAATTAAAAAAACAACATTAAAAATATAATTTAACCATAATACACATACTAAACCACAAAAAAAATTATCCAAAAGACAAAAAAATATAATTTATGACAACCTGAGACTTAATTAAAATGGTATTTTTGATAATTCCTCGTAACATGAACAACTCATAATTACATTATTTATAATAATTATTTTTCTTTACTATAGTCCTAGGATCATTTTTATAGAGTTTATATATGTAGGAAAATATCATGTATAAAAAAGTGGGGACTTCCACTCAGTGTCTATTTTTCCACAAAATGGTATTCTTAAGTTCACAGTCCTATTTCATTCATGACACACTATCTTTTTTCCAGGATAATTTCCATTATTTATAACTAAACATCATAATAGTTCATACACATACTTAGTACCTTTGAAGAAACATTTGGAAACATGGTATAGGCACAAAAAGCTAATAGAGGAATATAAAAATAATGGAATCGCATTGGTTTATTTGAAAACTTATGAAAACCCATAAGAACTTTTTTTAATAATTAACTTTTAACACAAATAATAATTTATGTTCACAATAAATATAAATAATTTTATAATCATTTCATAAAAAAAATTCATAAAAAATCATAAAATAAAAAAAGTCATATTAATTATGGTTTCTTATAAAACATGAGATCATTTCAAAACATTTTGTTTAAAAACATTCTTTTCACCCTTCAAAGGGGCATAAAATTTCCATCAAACTTAAGAGTTTTAAAATAAATTATAAAATAAAAATATTTAATTAAAATATATTCAAATGATATCATAGAGGTACCTCAATAAATTTTCTTTACATTCATCCTTAAAATAATCCTTATAATGGAATCACCTAATAAAAGAATTCCCATATCTATTAGTATTTACCTATCACTTGTATAGTCTATCACTTTACACAATACATTGGAGATATATATCAAGATCGCTGGTCATTAGAGATATATATGGATAATTAGTTATTTACATAAAATATAAAATATAAATATATATAAAAAAACATGTATATATTTCAAATTAATCATAAAACCCATTTGAATTATAATTCAATCTCATAAGTAATACAACATTCAATTATCTTGTATTGATTGAAAAAAGATTTTCTTTCCAATGAAAAACATTTTAAAACATAAAAAGCATAGAATACTGAGTGAAATATTTATTAAAAAATAGATATATGAAAATATATGGAAACTTGCTAATTATTAATGGTTATTATGGTGGGAAAATGATAAATTCATATATGTTAAAAACTATTTTTTACATTTTATAAAAACCCAATAATAACACTTTTATAAAATGTTTAAATGAATCTATATAATAATTTATAAATAAAGTAAAAAATTTATTGAAAATGGATTTTTTAAAAATTATAGTTATCATTATGAACATTCTAGAGGTATTTAAAATAACTTTTATGTGTAGGAGAATGATTTGGAAAGAAAATATCCAAAATATATTTTGATAAGAAAGTCTCTTACCTCAAGTTTGGCTCATCACATGCTTACTTAAGTCCTATATAATAAAAATTTAATAATTTTATACATTTTTAATAATCTTTCTGATTTTTTATTCCCTTATTATTGTACATATTTTTTCATTTATTTTTATTTATTTAATTGTTATTATATAAGTTAATATCATGTAAGAAGTTTTGAGGATGCTTGATTCATAATCCAAAAACCACATTTCTTGGTTGACCATGGTCAAAGGGGTCATTGTTACATCATATAATAAATGGAAATAATGAAATAATTATAATATTTATAAATTAATTAAAATTTCAAAATCATCTATGAATGGAAAACATGAAAAATTAATCACATCGCGTCATGGAGGAGGTAGTCCACATGTTCGCAAAATAGAGTTCTCATTTTCCAATGGATGAATGTGTAAGAAGGTAAGATATATATTATCCTTATATAATCATAATTATTTCTTGAATATCACATATATTCATTAAATAATTCATAATAACTATCCTAGTGAGTTAGTGATGAAAAAAAATATCACTTCATGGAGGTGGTAGTCCACACGTACGCATGAGTGATATTTTTATTTTCCATATAATGGAAAATGGGATTTAGAAGGGTTGTTCCATAAATACTATAACAATTTTTCTATTTAATATAATTATGTCAGTATATAATAATGTTTATAACAAAATTTAATGATGTAAAATGAGAAATATAATGAAAAAAACTATTTAGAGTAAATCCTCTCTTTTGGAAATCCTCCTTTACCTTACACCTTAAACCTTCATAGGATTATAGTATGAAAATTCAATAAGATTTATTAAGTGAAAAAGGAATATATAAAATTATATTAGTAGATATTTTAAATTATAAATGGCTTATCTTTTTTGGAAAATAGACGATTGGTCATTCCCTTTTATAATTGAAGTGGGCGGTATACTGGAAATTATTAAAAACATTTAAAAATATAAGGTTACATTCAATGGAAAGTGACTATAAATTAGCCCTAATTGGGTTTTTAGAATATATAGGGAATAAATTTATTCAACAAATAATATTTATATGGTTTTTTTGTGATTTCAATCCTTATCACTTTAGTTTTACCCATCATTAAAATTGTTTAACATTAACCATTGTTACACAATTTTCAATTTTTAGGGGTCAAGAAATCAATTTTAAAAACTCCAAGAGGCCCATAACTGAACCATTCATAAAAATAAAGAAACCATCCCATAAAATGGAGTCATTATATTTTTTCAATTAATTAAATTTTTTTAAGCATTAAATTCAATTTTAAGTCATTATCATGACTATTCAAATATCATGAATCTAATGAAACCAATATAACCATTTAATTTTCATTAAAAAACTTTTATAAACAGTTATAATTAATTGATATTTATAAAATTAATGTAATACCATGAAAAATCTAAATTTTATCACTTCTAGTATTTTTTAAACAATTTATTTGATTTTTCTACTCCTTGAACAAGTGTGGTTTTGACGTTGTGAAAGTAATAAAAGAAATTTTACTATATCTGGATATTATAAATAAATTTTTATCATATAAAAAATTAATTTATATAAATAATAAACATTTATAATTATTCATATCATCCTTTTATACTAATTACAACATATTATATATATTAAATTAGATAGAGTGATATTTTGTCATTTTTTTACATAAAATAATATTAAGGTCATAATCAAAGAAAAGTGGAAAAAAACATTAAAATATAAAATATAAGTTGAAATTGTTCCAAATATCTCTTACAATAATATTTAACAAGAATTTTTATATCCTTGTCACAAAGTATTTACCTTAACTATCTAGATTTTCCCTTTACTATGGTGAATTTTTTTATTGTTACTATTCATAATCATTATAAATGAAATTGATCACATTACTAAATTTGAACCTACTAGATAAAAATAAAAAATCAATTTTTCAAGATTAAATTTTTATAATTTTGATTAATTTATTTTAATTTAATTTCACAAAACAAAATAAAAATAATGTTGATAAAAAACTGATCCAAAGCCTAAAAATAAACCTATACAAAAAAATTTTAATTTTGTTTCCTAAAGAAATAATTAGATAATGTTTTATAAAATTGATCTTAGGTTATTTTAATACCAGTTCCAAAATATAATTTAATTTTTAAATTACATTAGTTATAGAAAAATATAGGAAGGATTTTCAAAAATTAACATTTTTCACAATTCACTCAAAAAACAATCTTTTTAAAAAATTCCAAAAAAATCATCCTATTAATATTATGACATGATTATCTAAAAAAATTAATTCCATTTTATAAAATAAAATATCTTAAATTGAAATAAATTAATTACTATATCTCCACAAAAAATGAAATAAAGCATTTTTGGAGAAATGTAACACCCCAAGCTACCACGGTACGCTTCTCTTTGAATAATACAGTAGCGTCTGTTGTACTCAACTTCAAGTTCTAACACACCATAACCAATTAAAGTAGCCATTATGAATATTAATACCATCTTTTAGAAATTTTATAACTTTTATATTTCAAAATGGACTTCATTTTTGGATTCGGAATATCGAAATTAGCTTAGGGTGAATTTTTGGTATTTTTCTGAAAACTTTCAATTTTTGATGAATAGTGAAAAACATTGAGTTATAGTTTAAAACCATATTTTCATTTAAATAATTATTTATATTATTTAAATTTATTTTAGGTCAAAATAGACACATAATACCTATATAAGTTCAATGTAATTCATTGGAGTCAATTTATAATAATTTTAGAAATATAAAAAATTTATAAAACTTCTCACCATCTTTTACCCACCTCCTAGGAGAATTTTAAAATTCACATAAAACTTAACTTTATCACTTCTGTGAGTGAAATTTCTAAAATAAAAGAGACACAGTTAATATCAAGGAGTGAAATGTGATTCAATAAGATAAAAATAAGTTTTGTTAAATAGTACCTTTTTACTTTTATTTACGACGATTAAAAGTAAATAGGGTAATTAAGGGTAAAAATGATATTATAGTTACCCTAAAACATTTCCTAATTCTATTGGATAATTTTTTTTAGACCAAAAACAAAATTAGGAATAAAATATTAACCTCTTTGTTCCACTTGTATTAGATTAGGACACTTATTATTATTTTATTTAAAGAAGAGTTAAAAGAGTTAAAATCAATGTTTAATAACTAAAACATTTTTAATATAGAGTTATACATAAGATAAATTCACCTATAAATATTTATTATAAAGCTAAAAATATTTCCTACATAATGGTATTTTATCTATATTCTTTTTGACATTAAATAATTTAAATTTTTTATGACACAATGATGATGCAGTAATTAACTAATTAATGAAATATTAAAATAATTGTTATTATAAATATCCAAATAAATATCATTTAAGACATTTTATGAATTCCAAAAATTTTATAAATTAATATTAAATATTAGGGTTGGTTATATGAATTTTTTTATAAGTAATAACGTGGTTATGAATTTAGAAAAAACAAAATACCAAATAGTGTCAAAATTGACATAAAAGAGTTTTTAAAACAAATATTATATTATTAATTGATATTCTATTCCTAAAAATATAATGTTCTGAAAAAGGACTTATATAATAATATGTGTATCATTAATTAACCACTTGTGGTTCTCTTGGAAGTATATAGTAAGTTTATTTACCATATAATATAGAAATACAAAGAGATGTGGTAAATGTCAAACTATTTAACTAAGAGTTAAATCTATAAGATAAAGTTAATAGAGTGACCCAAACATGTCTAAAACCTATTGGTTGAGTGGTTTTCGTCCCATCCCCACATTATCCTTTCAATAATCCATTTTTGAGCCATTAATAACCGAAAATTAATTTATTATAAAATAATATTTCTAGCTTTTCCTAAGGTTCCCCTCACCCCTCTAATAAAAGGGCACTCCCCTTTCTCTCTAATTCACACCTTAAAAGCCATTTTTCTTGGCCAACCTCTACCCAAATACCATATCAGTTTTCCTCAATTTATCTTATAGGCCTTTCTTTAGTCATAAATCCAACTTAAGGATCCCTTTTGATAAAATCAAAATGAAGAATCCGAAGAAGAGGTAAATATCTCACCACCTCTTTCAAATTCCTTTCTTCTTCAACTTCCTTTATCTTTGTTGTTTCCATTCTAAAATAATAATTCCAGTATCTTCTATATACTGTGATTTTATTATAAATATGGTACAAAAAAATTCATTATTCTATCCATCCTTTGAATGACATGTCACCATACGTTCGTACGTACGGCTTACCGTCTCCACGTCGTGGTGTATTTATTATTCCATACATTATTATTTGGATGTGTATAATAATGATGTGTAATTGATGTAAATAATAAATATAACATGGTAATGATTCGGTATATATGATATACCATCCAATTATATATTCTTTTAATATCAAAAGAATGATATTGTCACTAGTGCGTACATACAGATTACTGTCTCCACGAACGTGATGAGATTCATTCCTCATCATATCCATTCAAGACTAATTTTCATTTGATGATTAAAAATAATGTTTAAAGACATGATATAATTTTGGATATGAATAAGATACATCCCATCCATAACAAATATGATTCACATAACAAATAATATAAAGTAAAACGAATCTATTAACACCTGAAACAATGATAATACTAAGATATTATTAACAAAGAAATGTTAAAAGATCATATATGATATCATATTAATGTATACGATTCTTTTATAATTCAATAACAAATATTTCACCATTATATAGGAGGTTAAACTACCCTCAACCAAGGAATAGTACAAGGTAAGAGTTAATTCTACAATCTCTTCGTTATCCGAGGTTGTTTATACGTAATTATCTACTGGGACCTCTTTATCATCCACATCTATATTTCTTTAAAATGTATTTCAAATCATTCTTACTATTTTATAGAATATGGGTTAAAGTCATGTATACCCTTGATTGAATTTTTATAAGATTTTTATAAGGTAATCTTTCCATTGTTTTCCAAACAATTTTCTTTTTAACCTTTTCGACAAAATTAAGGTAAGAATGTCTTTTTTAACTTATACAGCGGGTGCAGATATTTTCCACCATTATAAAATTGTCGAAGCTTCCCTTAAAATATTATAAGAATATTTTAAATGTAAATGTTTTATTTTATAATTATGTGAATTTTAAATTATTTCAAAAAAATAGATATTTATCTCAACTAGGTTTGATTTCTTCTATGTGAACATCCTTTGATGGATTTCAAGCTTATTTGAAGTCGATTTGTTATGATACAAAACAACCATTTTGTATTAAAGGTGTTGTGATATGTTTGACTATGGATGTGTTATTCTTATACCATTCATTGTTTATGGATAATGTATTGAAATTTTGTGTGCTAGTTTTAATATGAATATTTATGTTATGTTTAAACCTGTTCATATGAGGAATGCATTGGACTTAGTAAGTGACGGGTGGAGCCCGTTATAGCTCCTCGATGCATCTGTAGGTCTCTTAAGACAAACTAGTGTCTTGGAACAAGGCCTTGACAAAATCTTATTTGTATTATTGGCATAAGGTCTTGACTTTGTGGTTATGATAGTTTGGCATTATGCATTCCATCATTATGAAAGTGGTTATTGATATTGCATGTGATTATTCTACTAGTAGAATATACATGTAAATAAGTAAATTGAATTATTCCATTTTATTTTTTCCATGTTATGCTTAAGTTTAATTTTAAAAGGCTTTTGTTTCTGTTATACATTGGATTAAATATTTATGCTTACTTTTGAAAGTTGCTGCTATATTTTTATCCTTACTGAGCATCTGAGCTCACCCCTTTCTATGTTTTATGTTTCCTAGGATGTGAAGAAGTGTTTTATGACTGACCTATAGGGATCGTCTGAGTTGATATGAGTGTGAACTATGGAGACAATGTTGTTTTAGTTTTCCATTTTATCATGTAATGTAAGACTTATGAATGTATCTAGTGTTTTCAAGGCTAGTAAACCAATCGGTCTTTTGAGACATTATCTTTTGTGATCATTCCAATGTTATGTAATAATGCACTGACTCTAGGTAACTGGGGTCAGAGCATTATAAAAAAAATGTATTTTTGAGGTAGAAAAAGATTTTATTCTCATTCCATTCCTAATAAGAATTATTAAATGAATTTTAACTAATTAAATTAAACATATAATCTACTTATTTCATTATAATAATTTATAACTAGTGATAAATCTAACATATTAAGATAAAAAATACATTGCGCACATAAAAAAATAAATTTAAAAAACATACCTTTTACCATCAAAAGTATCTATCTACATTTCAAACCAATTAATTTAAAAGAATAATCGATTATTCATTTCATAAAGGAAATAATTTCTATATATTTTTTATTATATGTATATTCTAATTCATACCCACCAAACCAATTATTGGGTCATAATGGTAATATTTAAATATTAGTATATCACAGTTCATTTAATCGTGATGTTGCGTATACCACATGATATCACATATATTATTTAATGAAAATAAATAATAAAATATTGGAGGGTTAGATTCTACCCACATTAATGAAATCGAATACTTTCTATTTTATTGCATGTTTGAATAAAAATGTTTGAAAACATTTTTACAAAAAATAAAAGGAGTGATAGTTAAAATATACGATAATGAAAAGAAAAACCCATTTTAGTATTTAAACATACATATATTTAAAACACACATAATAAAATGAAATCATAAAATATACTACAAAAGAAAGGATAAATGAAATACTAAGGTCAACTAGAATAACAAATAATTGTTTTCTTAAATAAATGGAATGTTAATGAGAAGTGAAAATATGGGCATGTAAGAAAAAAATAATGTCCATGGAATAATAGGGAGTGATAAATAACATGATAACAAGAATGTTAATGACCAAAAACCCATATGTTGGAGTGCTTTGATCCAATATTCGTTCAATATAAACATATCATTTATCTTAAAATAACATAAATTGCTCCAAAATCACATAAAAGAATATTATATACCCCAATCATATATTCTCAAAAGTATGATAATGTTTTATATAAATATCATGAGTCATAATAAAAACCTAATAAAATCATATAGGCCTATGAAAGATAATTTTAACTTTTTTCTTCTAAAAAACTCTAATCTTATCAAAAAAATTCTTTTCACTAAATCTTATAATGCTCCAAATATAGTGATCTTTTTAAAGGTAAATTTAAGAACATACTCACCAAATAATTTTTAATTCTCATGGTAATCTATATAACAAATAATTTGTGCCTAAAATGTAAAAAACCTTATATCCAAATTAATCATAATTACCTCAATAGAAAAAATGAATCTTAACACTAAAGGTTATTAATACCTTTCAACATATGTACACAAAATAAAATATGTTTATTCCTTAGATATCCTTTTAATTATGACCGACGTCAACCATAAGGTTACCATATACCTCAAACATTTATGAAAACTCAATAAATTCCTCAAAAATAAGTCTCATCACATAAAATATCTAAAAAGGTTTCTATTTATTTAAACTTATGATCATCCTTGGATGTATTAAGCCATTTTTTTATCTAAAAATATTAAGATATCCTCATATAAATCATCTTAACCTCTAAATTAATTAAAAAATTTCCTCTCATACCAACTATAATTCCTTTTAACTTAAACAAAGCATAATTACATGATTTATATAAAGTATTTCACTTTACTACATATCAATGATCATTTTGGTTTATATTCTTACATAATTAGGGAAACCTATTACATAAAAAATTATAAACATTCACTCAATTTTATTTTGTTTAAACAAAACTATTACTCTTATGTTCAAAGTTTTTTTTGACACTCTTTCTACATTAAAGGCCAATTTACTTTATTCATAATTAGACTTTATAATAGTTCCTACTTATACTTAGGCACAATGTAAAATATTTTGAAACATGGTATAAGAAAAAAGACCTTATTAAGGGATATATAAATAAACTAAACCCATTATTGAATTTAAAGAATTATAAAAAACTATAAGAAATTTTGTTTTTTTACAATAATCTTGAATCTAAAATAATCATTTATTTGTCCAATAAAATAACTTAGCCGTTCAATGATTCCATAAACCATATTATAATCGACAATAAATTAAATAATAATAATAATAATTAGGGTTTATTATAAAACATGATAACTTATGAAAACATTTTCTTGAAAAAAATAAATTTCACGCTTAAAATTTTCATAAAATGCTTTTAAACATAATCTCACTAGCCTACCTTATGAAATAAAATGATTTCCTATAAAAACATTTAAATAATATCATGTAGGTTCTTTGGGAATTATTCTTACATTAATACCTATAATAACCCTTAAAACTAAATAACAAAACAAGATAATTCTCATATCTAAGTGGAGTGCCTTATTTCTATTAATCTTAATCACCTAACAGAAATAATTGGGGAGAAATTTCAGTATCACCCATCATTAGAGCCATATCAGGATCCCCCATCATTCATATTAAATTTTCTTGAACTATATAATGAATAAAAAACACAAACAGAGATATATATATATATATATTACTTTAATAATAAATCATATTTCTATTGGCATTAATTTCCTTAAGAAATAGAACTTTTAGTTGTCTTATAAAGATGAGAAAAATATTATATTCCCTTAGAAAAATGTTTTCAAACTACCTATTACTAGAATATTGAGGAAATATTATCTTTTAAAAAAACCATATAAAAAATATATTTTTTATTTATAACTATTAATGTCAATGATGGATTGAAATTTGGACAATTTGAATATTTAAAAAAAACTTGTAGTTTTATAAAAATAGTAGAAAATAACTCATAAATAAAATGTCAAAAATATTCCTTTTTAATACTCATTAAATAAATTAAAAAATAATTGAAATAAAATTTATAAACCTATAGATAATAATTATTAATATTATTAAAACATTTAAAATAACCTTGATAGATAAGAAAAAAATTTGAATGAAAACATCAAAAAAATATTTTTTTAAAGAAACCCACTTACATCGAGTGTGACTCACCATGTACATACATTAAACAATTTGTAATAAACCTCTATTAATTTTATGATGTATTGAGAAAAAATTTCAGGTTTATTTCTCTATTATAATCATTTTATTTTTTTTATTACCAACCCTTACCAAATTAATAATTTTATTAATTTTTTGTCAAAAGTTTTGAGGATGTTCTGTATATAATCTAAAAACAAATTAAGTAGGTAAAACATTTTCAAAGGATTAATTATTATATCATATATATATATAATACTAATAGTTAAATAATTATAATATTTATTCATTAAATCCCATTTATTAATCATCCATGAAATTCATTCATGAAAAATTAATCACATCACTTTGTGAAGGTGGTGGGCCACATGTATGCATGAATGATGTTATCATTTTCCAAGGGATAGAAAGGTAATAAGTTTCATAATATAATACCATTATATATTAATAATTATTTAATTAATGTCTAATATAATTATTTAATACATTATAATAACCATACTTGGGGTGGGTAAGAAAAATGATTCAAATCCCTTTATTGAGGTGGTAGTCTACATGTATGTGCGAATGATGTTTTCATTTCCCATAGCATATAGAGGGGGATGAAAAGGGTTTGTTCTATAAAATAAAAAAAAATTATATTCAAGATACTAATTATGTTATATCATCATGGTTATGATTGAATTGAATGAGGTATAAAAAATAATAAAATGAAATAACACATCAAGAGTTATACCTCTTCATTAGAAATCCTCATTCGTCTTACACATTAAGCCTTAATAAGATTTTCATAGGGGAATACCATAAGATATAGGAGGTATACATTTAATATATTATGGTATTCGGATAGATATTGGAAAAATAAATTTCTTGGGATGTGTGAGGAAGAGAGGGGACGTGGTTTTTTTTATATGTGTGGTCAGTGGAACACATGTAATTATTATAAATATTAAAATAATATCTAGTTAAATTCTAGAAAACTGGATCTAAATTGCATCAATATTGAAGGTGGGATGAGATAAGGTATGAATAAATTCATCCAAATAGATTTATACAAGTTTAAGGTTATTTTAGACCTTGTTTATTTAGTTTAACCCATCATTTGCCATGTTTATCCTTTTCCATTGGAACATATTTTTCAATATTTAAGGGTAATTGAAGAAATTTTAAAAATAATAAGTGAAATAAATAGATATTTTAAAATAACATTATGTTTGATAGTGTCTACAACAACCATCACTGGGTTTAAATGAACAAAGAAATGTTATTATTAAAATTTTTTAGTTATGACCAAGTCATTAAATTAACAAGTATGAATATTATAAACCAAATTATGAAATATATATAATGTTATTACTCAATAAAAAATACTTTATTAATTGTTATAAAATAAACACTATATTTTTAGTAAATTCATTTTATTCTTCAAAAATTTATTTTCATTGAAAATGATTTTTATTGGTTTTTGTCAGAAAATATTATAATTAATTTCTATAACTTTTAGAAAATTTATTTGAAATAAATAATTTCATTTTTCAATTTATAATTTTAAAATTAGATTAGATTTAATTTTTCAGAGTTTTCTAATTTGCTAGATTCTCTTAGTGAATAGTGAAAACTGTTGAACTTTTTTAAAAGATGCCATTTTTTCATGTACTAAAAACATCACCTTATATTTTTAGATTATTTTTAGGATTTAATTATTCAATTTTTATTAAAAATAATACAATAAATTTCATTGGAATCACAATTGAATTTGAATTTGGTATAAATACATTTTTTATAACAAGAAAATAATTTTTATAGAAATTAATTTTTCATCAAATTTTTTGAAATTAATTTTAAATTAAATTCTACCACTTCTATGAATTAAATTTTTTAAAATAGATTCTATATTTTTAATCTGAATAATTAATATTAGATAAAAATTGCAACTTATTTTCTTGTCCATATGAATAGTCATCATGATAAATTTTGTTATCATAGAAAAGGTAAAATGAGTTAATTAGATTTAAAAATAAATTGATAAAGATAAAAATTCATTCCAAAACTAAAATTTACTTAATTTGATGAGTCTAATTAAATTACAACCATCCAAAATTTGAAAATATGAACTTTTTTTTCATTTATTTTTTATTTTTACCTTTATAATATTTTAATTAAATTATAAAGTTAAAAATGTCGAACTCTTTCTTGTAATACTTTTAAAAAATTAAAATTAATAAAAAATAATATATTGTTATAAATTGTTACATAAAATAAAAATTAAATTTTTATCATGATAATTTATTTTTAGTTTTTAGGGATGAAATAATTACCTTAAATACTTATTCAATTCCAATACAGTACTTGTGCAAGCAATATAAAAAAAATATATTAGTTTAAACACTATATAATTGTTTTTTTTTTAGATTTATAGTGTTCTGTAAATTTTTTCAATAAATATAACATATTATGGGATTTTTTAAAGTTTTATATTTGAATTCTAATTCTAAATTTTTTTCATAAAATTCAAACTCATTTAATATTATCAAAATGAAATTAAAAATATATAATGATAAATTATATTTTATTAAATTAGATATAAATAATAAGAATATTTAAATAGGACATTTTGGATGATAAATAATCGATAATTTCATAATTTTTACAATAATGTGCCAATTTTTAACTTATAAGTAAAATTACAACCCTTTAATATTAAAATAGTAGTTACCATGGTTAATGTAAAAATTCATTAGCCAAGGGATTAAACTAAATGTTATGCTATAAAATGATATCTTAATCTAAATAAATTTTATTAGGTGTTTATAATAAAAAGATAAACTCTTTATATTTGAATCTAAGTCATTTTTCAATCAATTTACAAGAGTTTGACAGATATTATATTATAATATTTTATGTATTTACATAAATGGATTTAACAATATTTTATAATAAAAAACATTTTATTAAAAGATTTAAAATTTATGAAAATACTATATTAATTACATTTAATAACTTATAGTTGAAAATATCAAGCATGGTCTTTTAATGATTCATTTTTTCCATTTATAATTACATTATTGGTCACTAATGACTAAAAAATAGTGACATAATTGTAAAAATGGTGTGTGGGGGTTAAAATTAATAGATAAGGGTAAAAATATAGTCTAAACATGTCGATATTTTATTGAATTAGATTATTTGCATACAAAATCATCATATATTCAATCTAAATAAAATTTTTAGTACCCTAGGTTTTTATTATGTAACCATTGATGAATTTCATGGTTATAAAGTCAAGGGTGATGAATGGGAGAGTCGAGAGAACATTGAATGATGTTTGCAGACAAAAGGGAAGTCGCATGGGTAGCAGATGGTGTGCCTATCCATGCGGAAAAACTGTGCGTAGTGGGTTTTTTTGAGGAATTGGCTCCCACACAGTTAGAGAAAAGTTTGAGAGACTGTGTGAGGAAGTCGTACAAGGGTATTCCTAGGTAGTGGCTAACACACAGTTAGAGCATGGTTTTTCTAACCGTGAAAACTAACCAAGAGGGCACTTAAGTGAGATCCTAAAAAGTGGATCTCACACGTTTTTTCCTCTAATTAGATCACTTTTTCTCCTAAGAGGCCATAAATCTGGATTTTCTTTCTCCTAAGGCCAAATGATGTTCTCCCATTGATCTGAAGGCAATCTGAATGATTTTATTGGCCAATTGAAGCTGGATTCTTGAAATATGTGATCATTCTTCTTCGTTCTTGTTTGGTTTTTTAGATCTACGTAGATATACTTCTCATCTTCTCTCAATTTCATATATATACACCTGTTGAGGGTAGATATAAGTGTGTGTCTTCGAAATATGATGAGATTTCTTCTTGGTCTTATTAGGATAAGAGATCTAAGGTGTTTTATTGGAGAAACGACCCAGTTTTCTTGAGCATTCTTCGTTCGTTGTGGTTTTCATAAAAAACATTTAGGTAGGAGGCTTCTCTCTCAAATAATATTTCTAGAATTTATTGTCTTAGTTTCAAATTGTATTAATTTAATGGTATTTATTGTGAAAATAATGGAATAAATCATATTTAGTGATGATTTACAGTTTTAGTAAAATTGTGAAATCTTGGTGAATTATGGTGCAATTTCGTTTAGCCTCTTGATTTTAAAATGATGATTTTAAATTATTGATTCACTGGAATTGTTAAATGGTTGGATGAAATTTTGGTTTTCAATAAACAATGTATTTTTATAAAATGGTTTTGTATTGAAATGACTTTGATCGAATTGGTTTTCAATAAAAAGGTTTTTTTATTGAAAAGGTGTTTTGGCATGATCCTTAGTCCTATTCGTGTGTTAGTTCATATATTATTTCTAGGGATTGGTTGAAATATGACATTGTGCTTAATTCTAAAGGTGAAATGTCACACAGTATATAAATTCCATCTTTCATATATGGGGCTTGTTGAAATATGACCTTCTTCTCGGTGCCAAAGGGTTAATGAAACATGGAAATCAATTACCTTGTGATGACATGGCATATCAATGAGAAAACACTCATGAGTATGAAACTGTGATAACGTAGCATGGTTGGTTGGTTGCATGGGTTTTTGGGATGGTTTGGTATGACAAGAGGGGGATATTGTGAAATGGTTTTAAAGCATGTTTATTTATTTCTCTAGAAAAATAACATGATGTAAAATTGGTTTCAATTTCAATTGTATGCTTTGGGTTATAAAATGTTTTGGGAAAAATGTTTACATCTTGTTATAAGATGTTTTAAAAAAAATTATATAAAATTTCCATTGTAAATGTTGCTAACTCTTTTAACCTAGTGGCTTGAGTAGGGAAGTAATTGGGCAAAACCTACTGAGTTTTATACTCACCCCTTTTTTGTCACTTTGGTGCTTTTGAAGATGTTATCTTCTAGGATAGGGGCAATGGTAATGTTTCATACATATTTATCACTACCTCGTGAAGTTTCAGTTGTTCAGTGATTGTGGAGCATATATCTTATCGAGCATGAAGTCTTGTCGTCTCTTTAGGGTCTTTAGTTGTTTATCAATTGTGTACATTGATGATTGATTGGTTTTTCGTTGTTGTATAAATTGAGGTGGTTTGAGATACATGATCTTTATTAGTTGTCTTCATTTTTTCTTGCATCATTTAGTGTATGGATCGGTTATGGGTTATTGGTTTATTAGTTTATTTCTAAAAGGGTAAATCATCCCCTACATTGAATTGAAACCCTTCGATATTTATTTATAGTCATTGGCATCTTGGGGATGTAGCTTAAGGCCTAGTAATGACTCGTTTTACCCTCAAATCCAATAATAATTAGCGGCTCATTAAAAATAGTATTAATCTAGTCCTTCCCTTGTGGTACAAATCATCAGTGTTCTTATTCTTGAAGTTGGAATTCTTTTACATCTATTCCTTTGGTTGTAATATTAGACAGGAGTAGGAATGTCAGAACATGAAATGAATAGCATAAAAGGACGTAGCTAACCTGTTTATACTAAACTTCAAGTTACAAGGGTGTTAGGTACATAATTTTTTTGGATACACTTCTACAATTTTAGAAATCTCATTTTTATGGTTTTAGCCAATGAGATGAGAATGAAATGCATTGTAGAGGAATGACTTCCCACTATGATTTTCTTATATCATTGTGAGGAATGATTTATGTTTTTTTAGAAGATTTAAATTTTTGAAAAAGGTGAAATTTTTTCATAAGAAATATTTTGAAAAGAAGATACTTGGTGTATTTTGAAAGCGGTTTAATTTTCAAAATCAATAGTTGATTTCCAAAAAGGGTTGAACATGGAAAAATATTGTTTTTTGAAAATAATGATTTAAAGTTGATGTGATATAAATTTAAATACTAACCCATCAGTTTCTAAGAGAGTGCGATTGATTGATTTTGTTTTTGGTTTAGAAAAAGGAACTATATAGCCATCATTGAAACTAACTCGAGGAACCTACGGAGAATGTGGTTGACCCTAAACCATGGGTGAACCAAGTTCTAGTTCAGAGTATCATCTATGCTTTTTAAGCAGTGTATATGGGAAACCAGAGGAATCATCCACGACATTTGTATCATACCATTCGGTTGCTGAAGAAAAAACCACCTAACTTCTGAGGTGATTCTAAACCCAAGAAAGCAGTGGTGCGGCTAAGTAGGATGAACCGCATCTTTGATTTCATCGGCACACCATCAGAGATCAAAGAAAATCTGATGAATTATATGACTGAGGATCTTACATGAAAGTGGTGGGATTTATCATTAAAGGTTAAATTTTATGAAGGCCTTACATGGGAGGATTTTGAATAATTGTTCAATAAACAATTATATCCTCCTAGGTTCATAATCCAAAAAACAATTGACTTCTTTAGCCTGAAACAATAATTCCTCTCCATTACAGAGTACATAACTAAATTCATGAATTTAGTATGTTTTCACCAGAGGTTGCGGAGAGTGTGTCTTTGAAGGCACGCATCTTCGAATCAGGGCTACGACAGGAGATTCGATCGAAGATTATGATGTTCTGTATTACGAATCATACAAAGATAGTGAATAGAGTGACTATTGTTGAACATGATATCTTGGGATTGATAGGAGAGGGTATGATTATACTAATAAGAAATTGTGGGAACTCAACCAATGGGAGGAAGTAGAGAAGGGACACCTATTTCAAATATAGAAGTGGAAATCAAAATCTGACAGTGGGATTAGTGAACCTTCCTCCATGACCCCATAGTAAAAAAAATATTTCTATCAGTATGGTTCTCTTGACAACACAAAGCAAGATTGTATGGAACAAACTAGATGATGTAATATTTTCAACAATATGGGACATCTTTAGCGCTATTGTTGCAGTGCTCTATGTTCAGGTTCTTAGGATACTTCATAAGAATTTCAAGCAGTGTATGCTTTGACAGGGTGAGGATATCTGAATCAGTCTTGCCAGTATAATAGATCTAACTATGGTGATTATCAAAATACCATGACTCCCCATCTTGGGAAATATCAACAAGAAAACAAGGATAATGGTGAAATGATGACGAAAATGTATGGAGCTGAGCAGATGATTATTGATGATCAAGTTGAACCATCTACTGTGAGAGGTATGATTCTTTTGAATTATACCCTTGTGAAATTTCTCTTCAATACTGGTATATTTCATTATTTTATTTCTTCGCATGATGTTAACTCTCTATGTTTTAATTTGGAAACTATGCTTTCTATTTTAAGGTTATAAACTCTTCTTAGTGACAGAGAATTTCAATCCTTTTTGTGTCGAGTATCTGTTATAAATTTTGATCAAGATAAGATGAAATGGAAATTATTGATATTGGAAATGGAAGTCTATGACATAATCATGCGGATGGATTGGTTGAAAAGGTTCAATTCCACATCAACAGTTATAGTATAACCATTAGTTTCACAAATGAGCACAGTCTTGAGCATTTTGTTAAAAGAAATAAGATTGTAATGAAAGGTAAAAATAGCCTGTTGGCACCAATGGTGGGAAATATCTCTTATAAGTTGTTAGTTTTGACATTAGCATCAATGGAATAGATCTAGGAAATTAATTTTGTATAAATTATGGTTCAATTTACAAATGTATTTCCCAAGAACTTCTCAGGGTTACCACCTCTAAGGGAAATGGAGTTTAGGATTGATCTCATTCTGGGGACCAGTCTGATTTCCCTTCCATCTTATAGGATGGCACCAACAGAGTTAAGAGAATTGAAAGTGCAGTTGGAAGAGCTAGAAAGCAAGGGTTTTATTTTTCCAAGTACATATTCATGGGAGGCACCCGTTTTTTTCACGAAAAAATTATATGTAACTCTTCGGATCTCTGTTGATTATCGTAAGCTTAACCAAGTTTTGATAAAGAATAGATATCCACTTCCATGCATTAATGGTCTGTTTGATCAATTAAGGTGAGCTCAGTGGTTCTCTAAGATTAAATTGAAATCTAGATATCACTAATTACGATTTTGGAAGGAGGATATTCTAAATATAGCTTTTAGAAGTAGATATGACCACTACTAATATGTATTCATCCCTTTTGTCTGACAAATGCACCCATCATTTTCATGGCTTTGATGAATCAGTTATTTTTGCGATATCTGGATTCCTTTATTGTGGTGTTTTTGGATGATATCTTGGTGTATTACAAGACAATGGCTAACCATGAGGATCATTTATAAACATTGTTAGAAATATTGATAGATCATCCTTTGTATTCCAATTAACAACGTATGATTTTTTTATAGAGGAAGTAATTTTTCTTGGCCATGTCATTTCTGAAAAGTTTTTTTTTTTTGATCCTGAAAAGATAGAAGTTGTTATCTTGTGGAAACCACCAAATAATGACTTCGAGATATGAATTTATCATGGTCTAGCTAGTTATAATTGATGCTTTTTGTGTGATTTCTCATGACTAGCTTCTCTAATGAGTGCTCTGACAAAGATGAATGCTCCATTCCAATGGAAAGGGGAATTCCAGAAGTCTTTATAGGAGCCCAAAGATCAGCATACATTGGAACCTATCTTTATTTTTCTAGAATCAGGATAGGGGTATGTGGTGTAATGTGATGCTTTATGATCTGGGTTGGGCTGTGTTCCCATTCATGGAAACCATGTAGTTTCTTATAGATAAAGGAAGTTATGACTACAAGAGAAGAATTACCCAACACCCAATTTGGAGTTAGTTTTAGTTGAACATGCCTTGGAGAAATGAAAAAATTACCTATTTGGTGAGAAATCTACTATCTTCACAGACCACAAAAACATGAAACACATTTTCTTATAGAGGTATTTGAATCTGAGGCAAAAGATATGGATGGTGTATCTCCAAATTTAGGACTTAGATTAGAAGTATACACCAGGAAAAGGGAATTCAATAAAGGATGTATTGAGTAGAAATTCATATTCTCAGTTGGAAAAAGAATCATCAGATGAATGGAAGTTAATTTCAGTCCTAGTCGACATGCTTGTGGAATGTGAAGACTGAGTTGATGTTGTGGTTTTATTTTCATCTACTCTTGTTACTAATATGGTAAATGTGGTAAAAGAGGCATAAACTTCTTATGTGGAATGTCTAGTTATGAGTTTAAATCAAAATGGGGGGAGACCATTAAGGGATGGAAACATGATGGAAATTTAGTTTTGTGCTTTAGAAATCAGATAGTTGTATCTATGGAATGTTAGGAACAACTCCTTCAAGATTATCACCATTCGATATAGGCTGTACATCTAGGTACACAGTAGATTTATAAGGCATTAAAGGCGCAGTTTTTGTGGAGAATCATGAAATGTAATGTGCCATAGTTTGTCTCATGGTGTGTATCATGTCAGCGGGTTAAAGTAGAGCATTAGACACCAGTAGGGATGTTGCAATCATTTATAATACAAGTGTAGAAATAGGAGAATATAGAGATGGATTTTGTTATAAGTCATCCGAGAATGGTTCAGAAACACGATGACATATGGGTGATAGTGGATTGGCTTACCAAGTTGGATTATTTCATCCCTATTCATGAAACTCATACGGTGGAGGATATGTCTAAAATCTACATATGAGAATTGGTAAAGAGTCATGGTGTACCAGTTTCAATATTCTTAGACAGAGATCTGAGGATCACACCTCATTTCTGGAAATCCATAGAGAAATCTCTTTGGACTCAGTTGAATATGGGCATGGTGTATCATCCTCAGACAGATGGGAAATCCAAGTGGATGATACAAAAATTGGAAGACATGTTACGGGCTTGTGTAATGGATTTTGGTGGCTCATGAGAGGATCATATACCCTTTATGGAGTTCCCATTCAATAAAATCTATCAGGCCTCGATACAGATTGCTCTGTTTGAATCATTGTATGGGCATCCTTGTCATTCTCTACTATACTAGGTTAAAACATGTGAAACATGACTAGTTGGGATAGGTATTGTCCAAAAAAACAACATAGAAGATCCAGTTGATTATAATGAGTATGGATATTCCTCAGAGTTTTCAAAAACCCTATGCAGATCACCATAGAATATCATTGTCATTCATTGTGGGTGATCATGTCTTCTTGAGGATATCCCCAAGGCTTGGACATCATCTTTTTGGAAATCAGGGAAATCTATCTCCTAGATATTAGCCACTTTAGAGATACTGGAATGGGTTATAGAGGTGGCATATTGGTTGGTGTTACCACCAAGGTTCAGTTCAATGCATAATGTGATCGATGTATCTCAGTTGAAAATGTATCAACCTGATCTTGATCATGTGATCAGATGGGATCATGTTATCCTAGATCCAGATGCATCATTGATACAAATTCTGGTATGAATTATGGATAGGAATGAGAAATTATTGGGTGGAAAAATCACTGGTATAGTGATGGTTTTATGGCAGCGTGGTCAGATTCAGGAATATACTTGGGAATTTGAAAAGGAAGTGAAGGAGCGGTGTCTGGATCTCTTTCAGTTGGGTGAGGGTTTTTTACCTTCTGAGGATAGAAAGACTAATGGTGTGGAGAATTTAGTATCTCTGGTTTCTAGTATGTAACCCTTAAATGATTCTTTTAATGGTTATAATGTAAAGTGTATTGAATGGGAGAGTTAGGATAACTTTGAATACTGTTTTGAGGAAAAAAAGAATCTACACAGGTAGCACACAGTTTGTCAAACCATGTGGCCAAACTGTGCATAGTTGGTCCTTTTAGGTAGGGACTCCCACATGGCTAGAGCACAGTAAAAGATATTGTGCACGGAAGTTGTGCTAGGGTCTTCCAAGGCAGTGTCTAATGCATGGTTAGTGCACGATTTGTATAACCATGCGAACTAACCATGTGTTGACTTAAGTGAGATCCTAAAAAAGTGTATATCTCACGTTTTTTCCTCTTAGTGGCTCATTTTTTCTTCCTAAGTGGCCATAAATTGGTATATGTTTTCTACTAAGGCCAAATAAGGTTCTTCATTCATTCCAGAGGTGATCGGAATGCATTCCTTTGTGAATCTAAGCTGTATTCTTGAGGTACATGATCATTCATCTCAGTTCTTGTTCGGTTTCTGAGATCTACTTCTCTTATTCTCTTGGTTTCTTAAATATACCCCCATTATGGGTAGATCACAGTGTGTGGATGCCAAATATGATGAGATTGGTTCCCATTCTTTTTAGGATAAGAGTTTCATGGTGGGTTCTTAGATAATCGATCTGGGTTTCTTGAGTGTTCTTTGTTCATTGTGGTTTTCGTCGAAACCATTGTGGTCTGAGGATTATCTCTTAACTAATCTTGCTAGAATTGATTTTCATAGATTCAAATTGGTTTATTTGAATGGGATTTATTGTGAAAAGAATGGTATAAATCTTATTCAATAATGATTTATGGTTTTAGTTAAATTGTGAAATCTTGGTAAATTGTTGCGTAAAGATGTTTAGCCTCTTGGATTTAAAATTCTGATTATAAATTATTGATTCTATGGAATTGTTAAATGTTTGGATAAAAATTTTGTTTTCAATAAAAAGTGTTTTTTATTAAAATGGTTTTGTATTGAAATGACTTTTATGGAACTGGTTTTCAATAAAAAGGGTTCTTTTATTGGAAAGTAATTTTAGCATGATCCATTAGCATATTGGTGTGTGAGTTTATATTGCATTTCTAGGGCTTGGTTTAAATATGACCTTGTGCACGGTTCCAATTGATAAATGGAACATGAGATATAAAGTTCATATTGAATATATGAGGCTTGGTTGAAATATGACCTTGTGGTCGGTTCCAAATGTTTAATGGAACATGGGAAACAATTACCTTATGACGAATTGGTAGATCGATGAGAAATCGCTCGTGAGTATGGAACTGTTATAACATAGCATGCATTGTTGGTTTCATGGGTTTGTGGTATGGTTGGTAAGGACAAAAGGGGGATACTTTGAAATGGTTTTAAAGCTTGTTTATGTATTTTTTGGGAAAATAACTTCCTAGAAAATTTGTTTCAATTTAACTTGTATGCTTTTGGTTATAAATCATTTTTGGAAACTTTTTTATATCATGTTATATACTATTTTGAGAAAACTATTATATAAACTATTCATTTTAAATGTTTCTAACTCGTCTATATTATTGGCGCGAGTAGGGAAGTCATTGGGGAAAACCAACAGAGTTTTATACAAACCACTGCTTTGGCACTTTGGTGCTTTGTTGGATGTTATATTCTAAAACAAGGGAAAAGGTAATGTTTCAAATGTATTTAGTACTACCTCTTAATGTTTGGTTTGTTCGATGATTGTGGAGCTTGGATCTTGTGGAAAATGAAGTCTTGTGGTCTCTTGAGGGTCTTTAGTTGTTTATCCATTGTATATTTTGATGCTTGGTTGGTCTTCTATAGTTGTATACTTTGATGTGGATTGAGATACTTGAATTTGTTTAGTTTTCTTCCTTTTGTTCATGCATCATTTATTGTATGGTTTGATTATGGGTTGTGGTTTTATTGGTTTATTTCTAAAAGGGTAAATCAACCCCCACTTGTACTTGAAACCCTTTAGAATTTACTGCCAGCCTTTGGAATCTTGGGGGTGTTTCTTAAGGCCTAGTAATGACTGTTTGTACTCTCAATCCATTGAGAATTGGCGGTTAATTACTAATTTTTAGCCAGATTAACATGAAAATTAATTTACATTAATTTAATACATTAAGAAATTCCATGAATTCCCATACCCTCAACTATAAAATGGAACCTAAATCCCTCTATTAATAACACTAGTTTAACACTATATATTAGCAATGTCCCTCCCAAACCCCATCCTAGAACACATTCAAACATTTTAGAGTTATTAGTTTGGGTCAAATACTAACCATAGAGGTATTAATGTGTAAAAAAAGGAGGTCGTTTGTAGAATACGTACATCTTTTAACAAAATGTTTTAGATTTATATATTCTTATACATCCTCTAAATACTCTTAAAATCTTATAAAATAATAACATTGGTATCTTAAAATATAATTTAAATTTTAAATGTTAATTTTATAACATAAATCTATTTCCTTCATCCATTAAATGAAAAATGAATCCATCATTTGTGTTTAAGACGGACTACCACTTCACGAACTTATGCAATTAGTTTTTCATCAAAACCACTTGTGAGTTTTTATAATGATGGATTTAATTTATACACATGATATTAATGATGTAATTAACATTCTAGAAATATAATATATCATCTATTTTTTAACCTTTCCATCCATTGAAGAATTATAATGTTGTTTTTGTCTAAGTTTGAATTACAACATCAAAAAAAAGCAATGTGATTTAGTTTTCATCATTGTATCACATGGATAATATATATAAAGTATTTAAAAATAAAATATGGTTCTAATAAAACAAGATCACTTATGAAAAGTATAATTAATATGTATATATATATATATATTATAATAATATCATTACTTTTATTCTTCATATATATTGTAATGATGACCTCTTTGACCTTAGTAAACATACCAAAGTTTATTTTGGACAAATGAGAGGAATTTAACCAAAACATATGATGTAAACATAATTGATTAAGTAATTGAATATAGAATGGTAATAAATAAAATAAAAGGAATAATAAAATTGAAAATGTTTAATAAGAAAGTAAAAAATTTATATAAGTTTTTTATTCTAGAAGATAAAGAACGTATGTGATGAGTCAGACTCAAGGTAAGGGACACATTATTGTGGAAACCATGTTTTAATTATTTTAAAGCTTTATTTTATAAATATTTTTCTTCCATGTCCGTATTCTTAAAATTATTAAAGGTATTTCTTTATATAGACATAAATGAATTATAAATTTCATTTTATGTGCCTTTTGATATTATTTTTGGAGTTCTTCGAATGGATTTTTTTTATATGGAATGTTTTGAGTTTTTAAAAAAAAGAAAAAACAATTATTTATTTTAAAATGTGTGAAGACAAATGATTTTCTCAATGTAATAAATTATATTTTAAGTATTCGTTAATTTTATAATATTCTATGTTTTCATTAAATAAAAATTTTCCTCCCTTTAGTTAGGATTATTTTAGTTTTGAAAATTAGGTTTTAAATGAAAGGGATATATCAATATTAAGAAATGCTTCCATCAAGTGTTAAAAAGTATATATTTATGGGTTTCATATTGTAAGTACTTGATTACAAATTATTTATACATGTTATGATCCATTGAAATTATTTTTTATTTGGTATCATTAGTATATCTCTCAAATTCATTTTTAATGATAATATTCTCTATACAATTATGTTGGAAGTTGACCATATTGGTTATCCATCATGCCTATATTTTCACTTCCCACTAATTTTCTCTGATTCATAAACCTACAGTTATGTTTTATTCTATATAAATTAAATAGTTCCCTTTCGCTCTACTTAATAGGGAGTTTTATAAACCCTTTTCGTGATATGGGTTATCAAAAAATATATTTTTAAATGTCATAACCTTGATTACAGAGATCAATTTCAAATTCTGAAGATGCACTTTATTTAAGGTTTGTAATGAAATATCCCAATATTTTAAAGTAACTCTATGTTAGATAGTATATAAAACATGAAACAAATATATTAAATAAACCATGATATATTATTATTTAATCTTTATAGTTATTACTTAGTCGTTAAATTAAGAGTTATGAATACAATTAAATTAATCATTAAATAAATATAAATATCTTACTCAATAAAACTTTATTGATTAAATATTAATAAATAATTATTCAATTTATAATAATTTCATTTTATCCTTCATAAATTAATTTTCTTCCAGAATTATTTTAATTAATTTTTGTAATCTTATATTATAATTAATTTATACAAATTTTAGAAAGTGAATTTGAAAATATGAAATTCATTAGTACATACAGTGAAATGTTATATTTGATATTGTTTTTTTTAATTTGATTAGTTAATTTTAACTAAACATAATCTAATAAATGATATTATAACTAACATCATAACTGAATTTTTTATAAAAATATTTGTATACACAAAATAGAATTTTTTGGAAAATGTATTTTCTTCATGTTCTAAGATATTAATTTTAGATTAAATTATTTCACTTCATATAATTTATTTATATAAAATTTATTCCATATTTTTAATCATGATAATTAAAATTAGGTTATAAGGTCAACTTAATTTTTGGTTAATATGAATAGTAACTATAATGAGTTTTTTCCATGATAAAGGTAAAATGGTTTAATTATGGATACAACTAATGTGATAAGACTTAAAAATCATTAAATATAATTCATTAGTTTCATTTAATGAGAATATTGTATCCATAATCATAAAAAAATTCTATAATATTACCAATTTTCATTTAGATTTTACTTTTACATTTAAAATATTTTATATTCAGGATAAAGTCAAAAAATATCACTCTCTTTCGTTTGATATTTTTATTATTTTATGAAATCCATAAAAACAAGTTATTTTTAATTTTTAATTTTCACCTGAAATTTATAATAAATTTTTTATCATGTTATTTTATTTGAAAATTTTAGTGATGAAATAATTCCCTAAAATATTTATAGAACACAAACACGGTACTAGTTCAAGTAGTACATAAATCAAGTAAATGATTTCAAATACTCTTAAATTAATTATTATTGAGATATTTACAGTATTCCAAGAATATTTTAGATGGATATAACATATTAGGGGGTGTTTAAAGGCTGGTAATTTAACTCCATTACGATCTTCATGTCTTTAAAGTCAAACAAAATGAATAGTGTCAAAAATGACATTAATGATAGTTTTTGTCATATAATATTTTATTAAATTAGTTAAATATTATATAAAACAGGAAAGAGTACATTTAAAATGATAAATTTCTTAGTATTTCTTTCCTTTTCCAGTTATTGTCCAGTTTTTACTTTATAAGTAAAATTATAACCCTCTTATATTGAAAATAGTCGTTACCACAGTTAAGTTTAATATTTATTAACCAATGGGTTAAACATGATGATAAGGTTTAAAATGTTATCTTAACATATATAAATTTTATTGGGTGATTATATTAATATTATAACCTCATTATATATGAATACATGTCATTTTTAACCATTCTACCTTAGATAAAAACATATTCTACTATAATATATCAAGTATTTCCAAAAAATGCATTAATGATATTTTATAATAAACCAAATTTTGTTAAATTATTTAAATTTCATAAAAATATTATCTTCATAACATTTAATGGTATATGGTTTAAATTTTCAATAATTTTCCATTAATGGGCCATCTTTCTTTTTATAGAAATTTTCTTTGCCCCTAAAGAGTAAAAAAAATGTTATCATTGTCATTATCAAAATGGTTAATGGTTGGTTAAAACAAAGAGATAAAGGTAAAATAAAAATAAAAACATATAAAAATATTATTTTATGATATTATTTTTTATATAAATTATCCTATGTTATAATTATATCAATTTCGAACAACTTTAATAAGAAAATTATTATTTTTAAATTAAATATTATTTTGAAAATCTATGAACGCCCCTCCCCTCACTTATAAAAGGAATCATCCTACCCTATCTTACTCCCACCATTTTAGAAACATATATCATCCTAGACATAAAAATTTCTTAATAACATATCTCTCATGTTATAGAGTTTTTAGTTTTGCAGTAATATCATCCTTATAGGGATTAAGGTGTAAGGAAAAGGAGGTTCTTATAAGAAGAGGTATAGATTTTAACTGAATATTTTAGTTTTATTTATTCCACAAGATTATTTAAATATTACTTAAATTTTGTGTAATAAAAAAATTATTTAATATACTTATATGTTATAACTTTAATATAATAACCTATATCAATCTCATTATTCCATCAAATGTTGAATGAATCTATCATTCTTTGGTAAGGATAAAAACCATCTTGCGAATAGATGTAAATCGTTTTCCATAAAAACCACTTATAAATATTAATAATGATAAGTTTAATGTATCTATATGATATAAATGAAATAATTATCATTATATAATGATAATATATCACCAATTTTCTTACCTTTCTATCCAATTAAGAATTATAATGTCGTTTGTGCGTATGTGTGGATTACCGCATCCGCAAAGCAATCCAAACCATTTTTCATCACTGCATAACATGGATGATATATATAATGTATTTAAATATATAATATTATATTTATGATATAATAATATATCTAGAAAGAGAAAATATACATAAATTATTTTCATCATGTGGGATAAAAATTGGAATGTTACTAATGAGTATGTACGACCTACTGTATCCATGATTATAACATAATTCATTTTTCATAACCATTTTTAATGCTTGGTTTTGAATGTATAATTAATGTATAAAAATGATTATTATTTAATTATGATTATGATTATGGATATGATTAAATGATAACATTCTTTACCGTAGTTAGCTTACCAATGATATTTTGGATATATGAGATGGATATCTTTAAAACATCTAATGCACACTTAATTGATTATGAAATTGTATATAACATAGTAATAAGTAAAATAATATTAATAATAAACTAGAAATTTTTTATAAATTAATTAAATAATTAAAAATAACTTCATTATTCCATAAGATAAAGAAAATATATTATAACATAGACTTATGGTAAGGGACACATTACCTTAAAACCCACTTTTAAATTTTTCTAAATATGAATTTTATAAATATTTTCATACTTGAATATATTATTAAAATTACTCTAAGGATATATTTATTTAGAAATTAATTAGTTATAATGTAAATTTTATGTCTTTTTTACATTATTTACAATTATATTCAAAAGTAATTTTTATGTATTTTTTACAAAACGTTTTGACATTCTTTACAAAAAGGTAAAATGGATGTTTTATTTTAATGTATATGCAAATTAAGGATTTTAATTCAACAAAAACATTTATTTAATGTAACTATTAATTTTAAAATCTTAAATTTTTCATCAAATAAAAATCCTCCTTCCATTTGTTCTTGGTATTTTAGTTTTAAAAAATATGTTTTAAAGGAAAGGGTTTATCAATATAAAAATGTTTTTATTAATGATTAAAAAGTATATTTTCTGAGTTTCATGACTGAAATAAAATAATATATGTTTTATATATTTTATGGTCATTGCAAATTGTTTATGATTGGTTGATCATAGTATATCCCTGAAATGCATTATATAATGATTTTGTTCTCCTTATAATTATGTTGGAAGTTGAACATTTTTGTTATTATAATTGGAAGGGTTTATGTAAATATTAATATAAGGGTTATATGAAGTTTTTATATTAACAAACCTACATTAAGTTTCTATGATTTCACATTATATTTCATCAAAATCATTTTATTTCAAAAGGTAGGCTATTTATCTTTTGACTTGTAGGAATGATTATGCCCTTTTGGGTAAAATTGTATGTTTTTTTGAAAATGTTTTTTAAGGGTAATCACATTTTCTAAGAAACCCTCATGATTATGAATTTTCTTTTATAGTTTCTTATAATATGTGTTATGAAAAAATGTGAGTAGTAAAACTGATTTCATGTGTAACTGAATTATTATTTGATATTAAAGTTCATTATGTTAATGGTAAACTTTATTTTATAGTCTCATGGTTTTTAAATGGACTAACATATATCTTTATTATTTTTTTAGTTCCCTGACTGAGATTCTTTAATCAACCCACGTTTTCATATGTTTTACATGAGTTTTAAGGATGAGTAAAAACAAATAATAATTCAAGTTGAAAATTATAAATATATTTTATAAAAAGAAAACATGTTTTATATTAAAATACTTTTATTATATGAAAAATGAATATTAATAGGAATTTTACAACTTCTAATGTAAGGGTTTTTTTTGTAATATTTTTTCTTAATAATCTAAAACACTAAACTGAAAAGATCCTTGAAATTAAAAAAATGGATTATTTTTTAATGAGTCAGTTTATGTAATTTTTATGGATTATTTCATTATAATAAGTGGTACATACATGAATAATACATGAAAGGATAGAAAATTTATCATCCACTAGGGTAATGATTTTATTTTATAAATTTATAATGATTTAAAAAATTTAACATTAAATAACATTTGAATTTCATATCAGGAAAATTCACATATTTTTATCTAAAAGGCATCAATATAACCATATAATTTGAATTAATACACTCAAATAATCAATTATCCTTCATATGTTTTTCACAAGCATTATGTTGGCATTGTGTAAGTGTACAAAGAAATTATACTATCATTAAAAAAATAAAAACAAATCACAAAAAAAATTATTCTAAAAAATTACCATATATAAACAATTGTATCTTATTTTTTATCCTTATGATAACATATTATAGAGATTAAAAAGATAGAGTGACATTTTGTAATTTTTGTTAAATAAAATAATATAAAGGTCATAATCAAAGTAAAGTGGAAAAAAATCAATGATAAGGTGATAAGGATAAAAATAATATAGATAATAAGATTTATGATGACATTTTGTGGTTTTATCACAGATTATATACATTAATTAACCTGATTTACCCATTACCATGGTGACAAATTTTTAACATGATTAATATTCATAATAACTAAAAAAGAAAATGACCTCATTAAATAATTTTAACATCTGGATTCCAAATATGAAATATATTATTCAATATTTAAGTTTTCTTAATTAGTAAGAATTTATTTTAATATAAGTACACCAAACATAATGAAAACAGTTATTAAAAATTTGTATTTTAAAAAAAACTTAAAATGAAATAAAATATAATGTTGATTAATATTTAATTTAATATATTATGAATAATAAAATGGTTCTTTTTTATATTTAAAACTAAATAAAATTAATAATGACACTTTTATGTTACTTTATTTAATAGATATAAATGAAGGCTTTGCAAAAATCTATATTTTTCACTATTCACAGAAAAAATCATTTTTAGAATGTCCCATGTTAACCCAAGTTGATAGATACTAATTTTTCATCTGGTAAGGATACCATCTCAGATAAGATATTTTTGAATATCTCTCATGAAATATTTTACCATGATTACAATCTTTAAATGGTCTTTCATGAGAAGGCATTGTCCCCTAATATTATACATCTTTTCAATGATGTGGTTATGTCATCACACAGTGAATTGGAATCCCCATAGATAAAGTCTACTTTGGACACTAATAGGGACTATATTGTCCCCTATAACTTATAGGAACCTAAAATAGGAGACTTGTCTAAGAATGTATCCATGGATACGGTTCATAAAAGATCTAAAGCCTCTCATCATGAATAGTCAACTTTTAATGCCAATTTGGATTCGGCCAATATAGCTTCATCCATAGATAATGAAAATCTTCAATCACTAATGGAAAACTAAATCAAGGATAGTTTTATAAAGGGTTGTGACATCACCTATTTAATTCAAACTACTCCCATTCTTAAAAGGGATGCTGATAGACTCCATAAATCCTTTAATGTCAGGGGCTTTGATGAAAAAATATGGGAGATTAACACAAAATCATTCCTCTTATCAGAAAACCCTAGCTCTTTGGGGCTGACTTCCTCTTCTCGGCAAAGATGAAGCCATCTGCGGCCCCTCCCGCCTTGGTGGGCGAGGTGGAATCGGTGCTCAATGAGAGAGGTTGGGTCTTCCGGCCTTTCACTAATCCTGACTACGTCCCTTCATTCCCAGAAGTTTCTCGGTGTCCGAAGGTTCCAGATATTCTCGATGGCATTCCTAACCTTCAGCTTTCGACCTCTGAGTTTGTGGAAACATTAGCACTCTGGAATCGCACATTGGTTGCTCGTTTTTAGCATAGAAGACCTTCAATCGATTCCTTCAACTGGTTTTTCTTTGGTTCCTGGGAAATTCAACAGAGAGTTATTGTCGGATTGTTCGATAGAAACCATATCATGATTCTCTTTGAATCAGAGGCGGATCATATCAAGGCATGGTCGCGGTAACCTCTCAGCTTCAACGGATTTTATTTATTTCTCATACGGTGGTCGTTTGATTTTCATTTCAATTCTGATTATCCTACTGCGACGGTCTGGGTAAGCCTTCCAAACCTCCCTTTACCTTTTCAAAATCCTTTAGTGATTCGTATGATAGGCAACCTCATAGGAAGATTTATGTGTTCTGATAGTCACACAAAGGCCGTGTGCCACCTGGTGAATCCTGAGATTTGTATTCAAGGGTATGCTTCTCAGTTTCCCTATGATTATGTATGGATTGCAATTAGACAAGATTACAGGTGGAAGCAGCGGTTTATTTATGATAATTTTATTGATCTTTGTCTATCTTACAAGCGTTTGGGCCATCTTTTGGAAGCTTCTCGCATGAGAGTTACTTCTCTGTCGATGTATGTTAACTACAAGGGGAAGTAGGTTGTGGAATGGAAAGGGGAGTCTACACCAGGTGAGATTCTGGAGGTTGTTGTGCAAACTATTCTGGCTATGGAAACATTGGGGTCCAAAACTGGGGGTTTTCTTTAGGCGAGTCATGTGGCTAAGGTCCTCCATAAGGACACTCATAAGGTGGAAATTATAGATGGCCTCATTTCTGAAGCTCCAAGATAGATGACAATACAAGGTAACATGACGGTGGCGGAGTGTTTCAATAGGATATGGCTGGATTTGGTAGGCTCTTCTATTTCTTCATCTTGGAAGTAGTTCGATTCGGGTTATAAAGAGGAGTGTTTGGAGCAGAACTTGGAGAAGGGGAACATGGTCAAGGAACATAAGGTGGAGATACATGGGGCTGCATTGGGAATGGCTAGTCCGAGCAGTGATGGGGGGCCTAAAGGGTCAGACCCCTCGGTGAGACCCTTCCTCACCCTGTCCAACAGATTTGAAAGCCTTTTGGAAGATGGTTTTGAAGAAGGCTTGGAGTCTGGTCCTATACCCGGTGGTGTAGGAGGGTATGATACAGGAAGGTTGAGGAACGAGGATGTCTCTATGACCGGTGAAGAGGACACTACATCAGTTGGGTATCTTCTATCAATTGATAATAACACACTGTTTACTATGAGGGGGAATACTTTGGATTGTGATGTTAATGGCCAGAGGAGTAACGGGGAAAATGATTCTGAGGGAAATAAGGAAAATTTCAGTGGTCCAGTCGTCCTGTCATATAGTGATATTGTACAAAGTTGGACTGGAAGGCTGACTGAGTTTGAAGGAACTCTTTCTACTACTCCAAGAAGACGAACAAGGAAAGACAACTCTTACCTTCCACGACTGATGTGTACCAGATCTTCCCTTAAACGAGACAAAGGTGTGATTCTCGCCTTCAAAAAAGACAACTTGATTAAAAAACCTTTCTCAGTACAACCTTTAATGGATCAGACATAGAAATTTTAGCAAGGAAATTACTTTTTGAGGCGGCATAAATCGGCCTCTGAGTGGGAATCGGCTATGGTAAAAGGGGAGTCTTGTGTGGGATGTGGAGATGACTACATGTATTATGATATATAGTTCTGTGATGTGCTGGTTGGTTTGTGGTTTTGTCTTTTTTTGTGCATGTTTCAAGTTGTGATCTTGTTTGTGTTAAGGGTTGTATGGTTTTTCACTTTTCTTAAAAGTGTTTGGAAATAAAAAATTAAATTTCAGTCAACCCCAAATCATAATCCAAATAAAGACATTTTTTTAGAATCGCCACAGTTTAGCCTATAATGAGTTTGATATATCCCTTTAATATCACATTAAAAATCAAAAACTCATCCTTATTGGTTTGGATGAACCTAAAAGACCATTCTTGTCAAGATTTTCAAGTCTTGATAAATTGGGATTTTAATTATTGGACACTAATATATATTTTTATAGCATTTTGAATTTTTGGGTCTTGTCTCATACCTCTTTGGTTGATCCCTCTATTTTTTCTTCATGTGATCATCATGTCACCTTCTTTTACATTTTTAATGGTTTTCTAAAATACTGATCCTTTATTTATGCTCATAACAAGTATCAAGATCAAAGGAGACAATGGTTACATATTTAATCTCATAAAATCATCATTTCTAGTCCTTGTATTATTACTAGTGACTTTAATTCAATTTTGAACCCTGATATGAAATTTGGTGCAATGACTAATCCAAAATTATCTAGGGAGTTTAGATCTTGTAGTGATTCAATAGATTGATTTAGATTAATTTGGGTGGATCCAAGTACATCTGGTATATGAAATATCTGAATTTCATGGTTTTTAGTAAGCTTGAAAGGACCTTTGTTAATGAGATGGATCTGGATCTCTGGTATTCCATCTCTTGAAGTACCTTGTTAAGGCTCAACTCTAACCACAATCCAATTTTGGTTGGCATTATGATCCAGGAATTCAATCCAACCTTTATTTTTTACATTAACATTGCTTGGGTGACACATCCTGATTATGGAAAAAAAATCAAGATGCCTTGACTTCTATTGACTATGGAAATGATGTTTCCCTTGTATTCTTAAATTAAAATTAGTTAATACAAAGCATAAATCATAGTGAAAAGACTGTTTGAGCACTATTGATATAGAAATTTACTATCTTGAATCCTTTTTACATTATTTTAAAGAATATATCAATTTAAATGATTTCTCTCATGGAATTATTAAAGAATATGATGTTTCATGTAAGCTCAAAATTCATCTTAATCTTAAGGATGTTATGCAGAGAGGAGTTTTCAAATTTAAATAGCTTATAGATGGTGAAAGAAATTATATGTTATTCAATTCCTTCCAAAGGAATAGAAGGATGTCAACACAATTATCCTTTATTAAAAATGGTGATCAGATCTTGAACAATAGGAATCCTATTTCTGACCATGTTGTCTCTTAATATAATTATATTTACAATTGATCCTCTATTATCTATAAGACATTGGATGCAATCATCCCAAACCATTTCAATCAAGATGAAAACTCCAAGCTCACTTCTATCCCCTTGGACTGAAAAATTTAAGGTGGTGGTTTTTAGCCTTAATTAAGAAAGTTCCCCTAGTCTATATGTCTTTAGTAACATTTTCTTTCAAACCTATTGGGATATTATTCAAGTGGATGTTTTCAGGCTTGTGCTTCATTTGTTTAAAAGGGTATCCCTATCCTATGGGTTGAATGTCAAATTTCATTCCCTACTTCCTAAAGTAGGGAATTAAAATTAAATTTATCTCTTTATCCATGTTTCTTTGGTCAATACCATTTACAATGTTATCATCAAGGTTCTTGAAAACTATTTTGCCTCTATCTCAAATAAAATTGTTTCTTTTAATCAGTTTGGCTTCATCAAGGGCAAGACTATTCAGGATTGCCTTATTACAACCCCAAAATATTTTAACCTCCCCAAGTACCCTAATATTGGGAGAAATATTTCTCTAAAATATGATATTATGAAATATTTTGATACCATGTATTAGAGTTTATTCATTAAGATCCTTGCTTATTTGGACATTGATGGTTTTTTCATCAACAATATTAGAACCATTTTAGGCTATGTTTATATTTATATTATATTTACATGTTACCCTAAAGGTTATTTGGTTTTTTCCAGATTCATCAGACAAGTTTATCCTATCTCTACTAGTTTTTTCATTATTGAGTATTATCTTAGTATGTTTCCTTCCATTATGGCTAATAATTGGATATTAAAATTCATCAGCACTGGTAGGGGTCTTTCTGATCCTTCTCATCCCCTTTATGTGTATGGTATTGTCCTCTTTACTCAAAGGGATAAGGAAAACATTATTAATGTTAAATAAAATCCCCTTTTCATTATGTAGAGGCCTCAAGACATGTTTTTAGTCTGATAAAATCATTCGTCAAATCCGGTATGGGTGTTTCAATTGTCCAGAAAATTGACATTATCATATATTTTGGAATCAGGGAAGGGTTTTTTCATTTTATCTACCTTGGATTCCCTGTGTTTTTGGGAAGACCAAAATCATGCTATTTTTCAGATTTTTTATTTAGATTAAGAGGTATCTAGATTCATGGAAAGATAAATCTCTCTCTATGGATTATTGTATTTGTTTGGTAAAATATATTGTTACTTCTGATTTTGTTAATTCCATTATGGTATATGATTTCCCCATTTGTCCTCTCAATGATATTATTATCTCTATCAAGAATTTCTTTTAGAGTGGGAGTATTCTAGAAATTATGTTATCAATTGTTGCGTAAAATACTTTTTTCACACCTTATGATTCAAGAGGAATGAGCATTAAAACCCTTCGTTTTTTAAATTAGTCTTTATAAGAATGTTTTATGTGGAGACTTGTTAATAATAAATCAATGTCTCTTAATTTTCATTGTGCAATATTTATGGTTTAACTAAAAAATGGGAGTATGATTTATTTGAAATATTTATTTTTTCCTACTTTGAAATATGTTTATTCATCTAGATTATTGGAATCTAAAGACTTATCCCTTAACATTGGACTGTAAAATGTAATGTCACTCCACTGATAGAATCCCTTTTTCATGATGAACTTAGTAATTACTTATATAAATTTTTTTGAGCAACTAAACAACTTTGATTCTTTACCAGTGAATATTATAGCTATTATTAACAGCCATCGTTCCCCCCCCCCCTTCATTTGTATTTTTTGGTGTGGGAACTTATCTATAGTGGAATCCTTACCTCAAAGCAGTTTTACTCCCATCTTGCTGGATCGATACCTATTTAGTAGTGGATAGTAAAATTGTACAATAAATTCATCCATCCCTCATATTCTGTATTGGTATCACAGTTAACTCATGTTAAACTTAAAACTAATCACTTTCTGAATATTTTTTGGATTTTAATATGCTCTTCATATTCCTTATGTCACCAACATAGGTATGACATCGAGAATCATTTTCTGATTTTTGCCACAGTTTCATAAATGTGGTTTGTTCTATTTGATTTCTTTGAAATCCACATGCTTGGGATTTCATCTATCTGATTTTTTATCAAGATTTAGTTGAGTTTTTCCTTTCCCCCAGGTTTAAAATCTCTTCTTGGTAGCTAGAGAATAATTCATTTTAATTATCTTAAAAACTCACAATAAATGGATTCATAGACAAACATTGTATTTCCTCATGATTAATTTAACAATGTACTAGTTCTGATTAGATTAGAGAACTCTCTTTATAAAGGGTTTTTTCACAATTCAATTTATAGACATGTGGTCATCAGGTGACATGGAATTTATGGTAACTCCCATTCTCTATATAGTGTGTCTGATGTTTTCTAGAAATATCCTTTTATATTATGGATTAAAATCAACAATAGTGGTTCATATTGAAATAATTTGAGTCCCTTGGTCTGTGGATCTAACTATAGAGACCACGGTGGTGATGCTTTAGGTTGCCTTTATAGCTTCGGTGACTCTCCCTCTTCTCTTGAGGCTATAATGTCTGATGTTATTTATTCCATCGAGTTTCATACAAGATTTTTTTGGAATAATATTTGTCTTTAATTCTACTCCTATATCATCATTCAAGACATTAGAGTGTTATATGTGCATCTCTTATGGAATATTACTTCTCAATGTATCATTTTCTTTAATTATATATCATCCATTCAGTATATTATTACTCATGTTTATAGAGAGGCTAACCCACTTGTGGATGGTATTTACAATAATGGTGATAATGTAAACAAGATAGATTGGTCTAATTAGATTCTTTATGATCTTCTTTATCTACTTCAAAAGGAAAAGTATAAATTTTCTATTTTAGGCTACTACTGTCTGGAATTTTTTTTAAAAGATAGTCTTTCTATTCTGATCAAGACCACATATTCTTTAAAAAAAATATTTTCATAATATTAAAAAATATCTATTCTATGAATTTAAATACATGATAATTTCAAAAAAATATTTCCATTTTATAAAATAAAATTTCTTAAATTGTAATAAGTTAGTTAAAATATCTATACAAAAAATCCAATAAAATCATTTTTTGAGAAAATTTATTTTTTGAAGCATAAAAAGTCCTTATTCTCATTCATTTACTTATATCTATAATTAAATTAATATTAAGTAATTAAATTTAGTATAAAATATACTTGCTTCATTATATTCATTTTGAAATAGTGATGAGTTTAATCTATTAGCTTAAAAAATGAATTTCTCAAATAAATTAATTTTATGAAGAACATCCCTTTTACCATCAATGATTTTATCTTCATTTCCAACCAATTGATAAGAAAATAATATTTTATTATTAATTTTATAATGTAAAAATTTTATTCATTTATATCATAATATGGTTATTATTATTTATACCCATCAAACTAAATTCTGGGTCATATTTTATTATAATTAAATAATAGTATAACATGGTTCGTTTAAGATTGGTATTGCATAAACCACAAGTTATTGAATATAATATTTTAAAAAAATATATAAAATCTTGAGGTGTTACTTCATGTGAGAATATTATTAGTTGTACATTTTCAATATATTGGAAAATAATTTTGGAATGTATATAATTACAAAGGAAAGTAGACCTATAATTTTTTGGGTGTGATTTATTATGAAATTTAATGAACATTAATATAGTATGATGTAATATACATGTACATTTTTATTGGTTCATATGAGTTGGTATCAGAATGTGGTGTAGTTATTCTGTTTATTATGTTATGAATGATAAAGGAAAATAACATAAACAAATCGATTTTGAACCGAAAGTGATATGGGATGAACATAAAATTTCATAAATTAAAATGAAATTTCCATAATTTAAGACATTATATGATTGATTTCATTATCATATATTGACAATAGATGTTATTATTTAATTCTTTTTGTGACCATTTTTGTTTTAGTGATGTAATGAGGATGTGAAATTTTGTTGGTGAAAAATATGATATATATTTAAAATATCTCATTTGAACATAGTTATATATATTCCTTCATATCTTGAATAGTCTTTAAGGCTATTTTTTTATCCCTAATGAATAGATAAGAAATTATTATTGAAAACATCAACTGGTGTGATGAATGAATCAAGATTCATTAACTCCACTCCAATATAAATTTGTTTGAATTTTTTTCCTATGAATCATATTATTCTACCTTTAGTGGAATTTGATGTGATTTTGGGAAAGTATTAGCTCTCTCTACAAAAAGATCATTCCAATTTCTAGGATAAGTCACATTTTATATCCCAAAACAACCTTTGATCTCCAATTTCTGAAATCTGGATCATGAACTCTATATAGAAATTACATCCACTATATGGATCTTGTCACCCAATAATGAGGGGTATTTAGCTCAAATGGTTTGGGGAAATCATTATATTGAAGATATGAAAATTGTGTATGAATATTTCAATGTATTTAAAAATGATTTTCATGGTTTTCTCATAGATATTTAGGTTGAGTATTCAATAAAACAAATACCTTATGTTATTCCCATATCATGGAACCCTTATAGGATGTCCCCAATTTAATTAGAGTAATTAAAGAGGAAACTACAAGATAATATGGATAAGGATTTTATATACGAAATTTATTCACTATAGAGTGAACCGGTTCTTTTTATTTGGAATAAATAAAGATAAAAACATATTCTCATTGAATATCATGAACTTAACAGGATTATAATGAAGATAAAGTTTCATTTACCCCATATTAATGAATTCTTTGATCAACTATAAGGGTTTGAATACTTGTAAAATACTAACCTTCGCTATGAATATCATCGATTAAATGTGAAAATAGATAATTTACCCAATACATCCTTACGTACAAGATATGGAAACTATGAATTCATATTTTCCCCTTTCATACATAAAAATTCCCCACTATCATCATTTATCAAAACAATAATTTATTTAAATATTACCTTGATAAATTAGTGATAATATTTGTAGATTATGTTCTTATATATTTCAAGACCAATAAAGAGCATGAATATCATTTAAGGTCTATTCTAAATATCATGAAAAGGAATAAATTGTATTCCAAAATTATTAATTATGAATTATGTCTATATAAAGTATCATTATTTGGTCATATTATCACAAGTGATGGTTTATCTTTGGAATCTTTAAAGATACAGGTTATTTAGAAATGGATCAGGGTAACCACAATAATTAAGAAATGTTGTTTTTCAAGATGGATTGGATAATATTGATACTTCAAAAAAAAATTCTCTTGTCAGTAAAATTTATCAACAAAGATAGTTAAAATGGAGTCATGTACCCCCAAGATAGATAAATGAGAAGAAAAATTCAAGGATCTCAATAGAAGGTAGTTAACTATAATTGTACTCACAGTTACATGAAGTGTAGTAGGGATTTTAATAAATAGTGATACATTAAATGATGGATTATGATGTTTCCTCATGTAAAATAACATACTGGTAGCTTATGACTCACATAAATTAATGGTATATATGAAAAATTAATCAATGAATAATTTAGAGTTTTCATCGATAGTCTTTTCATTAATGATATGGGTTATTAATAATTATGGTGAAAGGTGTGATATATATATATATATATATTATAGGAACTAAATGTTTATATTAACATAAATGGGGTAAATCCTATGCTAAAGGATATGGTTGGAGTTGACTAAGGACTATTATTATTTTAATAAATTATCACCATAGGAATGAAAATAATGTGTTTGGTGCAATAATAATGAAGGAACATTCTACATTATCATTATGAGGGTTGATAATGAATCAATACTAATGGAATCTCAAAGGATAGACCTTGAAATCATAAGGTAAGAGAAGATATAATATCTTTTCCAAATGAATGTTCAACCATCCATCCATGTAGATATCAAAGAATCATGGAGGAAGGATATGTAGACATAGAAGATGGTAGCTAATATTTTGGAGTTCAACCTCAATAGAAATAGAGTTATATTATTGGGAACCCATATATGTGTCCCATCTATATTAGAATTATATAAGGATATATTAATGATGTGAATAGCTCATCTTTATCCAATCACCTGAAGATTAGAAACATGTATATATATTTTAATAAGCACTTCTAGACACAATTTGATGAGAGAGATTGTGTAGTATATATTTTGATTCTTGGTATGCCAAAAAGTTAAATTATATTTATAGTATTATAAGGGGTGATGAAAAAAAACATCCATAACTATAAATAAATAGGGGAACATCACCATAGAATTCATTAACATAATTCAACATTTTTCTAAAGTCCTTAATTAAATTTGGTTTTTATTTGATCAATCTATGAAATGAATTAATTTCATTTATTTTAGAGAATATTTATCACTAAAAAAACAAGGAAAATATACATAAATAAAATTTTAAGGTTTTGTAGAGGAGCACATTCCATATTATTTAATCCAGATCTGAGGTTTTTCATGATTTTTTGTAGAAGTTTCTATAGGTATGGGATACAAAGATATGCTTTAGCACTACATATCATCCATAGATTATTTATCAATCTAAAATGACCATTAAAAATCATGAGGATATACAAATATCATGTTAAATGTATTTGAATGGAGTTTGGGGCTAAAAATTTCCCCTTATAGTGTTGTTATAAAATAACAATCTCCATTATATCATTTGAATTTCACCATATGAGGATATTTATGGGAAGAATTGAAGAATTCCAGCATGACGGGATGATGTTGGAGTGAAAAAAACTATTGAAACTAGATCTTTATTGAAATATGTCATAGAATAGTCAAATAATTTATCACAACATTAAAAATACTTGAAGTTGAAAAAAATATGATGATAATAATTGATGAGATTTGGTGTTTGAAGATAAAGATAAGGTATTCCTTTGAATATAACCAAGGAAGATTGTTATGAGGATTAAGAAAAATATAAAGTTAATTTCCATATACCTTAGCTCCATCAAAATAATTGATCATGTGGGAATGTTAGATTATCATCTTTCTCTTCCACTGATCATATCCTAATTGTATGATGTGTTCCATGTATTACTTTTGAGAAGTAAATAATTAACCCTTCATATTTCCTAAACATAGAGGAAGTACCACAACCACATGATCTCTATTCTAATGAACAGCTAGTAGAAATATAGAATCATAGAGATAAATTACTATGAAACAAACTGCTAACCTAGTTAAAGTTATATGGAGGGATCATACGTTTGAGGAAGCGATGTGGGAACCCAAATATGTAATGATCATAAGCTTCCTCATCTATTTCAATAAGAATAATGATGTTTTTAGGGAATATTTCTTTTAAAGTTGATCAAATGTTTCACCTTGGTAATTGAGTATATATTTTATTTCCAATATTATATTGAAATTTATTTTTATCACACAACACCAAACTAGAATGAATTGCAATATTTTTATTCAGATATAATGTTTAAATGCACGAAAAACATTAATACATTATAATAATACAATATGAAACATCATTAGAAAAACAAAAATTTAAATAAAACCAAAAGTAAATAAAAATCCACAAACACGAAATCCTTATCCTCATGGTATAAATTGGAGATCATGCCTTTTATTATAAAAATATAATTAAAGATAAATATTATAAATACAATAGTCATTTTGAAAATTAATTAAATAAATATGATGAATGATTCTAGAGATGTACCTGGGGGTATATATAAGAATAAAATATGACCATTATACATATGGTTTTTGGATATATGATCTTTTTATATTTTTTCATTGGATATATGTTATTTGGGTATACATATACCCAATAGGTACATTTATGTTTTGTAACTTATAATAAAAAACTATAGGCAATATAATTCAAATATAATAAATAATTAAGGGATAAAATATAAAGATAATATTTAATCAATATTTTTTTATTTATATTCAATATCTATTATTATGATGATTATTATTATCAGTATGTGTTTATAAAATTTAAATTATTATATATTAATAAAATTTAATTTTTAAAAGATATATAATTCATTTTAAGCATATGTGATTAAATTTATTTAAAATTTTAAAAAGAATATTTTTAAATGAAATGTTTTTTATGTGTTGTTTATTTTTACCTTGATAAAGAAAATTAATCACTTTTAAAATATTATTCCATTAAAAAATTCCAATTTATATGAAATCATATCAACACTCTTTTAATTTGTAATTAAAGTGAAATAGGATTAAGAAACTTATATTATTAAATGTAATTTATCTAGAATGGTAGTGTATCTACATTTTTAATCTTAATTTAATATTTCAATTCCATATAAAGAGAAATTTAATTGGATTAAATGGATTTTACATATTTAACCAAAATTTTGAAATTAGGTAAGAGGGCCAATTTAATTTTTGGTCAAAAGAATCAGTTACCATGGTTAGTAGTTTATTGTATAGATAAACAATAAAATGTATAAAATATATTATTTGTATAAAATTATTTATAAAACTTATAAAAATAAAATAAAACTATATAATTATAATAATATCAATACTCCATGTTTTTTCACTTATGGGGCCATTATCCATTTAAAATGACCATCCTTAACCATTATGTAATAATAAATAGAAAAAATGACCATCATACTCATCTATAAAAGGACATCTCCCCCACCCCTTCCAATATAGTATATACCTATAGTTCTATCTTTAATCTCTACCCATATTTATTCTCATAACTAACTGTTATATTTTGGGTAGAGTTTTTTCAAATAAGGAATCCTAAATAAATTATTTCAAATGAAATCATTTTGAGAATGAGGTAATTCATCAAAGTACCTAGTTATTAACCATATTTTTAGATTATCTTCTCTTATAAAATCATTCTAAATATTATTATCCACTATAATGATGTTATTTTAACATCGTTATTATTTTGATAAAATGGTTTTATTTTTCTATAACTCTATACTCTTACATATTCATTAGTATAACATGTACATATTTAGGTTAGTTCAACCACCTATATGAATGATGTTATATTATCACCATAATTTTGAAAACAAATGGGTTTCCTTAGATTGAAAAAGAAATATAGTATATTAAATATTTATTTTTGTTTTCAATTTGATTTTTAAGGGTGATATAAACAACAAATAACCATTATAAACTAACTCCTTGTAATAGGAAAATTGCTAAAAACATTTTTGTCATGGATTCAGTTATAGAAACAAATACCCATAACTTCAATAAAATGAGTATGAAACTATATAAATCATTTAAAAAATAATTTTAATACATTTAATTATCTTTTAATAATGAAATTTTTATCAAACAATGAGGATAAATATCCCCATTATGAAACTTGTTTGAAACAGTCAAAATCACTAACATATAATGATGAAAATAAAAAATAACTAACTAATATTTTTAAAATGAATGATTATAATTTAATTATATAAAAGGTAATATATATTAATAAGGTTATTAAATAAGTTATTTTTATGGTTATGTTTATTATACATGAGTTTAAATTACTTTTATGGAAGTCTGTTGTGAATATAATTATTTATTTTAAAATCTCACTTTGGAATTGAGTTTATCTATTTTAAAATAATTATTTGGATAAATTATAAGTTACTTATCTATAATGACTCATATATTTTCTTATACTATATTAATTTATGAGGTTAACATTTTTTTTTCATTCCACCTTTCTTTGGTTCACAATTCCACTGAAATAATTCTTGTACATTGAGTCACCCTTGTCTCTTCTTTATCATTACCAAATAATATTAATCCATGTTTGTATTCTTTATTTTATTATATAAATATATTTTTATATATTTTATGATTACAGAAATTAATTTTCTATTTTAATATAATTTATATATAAATAATGGAAGGAATATCATTGTAATGTTTTCTACACAAATCTTTTTCTATTGTATATTTACATAGCTAAAAAAATTAAATGGAATATTTTTTAATATATTATACAAAAATCAAATTACCACAATATTCATCAGTTTTAACTATGAATGATAATCTCTATGTTTTTATGTTTTTTAATTAATTTATCTTCAATGTTTTTATGTATAATTTTCTATTAAAATAAAATATATCAAAATACAAATGGTATTTCTTCTTAATTTTTTATGTAATTTTATATCACTCTTATAAAAGTGTATTTCATTTATTTAAATATTTTTTTAAGTTTCCCTTGGGATATTATTTAATGATAACCTCAAATTTATTTATCTAGATGGCATATGATTATGCATTATTGAAATCTTCATAATACCCATTTTTTCAGGGGTTAGTTAATCTATGATGATACTAAGATTGTTTTAATATTCATTTAGAACACATACATATGGTTTTTTCATTATTTGATAAGTGGTATTAGAAATATAGATCCCTTAATGGAATTTATTAATGATTTCTATCTCATGATATGAAATGTATGGGACTAGGGAGTGAACTAAATCCACTATTGGAAATTTCCCATTATGGCAATGAAAATGGGGACTAAACCAAATCCACTATGGGACTCATTACACTAGGAGATGTTATTAGTAGTAAGAAATTATATATGATATGATTTAATATACCTATTTATGTGAAAAATTATTATGCTTTTGTTATTTTTTCATGGATCATGATTATATTGACTCATGTTTTACACATTAATTACTCATGACTTAAATTATGCCAAAATCATTGTTCCATGACCCTTGATTTTTTATATATGATTTATTGAGTATGATTATCTTATTTTATCTAATGATGTGTTATTATTTTTTCTTTCATTCTCTCATACATACCCTTACTAGGCATCTCATCTCACTATTTCTCATGTTTCTATTCCCCTGATTATGAAAAAGAATATTATGAATTATATGTCTAAAAGGATATCATGTGATAATACTAGTAGTGTGAGATATTTTATTTTTTGTAAAATAAGTTATTTTTCTATCTAATCTCCAAGGACACTAAACATATAGGTTTTAGGGTGTTATTTTTTGTGATATTTATGAAATATTAATATAAAATTATATAATAGGCTTGTAAATTAGGGATTTGTTATCTCATCTAAAGAGACTCAAATCATTATAGAATATGAATCTTTATCACTAATAGATATGATATAAAATTTAAAGGGTCTTTATTTCAATGGGATAATGTTAAATAAAGTTCTTTATTAAACTATTATAAAACATGATATTTAAATGATAAAATATTTTTTATTGATAAAAATTTCAATATCATCATAAAACATGACTTTAAGATAAATATGATAAAATTATAATCATAATAGATGAAAATTATTAGAATAGTATAGAAAACAAAAAAAATGTGTTAGATAAACCCTAACCTAATCAATTCATTGGTGAATTTTTTCAAAATTAGATCTATATATATTAAAATAATGAGAAATATACCATCATTGTATTTAATCTTATTGTTATATCTACAAATTTAAAATTTAAAATGAAACATGGGAACAAAGATGTGTTCAAGATTATATATAACCTAAAAAAACAACATATAGAAAAATATGATCATGAGATATTTAAGGTTTAAAATGAATAGTTAATAAAATATGATTAAAGGTAAATCTCTCTCTACTTATATAGTAAATAATATTTGGAAAATAAAACTCTTGGAGTGGTTTGTGTCTACATTAAATATAAAACTTTCTACAAACTTCATTTTATAATAATTTCCAAATATTTTTGGATAATTCATTATCAATTATAATATGAATGAGTTAAATAAAATTTTACCTAATCTTATCAATATGTTTATGATAACTAATCATGATATATAAGGTATATGAACCTGTATTTTTATGATAGTACATTAGATTACCATTTTGATATAGGAGAAGAATAAATTTATTAGTGGGTCTAATAGTCATTCTAATTTATTAAAACAGAAAAATGACCTTGGGAAATATAATAAATGTTATAAATTTAAAAACCATAAACATTGTAGATGGAATTTCTTAGAAGAACATAAGGGGTTAAATAAAATCCACAAAGATCATATGCCAAGAACTAATCTTATAGAAATAAATTATTTTATTTTAAAGTTTGTATGATAACAATTTTACAATAAATGGTTGTTGTGAATATTTATTTAACTTTAGAATTAAGTAAAGGATTCATAAATATTTAATTATGAATAATGAAACATTAAAATAGCTTTTATTATTGATAATTTAAGGAAAAATAATACATCAATCATGAGGGAATTGTAAATTGTTAATGATGTGTATTTATCATATTAATTTATTTATGTGATAAGAGAATTACATATATAAGCATTGGATGTTATTATTAAATGATTTTAAGTTTTTGTTACATGTATATTAAAATATATTTCATTTTTTAAAATGTTTTTAAAATAAAAATAATTAAATTAGATATATCTAAGATAAAATTATTTTATCTAAGTTATTTTGTTAAAAAAATGAGGAATAGAGTTCTTGGCTTCCATCAGTAGTATATTTTAGTACATAATGATTATATTTTCAAATATATTTATCTAAAACATAAAACTATATTTGATATATGGTTTACAAATGTTAATTAATTAAATATTATGACTTAAGTAAATCGGTGTTATTTTTATTACACAATGTGTTTTTTTATCTTAGAATTATATTTTGGGAAAAAATATTTTCTAAGAGGCTAGTGAGAATATATTTAAACATTTAGAATTTGAAAAATATATATATGTTACCTATCAAATTCTTTTTTAAAGTCAATTTACATCATTATGTTTGTTGGTATATGTTGGTAAATAAATATTTTAATGTATAGATTTAAATTTATGTTTGTTTTATAAAGAAATTTTTTAATGGAAATGTTCCAAAATTATGATATTAAAAATAATGGAAACTTTAAGTTATTATAAAAAATATTAGTTTTTAACAGCATAGTATTAAATTTTCTTAAAAAATAAATTTTAATTTATGTTTTATATTTTAAATACACAATTTAAATGTCTTAATGTCATGTTTTTTTATGAAGTATTTATTATTATATTTTATCTCAATAAAGGTTTTAGTTGGATGATTTTGTCAAATGGATCCAAAAAGATGTATAATGTTTCATATAGATATTTGACTATTGTTACATATAATATAACATGTTTAATAATAATAACAAAATATGGGAAATATAATGTATTTTTGGGGTATTTAAATATTAGTTGTAATACATATTTATAAATATATATGGATTTAGTTGTATTATTAAAGGTGATTAAGAGTATAGAAATATATTATTTAATGAAAATGGAATCTCTATTTTATAATGTATTCATGTGGGTTTCATATTTCATGAAGTGAAAGGATAATTAACCCCTAAAATTATTAATTTGATTTATCCCTAACCGATTATTTTCATTAAAATTTTGGGGTGTGACAACATGTGAATGCTAATTAGATTTGGGTCGCATTTAAAGATAAATATTTTTTCTCATGAGGTGTAAAACAAACTTTTTCTATTGAATGACTAAATAAATATACCACATATAATTTCATAAATTTTGTTACTAGTATACTAAGGCATAATGTTTTATATTAATACATAATACTTAAGGTTAATAAGTAATCTCACATGTGAACTAATATACATTGATACCTTACTTACATTAGCATTAATGTTGAGCTAAACAATGGTGATTATGTTTGTTTCTCATCATGTTATGAGTTTTTATTAACGAATATGGTATTTATAAATATTTTATAAAATTTATGACAGTTGGATCCTTGATTGATAAATATTAACAATATGTATGTCCATTTATAGATAAGTGGATTGTGGTGAACATATCTATTTTGGTTACTGACATGTGATATAAAAATATTTTAAAACTAATTAGAGGTTATATGTGATTGAAATATTTTGTATCATTTAGTCAAAATATGTGTTGTAAAAATAGATTGTTTGATTGTGTATAATATATATGATACATATGGTAGACATGGGTATAATGATACATGAATTTGATAATGAATTTTCAAATGTTAAACCATATATGTACGGTTATGTCATAATTAACAAATTATTTTAACATTATAAAATGGCTATAAATTTTTTCAAATATTATAAGTTGTTTTTGAAATGTTTGAGAGCCTAAATTTTATCCTTAGAAGAAATATAAGGTTGTTTAAGCCTTGTGAAATTTTGGAATATGAAAATATTAATCAAAGGTTTGTGTGAAACTCCAATATGTGACTCTCAATCTATTATTTCCTTTAATAAAGAAATAATTTCATAGAAGATTGTTCAAAATGGATGATGCTTACAATTGTTTATAGTCGGTCTGAAGAATAATTGGAGAGCTTGAGATGTCATGATGAAAATTTAAAGAGGTTTTTGAAGTAGCTGAGGAAATCATAAAATGAAAGTTAAATATGTTTAAAGGAAATTTTGAATCTACATAATGGATTAAGAATGACCTATGTAATGGTATGTTTTTATTGTAAAGGATATGTAATGGTCATTAGTTATAAGAAAAGGAAACATAAATGTAAAACATGATCAATCAAGGGATAAATAAATATAAAAATATTAATATGTAAAGGCACTAGAAATGTACGACAGGAAGAATCATGGTTTTTGTAATGGTTTTGGATGGCCCTAAGTAAAGGTATTTATAAAATATGAGGTTCATATAAGAGTAATTGGTCATAGTGTAATGGTAAATAGAAATGGTTGTGAGGCTACGTAAGAGTGACTTCGTGACCTGGATAATGTTCAGTGTCTGTATAGAGGATCCCTATATAATGTTACTTAAAGATATTCATCTAACAGTAAATAAATAATCTAAATATCCATATAAAGTCATTCAAAGGGATTCATGTCTGGGTTTATTTTGGTCTGTGTAAAGGTGAGTTCTAAATTATTGAACCTACATGGGGTTTGATTCAAACACATGTTAGGGTTATAGAGAGGTTTTGTAAATTTCAATCTAATTTTTGTGAAAATAATTCTATAATTTTATAATATAATAATTTTTATATAATGATATCAATAATTCAAAAGGATAATTAAATATATAGTTATAGTGTCATGATATTTAGGTGGATTAAATAAAGGATTCAATAGAGAATCTAAATGGAAATATTCTTGAAAAATAATGATGAGAATTATATATTTTATGTGTACTTTTTTACAGTGCTTTTATATATTTAAATATTAAAATATTATAATGTAAATAATTAAATGAGATAAGTGGTGTTTTCCATATTATAGATATATAAATATTTCCATACAATGGTATCAAGGATTTTAAAGTGCTGGTTTCATAGGTGTTTTATATTTTTTAATATGAGGGTATTCTGTTGCATGTGAAAGAGTTGTATAAAAAATAAGAAGATCCCAAGAGATGGTCAAAAAAGATAAATACTAAATAAAAATATCTATATAAGGATAGAGATCTAGAGAGATATCTTTGAGATATTTAGTTTATCTACAGAAAATAAGAAATAGTAGAGGAGTTCATACATTCAGTTTAATTGAGATATAATTTTTAAATATAAATAAATTAGAGTAGGATTATTATTGTGATAGTAAATAAAAAAACATTCCCATATCTAATATTATGAAGAAAAATAAGATAATTTTTTACCTCCAGTAATGTGGATACATTTTGGTGATAAATTAAAAATAGAATGGGATTCTTGAATTATTCTAGAAAGAAGAATACTTGAAATCTCTTAATGATCTTGAAAAAATAGGAGTTCCCATGAACTCTTGTGGAAATTATATGATCAAGGTGATATTCACATCAAAGCTATGAAGGAGCACCTAGATTCAAAGTCACCCACTCTATATTCATTTCGACATCAACAAGGTGAAATTACATATGTCCTAGATATCAAATTTTGTTTTATCCTTTAAAGTGGTTAATTAAAAAGGTACTAGTGTGGTAATTTATCATAAAGATATATTTATTCTACCCAAAAAATTTGTATGTGTAATGTGACTAGGAAAGAGTGGTCTAACTTAAATAAAAAAATTTACGGTCTTAGTATTTTTGGTGAACCAAAAACCTATTCGATCCAAGATTAATGGACTAGCCCATTGTGGTAAACCAACAAAAATATATGTGTCCCTTTGATTTATTTGCATTAATATTTATGAATAATCAATGGAAAACGTTGTTAAGAACTACCACATGGAAAATTGATAAAATAGATAGGTCAGGTAAATGGATCTCAATGAATTCAACTAAAAAGGTAGTTACCCTTTTAATTAATATGTTAAGATCATCTTGGGTAGTGTGAGAAAGAGGACAATATAAAAAATTAAGAAATTTTCCATAACATTGTTCACCACCCCCCCCCCCCCCTCAGGGTATATCTCACCTAATCCCTATTAGTCCTAATATTCAGTATTATATAATAGGTTTCCTTTATTGTATTTTTTTCCTAACTTAGTTTGTTTGATTATTGAAAATGTAATTTCATTTTTCTCTTATATTTCTTTGTTCCATGGAAAATAGAAGAACATCAAAGAGTAAGTTGGGTATTTCCATTATTTCTTAATGTGTAGGTGTAAATTGAATGAGTGAAATTAAGTTGAAAAGTACTTATAACTTAAAAAAGAAATTAATATTACAGTAACCAAGAATTCTTATTGAATTTTGAAATTTTGATGATGAAGAGATTCCAAGGGTCTAAAAAGGGAAGTTATTTACTTAATATAGGATATGGAATGGTAATTTAAAAAAGTCTGATTCTTAAATAAATAAAAAAATGTCAAGGAATCAGGATTCAAGTATAAACAATTTAAATTAATATACTAAAAGGTTTAAATAAAAGGCTTGTTGAAGTGTAAAATGACCTCAATGAAAGAATTATTATCAAGATGAAGAGTCGAAACCGGTGTCCAAAAAATTTGAAAATATAAATAATGATTTGAAAGGAAAAATTATAAACACAATATAAATTGAAAATTTTATATCCAAGAAAGATGATACTATTTCACACATATCATAACTAGTTTGATGAAAATAAAATGCTATAAAAAGAGAAGGTACTCATTAATTTTTATATATCACAAATTAATTCTAAAATAAAGAAGTAAAGTTACATGATGGATAATTCTCCCATGAATTAGAATATGGGATGACTATTGTGAAGGAACTCAAGTTAGATTTGAATACCCAAATTGATACAGAAGATAAGAAGATATAACAATTAGAACAAGAGAAAAAATAATTCTAGGATTATATAGATAAATCTATTGAAAAATGTATGAATAAAATAAATTTAAATTTAAATTTATTTCTTTAATATCCTTTAATGGATAATAATTAATTAAAATTAAAATATTCCTCATATGAACAATATCATGAGAATATTGTGATGCCTAAAGTTCAATTAAATGTGGGAAAATTGGTATTGGATATGATGATACATCTTTAAGGCTGGTGAAAAATAGATCCATAGAAAATCCCAAAAAAATGGAAAATATTATTGCTGTAAGAAATAGATCAAAACATATTTATAAAATAGGTTATATTAGTCATAAGATACATTATAATAAGGTATGGAAACATGTGTAATTTATGAGGAAAGAAAATGTACACTTCTTTGTTTTGTTTTAAATAACTAGATGATATTCATTATTATGAAGTTGATGGAAGCCTTGGTAAAAAGAAAAAACTATTTCCAAAACTAGGGTATATTTTTTATTCCACAATATTACATAATAATCATGTAACTAATAGATATTTTAGTAAATTATCAACTAGGTTAAATAGAATAGAACGTCCTATTGTTAAAAAAAATTTCATTTTTAGAAACAATTTTTAGAAGCTATATAAAGAAGAATCTCCTAAAAAAATTAATATGAAATTTTTTTATAAATATGATATAGAATCCCAATATTCATAGAAAAAAATTTAAGAAATCGATAGATTCAAATATTATCTAATAATGGGAAAAATAGTTTTGGTGACAAATATTTCCAAGGAAGAAAGGATTGTGACTTTCTTGTAAAGAAGAGAACAAACCCAAATAAGTGGAAAAGAGGATAGATTGTGTCAAGTATGATTTAGATCTAAAAATGGATTCCATGGTGAAAGAAAAATGAGAAAATGGTACTCTATAGTGACTCATTATCCTCCTCAACTTGAGGAAATTGGAATGTACCTCTCTCCTCACATACGTTAAATGTTTTTAACTTGTTTGAATAATTGCTAACTATATGAGGAGAGATAATATATGAGATAATTATGTTTAAAAAAGATATATTTTTAAGTTTTTAATTATATATAGTAGTTGGTATTAAGTTTCTATTAATGTATTTTAGGTTTATTTTGGTCTCAATCCTAAATATTCTGGTAATTTTGAAGCCTCTTGATAAAATTGATGAATAAAGGACTGATTTACATTTAATATATTAAAATAGGATAGATCTGAAGTAATCCATCATATCATATTGATTCTCCCTTGAAATAAGAGTTTTTTAGGAAATGTGATTAGTCGAATATTACCACCAAAGGAGGAAATATGATTGGAAAATTATCAGGAGATGAATTTTTATTTCACTATTTAAATTATAATAATTAGTATTATATGTTTATCCTTTTATGATAAAAAATGGGGATTTTTTTCTCAAAAAGTGGAGTTCACAAAGGCTATTCAGTATCATTCTTGAGTGATGAAACCTTTGAAATTATGGATGGCACGGAAGATAAATGGAATTTATTTTATTTTATTAAAAATTATCATAACTAATGTTTAAAATGGTTTAACATAAACCCTTTATTATTTAATGATTATGTGCTAATAGTTTTGTGTGAGTTTGGATAATAGGATGTGTTAAGAAAATGAGACTCCAAGGACGCAATGAAGTAATTTCACTTACTGAGTTATATTAATACCCTTGTTTATATTGAATAAGACTCATGTTTCATACATTTATCCATATTATTTAGTAGGATTAGATATTTTAGTAACACTTCATGTGTTAATTGGTAATTTTAGTCACAGTATTTATCAAGATACTAGTGTAACTGTTATTGAACAAGTGATTTAAATATTTTCTTTGAGAAGGAATCTATATTTATAAAGTCAAACCAAAATAATTTTTATAATTGGTATAAATGAATATTGGAAATTAAATTTTGATAATGGTGGGAAAGAAAATTGGTAACTATATTATTTTTAAGAAAATGGGAAATTTGATGAACAATTGTCCTTCTGAAATTAAAACATAATGGGGGAAAATTTTAAAGAGTTCTCTCATGTATATTGAGTTGTATATGATATGATTCTTTTTATTTCATTGACAATAAGGGGGGATATAGAAAATTGAGTTTTATTTAAGTGAATATTGAAAAATAAATCAAAAGCTTCATTTTTAACCCCAGAGTATATGTATTTGATTTTCTAAACATATGTGATTAGATTTTTTGATTTGTTGAAATTATGTGAGTGATAGTGTTATGCACTTATTATTAATCATAGTGTGAAGTATGAAGAATAATATTTATGAAAATAGTTGCTTCATAGAGTTTTCAATGAAAAATTTGAAGTGTAATATAACTGGATAGGAAATCTTGAAGACAAAATTTAAGAGGTTTTTGAAGCATCTAAGAAAATATGTAATTGAAATACGAATCTATGTAAATTTTATTTTTAGGTTTTTTAAAGGTATAGGGATGATTTTTGTAATGGTAAGGCTAAATAGTAAAGGCTATGTAAAGGAAATGAGGTAAAATAAAATGATGTATAAATATAAAATAGGAATAAGAAAAGGCTTGATAACTATAAAACTAAAAATATACATAGGCTATATAAATATAATACATGAAAAATAATAGGTTGTGTGAAGGTAGTTTATGGCCCTACATATATGTAGTTCTAAAATATGTGGTTCATATAAGGGTAACTAGGCATTGTGTAAAGGTAAATAGGTGACTATGTGAAGCTAGATAAGGGTATCTAGCTTCTTTGTGTAATGGTTAGTGTCTATGTGTAGGATCTTGAATATATTAATGTACTTGTAAATAATGAATCACTGTCTCCATGTAATTAATTAATATAGAATCACATTTGGGTGGGTTCTTGTCTATGTAATGGTAATCTATAAACTATTGAAGATGTGTATGGGTTGTTTTCAGATCATGTAAGGGTGGAATATAAAATCTGTAAAGTTTAGTCATTTTTTTGAAATTTATTACATTCTTGTGGAATATCATGACAGTTTTTCAATATATCTGATGCTCAAAAGGATAATTCAAAATAGAGTAATTATTCAATGATATTTAGGAATCATAAATGATTTTTTGAATATGAAATTCAAATTTAAATATTCATGAAAATAAGGTCAAGATTAATAGACTTTCCTATTACCAGTTTCTTATAGAATTTATATTTTTAAATAGGAAAATATTATCAAGCATGTAATAAAATTATATTAGAAGTGGTTTCCAAATTATAGATATAGAAATATTTATATATAGTGATATAAAAGATTTTGATATTTTGGATTCTTATTAGATTCGTAATTTAGAATATTAAGATACTTTATAACATTAAGAATGGTTGTATAAAAAGAAATAGATCTCGGGTGATAGTAAAGAAAAGGATATAGACTATATGAAAATTTTCACAAAATGATAGAGTGTGATCGGTATAATATATAATTTACTTGAAAAAGAGAATAAATAGTGGAGGCGTTCATCCATTTAGTTTCATTAGGATAAAATTTTCATGTTTAAATAAATGAGAGTAGTCTTATTGTAGTGATATTAAATAAACATCCAATAACAAATCTGATATTCTGAAGAGAAAGAAGAGAAGTCGGTGCCTCCAACAAATTGAGTATATTCATGTGCTAAATTGGAAAGAGAAAGAGATTCCACAATTTTTTGGGAAAGATTAGGACATGGAATATCTTTAATATATTATCAATGTTAAAGGGTAATCTATGAATACTCGTGTAAAGGATATTATCTACATGATATTAACAGTAATCCTACAATGGAGAGTCTGGAGTCCAAGGGAATATGCTCTATATTTATTGCAATATCAAAATAGAGATATTGTTTTTATCTTGAAATAAAAATATTGTTTTGCCAATTAAAATAGTAAATGGAAGAGGGAAATGTGAGGGAAGTGATCCTCAAGAGATAGTGTATCAACCTTAAATGTTTGTAAGGGGAATGATCCATGGTAGGAGTAACCTAGTAAAAACAAACAATTAGTGAGATTAATGATTATAGTGTTTCAACACACTATTATATACATGATCCTTGTATTATATTTTAGTTGTGAACTAAGTAAAATTTAAAATTACTTTTTTTTCTTTATTTGATTTATGTTTTGTTCATCATCATTAGATAATGTTTGTAAAAACTATCACAAGGAAAATAGATAGAAGAAGTAGGCCACAAAATTGGATCATTATAAATTCAAGGGAAAAATAGTAACCTTTTTAATTAAGAGGTCAATATCCTCTAGGGTAGTATTAGAATAAGGGAAAGAGATAGGATTTAGATAAATATTTATATATGATTCACCTCTCCTCTTAGATAATATCTCACCTATTCCCTTTTGGTAACAATAAAGATAATATTATCTAAGTGTAAAGTGATTCATATAACCCATAGATATCATTGGAGGTGGGAGTCATTTTATTACAATGATGGATCTCCAAAAATCATTTATAGAAGATATTGGATGAATAAAATATATAAATAAAAGATATATGTTCTTTAGTTATGTTTTTTAATTAAGATTAATGGTTATGTCTTATGGGAAAGTTGTGTTGTGGTTTATTTTGGATTTGATTGGTCAAGCATTTTCACTAATAAATCCCAGAATTTTGTACCAAATGTATTATCAGTTGTGAAAAAACAGTTTTTGAGATAATTCAAATTTGAATGATGATAATATAATTTTTTATTAAGGTTGGAATGAGAAATATTTTTTTTATTTTGTGTTTCTGAATAATGAAAATGTTATGTATGGAGTTTTGTGTTAAGGAAAATATTCTAAAGTTATTTATTGAGTGATTATGATGTTAATAAAGATGAATAAAGACCATATAAGAGGTTTAATAAATGTTGGTAATTTTTATTCTTCATAGAACTCATGTTTTGTGGGTAAAAATAAGTTATATACTATAGCCAACATGTTTTATGTAGAAAATGATCCATGTTTTGTGGTTGGATGGATAAAATAACTATAATATTATTTTTACAAATAGTGAATTAAATATTATGTTGGAATCATTATTTGAAAATCAAGTTGAAGAATCCAAAAAATATGGATCACAGATGAATATTGGATTAAGGATATATGTACAGCAGCATCATGGAGTAAAAATAATTCACAAATTAGAATTAAATATAATAATCATTAAAAATTGATGAAATAATTACTTGAATTATAAACCATGTTGATTAATGAAGTAGTTATGTTAATTATAAATCAAGGAAATTTAATTTAAAAAAAGTGTGGCAATAATTTTACAAGTTACTCAAAACATGAGAAGTTGATGTAGAATTGATTGTTTTTAGAAACTGAGTTCTTGGAGTTGAATCATTTAATATTTGGTGACCTAACTAGAGTATTTAACTAATAAATTCTATATAATTTTCATAGGTATAATAAATTAAGTATTTAACAGATTTCATTAATATTTATGGATGACTAAAGATGAGAACTAAATGATAGGTTTTGGTTTATATATCATGATCAAGCTAGAAAAAATATTTTTAGAGAAGTGATATATATCACATGGTTTCCTATTTAAACAAATTGGTACTTTATTATGGAAATAATTCTTTAGATTCAAAAAAATATTTAAATAAATTTTTAAAGATTTGAAACAAAAAATGTTATTGGAACAAGCCATTTGTTTATATGAAGAGAAGATAATATGGAGATTTATAAAATAAGAAAAATGATTCAATGTGAAGTGAGGTAAAATATTAATTATCTTATTAGAAGAATAAAAATATTAAAATAGTATGAGAACACCAAAGAAGAATAATGATGATGAGGAACGAATTCATAAAGAGTTAGGTAACTCATAATAAGAGAAGTTCATTAGTAAACTCAATAAATAGATTCACCATTATGGAATGTGATGAGTTTCATTTTATTATTTTGTAAAAGATTAAAAAATGGTAGTGATCTATTATACATATCATCTACATCAGGTGAACCAAATTGAAAAGTATGGTAGTTGTAGGTAAATTGATTCTACCAAAATGTAGTATTGTTAAATAAGATTGGTAAATTTTTAAGTAGTAACCTCTTCGAATCCTTATACTAGTGTACCCAAATTATTACGTGAACTATATCTAGTGTTTTCTATGTATTAATATTTCATTTTTTATCCACGTAACCAAAGAGTGTGTGGATGAAAATTAAACACATCTAAATTAATAAAAGATGATAAATAATTGAATATTATCTTACAAATGAATATCTATAAGTGTGATAAAATAATATGGTTAAAAAAATTAATTTTATAGAAAATTTACAAAATGATTCACTCCCCCCTGTGGGATATCTCACAAATATCTCTACTAAAAAATTGGTGATATGTTATACTTGACATGAACCATGAAATATAGTAGATGTATATTATTTTTATATAATCATAGTATTTTATTAGTTTCTTGTTCGAAATAATACTGAATCTTATATTTAATCCCTATATATTCACATTACATACACATGTAATTGTTATTTATTAAGTTGGAACATTAGTGGAACATTCATTCCTTTTTATTATCAATATTTTAATCTTTTTAAAGATATATTCTTGTATTGATGATAATGTTCACCCTAAGTGGGGTTTGGTGGCCTTTATTTCATTTTGATTATCATTATTTTAATCAATTTTAAGATATATTCTTGTGATGTTGATGATGTTTACCCCATGTGGGGTAAGATTATTTTTTCAATAAATTTTGAGTGTGTCAAGTGTATAGATTACCCATGTCATCTTTTAAAAAGATTTCATGACATGAAAAAGGGGTTTTAATAGGGATGTATTTCTCCCATTATTTAATTATTAATTCATTGTACTTATTATCTACCTATGGTGATTGGGGAAGTATGTATTATTCCATGAGTATATCTAGTCTAAGAATCATGGTATATCCATTAAATACACAATTTTTTGATTAACATCACACTCTACTATAGTAATGGGAGTGGAGCAGTACATGGAATGAAAAACTCTGTATTTTATATTCACTTTGACATGAGTATCGGTTAAGATATATTATAGTGAACTAAATATAATAATCCTATAATTATATTATTTATACTAATATCAAAACAATTGGATTCCTAGGACATTATATTTAGTGTTTTAGAGAATATATAACTGTTTATGATACATAAAAATCCCACATTTTTACTCCCAATATATAACCATGTCTTCAGCATGCCATGGTATTTTCACTCTATTGCTTCAAGACCAATAAAAAACTAGAAAAATTACATCATAATAATTTATAATCATCTATAAACCATCTAAATTTCAAAATAAAATGGTGAATTGATATATAAATATCAATAAGGGTTAAATAAAGAGAATAAAAAAAAATTTGAGAAACACATGAAAATACATAAAGTCGAATATGGTTCATATCAACAAAATAATTGGATACATTTATGTATTATAAAATCTGATCAAAACTTACATTAAATCAAAAAATCAATAAAAACAGGATTACTTCTTATCTCATGTCATTTTTATCAGGAGAGGATTATAAAAAAAACTCATATATAAGAATGAAAAAAATAAAAGATTCATGGAAAGACATATTAATATCACACATAATCAATCATAATGTAATAAACTAACTATTTAATCCCAATATATATTCTCTAATGAGTAAATCACTACCTAATTCATTAAGTAGATATATAATTCCAAGACTACCCATAATAATTTATATTTTATAATAATCATGACATGAATCATACTTATAGAAATAAAATTTAATCAATGCACTTAGGTATCAAGGTTAACCTTAATGAATCAAATGAGATTGGTTAACAAATTCCTCATTGAGAGGAAAATGAAAGAGAAAAACATTAAAAACTCATGAAGAAAAATATTGGGAGCTATATTTACATGAGGTGTTGATAAATATAAAACCATGATATAATAATTAAAAACACAAATATATATAAGAAATGCAGTTGGGATATTCAAGGGATGTCATAGAAGAAAAAACAAAAAGAAGAGGGGATCTATATTAACAAAATATGATTAAGAAATAATGCCTCTTAAAATTTCAATGTTATGAAATAAAATTAAATGACATATAAATCTATATTAATAATGTATAATATAAATAAATCATCCAAAGTTAGATAGAAAAATAAAAGAACATAAGATCATTATCCCATGAAGAAAAGAGTATAGATTGCATAAAAAATTCATAAATAATATAGTAAGGATAAATTTAGCGGGTATAATAAAAATAAATTTAAATATATAATGATAAAAGGATATTAGAAAAATTCATAGAATATAATAAATGAGAGATGAGGAAGTTCCCTTATAAATAGAGTAATATATAGAGTAAGAATCAATCCAGGAATATATTATCAAACATATATTTATGGAATGAAATGTGAATGTAATAATGTATGTTCAACATAGGATATGATAGATAATGAATTAGGATCTTATATAAAATATATTATATAAATAGTCAAAACCATTTTCATAGTCAATAATTTTTTAAGTATAAATAAATCATGTTTGGATTTATAAAACAACATATAAATTATTTCTCATGTAAGTTTTAATATAATTATTTAAATTAATAGGAATATATAACCTAGTAAAATAGTGAAAGGAAAATAAAAGAGACAAGATTTATAAATAATCTATTTACATCCCTTTGATATACTATAATATGTCAATTTCTTATATAAAATTAAATTTTAGTGTTTCAAAATTAGTTACAAGTTTAAAATAAGCCTATTTTCTCTAATTCCCTAACCTAAATCATAATTTCCAGGATAGAGTGCAACATGGCCTTATGCGATCCTCTCTATACACAATAGTTTGTCAAATAACTCTGCGGGTTGAAATAATTTAGTGATTAGATTGTACCATAATTATCAAAAACCATACATCAAAGTCATATTAGTGAAAGAATAAAAACATAAATAATAATAAAAAAGTTTTAAGATAAAAATTCCAAAACAGATTACATGAAAGTTATCTCAAATCATACAAGAAAAAGACCATGGACAGCTAATGTGACAGGTCAAACCAAAGATAAACAACATAATAGGAAAGTAAATAAATTATGTCATCATTTTAGAGTCTTCCCTTATACTACCTATGAACCAAATCTTTTTCTCCGCATCTCCCTTTCACAGGGAATGTTCCCATTCCGATATCCCTACTCATAAAGTATGCATACGCATTAATATGTATATGTATGGTGTGAGTATAAACCTATTAGGATACCCAAAATGTGTCCTAAAAATAATTAAACATGTCTAAGCAGTGTATTACCTAATAAAGACTAATAGAGCCAGAAAATTATTATCAATCATGTGTTGAGTGATTTTTCTCTAACCAATCCACCAGAACCCCCTACAGTACCTGATTCAGCTCCATAGAAAATAGAATGTCATAACAATAGATAAAAGACTCAAATCATGCTAAGATGTCACATAAATATCATCTCAATAAGATATTATTCTTGGATCTCTTTTCATCCTTAAAGGTTTAATTCTATGCCTTCCTTTAGAGGATTTCTACACTCCACCTTTGTTGAGTGGTTGCTCAACTCATCCAACTAGTTTTGGTCCCATGCTTTTCATTTTCAAAAGATATTATGTCCACTGGGAACATTTTGACTCTTAAAACCCATCTCAATATAGCTGGTTCAATCTCCCATAGACACAATTTTTCCATCTATAACTCTTTTGAATGGAACAACATTCAAATCACCCAGACAAAAACCATTGTCTTAGTGATAATCACACCCTGACTGATACCATCATCTCGGTGTGAAGAAGTTTTCATTCAAGGATCTCTACCACATTTCATGTCCAATCACCATCAATAAGTCATTATGTATCCCTACACTCACCATCATGAAATATCAGAGTCATTGATCAATAGACCCATACCCGTACTCACCCTCTAATAAGTTAACCATTAATCCTTAAGAAACTTGTTATCATGATACCAATAGTATTATTTCTACAAGTCATAGAACATACACAATAAGGAAAAAATAACAACAAAAATACTAATATATCAATTAAAGGTCCTCAATAAAACACATTCATCCATTTTCACATCAGTAAATCATATATCTCATCGGATAAAAATAACGTCCCAATAAAATTAGAATATAAAATTCTATACAAGGGATCCAAATGATAAAGACATCCTACCTCAAGAACATTGATGGAAAATGGTAATATCCACTAGAAGTCAACACTATAATCCAAACTTCCCACTAAGGATTCTCACAACCATTCTTAATTCATTAAAAAATTTACTCTAGAACAAGATTCTAGCAGAGGAATAATAAAACGAAGTGAATTCAATTAGTCTTACATAATGAGATCTTCCACCAATAGTGGATATCGATATTCTTGAGATAAAGAGAGGTAAATCACAATAAAACTGGACTCTAATCCTTAATTTATTCATGATTTGTTCATTATATCACATAAGAATCATTAAATATGAATACAGTAAAACATATCTATGATTAAACCTAAGATAAAGTGTAAATAACTAGTGATATCATGAAGAATAGAGAAAAATAATCACATACCTTTAATTATCTAGAGTTAAAACCTGTAGATTCACTAGAATTGGAAGTTTAAGGGTGGAAATATTTTAAAAACAACAATTTGAGTCCCTATGATTGAGATCCCTATATTTAGAAGGAAGAATGATTATTTTTTGGGGGTTTTATTTTTTATAATTCAATATTCAGATAAATTAAACCTCTATGTATGGTTTAGTCAGATGGTTTACCAAACCATGTTTCAACTGTACGAGGATGACTAATTCTTCAAGAACCCCGTAAAGTTTATCTGCATAGATTGGAAAACCAATTTCCACCCTTTAGTTTTACCTCTATCTCGAGTCATAGTGTTTTGTGAATAATGTCTCATGAATCACTATAACTATGAACCACCCACTGTCCTTCCACAATAACCTACATGGTTTAATGGGTAAAACCACATGGTTTCTTGGGGAAAACTGCACAGTTCGCCCTAAATTTCCAACAACTATTTTCCCTTTATATTCCTCAAAAAAATTCAAAATAACAGGAACCTACCCTATATTTCACCCAAGAAAAGTACTACTCAAAAACACTCAAAAAAATATGAGAGTATAGAGTAAGTTACATGAACGTTCAGAGTGATTACAACCCCCCAAACTAAGGAATTATCATCCCTGAGAAGTATCTATATAGTACACACTCAAACCATTCAATCCATTGAGATCATACTTCATATTCTCACTCCCAAGTCTCTACTTGTATTAATCCATGCTCCCATATAACTCAAAAATGTATTGTTGTATTCACACTAAAAACCTTATTACTTTAGTCCAAAATTCATAGAGGTCACTCAACAAATTATTTGTTACATTACAATTTTTTATCCTTGATATCGATCACATGCATTGGTCTGGGATCATACCTCTGAATATGATAGATACAAAACTTGTTATTCATTCATCTATATCATAGACGAAGATCCAATCAGTAATCCACAATTCAGGTGATTTTTGTGATAAAATATAGTCCCAAAAACCATAGAACAAACTTCCTTTACTTATTAAAATGATGATGCACTACCCAAGGTGACAACTATATGAAAAATCATTCACCCACATAAAACTATAATTGTCATCTCCTCCATCCATCATATGATCAACGTCAACTTTGAGTGGTAATAAATTGCATTTAGATAAACTAACCCCCATTAGAGGTCTCCTACACCATACATGTCCCAAAAATAGCTACCCCACACATCTCATGCCAATATAGGGAAAATAAACAATTCCAACAATAAAGATCCTCAAAAAGTTCCATTTGAATGGAATCATAAAAACTATTATTTTATGTGAAGTAAACCATGTCAATATGATCATATCAACCTTCAATAAATTCTATTATTCATTCCTTAATCATATCCTCCAAGATCAAGATCTCCCTCTCTAACTTTCCATCAGTCTGCAAATGATACATTGTACTCAGTTTTAATTGAGTCTAAAAATCCTTTTGCAAGCCCCACCAAAACCATAATATAAAATTCATGTTCCTACTTGATATGACAAGGGAAGGAACTTTTTGAAGTCATACAATCTCCCATACATAAATATTTTTCAAATCATTTATAGAGAAATATTCTCATATTGGAAGGAAATATTCCACATTCATCATCCGATAAATGAAGTGGGTGATGAATGGCAGAGATCTCAGCATAAATTTCATAGTTGTTGGGGTTTTTCTTCTCCGAATACATGTGGTGCGTTTCTAAATCATAGTGATCATTTTTCATGGCGGGTTTTGTTCCGGATTGGGACTGGGAGAAAGCATCCGTGGAAAACGGTCGACTGGCGAAAAAGGATGAAGTGATCTAGACTAAAAAAACTAAGCCGATTTCTTTCCTAGAAGCACATAAAATCACGGATCTGTGCACAAATTTCTCTAAAAAGTCCTCACAATGAATGAAATTGGACGAAAGATGCTTTACGTTGGAAGAAAATCCAGAGGCGTTGTAGCAACGGTCTCAATTCTATATGTACTTTGTTATGGGTCACATTTCATATTTGAAGGATGATAAGACATGGCTGGTCAAGGAACTCAATCCAATGATCTCGCATATTTCGGGGTTCAGTGATTGGATGCTTATTCCTATCAGGTGTGGGTATTTTCATATCCTTCTTATCTCACAGGAGGATCTCGACCATGTCTGGAAGCTTAGAAATGTCTAGCTAAAGCCAGGGCTCCTCCGCCTCTCTGAATGGGATTTTTCATTCAGCTCACACACCCACAGAAATACAATGGCGTAGATATGGGTTAGAATCCATGGGTTGAATTTATTATTTTGGCAACCCAAAATCTTAAACGATATTTCCTCCTACATCGGTACCCCACTAAAGATCGATCATAGGATGCTTAATTCGGAACTCGAGATGTTTGTGAGGGTGATGGTGGAGGTTAATCTGGAACACAAGCTTCCAGACGATGTGACTTTCAATGATAATGATTATAAATCTGAGGTTCATTTTGAATATGAATGTCACCCACCTTTCTGCGAACTATGTAAAATATTAGGTCACTCCCTGCTGAACTGCCACGTGATGGAGATCCAAGTGAAAGGTCAAGAGGAGCAGCCTATGTATGATAAATGGACTTATGTTTTAAGGAAGAAGAACGACCAGGGTGTTTCCTCTAGAAATAACAATGATCCCTTTAATAAAACAGAGAAATGGGTTAAAAAACTACCTCAATAAGGAGAAACCTCAGGCACAAAATTTTCTGACTTAGTGGAGGAAGAGGAGTCCGAAAATTTTGATCTCATCCTAATGGATGAGACCGAGCTTACGGTGAGAATCATTCTTGAACAGTTACGGGTGGATCCTAAATACTTTGGATCAAGACACCACGACTCCTTGGTTTATGGTCTATAGGCCGAGAATCATGTGTAAGCGACTGATGATGTAGGTATGCAGACCATGGGTGTGGTTGCAGGCTTTTCTCCATCTTCTATTTGCTGCACTTATAAGGATCTTTTAAGTGTAGTGGGTTCACTACCCACTGCCAAGGATATTGACCAATCAAATGTCCTATATGAACAACTTGATCAATCTGCGCTTAATTCAAATAATACCTCTGTGAATTTGAATTCAGATCTTAATTCTAAAAAAGTCGATAAGGACACTCCAAAGCAGGTGCAGATTTCCAAATGAAATGCCTAACACCTCCAAGGTGATGAGCTCAAATGATTTGGAAGTGGTAGTGGGCTCTATGTCCACTATGACTGTCTCCTCAGGAACCCCTGATGCTCTCAAACCCAAATTTCCTCCAAAAGATTGCCCAGCGAACCCGCATGTGTCTACAATCTCTTTAGAAAAAAATTAGGGTGCTGATATTAAAACTGATTCCAATGTCTATGTTGCATCCTCTAAAAATAAACAGAGAAAACAATCCATCCCAACAACCTCTCATGAACCTAGAAGGTCAGCAAGGAAAAAGGTCTCAGGTGGAACAAAAAAAGGAGTTCTAACTCCAAACATGGGTTCAAATGAATTTTTTATTTTTGGAATTGTTGGGGTATAGCTAACTCTAATAATATTATTGTGCTTAAGAGATTTATTTTGACACAAAAACCAAAAGTATTTTCTATTAATGAGCCTAAAATTAATTTCTCATCAAAATATTTACACTTGTTCTCTTTTGGTTATAATTTCCTTGGTGCTTTCAAGGATGGAACTTCTACTGAAACTCTTTTTATTTTTTATCATTCATCCTTGCAGTCTGTTAATGTTGTCAAAACTTCTGATCAAATGTTTACTTGTGAATTTTCCTCTACTGGTGTTCATAATTTTTGCACTATGATATATGCAATGAATAGATTTCAAGAGTGAAGATACCTTTGTAATGACCTTATTTCCCTCTCTAGATTTTTTTAGGATCCCTGGATAGTGATCCGCAATTTTAATGCCATTCTTCTTCAAAGTGAATAGATTGGACCATCACATTCTCCTATATCAACTAGAGGAATTAAATCTTCTATTGAGGATTGTGACCTTATTGAAATCAACCTCACCGGTGCTAATTATACATGGTATAGAATGTGCCTCAATAGGGTAGTGTCTAGAAAACATGATAGGGCTTTCATTAATTCTGCGGCCCTAGATAAATGGGATTCCATATCTAGTATTACCTTACCCAAGATCAACTCTAACCATCACCCCATCCTCTTCATCCTCTTATCTAAGGGATTAAAATCTCCTCTCCCTTTTATATTTAACAATTCTTGGGCTGCAGACCCAGACTATTCAAATATGATAAAAGATTTCTGGGATGGCATGCAACAACAAAATGATTCTTTTTCTTGCATTGCTAAATTAAAACTTCTAAAACAACATCTCAAGGGTTGGTTCTTTTCTAAAACAATATATATTGAAGTGGAAATCTTCTCTTTTGAGAATGTCCTCATTCACATTCAAAGATCCAATACCTGCTCTGATTTTTCACTTGATCCCAAGCTGAAATTATTACTTCATTAAAGCTTAACTCTCTTCTGAAGCTCAAAGATAACATGAGAAAGAAAAATTTTAAAACCAAATGGATTTTGGATGGTGATAGAAATACTAAATTCTACAATTCTCTCCAAAGAATCAGGAAAATATGTAGGCCCCTTGCATTTATTAGATATGATGACATTCTTCTTGACACTAAGGATGACCTTGCTAATCGTGTTGTTGATTACTTCCATAATTTGTTCAATGGTCTGAAGGTTAGTAAGGATATTATTCCTGATATCATTCCGAATATGGTCGCTACTTAGGAAAATGATCATCTCATAAGAATACATATGCTTCATGAAATCAAGGACACTATCTTTAGTCTCAACCCTGATACTGCCCCAGGACCTCATGGGTTCAGCAACGGTTTCTTCCAACATTACTGGGAAGTCATTCATGTCGATGTTTGTAAACTGGTTAAATCTTTTTTCTCTACTAGTGTTCTCCCTCATGGGATAAATGCTCAATTTCTTACTCTTATTCCTAAAGTGGACAATGCCACTAAGATTCACCTTTTCTGGCCTATTTCTCTCATCAATACCCTCTATAAAATTATCACCAAACTCCTTGCTAAAAGACTCACCTCTATCTCTAATAAAATTGTTTCTTGGAATCAATTTGGATTTATCAAAGGAAGAAATATTCAAGATTGTATCTTTCTTGATTCGGAATGTACTAATATGCTGAATAAAGTCACTAGAGGAGGAAGTGTGGCCATTAAACTAGATATTAGGAAAGCTTTTGATACCATGGATTGGAGTTTCATTTTAATGGTTCTCAAAAACTTAGGGTTTAATGATTCTTTTACTACTATGATTCTCACCTTATTTAATTCGGCTTCCATATCTGTGCTGGTCAATGGGACCCCTAAAGGATTGTTTAAATGCACCAAGGGGGTTCGGCAAGGTGATCCTCTTTCTACCATCTTTTTTGCTATTGCTGAGGATTATTTAGGTAGACTTCTCATGAGCCTTGTGAATAAAAACAAGATTAATCCCATTTGGGATTCTCGAAACATAAATGTTCCTACCCATATTTTATATGCTAGTGATATTATTTTTCTCTTAAAAGGTGATTAAAGAAACATCCAAAACCTCCAAAGTGCCCCGGCTCATTTTGAAGATATTCCAGGCCAAGCGATAAGCGGGAACAAATCCTTTGTTTTGTTTTGGAAGAAATTTTCCCCAACAGAAAAATTAACATCATTAATTACTTAGGAATCAAAGAAGGATATTTCCCTTTCACATACCTGGGTGTTCCTATCATTTGTGGAAGACCAAAATCCAGCTATTTCCACAGCATTTTTGATCAAATTACCAATCAACATTCATCTTGGAAGGTTAAATCTCTTTCTATGTCCGGCAGAGTTTGTCTTGTTAAATATACAATTGTTTCTAGGATGGTTTACTCGATGATGGTTTACAATTGGCATGCCAGTCTTCTCAAAAAAATCAACATTTTCATTAAAAAATTTGTTTGGACTGGTAGTACTATTGAAATAAAACTTATCACCATACCTTTGGTCACATTTCGTAAAACTATGGACAAGGGTGATATTGAAATTAAGAATCTTAAGCTTTTTAATGAATCTCTTCAAGAAAAGATGACTTGGAAGTTGATTCATAACAACTCTGATTCCTCGGCCTTTCTCAAGAAAATATTTGTTACTAAGATTCAGAATGGAAACATGGGATACATCACTCCTTCCTTCTGTCCACCCATTAGACATTATTTCCTTAATATCATGAACAAATCTATATGGATTGTTAGTGCTAATTCCTTAATGAATTTCTGGCTGGACAACTGGACTGGTGTCCCCATAATCTCAATCCAGACATCCACCACTTCACCTGGAAACACAAACTCCACTATTAGGGATGTTGTTAAATCCCATGACATCACCCTTCTAAATCACATCAGTTACATCGTTGACAATTATCCTTTCTCCAACTATGATGATTTCCTCATTTGGGAACCTGCTTTTAATGGAGTCCTTGATTCCAAAAGTTTCTACAAAAACAATTTCAGAAATTCTGTTTCTAACTTTGTTTGGTTGAATGCTTTTAACAAACCTTGGATCAAGACCATGAGACTTACTCTTATTTGGCATGTTTCCTATAATAGGGTCCCTACCGATGTGTGCCTTCAATCCTTTGGGATTCCTCATTGATCTAGATTTCGTCTATGCAATCAAAACCACGGGGATGATAATCATTTGTTCGTGTCTTGTGATACAGCTGTGGATCTTTTGAATTACACTCTTGACATTTTTGGTTGCATATGGTCACTTCCTGCTACTATCAGCTCCCAATTATAGCACAGTGTTAATTGGGATTCTTCTAAGAAAATCAAGAATCTTTTTCTGACTGCGGTGGCGAAACTCTTTCATGTGATCTAGTATGATAGAAATAATTTTAATCATAATAATTTCTAATTCATTCTCAATGCAGGTAAAATGTGTATTATCATTTCCATCAAGGATTTTTCCTCTCTTCAAAAAGATCATTGTGACAACTATTTTGGTGATTTTGAGATCCTTAACTATCTTCAGATTGCGGGATCTTATAGGAAACCTCGGCGCACCTTTGAGGTCTTCTAGAAAGCTCTACTTCCAGGATGGATCAAAGTGAATGTCGATAGAGCCTCTAGAGGAAACCAGGGTCCGGCTTGTTGTGGTACCATATTTAGAGACTTTTTGGGAAGATGCCTTGGCTTCTTCTTTGGTGGATGTGGTATGGCCTCGGATTTGGAAGTGGAAATGTTAGGAGTGATTCATGCAGTGGACTTTGCCAAAAAAATGGTTAGAACAAGATGTGGATTGAATTTGATTCAACCACTATTATTCTAGCTATCTGGAAGGGGGTGGTGCACCTTGCATGGCTACTTACCTCTCGATGGATGAAATGTCTTGCTTCACTCATGGATCTCAACTACATTGCCACACATGTGTTCCGTGAAGCAAACATGGTTGCTGATATTCTTTCCAACAAGGGGGTCAATCAGGATATTACATGGCTGGATGATTTTCCTAATGATTCGCTCTATTTTTATGATAAGTATTGTAATAAGATTCCATCATTCAGACTTTTGTAACTCCCTTTCTTTTTTGAGCAATAAATTGTTCCTTGGTCTTTGAATGAGGCACCACCTCTTAAAAAAATCATGTGATAAACTATCACAAATATAAAATCTCTACTTATTTGGGTGTTGATAATTCTTACCATGAAATCCATCATCACCATGTACCCCATACACAAGTTAATATGATGTGTATGAAGTAGCACTATTTTTCATTGGTTCCCTTCCATGATCCTCTAATAGTTTAGTTAATGAGAGATAAATAATGTTATGTCTCTCTTTATACCGTGACACCAAAAACATTGACTAATATTCTAATACATATTTAAAAAATCAGGGTGAAACACACACTAAGTGGCATGATATTCCATCATTATCTATTCACTCATGGAATTAGGAATACCAAATCTCACATGTATGAGGTTCATGATTTCGCTATCCATCGACTATTCTAGAATTGGGTCACTTACTACCAACCGTTATCACATCACAAAAAAAAATTAGGATCTAAATCCTAGATATTCTTTACCCAATACACCAACATAACCATTATATATAAGGGAAAACATTTCATCACCATCTCGAACTCAGAAGCATCCAAAACTCGTTCATCTAACAAGCTCATCAATGGTAATTCCTCCTTTGATGGCCTCTCTATAAGATCCTATGTTTTCTTGCAAAGAGAATCAATAATGAAATTATCTTTCCCTAGAGAATAAGCCGTATCGAAATCAAAATTCTATACATATTCCACCCAATTACATTTTTTATATTCAAATCCCACTAATAGAAGATATAAATCAAGATCATGTGGTCTATGTAAAAAAAAATTCACTGAAGAGATAATATCGCCAACACATTAATAAATGGACCACATCTTATAAATCCAAGTCATGTATAGTGTATTAATACTCTTAGGATGTCAACTAACATGACCCATAAGATACTACCAAGAATATCTATATGAGAACAAATCCCAACCCAACACTTTAGGCATCACGGTAGAATATAAATCCAATCCCAAGCTTAAAAAATGTCAGGATCAGAGTTGATGAAAATCTCCTCTTCAGCTCTATGAAAGCATCTCCACACTAGTATTTCCACCAAAACATCACATCATTATTGGTAATCCCCATAAAAGGTGATTCAAAATAAGAGATGTCTTGATTGAACCATTGAGAGTATCCTACAAAACCATGGAACTATTCATCTAGTTGGGTTACTATTATATGTATTGTTTGGATGGATACATACTTATGTGTTTATTATTGTAGTATTGTAGTAGGAACTATAGATTTGTATTATTTGGTACAATAGTAGCCAGAACTATTCATCCATCTAGGATTTTGGGCTGTCGGTTTGTCCCTAAGGTCCTATAAGGCTTTCAAGCCACCCAAGGCCTTCGGGCCACCCAAGGCCTTCGGGCCACCACAAGGCCTTCGGGCCACACCAAGGCCTTCAAGACACATGACTCCACATATATTATATTAAGAATATAATAGAAAATGCTCCATATGAGGATTCAGAGCGTGTGCATTCACTAGAGTAGAGATTAACAGAATTGGAAGAACAAGAAGGTATGACATTGTATTAGTACTGGGCTTGTGCTGCTCTGATATATAATAGCTACTCGACCATCCATATGAAGGTGGACTGTTTTTATCATGAAATATTCTAGGGAGGAGCATTTCTAAGTTGTTTTTTCTAGTTGATTTCCTCTAAGACCTATGGGTCTTGTAATTGTACATGGGCCTTCAGGCCATGTAAGGGTTCCACCTCCCCTTGAAAGATGAATTATAAAAAAATTAAGTCTTTATGGCCTTTCAGTTAGGGTGTTTCCAAGGCATCATATCCTCTACCTTCTCTAGGTCCATATAAATTCCCTCCTTAGAGATCACATTCCCAGGAAACCATACCTCATGAATTTATTAGTGACACTTTGAGAGATTGGAATAGAGACTATGTTCTTGAAGTGTAATCAGTACAATATCCATGTTTTTATCATTAATTTATGAGGTTCATGAGTATATAAGGATATCATTAACAAACACTATAATAAATGAGTTCAGATATGGATGGAAGATACTATTCATAAAATTCATGAAAAAATTAGTGCCTTTTTCCACCCAAAAGTTATGAAAAGATACTCATATATTTGGTATCTACTTCTGAGAATTATCTTAGTAACACCCTACTCTTTAACCTGATGTTAGTGGTACAATAGTCATAATTAAATCATAGAAAACCACAAGTCTCCCCAATATTAATCAAGAAATTCATCAATCATTGTAAATGGATATCTATTCATTATTGTCACCTAGTCTAGTATCCGATATTACGTACACAACATAATACTACCATCTTCGTTCATTGAGAAAATAACTTAATCACCCTTGGGAGATGTTCTTGAGTAGATGAAACCCTTTGCATCCTCATGTTTCACATTAATTTATTTTCACCTAGTAGATTCCATATAATATAGAGGAACTTGTATTGGTTGAACCCTACGAATTATCTTTATCTTAAAATAAATCCCTATATCATGATGGATTTTGGTGAAGTTTTCTGGAAATATGTCCTGATATAGTTCCATTGTAAGAGTTAAATAGGATAAGGTTATTTTCAGGTTCGTCATAGGATCCATGCCTACTGCCTATGTTTTAATAGCTCCAAACTTAATAAAATCTAAAACCATTTTTCCAACTCCAACATCCCATTCTCTAATAAAAAAATGTTTTCTCCCTTAGGAATTGAAAATAATACAAATCATTTATACTAATTGATATGCACATGATATCTTGTTAACTAGTCCATGAAAAATATCACATAAAAGTTATTTATCTTAATAATCATTAAATCCCAAATAATTATATATATAACAACCACCATGGGTTGTCCTTTAATTCATTAGATATGGTTCACTTTCTTCCCTAAGGGTGTGTTAAGATAATATAACATAGAAGATAAATTAACTAGTAAGTCATGTATATAAATACATTAACAATATACAAATGAAGGGGAATATACACTATAAAACAAAGAATACGAAATAATATCGGTAATAAGTATCATATCTCTCACAGTCAAAGGTACCTTGCCTTTTTGGCTGAATCCTGGACTCATTTTTATATCTTTTTTCTTCTGAACCACGGGCTTACCTCTATGAAACGTGACTCACCTGGTTCAACAATGTTTGTAGAGCCTGAATATGATAATTGGAATCCTGAACTTCCCTCCAAGATTCTGAACACATAACATTAGAATAGTAATATTGTAGATGTTCGTTCTTTCTACACTAGTGAAACTTCATAATTAGACTTCCACACAATCTATAGAAGTATCCCTTCATCCCAAAGTTACAACAATTTTCAGATTTCCATTTTATAAATGAAATAGATGATCCCATAATTTTCTCCAACTATTTTTTATCTCCCAAGTTTTTCACAACTTCATTCCGCTTCCTACCACCGGAAGATTCCATCACTAAAATAACCCACTCACTGGACCAAAAATGGATGATATGATCCATTTATCTATTTCTGGATCTGAATACATATTGATCATCCGGTCCTAGCATAACACCTTGGAATTTTTCATTAAGTGGAAACTCCAAAACTCATCCCTCATCTCTAAATAATGTATGTCAATGAATTTCTAAACCTTTTGTTCCTTGATCATAGATGATAACCAGGAAAGTAATGTAACTATATGAAACAAGAAAAGTAGGTATAAATTTACATTGACCCATACTGAATCTCCATAAATTCCTAAGAACGATCCAACATCAGTATATCTAGGAATAATTCATCAAAGAATAGATTCATATAACATTCTCCTGTAAGATACTCTCACCTTCCTGTCTTGATCATAATACCCCACCACTTCTTGGTGGGTCCCTAAATAATGAAAATATGAATCATTACATGTTAATCCTCTAGTGTTTCGGACCATGTTGAATATGTCTTCTATTAAATTGATTCAGACTTTAGCATCATATGGTCCTCCATTTCCCTAGAAGGACGAAAAATACTAATGTTGTATGTCTAAGGTGTAATAAACCATAGTCATGAAAACTCCTCCACTATAAGCAGGAACTATATGGAAAATCCAGGAGGGAGTGGTTTCTCCACTTGAACCATTGGAGAATTCATAGTAGAAAACATCCATAACAAGGGAATTCTTAACTTCTTTTGTTTGTGGACCTCTCAGTCATCTTCTAGGTTTTGGTATCTATTATTCCAAAATAACCCTTTGATATCCTATAATAGCTTATTTTTTACATTTATGTAGTTAGGGTTGTATTAGATTGATTTACTTGCCCTGTAATATTGTACAAAATCTTGGACCAAATCCTTGTGGATAATTATTTTCATGTTATTATAGTATTGTTGCAATAGTAATTTAGTAGTTATTGTAGCTGTGTTTCAAAATTATAACTATTCATTTAATATAGGATTTTTTCCACTTATTTGGGCCTTTAGGCCATAATACATTCGGGCCACCATAGGCCTTTAGGCAATAGGGCCTCTAGGGCAGCTCAAGCCTTCAGGCGATGGTCTTTCTGGCTACAGGTTTCTTCGGTTAGACCACGCAAGGGAAGGTCCCAAAAGAGGAATCAAATAAAGTATCATCCACCGGACTAATGAAAATCGAATTGGGAAATAAGAGAGGGTATGAAAACATCTCTATTAGTACTAGGAACCATGCATCTCCTCATGGGGAAATTCTATCTAATCAGTCAAGCTAGGTACAGATTTAGGTTCAATCAATGAAGAAAGTATTGGGGGTTGTTTAAGTGTTGTTTCCATTTGGTCTGTCGTGTCATGTTATGGTCCTTGTCTGTTGGGGCCATTAAGTTTTGTAATAGGCCATTTTCCTTTACGATTATGGTTCATGTAATATTTCCTTCTCAACTCAGTTAAAAAGGGGATCATATAAAAAAATATAAGGCCTTTAGGTCATTTAGCCAGCCAAGGAATTAACCTAAGCATTTCATAGGCACACATAAATAATTTTTATAGAAAACCTGTCCTTGGAGGCTACCAAAAATTTAAGTAATAACCCTCTAACTATTATCCAAACCTCAATAATAATTCTTCATAACAACATGTTTTTCAAAGTCATATACATATAATAACAATCTTGATCAAGTTGAAATTATCAAAATGTCAGTGCAATATATCATAGGAGCAGAAATGATAGTTAAAAAAATTTAATCAACTAAACTACCATGCATAGAAGCAACATGAATATATATTACATGCGATCCTATATTTCTTTTCATGATGTATAAATTCACCAATATCTCATAAATTTCAATAACACGATATTCTAATGACCAACATGAAATCATACATCAATAACTATAATACTAATCCCATGAATGGTAACTCATAGGTTTATCAAATAATAGATATATAGGAACATACATGACACCCCTACCCAAGTTCCACAAAACCTAATGCATGTATACCATTCTGAATACACATTTAACAAGAAAATAAAAGAAAATAATAACCCTTGATACAACAATGTAATACTCTGACCAGATTCACCTGATTCTATCTGAAGTACCTCATGGACTCATGCACAACTTCCCATATACAAGAGGATTTTTACTAATAGTGAGGGTCAAAATGGTGTAGTGAGAAGACTATAGCTTTGATATCAAAATACATACATCAAATTTATATCAAGAAAATAATGAAAATAGAATTCGAGATGGAATAAGTGAATAATAATAATTCTCTAATAGATGACATATAAGTTATCTCAATTCATAAAAATAATAGATCAAGGACCCCAAATATTTTAGTTCACAACAATGTATAATTAAAAAATGAGAAAATAAATAAACATTGTGGAAACATTTTATAATCCATCATGGTACCACCTCTAAACCCATGCATTATTTCATAATCTCCCGATCATTGGGACATCTCCTATTCCTAGATCCCTGGTCCTGAATTTGGTGTATGAACCGATAAGCCTATGTAAATATTGATTTAAAACACAATATGATTCCACTAATGTGTCCTTTATATCATTTTACATGATTAAGAGGTGTATTCAATGACAATATGTAAGGGCATAAGAAAACAACAATCAATCATGTGTTGAGTGATCATGTGTTATCCAATACACCAAAAACCATGGTCATATTTCTTTTGGCACCATGTTAGATGGAAATTCATAATGGAAGATTCATGACACATATCATACCAAGATTTCACATACGAACTAGCTCACTAAGTTGTCCTTCAGTCACCTTTGTTCAACCTTAAAGGAACAATTCCTTGAATGCCTTCTATACATATCAATTTTTAGTGACTTTCTTATTTCCTTATAATCCATTGAAATATATTATGAAATATTTTTCGAGCCAAGTACTGAGTTGGTGTGATATTTCGAGACTTGATGATACTGAAATTGATTTTATAAAAAATTAAACATATTAATATCACACACACACAATTGAAGACCATTTTTTATTCTAGAACATGGATTTTACCTTAGCCACAACCTAAGGCAATTTAGTTCTAGGTATCTTGTTAAGGCAGACATTAGAAGTGCATTTAAATGAAATAAATTATTTAAATATAATATTTCATTTTCAATTCCCAAAAAACCTAAATTCATCTATTTAAAAACATTAGTAAAATTTTACCAATGTAATCCACATAACCTTGGGAGATATCAGTGGATGATTTTCATCATTCTTCATCAGTGGATTGCATTAGAGGACGTTGAGAGATCGGGTTGAGTTGGATTAGTAGTAAGTGAATGCAAGAGGTCTTGTCCATCATTGGTAAATTCATTATTCACCAATAATTGATCCATAACCAAATTAGGTCTCCTAAATTTTGGTTTCTTCCATTGATTAAAAAATTTATCATGGATTTTATCTTCTTTTAATATGTTAAAATTCTTCTTCACATGAGACTTGTAATTTACTGATTATATTGATCTAGTATAATTACTCCATAGTTGCACAAGTTTTCACCACTATTAATCCCAAATTTATGATCACTAGGAAATAATTGTTATAAAATGACATATTCACTTTGATTATGTGGTTCACCCCCCCCCCCCCCACATTCCTTGCTATTGGCCAATGGGTCCATGGTTCTACTTTGTTGAGGTGGGTTCGAGCATGATCGAATTCCCAAATTCCTAATATTTTCACATATGATGAATAAATTATAAATATAAGGATGGATCATGATGGATTTTAGGGTATGGGTGATGATTTGTGGATCCAGGATCTGAAGCTGAAATGGGATCATGTGGTAGACTATGGATGATTTGTAAGGTAGCATATAGGTTTCGTATGAAAGAACAAAATTTGTATTCTGGCCACTTTATGCCTGGAATAGATATTCCAAGGAAAATCCCATCAATTATTGGTGGTTAATAAATGTGATTAATGTTAAAGATTCCAGATCAAATAAACATGTTATGAATATCAACGTTCTATGAAAAAATAGACTACACAACATGTGTTGGGATGAACACATGTAGTGTACCCTCGCCCCCGATAGAGATCATGTGTTTTAGGAAATATTAGTATCACACATCATTTGGTTAGGCCCACACATTTTGTGACCTTCCCTATGTAGCTAGAATGTGTGTTATATGCACATGAACAAAACCCCATGAGTGATGTGGGAGTACACAATAACTTACATGTTGCAAGGCATATCCAGTTACATGGGAAAGCCCCAATGAACATGGGAATGACCAGGAGCATGTAGGTAGGCCTCTGGTGGTTGAGACACACTGTATGGGCCCAATACATTTCATTTATGGTTACATGGCCTCTGATACATGAATAGATGATAACACATATAGTTATGAGAGATATACCATGCACTATGTGGGTCCTATACATGCCATGTACCCCTATGAGAAACTTACAGCTGGAATATCTCCTTCATTTGGACTCAGATTTTGGCACATGAGCAACCAGCCCTAAGTTTTTTTCAATATAGTACTTGATTGTATCATTATTAATGGATTTTTACATAAAAAATGAAATTTTATTAGCATGAAGATTCCTTAGAAGACACTTCATGATGGTAGTGATCAGGAAGGATCATTAGAGAGAGGTCGAGGTTGGTAACCCCCATGTCGCATCACAGAACCAGACCACCATACTCAATGAACTAGATTGAGCGGTACCTCCTAACTCACTTCTTCATGGATATTATATTTTATAAGTGGAACCCCCTAACATAATATGGCATGGTTCCTCTATCTATTAAGTGGAACACTCTAATATACATGGACGTGAGTCCTCTACCTTTTAAGTTGCACCCCATGGCACATTAGGTCATGGGTCCTCTATCAATAACTTCTTAGTGGAACTCCCCAGAGGTTCTAGGGTGTGGATACTCTATCAACAAAGTGGACCACCTAAAACTCAAGGGAATTGGTCCTCTATCTACTGAGTGACCACACACCCCCACCCCCCGACGCACTAGATCATGGGTCCTCTAATGCAGATTATGTCCTCTCGACTGTGCGGCATAGTAGTGATGTTTGGGTCCTCCATATAGTTACCTCAATGGTTACATGAGATATTGGGCATCATAGGAACACCCTTTGGAGTTGCTGGAAGACTCATTGACCTAGGTTGGACTATGAGATGTAGATTCTCTTTCTCTCTTTTATGGGTTTCTTTTATGATTTTATATATATATATACCTATGTTTTTATTGGGGTTTCCCCCATATTTATTTGGGTTGAGATAAATACTTATATCATATCTTATATTACTCCCCCCCCCTTCAGGTTTTCAATCATTCTACTGGATATGTATATACGCACCTATTTATAAGACTTTCTTGCACGTGTCATGTCTTATGCAGATGATGGAAAAATCAACCTTGACATCAGTGGGGCATAGGGATACTTGAGTGCATAAATCGTGTATAATGGTCGGGCTTATGAATAAATATTTGTTCCCTCACATATTTCATTTATTCTATTTTTTAGGATAGGGCAACATTTGTGGTTTGTAATTTATTTTTTTCCTTTTCAATTTGGTTTTCTTCCATCATACACTGATGTATTCCCTTTGCATGCATTGTTTTACTCTAGATGTTACATAACTTTTTATTATTCCTATACACTATTTCATGGAGATTATTGGGTTTTTTCATTTAGATACATTAGTAAAAGGACTCCCATTTTATGTTATTCATTCTTAGTGCTTTTCACCAGCCCTAACCCTATAAAGGATGGCTTGGGGTTATGGTGGTGTTGCCTTCTATTGGCTAGGAAGGCACTAGTGAATCCCGTTTTTATAGAATTTTATTAGGGAAGTTCATTCCTTGGGATGATGTTTTGATTTTTACCATTGTGAGGATTTTATGGGAGATTAGGTGAATAGTTTCTTGAGTGTGCCTTTTAGGATGGGGAACCCAGTGTTGGTACAATAGCTAATGTATCCATACACTAGGACACCGACTACCTATTTGTCTACTCAGTATAACAAGACACTGGTTGTAGTGAAATGTGATACATGCATCATATTGGATTAAATATTTTTAATTTCCTTCTTGAGTTAGCTTCCCATATATATATATTCTCATCTAACCATGGTATGTATTGATAACTTTTATGATTACTCTATGAAGACAGTCATCTAGGTTATTGATTCAGGATCACGATGATGATCAGTTGAGTAATAATTCTATTGTTCAAGGTCCATATCATGATTCCTTCCTTATAAGAAGTGGGAATAATCACACCAACCTATTGAGAAGCAGATAGTACCATCATGGTAGGCTAAGGAGGTGTGTAGACTATGTTTTCTCTATGAGCTCCACATCCAGAGGCTGTTGAGGTTTGGCAGTAAACCAGATCCCTAGGATATAGAGGATTGTCTTGACTTGGTAACCCAATTATTTTGTCTAATGAGGACCCTAACTAATAATATGGTATCAATGGAAACCAATCTTTTCCACGGAGTAGTTGGGAATTGGTGGGTTTGGTCACACTAACTCATGATGAAATTATTCTCTCCAGTTCTATCTTATAGTAGACGTTCCATAGAAAGTATTAGCCATCATGTTTGTGCTAAGTTTAAATATATTCAATTTTTTAGCTTCATATGTGTAGTATGTAATATTCTGAGTAATTCATGAGGGTCATTAACCTTTTTCAGCACTCCCTAGACTTGGTTTGGCATGGATAATTTTGGGAATGAAATTTCGAACAAGGTGCCTGAAAAGAAATTTGTGCTAGTGTGGATCCCCTATGAATTTCCACCTATGATGGAGTGATATATTGAATTATGGTGAAAGAGATATTCATATCGACGATATTCCACGAATATGGGGCATGAAGTGTGATTCATGGGGATGAGATGTCTGTAGTATCTATAAGGAAACATTTTTCAAGATTTTATCAGAGGATATCTTCTTATGTTCAGACTCGAGCATACGAAACTACGGTATAGTGGTCCACATAGGGGACCAAGTCATCACGGCAGGGGTAAATTCAATGCATGGGTTGGGACAGATCACATGGAATGTGATTTCCTAACCCATCAATCTTAGGAGGTCATGTAGGTAGTTGATGTGCAACAACAACATAAGTAGTGTCTTTAACATGGCTCTCCTTGGCATGGTCAGGTCAACCCCTATGGATGTGAATGTAGTTGAGAAGAATGTGGTGGTCTATATGGAGGATTTTTAGTAGAGGTATAATCTATGGGATACTTACACTACCACTGTAAGTGGCCCACACATGGTTTAAAGAGATGGAAGATTGGGTAACAGGATGCTACAAGCCCTAGAAGACAATGACCTAGAAGCTCAGGATATGATACGAGGTACGATCTATGTTTATTTTACACTTACTCCAATACTTTTATACACAGGTGTGCGTCACTCATACATTTGTTATCTGTTATCTGAGAGCTAGATCTTTCTGGTGTGAGCGTAGCACGTTAGGTTTTCTTGAAGATCCCACTAGGTATGTTTTATCAATATAGAATATCTACTGATAGAGAGAGATATCTCTTGATGTATGGAGATTAACTCGAGAACTCCTTGTTATCACAATGAAACCTTATGAAATCATGTCAGGGCAGGCAACGAGTGGTGAGATTGTAGCTTTGTATGGATCTTTTGTTGAGGATTACGGATTGGGAAGTGTGGATAAGTCTAATGGAAGGCAAGGACTTGATACAGCTATGTTTTTTCCAGATAGAGGCAGAGTTATTATTGTTGGGGTTCGGATTTTTTTATTTGGAATCTGGTTCATATGAGAAACAGGTTTGAAGGCCTCTCAGATGTTGAGTTCGGATCAGATCTCGTTGTTCAAGGGGAGAAAGTTGGCAATCAATTTAGAGGGAAGGAATCTATTGGGAGTGAACTTAGGCATTCGGAAGACGAAGCATCAAGCTCGAGGAGAAACATAAGCTTTAGGAGGAGGAAGGGGAGAAAGGATTACGCCTCGTTACCTCCTCCTCGGGTTACTCGATCTTCAAAAAATATAAATGAAAAAAAATACCATTGAGACTTTGAGACACCTGAGGGTAGGGAACCAGGATGAACATTCCTTGGATTTTTTGTTCATCTTAGATGAGGAAGTGACTGTGCAGGTTTCGCTGCTCAATGTAACCAAAAAAGAGGTAGCCAAGATGTTGGGGAGGACCCTTAGAGTGTCTCTCAATGAGGTGCGATACAAATGGATTCAAAAACAGAATCCCAATCTAGTAGGGGTATTATATAGATGGAAAATAAGCATGGAGGAGAACATACAATCATAGGACCATATCTCTTATGAGGATGAAAGGTTGATGATGGGGTAACCCAACTCCCATGTTTCAGATTTACCCTACAATTTGTCCAGGGAAGAAGATTCCAGTAACCTGCCATTTCTCTTTTATGACCCTGCTTAATTGGTTGTTATTCAGTTGGTTTGAATGGATTGAAGTTTTTGATGTGTCTGGGTTTATTTCAACTCTCTATTAGGTTTATTTTAAAAGTCTGTTGTTTCTTCTTAAGCACTCTATATGGATCTTCTCTAGATAAGGATCACATCATCAAGTCTTCACTGGTGCATGCCTTTTGGATCTAGATGATGAGAGGGTATGGATTTTCTTTTGGTTTGGTGCCCATGCATTTCTTCACAAGACTGCTCGCTGAAACTTTATTCTTGGAAGAATCTTGTCTCAATGGTGTATGTTTTAGGGAGGATCTGATTCTGTAGTTTGTTATGGTTTTTTGTTTTGGTTTCTTGTGGGTGTTGTTAAACTTTATGGTTTCTCACTTTTCCTCATAAGTGTTTTTGAAAATAAAAAGGTTTATTTTAGTCAGTCAAATCTCATGTCTGTGTGAGTGGGTCATTCTAGAAGGAGGATTCATCCCATCAGCCATCATTTGGTGAGTTTAACCCTAAGTGTTGTGGTCTCTTTATGAAGTTGTATTCCTTCTGTTGTTGAAGAATTTATAGGCATTATCCCTGGGGAAGTTCTAGGACTACCTATGAGGTGGGAGATGGAATTTTTTATAGACTTTCACCTTGATACCCCACCAATATATTCTATCAAATATCATATGGACCCAACTAAGAACCAAGATATGAGGGTGAAATTAGAAAACTTTTGAGAGAAGGGTTCTATCAAACTGAGTGTAACTCCCTGGTTTGCACTGGTTTTGTTCATGAAAAGGGAATGTGGGAGCTTGAATCTTTGTTTTGATTATCATCACCTAAAATTGTCCATAATCATGAAAAAATACCACTTTTTTGTTGATTGATGACATCTTTTATCGGTTTCGAGGTGTGATTTGGTTCTTGATGATCGATATCTGATTCGGCTACCACCAATTGGGGTTATTGCAGATGATATTCCAATGATGGAATTCAGATGTTGTTAGAAAAAATATGAGTTCCCAGTGATGCATTTAGGTTTGTTGAATATCCTCATTGTGTTTATTTATTTTATGAACTGAATATTTCAGGCATACTAAGAGCATATTATGGTTAACTTCGTTAATGACATATTCGTTTACTCTACATCAGAGGAGGAGAATGTGTAGAATATGATGACTGCCCTCGATTTACACCCAGTGCACTATTTCCATGGTAAGCTCTTGAAGTGCTAGTTCTATATCGTGGATGTTTAATTTCAAGTACATTTATTTTCTGAACATGGGTTATATGTGGAATCAAAAAATATTGATACACTAGTTGGTTGTGATGCATCCAAGAGTGTGTCAGAGGTGAAATATTTTCTTGGCTTGGTATGGTACTATAGGAGGATCATGGATGCATTCTCCAAGATTTCAACCCGTTTGAACTCCCTAACATGGAAATTACATCATTTTACGTGGACCAAGTAGCTTCAAAGGGCATTCGAGGAGATAAAGTTGAGGTAGAAAAGTGATCGTATACTGAGAATACCAAAGGAGGTTGTGGAGTATATAGTGTATTGTGATGCCTCTGGAGTTAGAATTGGTTACATGTTGATTCATAGGCTAAAATTTATCACATATGGTTTAATGAAATTGAGACCCCGTGATTATAACTATATAACTCACAACCTGTTGTTGGCAGTAGTTGTATTCTCTTTAGAGATTTAGAGGTACTATATTCTGGGAGAGTGCTTTATTTTTTACTCAGACCATCATAGTCTTAGGTATATATTAACAAATAACATATTTCTAGATGAGATAGATTAATTTTTTGAAGTTCTAATTAGACTATGACTTTAAGATAGTCTATACTACTAAGAAGAATAATGTTGTGGAATACTCCCTTAACATGAAGTTTCATTGTCATTTAGTGGAGGAGGTTTTTGAGTAGTTGGCTTCTATGAAATTAATCATGGCGGAGGAGAGGGGTACATATTTTATACATTTAATGGTGTTGAATCCACTAACACTCTATCATATGATGGAGGATCAGATGTGAGACATCGACTATGAGGTCCTTTATGATTAGACATCTTTAAAAGAATCACTAGATGGGTTTTCTAAATGAGGGAAACATATCTTCCCTTTAAAGGGATGGAAGTGTTTCCATACATGATATGAGATTATGTGATATGTTCATTTCACACTTCTCTATTGGTTGTAAATCCCATAGTGGATGAGATTTACAAGGACCTGTACTTGTAGTTTTGGTGGGTTTGCATGAGGTGTAGCATGGACCAGTTAATATCTCATTGTCCAACATGTTATTACGTGAAGGTTGAGTACCAAGTATAAATAAGTTTTGCATAGCCTTTTAATATGCTAAAGTGGAAATGAGATTTTATGTCTATAGACTTTGTGACAGTGCTTCAACTAACATCAAGAGGCCACAGTTCTATCTGGGTAATTATTGACCAACTCATATATTTGGAACAATTCCTTTCCATTGGGGATCAAATTTTGGTAGAGATTCTAGAATAGTTTTATTTGTGGGAGATCATCTGAATCCATGGGGTATCCTCAAAGATTATTTTTGTCTATGATGAATAGTTCACATAATGGTTGTAGAGAGGCCTTCCAGAGTCATTCAGGTCCCAGTTGGGGATGAGTACGGTGTTTCACTCCTATATGGATAGGTAGACCAAGTACATTATCTAGGTGCTGAGTAGTGATATGCTGAGAGATTGGGTTTTAATTTTTTTATAGCGCTCGAAGGTTCACATTCAATTGGTTTAGTTTTCTTATAATAACAATTATCACTCCATGATCGACATGGAACCTTTCAAAGCCTTATATGGGAAACCCTACAGTTCCCCCTTTGTTTGGACTATGATTGATGTGGAATCTATTATTGGACTATAGATGGTATACGCAATGAATGAAAAAGATTAGATGATCCAAAATCATATGAGAACAACCCAGAGTAGATATAAGTCTTATGTAGATCAACATCATAAGTCCTTAGAGTTCGAGTAGGGAGGACATGTTTTCTAAATTCTATCCCCTTGATAAGGATTATAGAGGTTTGCATGAGAAGTAACTCTATCCTTCAAGTTCATCAGGATATTAAAGATATTATAAATTGTTGGTGAGGTTTCTTTCCACCTAACCTTACCACCACTGCTGGAGTTGGTGCATGTCATCTTCCATGTGTCACAGTTGAGAAGATACATAGATAATACTACCCACGTCATTAACTGGGGTGAGCTTGGAATCAAAGATATATCTACCTATAGGGATCACCCAGTGGTGATTGAGGACCGATGGGAGAGGATCCTTTGAAGATATAATATTCCCTTGGTTCACGTGTTGTGGCAGCATGATGGCATGTAAGAGACCTCCAAGGATAGGGAGATCATGATGTGGTCACAGTATCCCCACTTTTTTGTTTATCTTTTGATTTTTGGGGATGAAAATAATTGAATGCGGAATAATTTAGGGACCATATTTCTACCTTTTAAGACTTTTAAATATATTAAGAAATTTTTCCATATCTAGGTGCTAAGACGGAGTAATAATTCAACACTCGGTGATCCCAGAATTTATATTATAAAAATTTAAATATATCAAAATCATGAACATGTAGATTTTCAGAAATAATAGAATAACTTGTGAATGGATCCTTGGATCATAAATATGATACCATGTTTCATTAAAGAATATGGGTTTTACCCTAGGCATGACCTATGGTTGGTCAAAATTGGGTTATTAGTTAATTCATACATTGGAAGTGAATTTAAATGAAATAAATTAATTAAATAATTTATTATATATTAAATTCCCAACTAAACTAACATACTATATTTAAACGGTGTTATTGTGTTTCATTAGGGTTACCAACATAACTGAGTGATCTCTCAGAGGAGGAGTTTCAACATTCTTCATTGGAGGAATGCATAAGAAGATGATGATAAATCTAATCGAGGTAGATCAGCTAGTTGCAAACTTATCAGTTCTATTACATCACTGGATAATGTTTTCTTTACCAATGATCAATCCATAATTAAAGTGGGTTTATTAAATTTTGGATTCCAACAATGATTAAAAAATTTTAACATGGATTTTATCATATTATTAACTATGATAATTTTTATTTGCAAGAGCCCGATACTTTATTAATTATATTGATCTAGTAAAAGTATTTTCTTTTTGAACATTCTATCGACACTGGTAATACCTGATTTCTGATCATTGGTCAAGAATTATTGGACGATGATATATTCACATTTTAAAGGTGCTTCATCTGCCCCCCCCCCCCCCCCACCCACAAGGTTCATTGTGTTCTTCATCGTTGGCCTACGGGGTCATAGATAACATTTTTCAAGGTAGTTCGAGCATGATTATACCACAGAATTCATGGAAATTGTGAAAATCATGTATGGAATGGGGAGTTGATGATGGATCAGGATGCATCATAGGGTGTGTGTTATGACCCACTGATCATGGATCTGAAGCAGTGACGGGTCATGTAGGAAATGAATGGTGATGCTTTAGGTGGCATGCAGGCTTATTAAGAATGAATAGAATCCATTTTTTGGATACCTAAGGCTATGAAAGTATGGAAACAGGTGACCCAAAATAATTTTGGGAGATCATTAGGTGTGATTCAGGTTAGGGAGACTAGATCTAGTGAATGTGTTTAGAATATTGACTTTCTATGGAAAACATTACTACATGGAATGTACTGGGATGAACACATGCCAGGTAGCCTCCCTACTTGTTGTAGCTGTTGGGTTTTAGGGAAGATAAGAATCAAAAATCATGTGTATGGGACCACATACCATGTGACCCTCCTTAGGTGGCAAGGTAGTATGCTTGATGCACATGGTTAGGACCCTGTGAGGGATGACACGCCATGTAATCTGGGTGTACATTAGTATAGGCTAGTATCTGAACATGGCTAGGTATGCGGTTAGCTACAAATGCATGACTAGACAGACATAGGTACATATAGGAGCTCACGGGATGTCCCTGGGTGCCTGAGACATCCATGTGGGCCCATACATTCCATGTATAGTGATATTGTCTCCCATCCATGTCTATATGAGAACACATCTTGGTAGTGGAGCAAGACTACACCCCATGTGGACCCCATACATGCCATGTACCCCTATGAGAAACTTACACCTTGTGTATATCCTTCCTTTGGACATAGATTTTGGCTCGTGTGTATCCTATCCTGGGTTTTTTACCACTTATAACATTGTTTCATACTTTGTGGTGGATTTTGAGATACAGTGTGGACTGTTCCATGAATGACGCTTCATTAAGAAATTCTTAATGATGGTAGTGATCAAGAAAGATGATCATTGAGAGGACAAGGTTGGATACACATTTTTTCATTAGGTTGATGGTCCCCTGTACTCCTTACCCTTGTTTGAGTGGCACCCCCTGACTCACTAGGGCAAGGGACCTCTACCTTCTGAGAGGAACTGTCTGATGTGCTAGGGTGTGGGTCATCTATCTACTGATTGGATCCCCACAAATGTGCTAGGGTTTGGGTCCACAACATTCTAATTAGAACCCCCCCTAACACACTAGAGTGTGGTTCCTTTATCCACGTTTACGAAGTAAAACCCCCAGACATACTAGGGCATGGGCCCTCTATCTACTTAGTGTCACTGCCTGACACAAAAGGGTGTGGGCCCTCTTTTTACTGATTGGAACCCATGTGAAACACTAGGTAATAGATCCTATATTTTGGATTATTCCCCCTAGAATGTGTAGAATAGTGGAAAGGTTTGGTTCCTCTATCAAGATACCTTGATGGTTACATGATATGTTAGACATTAGATATGGACCCTTTGAAGTTATTGGAAAACTCATCGACCAGGGCTGGATTGTGAGGTAGATATCCACTTTCTATCTCATTTAGTTTTATTTTATGAGTATATATATATTTATATTTATTTTGGATTTTTTACCTCTTTTATTGGGTTGATCTGACTACTCTATCATATCTTCTGTTGCTCCCCCCCCCCCCCTTCAGTTTCAGGGTTTCGTACTTGGTATGTATACACTCACCTATATACGATATTTTCTGACACGTATCATGTCTTATGAAAATTAGGAATAGATTGGATGTGACTTCAATACTACATAAAGATACTTGGGTACATATACTTCACACAGTGGTTGGGCTTGGTGATCAAGAGTTAGGCCCAATCAACATTTTTTTATTCATGTTGTTGTCAGGTTGGGACTTCATTTCTGATTGGTTTTTTATTTTGACACTTTTTAATTTGGTTTTATTCTATCACACTCTAATGTATTCCCTTGAGTTTATTGAATTCATGGTTTTACTCTAGATTTCACATCCCTATTTATTTTTCCTCTAAACTATTTCATGGAGACATTTGGGTGCATGAAAACAGGTACATTAGGAATGAGCTCTCATTTTATGTTATTCTTTATCCATGCTTTTCTCCAACCCCTATCCTATGTATTAATTCTTGGGGTTGTTGTATATCAACCTTATATCTTCTAGATAGGCCTTGGTGGGTTGGGTCATTACACTATTCTCTACATTTAAGGAGTATCCATCCATATCATAAGACCAATAATGGTCTCAATGTTTTCATATTGACATGATGGTACATCTACTATGCACATATCAAATCTTAAGAAGCATAAAAATTATGTAGGGACAACACCCCATTATCACAACATCTCAATCTTGAATTAATTTCATCCCCATAGTAGACATCTCACCACAACATGTACCACTAGCTCAGCAATTATGATACCTCAACTTGTACCACTATCTTCGAATTCACCACATTCCACCTCATCGATACCTACCTATGTGAATGTATAATAAAAAACATTCTATATCATAGAACTCATATTCATTTTATCTAAAAGCCATTATTCATTAGTCTAGTACCCATAATCCCCCACAAAAGAGTCAACCAATCACCCTTGATCATCCTATTCTCTGAATACCATCCACAGTGCTTCCACAATCGATGCAACATCCACAACAAAGCACAATAAAGAAAACACAAACACAATGTATCAAGTAATTGTTCTCACAACAACACAGTCACCCATATTCACATAAGTTCTGCATAGGTATCTTGGGATACTCGCATGAATAATCAAACCATAATATATAATTCCATACAATGGATCTAAATGATAAGGAATTTCTACCTCAAGCATGTCAATTCCAATTAGTAATAGCAACCAAGATTCATCACCTGAAAAAAGATCCCCCACTAAGGATCCCTAAAACCAATCCCAAATCCTCACAAAAGGGATTATAGAATAAGATTCAATAAGAATAACAATCTAAGGTCTATAATTCGATGAGTATTACTCAATGAAATCCACCGCCAATGGTAGTTATATATCAATGGATATATATATATATATATACTCTAATACTTCATGGATATTAGAATTCTCCATTAGATCATATCAGAATATGTAGATCTGGAAAAGAAACTTAGATATATGATTCATCCCACGACAAAGGGGAAATATCCTACAGGATCAAGAAGAAAATGGAACAATTATCACATTCCATGAATTCAAATGAACCAAATCCTATTAATTCACTAAAATTAGAGTTTTAAGGGAGGATAATTGCTAAAAAAGACCACTGGAATTCTTAGGTGTGAGATACATATGAATAAGAGGAATAATTTGGGGTTTCTATTAGGTTTTTTATTGAAAAACAAACTTTATGGATTAATTAAATCACATCACATTGTTCGGTTACATGGTGTACCAAATTTTATGCCCATCATGCAAGGATTACAACCTCTTATGAAACCCCATAAGATTTAGAAAACTATTTTCCAATATTGTATTTTTTTCACTTCCCCATATCAAATGGTGTTTGGGGGAAATTCACACAGTTATCTCTAATCATGCGCTAACTATGCACTAACTTTATTCCTTCTTTAACAATGTACATAGTTTCTTGGGGTGAAAAACATGGTTCCCCCTTACAATTAACCAACAATGCACCACCTTAATGGCCTCAAACCCCCTCTAATTCCAACCAAAATCATCATGAGACATCACTCAAGAAAATCATAACTCAAAAACCCGCAAATAAGGGCAGAATTTAAGGTGTGAGATGCCAAATAATTCTGGTTAATTACCTTATCCAAGTCAATATAATTATATTAACTCATTTAGTATGTCACTTAAATTTATATTTGGAGTTCTATGTCCATGGTATTCTAGCTTATTGAAGTTCAATATTCATAGTAACTTAATGTTTGGTTATTATGGAATTTTATTTCATCATAATTTTAAAGTTCATATATAATTAATAGTATATTATTATAGAGTTATAATATTCATTTTAATAATTTTATAATTTTAAGAAAAATCCAGTATCATTATTTTATATTATCATAAATTAATGATTCTGTAAATTTTAAATTTATACTATAAAATTATTATGTTACTATTTATCTCATGTGTGGTTATACTAACAAGTGAGGGTGAACATATACTTATATTAATATAATAACACACTATGCATAGTGATTTCCCACAAAAGTAAATTTAGTAAATTGAAAAATAAAAATTAAAAAAATATTAAATGATTTTTTTAAAATTACTATGGGATGATTTTATCTATTCACAATTATATATGATTATGTGAGTATATATCCTTTATGGGAAATAATTATGATTCTATATAGATTCAAAATAATGTTATATGAATATTAATACCCCATCCATCTATAGCATGTATAACCCAGAATTTCCATATAAAAGGAAATTAAAGTAAAAGAATAAAATCAATGAAAGTATAATAGAAAATGAAACATAATTAGATGTTTTTAAATAATAAATTTATTATTTCTGTGTTTTTTTTATGAATTAAAATTTAGGAATAAACAATATTTATGGATATAATGGATGTTACAATAAAAAATTAACCTCACAATAATAATGATATTGAAATAAAATTATGATGGAAAAGGAAATATAAATCACACCTTCATAAGTCTTTAAAATTGAAAATTTTTATTGAGTTATTAGGTAGGGAAATGACATTAGAAGAGTGTTATGAATAAAAAGATAGATATTTAGAAATTAAAAATGGATATAAAATAATAGAAAACATTCTATCATTGTAATGTTTTATGAAGAGGGGAAAACTCCCCTATTTATAAATTTTTTTAGGTTAATCTTGTTATTTGGGTCTAAAAATATGTATAAAATTTTTCAATTACATTCTAAACATTTAATCCATTTAATAGTCATAAATATCATCTCAAATAACCTTTTAATAATAATAGTTTTTTATAAATACCTTCTTACTCCAAATTAAAGTAATAATATTTGAATTTTTTAATGTTTCTTAAGTTTGGGGTCAACATTACACAAGAATTTGGGTAATTATATGTTTAAGTAATTTTAAAAGTTAATCATTTACATTAATATGATTAATTAGTAATATATATATATATATACATAAAATAATCTAATGTTTCTCATAATTATTCTGACATAACACAAGAACCATCCTTTTATACTTTTCTCATGTTACACAAACATTTAATTATCATTATAATTATCCGAACATGTAAAATATTTTTTATTATTTGAATATTGTTTTTATGTTAATTTTCGAATCAAAATTTTTATATCATGTTTCATATCTTGATAAATTGTACCATAATTTTATAGATACATATATAATAACAGGTGGTAAAATTCAATTTGAGCTTAAACTAATATTTGTAAAATAAATTAAAATTCAAATGTATCACCCAACATATAACCAAATTTAATATTTCTATTTGATTTGATATTCAATTTTTTAATCCTTAGAAACATAAATTATAATAAAAATATAATTTATTTGATTTGAAAAAATTATTAAGACAAACATATGATTATACATCACTTTTTATATTCATAAAGGTAGATTACATACACCACAACAGAACATAATGTAAAAAAGAAAATATAGTAAACATACAGGTCTGGGGACTTGACTTCACGATCGGCCCCTCACCTAACCAAAACCCAAACCACCACACCACCAATGATGGGGAATATCAATTTTACTGTTTACTATTATACCATGTTATTAGTAAATAATTTCCACCTAATATTGAAATGTTGATTTAAATATGGAATTCATTTTTTTAGAATAAATATATTTATATGAGAAAAATTTAGGATTATAATAATTTATTAAAAATAATATTTTTTGAACAACAAAAATTTCTTTTCAAATGATAATGTATATTATTATTTCCTACCATGTCATAATTATTTATTATAATAATCATTATCATGAATATAATTAAAAATACATAAATATAAATCCAAATATATTAATGTCTAATTATTACAAAAATTACTTATATTTGTTAAATATAAGAAATCCAAATGAGAGACATTATTTATCTTCTAAATAATATATCTTTTATACCATGAAATAAACATAAATATTTTTTAAAATTAAAATGATTTTATAATTTTATATATAATAAATACTTAATTGATTATATAATGTATGTTTTACTTTTTATTCCATTGATCATATATTGGATTTACCATCTGTTATATAAATAAAACTCTCAATGGTCATATAACAGCCACTCCCAATTTCTACTTATATGAATTTACACTATTAATCGTTATTATTTTCATAACATAAACTAATTTGTTTATTTTTAGAATTCCTATGACAAAAAAATTTATACTCCTCTCCCACACCTTTGTCTTACTATGTCTTATATTCATCCATGGATGCATACTGTCATAATTACAATTTATTTCTTTCACTTTGCTGTTTATGTTTTTCTCTTATATATATTACCCTTAAATTTGATTAATAAATTTTATTTGTGTATTATCCTATCATAAAATATTATTTGGGTGATCTATTCCACATTCTCAACTATGATGAAAAAACTATTCATATCTCCATATTCATACTTAATAATAATAACAACACATCTAAAAAATTAGTTAAGGACACAATATAAATATTCTTTATAATATGTGGGTTCCTCATTCTCCCCTTCCCCATAATAAAATTTTTTTCACACAATTTACACTTTTTTCTAAAGAAGTTATGTCATGATAATAACCATTAAAAATATTATAAAACCATAAGCAGATCTCAAGACCACTAATTCATATTTATATTTATAATAAATGAAATCATAAAATGGTGGATTCCATGGTTGTTAGGGTTTCCCCTATCTCAAAAAATGGGGGCTCATTATTGTTTCCCTCAACTAACTTTAAAAGTGTTTATTGGAAAATTACAAAAACAAACTAGAAGGAATATTCCAAAAAAACTATTATACCTATCTTAGAAAAAATTTAATCACCTTTACACCAAATAACTTATTAACCTATAATATTATCTAAGAATCTTAACATATATTCTCTGACCAACATATTTACCCTTGATATTATCAAAACCATTTCAATTATACTCATCCAACTACATACAAACCACTAAAGTGATCTAAAACATGCTTCGATACCAAATAAAATAAGCTAATATATTAATATGTCAAAATCACTTGTTTTTTAAAAAAAATTACAACTCTTATAATCATAATATTTTAGGTTTTTAAACATAAAGAAATAAGAAGGTTAACTCTTAATAATATATTGAGAAAAATAACATTTTTATACAAAAAATATATCCATTTATTTCCTAATACAAATAATTTTCACTCACTTATGTAAATTCCTAAAACAATAAATTGAATTCGTAATCATTCCTACTCATTAATAAACCAGATAAATGTCATAATAAAATATGGAATAATCATATAATTCAATTAAAGGGTAAAATGAATTGAAAATACTAGAATGTCTTAGAAAAACATGAAAAATCTTGATTTTGAATATGGTTCATATAAAAGGAAGAAAAGGATGCACTAAACTCATTTGAGATCATAAAAAAATTATATTCAATCCTTAAATCAATTGAATAATCATGATAACTTTTTTATCATTGCAATTTAATCCAGATATTATCATAAAAATAACTCATATGTAAGTATGGAAACAATAGTATAATCATGAAAGATTTATGGAACATCATTTTAATATCACCTATAATCATTTATAATATAGTTAAAAAAAATATTGTCCCCACACAACTTCTATGAAGAATAAATCATCATTCAATGAATTTGGGAACAATATAATATCATTTCCTACCATCATCTTATACAAGATCTAATAATTATTAGATGAATAAAACCCATTAAAATTCATTTTAATATATATACATAGTGTTAAATTTGAACCCAAATATTAAAATGGAATGGGTTGACCAATTATTTTAGAATAAAATAATCTTTAAGCATTCTTGTACTATTTTAATTGTCAATAAAGATGGGAAGACATCTAGAGAGGTTCAATTAGTCAAAAAGAACTAGTATCATAGTGATTGGAGAAGTTTTGGATGTATCTTAGTATTTTATTTCTATAGGGAAGATATCATGTCATAGTACCTTGCATTATTCCAAATAATTTTTTCCTCATTTAAGTGTTGAATCATTTTTGAGGGATATTGTCATAATGTTTGAATGATGGTATTTCAAAATATTTAGAGTTTTGAGACATATTTCACTACATAAGAAGTAATTATTCTTCAATGGGTTTCTTGTAAGATTAAATAATTATTTATTAAAGAGTTATTTCATTTCTCTAGTTATATTCATTCCATATAGATATACAAAATGTTAAAAAATATATGTTAGATAAGTTTAATAATACATAGGAATAATTCAAACGTGTACAATATTAAATGCTAATAGATCATGTTGAAATTGTATTTTTAGCACTATAATCATCATAAACTAGATTAACCTTGTCTATAGGTGATGGTTGAGGACAGTGTTTCACTCTATTAGGTTAAATCCATGGAAAATAAATGTTTTTTTAAATTATGAGTGGAAATCTTGTTGATGTGGGAATGAATAAATTGTGATGTTGTCAGAGATGATATCTAGAGATCTTCCTAGAATATTTTTTCTACTCCATGTAAATAGTCTCACATCGTGAAGGGTTAATTCAATGATATTTCCTATTATTTAACCTTGCTTGGAATATTTGATTCCAATACAAGAAAATAAGAAGAGAAGTGTGTTGGTCTATGAAGGATTTTTTTCATATCATGGTGATGTCAAAATTGGTAGTAACATAAATATGAGTTTTTGAGTGAATAAATGAATCATATTGTGATTCAATGGATCACAATAAAATCATTTCATGTTAAGAAGAATGTATAGAATTTAATGTTTCTATATTTTAGGTATTTTTTATGAATCAAATTATGAAAGGCTGACTTGAAATTGAGGATATTTTTTAGATAATTTTTTCAATACAAATCAAGGATATTTGAAGATAAATTATAGTGGAAACATAGATATTATCTCAATATTGAATATATTTATTTCTATACCAAATAGAAAAATTGAGTCATTAATTTATAAAATATAATTGTGGGTAAATTCTATATCAATTATAGAAATTAATGATTGAAAAATAGGGAAATATAGATGTGTATCTCACTATATGGTCATGTATTATCATCATGTAGATCAAGGAGGGTTTTATTGATACCCCATCAATGGTGTAATTTCATTCTTAGTTCATAATATCATAATGGATTTTATTAGTGGATCAGTGATCATAATGGGTGATTGAGAGAAATGATTTCTCAACTTTTTGATGGTTATAAAACTAGAGGGTAAGTGTGGATTCTATGAATTGTAAATAATAAATAAGTGTTCTTATTTAATTTATTATATCAGTACATTTCCATTATATTAACTTTATATAGTTTCCATTATGATCTAAATAATTCAAAATTTACTACATATCTCTTTGCGAGATTTACCAATCAATTTTTTTAGAGCGGTAATTTTTCATACTAACGGTGCAAAAAAGATAGATGGTGAGGGATGTTTGAAAAGATTAGCAAAGCCTAATTCACCCATAGGTTATTTACATTGTCCAAGAGAAAAAAGTGGTAATGTAATATTATATTTTAATGTAAACTGTTTCTTGGAATCTATAGTATTTTTAACCAATAACAAGAGAATTATGATCATCTATGAAAATAATTTTCAATTATAGAGGAATTATATTCAATAATATTTAAAATGATTGATAATGAATATTTATATTAAATCCATACATGGTATCTTAGTTATCATGTAAAGTAGATATTTCTCATTGAAATATAAATGGGATATTGATATAAATGATAAAGGATTCAAAGTGTTAGGAGGATTTTTTTTCCAACATAATCTATGTGAAGGTGATGTCATGTAAATCATCACCAACCATGTAGGAAAAACTGGTCAACATCTAGGAAGGATAGTCCAATGTACATGCATCTAAATTGTAGGTTTTAAGGAATATATACATGGATATGATAATGGTCTTGAATGAATATGTTGATAAATTCTTTAATCTTTTTAATGTTATTATGGATGGCATACGTAGAAATTTAGAAACCATTAATGGTTTCGAAATAATAAATAGGATCCAAATAATATTTTCATAATTATACAATGAAAAGGGCCCATTTCATGAAGATATTGATTTAATGGAAGCCACACTATATAGTCTTCAATTCACTCTCATTGTATATAAGTTAAAGACAAAATGAGAATAGGTCATAGAAAAGAAGAACTCTTAGGAATTAGTGTTAAAGTAAATGATGAAACTCAAATTAGTATGATCACCAAGATAGCGAATTTGATGATTTTTTGTTTTTTATTTTCCAAAATTTTAAAAGAGGAAATGTAATATTCTAATTAACAATTTTACTCACTTTTATTAGGTTTATAATGTTTAAACACCTCACTGTAATGTGTCCCAAGAATTTATGTGATGGTGATGGAGATGAATAATTCAAAATGAAATATTCTAAATATTTAATTGTAAAGTGGTTGTTTAAAGATAAATTTTTTAAAAATAAATATTTTATTTCATTAGAGGATACAAGTTCAAAATATATAGAGGTGGAAGAAATTGAGGACTGTAAAGAAATCAAAAAATAATTTCATATGGTTATCATAAAAAACAAGAACCTAATGATATAAATAGTGAAAAAAATATTTTTGGTAAAATTAGTTCTAAAATTTGAAATATATGATTAACTTGAAGAAAATTATGTTTTTATGTCCATGAAAAATAATTCTAATGGTGTAGTATTTGATTATAAGTTTTATTACAGTTTCATGAGGAATAAAAGACATAATGGAAGGACGGAATTTAATGGATCAAATCAGGAAATATAGAAAACTCAATGAAGTAATTTGAGTGAAAAATAAAAATGAAATTAAAATCCCAAATAATTTATGGATGGTCTAAAATAGTAAAGTAAGTAATCAAATAGATAAAAGATATTGAATTATAGATTTTTTATTTATGATTAAAAATTTAAGGGATATTATAGGACTCTGACTCCTGGTACGACATTGAGAAATTGGAATGTACAATATATAGATACTGTGTAGTAAACATGGTATTCTAAATGATAATTTTTAATGTTCCCCATAAATTTTTTATTTTTAGAATTAAGTAAATGTTGAAGTGGGGCTTGAATGCAAGTAAAAAGGTAGTGATAGTTGATGCAAATTTGAATTCACCCAAAACATGAATGAATATTGACTTGTGTGACTCATAATAGTCAAGAATGTTTGTTGGATCATTAAAGTGGAAATAAAAAAATATTCCATAAATCATGTCTTATTATTATTGAAAAATGGGACATAATAAATACATGTGTTCTGTACAAAATTTTCATGTTAAGGAATATAATAAACAAAAAGATACTAGAAAAATTGTCACACTAAGTATTTTTGTAAAGGATATGGTTTTTTGTGTTAATATTATGAACAAATATATGTTAGTTAATCATTAAAAAAATAGAGGAGTGTTATAAAAAACTCAAAATAAATTATCAGTTGTTGGAAGCATCATCATGTTTTTGTAAAACATAACACCAATTGTTTTTCCAATCATATGAATTTAATCCACCATTTCCAAAGAAAGAATTAAAAAAATCACCACTGAATGAGATGAATCAGTTTTCATTAAATATAAACGAAAGCAATTATAGCTAAAATATCCCATAAATTTCCTTAAAATTAATTAATGGAGTAGTAATGTGCAATTTTTGAGAGTGGATATACTACTCTTGTGACGGAAAACAAGGATCTTACCAAGGGAATCTATTATGAAAAAAATGTTTCATTATATTTTTAAATTTTAAATGTATAAAAATTATTAGCTCTCATAAATCCAAAATCAGAAGAAAAACATAAGTCATGTGAAATTATTGGTAGTTATATACCTTTGTCCTAATTTTATAAGTGTTATTCAACTATGATACTAGAATATTGAAAATAATTTCACTAAAATGTATTGAATTATCTATGGATGAAATAATATAATTCTAAATTAAATAATGAAAATTAATTGAAATATCTAATTCATTAGTAGAGAATATTATATGTGTTTTATGTCAATGGAATATGGTAAAACTTTATTGACAAAAGGAATGGACCTTTAAGCCAAAAATCCATTTAAAATTTGGTAAAAAATTATAGAGCTAGAGATATCCATAAAACATCATTTGATTATATCCATTTATGTTATTATTGTAAAAAAGGGAAGATTATTTAGAAGGATTATAATCTAAAGGATAGGGAATCATTGATTTTTCTTGAGTTGGTGAACATTTATGTATGTGTTCCAATATCAACTAAATCCGTAGATAGAAAAGGTTTTATGTTTTATTCATATATAATCATATTAAAATGTTTTATTTGATGGTTAACTCTCATTAATACAAATTTTGTAATTATATATATGCTATTGGAGACTGATAGAGAAGATTTTTGGGTTGAGAATTCAAAAAATGAGGATGGGTAATTGAATATAATTTACTAATAATCAGGTGTAATATTATTGGGAAAATCCGGGGAGAAGGCACTATCTTTAGTAAGTAAGGACTCCTCATCAAAATGGTGTTATGAGGAGGAGGAATTAGATCATTAAAAACATATCCTAGATGATCCTCATTAAAAAATATTATAGGATATATTGGGACTTGGCATTAGTCTACATTACAAATAGGTATTTTTTAGGTCCAGAAGAAAAAAAGGAACCTTTTATCACCCTTATTTATAATTAATTTTCCTTTTTTAATATATATTGTGATAAAATAATACTTGGGTTGAGTTTTAAGAGTTCTGGGATGGTTTTAAAAAAAAATTAAGTGTTTATAGAGGTGAAAAGTTTTAGAATAGTTGGATAAATGATGCACCCTCTCTAGGAAACCGTGTAAGGACTCTAATAATCAATAAGTAAGAACATGGTTGCTATAAATTTTGGACAAAACATGTGACTTACCATAAAAATAAGGTGTTTTTGGATAGTATAAATTCTTGTTTGGCACATAGTTTTCCCAAATTCTGTGGCACAACCATTCGTCCTTTTGGGTGCTTTCTAATAAAATATGCATGGTTGGAACATTGTTTCTTAAACATTGTTTCCTAACCATGAAATTTTCAATTAATAATATAAATATTAGTGTTGAAATATATTATTATTCAACAAAATATACTTTTTATCCTTTTATATAATGATCTTGAACTCCTCCCCTCTTCTAGGCGTTCTCGACGGTTCCCCTAGATATAGAAGCTGATTTGGTCATATATGAGTGTGTTGTATCTCTAGAATTAACAAAAAGTCTCTATTTTATCACATTTTATCTAGATATCCCCATCAACTCTAACACCGAATTTTAGATCTAATAATATTTGGATAGTTCTATGATCTATAATGTTTTTTGATTATTTCTTGATTGGATATATTTAACTAACTGAGTTTTGATCTAGGATCCAGAGGTTTTATTGTATTGATTTCCATTTTGGTTAGTCATTTTAGTGTAGGTGGATTATCACTCTTCTATACATATTATAGATCTCTAAGTCTTGGATATAAAATATAAAATTCTTCAATTTAAAATTAAAAATGTGATTATTTCTTATTAAAAACCTCTTGGATTGATAATCAATGAATACTATAAATTTAATGGTTTTTGGAAAATCACTTTGGTTTATGTTTTTTAAATTATGCATTTAGATTATTAAAATAATAATATTAGATTAAATGTATAAAGAAAAGAACTTTTTTTTGTGAATTAAATTCTCATGAGAACATGACATAAATGGTTGGTGTGAGTTAATTTTAATTGGGAATGACCCTAAATAAGGGGTGTGGATTTATACTAGAGGAACCTATAGATTGGCTACCTAGTGACGAAATGGTGGTTTAGTGAGTAACCACTCATGATTTTGGGTTTGTCACCTGTTATTCATGTGTTTGTGAGTAATGTATGGGTTTTTAGGATATTAAATAGAATGAAATTATGAATTATGAAATAATAAATTGTTTTTGTTTTTTTTAAATGTTTTAAATTGATAAAATAATTTTATGATATTCTCATTATTTAAAAATGCATATTTAAATTGTAAACTAACATGTTCATGACCTAATTTAATGTGTTGAAAGATTTTGGAATCATTCCTATGGTGTATTACTACTCACTCCTTGCGTATACACTTTGGTTTTCATGTAGTTGTTCTTCTCTAAGAAATAAGTAAAGGAAATGTATCATATTTATCTAGTGTCACATCATGAGGATATTTTCTCAGGATTTTTAGAGCATTGATCCCACCTTAGTGTTACTACCAAGGGACATATTTTGGTTTTCTTGAGTCACTTTACTATACCTTTTCAATGCTACATTGATATTATTGATTTATTAGTTTGAATTTTTAATGTAGTTTTTATAGTCATGCATCATAAATGTTTGTTTGGTTGTATTATTTTGTTATGTATGGTTGTGTATGTTTTAGAAATAGAAAATTGTCCCATGATGTTTAGGAAATACCTTGAAATTTATCATTAAAATTTGGTGTCATGGGGAAGTCTCCAAAGGTTAGTTACACCTCTAACCCAAGCCAAGCCAATAGGTTGGGTAGGGATGTAATAAATGGTATCAGTCTTGGTCAATCCATCATCATGGGGTGGTAACAGGGAAATACAATGTTTTAACAAAAAACTTATAGAATATAAATAAATAGTTAACATGTTTTTGTTTAACTTCAATTAAACATGGTGGTCCAAGTATAAAAGGTTCGTTATAAACCTATAGTTGTGTTTTTATCTCGTCATTGTGGGTTTAGCTGATAAGGGAATAATTTCTTGCATTAGTACAAAAAATTCCAACTAGGACTGCATTGTTAATATTATGGTTAAATGTTTTAATACATTTTTTATAATTTATGTTTCTTTTAATGATTTGGTATATTTTAGGCCTTCAGTTTCAATTTGATTTATGAAAAAGTAGAGTTTTAATATGTTTATAGAGAAATGAAAATGGTTAGATGATGTTGAAAATTGCTAGAGGGGGAAGTAAAAAATTTGGTTTTACCTGAGTCACATGTGAATCAATAGCCTGTTTAAAGAATCGTCGATGATTTTCAGAATATTGATAATGTAAATTGATATGAAAAACATTGAAAAAAATATAATTTAGGGAAATTACAAAAACAGAATCCAGCAAAAAAAAATTAGGGATTTAGAACCTGAAAATTAAGAACTATGGATTAATTAAACAAATTACATTTGTTTCATTGGAACACCAGCTAATCTAAAGATCAATTGTAGTCAACATGATGAAGGATATTTCATACTAGAGGTAGAATTTATCTATATAAGATAAGGTCGACCAATGCATTATGTGGGAGGAATTTGATGAAATTTCAAATAAAAAATTCTTTCTTCGTACCTTTAGGATAGATTGGATGATAGATTTACTCGTCCTAAAATAAGAAAATATATTGGTCCCAGAATATTCAACTAATTTTATAAACTTAGTTCATTTTTTTCTAGAATAAGTGGATTTTACAACCAAGAAGGAATTTATTTTTTTAATATGGAATACGACCAGAAATTCATACTATGATAATTGTGATATGTATAATTGATTATACCAATATGGTTAATATATTTAAATTGGTGGAAGGTTATATGTATAGAAATTTGATTAGAGGTAGTACAATTATCTCCACAGGAATAGGTGGGTACTCTAATGTTCAGAATAATCATAATAGGGATACCTACTGCTAGGATGGTGGATCATTTGGAAATTAGACCACTGAATCAATGAACTTTCCTCCATCACCCAAAATAAATCATAGAAACTTCCAATGTGGAAAATGAACAGGAGGGATTAAACCCAATGCATGAGGGGCAGAAAAATCCATGTGATGGTGAGATGCTTTCAAGGACCCAAGAAGAAATTTTTAAATTAAATGAAACTTAGATCATCCATGGAAGGTGGGATGGTGATGATTATTATCCAAAGAAACAATCTTATATTCATGTCTTGTCCAAAGGAAAAATAGTTGTTTTGAATGATGAAGGCTTTCAACCCATTCCCCCTAGGAAAGAAATACTGGGGGAGGACTATTCATAAATGAAGCCAACCATGGTAACCAGATCACATGGGCCTCCTGATAATTGTTATGACTTGTTCCGTGATAATGATGTTTCATATTCAGGTTACTTGGACTTTTGAGTTGTTCTCCTTGGTTCTCCATAGCATGAGGGAACGTGTGCTTGTATGACCATGTTTTTTTTTCATGTATTTTATTTAATTTTAATAAAAAGGGTTATGATCAACCTTTCTAGTTTTTCATTCAATGGAAATATCAATTATTATGTTTGATCAGTAAATTTTACATCTCATAATGAATCATTGCATATTTTTAATGGATGTTGTGATATCAACTTTAGAACAGTAGTTCTTTAGAATAAATGATTGGAAATATTTCTTATCAATTAGTTTTAGTCGCATTGGATAATAATGACATAATTAATACTATAAAGTTTCCTAATATAGTGGATTGATATCTATATGTGGTTCCCAATGATTTCATTGGATTTACACCTAAAAGGTAAGTGTAAATTTTTATTGATATCCTTATAAAAAAATAATATTTCACTTCCATAATATATAATGGAACCTACCAGATTTAAATATTTGGATATCCAATTGGAATATTTCGAAATTAATGGTTTCATAATACTAAGTACATCACCTAGGACTACTATAGTTCTTTTTGTCAAGAACGTAGATGGTTTGTTACAGCTCTGTGTTGATTATCATATTATAAATCATGTTAAGATAATTAATATATATCCACTACCTCACATTGATGAATTTTTTCATTCATTGTAGTACTCTTTAAGGTTCATAAAATATTGTTCTATGTTATCACTAAATTAATGTTAGGAAAGATTATATATTGAAGTCATTATTAAAAAGTTGTTTTGTTCCTTATGATTACGTAGTCGTTCCCTTCAACCTTATGAATACTCCCTCAGTTTTCTTGAAATTGATTAATTGTGTATTTTATAGGTAACTATAATCATTCATTTTGGTGTTTTTAGATGATAATACGCTGTCTTATTGAACTCAAAAAGAACATGAAGACCTTTTAGATATTTTAGGGAAACTTATTAGAGCACTAATTATATGAAAAACTATCTAAATATTATTTTATGAAAAATGAATTTAGTTTTCATGGCCATGCAATTTATGAGAAAGGGGTATCAGTAGATCATAAAAAATATAAAAAATGGTTTCTTTTCAACCACAAAATAACTTATTTTAGATACGTAGATTTATAGGCTTATTGGGATACTATCATAACTTCATTCCGGACATCTCATGACTCACATCTCCTAAAATAGTACTCATGAAAAAATTTCTTCCATTATATTGGTGTGAGTATTTTCAAAAAACCTTTTCATATCTTAAATTGAGGCTCAAATCCACACCAATTATTATCTTTCTAGAATATGGGAATGGATATGTGGATTATTGGGGTGCCACTATATCTTGAATCAGTTGAGTTCTCATAAAATGAGACCATGTGGGAGCTTATTGAACAAGAAAATTAAAAATTGATGAAAATAGTTATATGCTCCATGATTTAGAATTTTTTTTTGGTAGTGTATGTTTTGGAACCATGATTCCTTAATCTCCTTGGTGATAAATTCATCATGTTCATGGAATACAAAATCTTTAAACAAATATCTTCATAAATAGATTTAATCTTTATAAAAATAAAATGGATGGAATATCTCCAAATGTTTGACTTTGTCTTGGTTTATACACCAATAAAAATGAATTCTATGGAAGATTCTTTGAGCTATCAATCATATAATCAATTAGTTAAAAAAATTCTTGATTATTGGTAATTTATGGACATGATTTTTTATGTTCATTTTGATTTCATTAATGAAAATTAATTCATATTTTTCCTTCCAATGACTCTCATACCAAATTTTATAGAGTGATTCAGGGATGCTCAAAGAATGAATCCTGATTTGATACCATTACATCAAAACCCGATGGTGGGAGACCATTTATATATGGAAATGGGATAGGGAATATATGTTTATTTGTATAGATCATATTTTTTTAATTTCTTTTCTAAAAAAAATTTCAGAATCCCACCACTCAAAATGGGGTTTTCACCAAGTAATTCAGAAAATGATAAGGTGTTACAAACTCATTTTTGGTGGTCGAGCATAAAAATGAATGTATAAGAGTATATATTCAGATGATTAACTTCTTAACATCCCAATTAATTTCACAAATGTTTTTATGGAATGTTGCAATATTTTCATATCCCTATATGGAAATGGGAGCACATAACATTTCATAAACATGACACTCTATGGATGATCTTGGACTCGATAATTTCATCTCACTTTATCCCTATTTATGAATCCATTATGATGGAATACATAAAAATTATCTATATTTATGAATTCATAAAGTTAACTTTAATACTAGTTTCAATCATATTCTACTAAGATATCCATTTTACCTTTCAGACTTTTCAATCTCTGGAGTAAGTTTAGTGTACCTATTTGACATTGATAAAGGCTTGTTATACTCAAATCGAAGAATAATTAGAATAGATTATTCAAATATTAGAATAAATTCTCTGATATTTTGTTATAGATTTAATTGGATCATGGTATTATTATATTATATTATTTTAGTTCTTGAACAATAATAGTTCTCAGGCCTCAATAAATCAGGATTATTTTGAATCATTGTATGGTGGTACTTGTCATCCATCCCTTTTTCAGGTAAAGACTTGGGAAGCACCATTGTTGTGACCCAGACTTGTTCAAGAGATGACTGAGAAAATTTATAGGATTATAAAAAGTATGCAAATGGAATAAATCCAATAAAAATATTATATGGATTGTTTGCATTATCCATTATCGTTTGATGTGGGAGATCATGTATTCTTGAGTCTCTCCAAGGATATGTCATCTATGTTTGGGTAAGTTAAGTAAATTTTATCCTCAATACATAAAACCTTTTAAAATATATTAATGGCATGGTGATTTGGATTATCAGTTTTATTTAACACCATTGTTTTCTCCATTAATAATTCATTTCATGTGTTTCCACTGAAAATGTACCAACCAGATGTGGACCATCGGATTCAATGGTACCACGATGATCTTTCACCCATACTACTTTGCAACACATGTAGATACTGATTTTTGTTAAACAATATTAATTGATACATAGAAATAGTATCGTTTTAGGTCAATTTTTCTGTTATCATGGTCAGATTTGGGAAGAAACATTGGAATGACATGTGACTTATGCTTGAACCAATTTCTAGACAACTTACAAAACACTATATATCTCTCGGTTTTAAGGGATATAACTTCTAATGTTTTAAAATATGTAAAAATGCATATTTTATATAATTTTCTATTCTATTATTTATTTTGAAACTATATAATATTTGGGTTGAGTTTTTGGAGTTTCTTGATGGCTTTAGCATGTTTTGGAAGCATTTGTGGAGGCACACAGTTTGAACATGGTTACAGGAAACCATGAACCATCTCCATGAAACTATGAAAGGTACTCTATGAGTCACTAGGAAGACAGACATTCTGTACATGATTTGAAAAAACTTTTTAACTAATAATGAAAATTTGGGGTTTTGGGATTGTACCAATTCACAATTTGGGCACTATTTGTATAAACATTGTGGTATAACCATGCATCCCCTAGATTTTGTCTAGTTTCATATGCATAGTTGTCACATGGTTTGAGAAACCATGTGTCATAACCATACGATGTGTAACTAATGCTCCAAAAATTATATTTTAACTCATTTTTTATTCTTGAAACACTATTTCTTCTCCCTTCCTCTCATGATCTAGAAATCCTCTCCTATCATGGGAATTATTGGTGGTTACCTTTGATCTTGAAGCTATTTTTTAAGGATATAAGTGTGTTGAATCTCCAAAAATAATTCTAATTCACTACTTTGGTTTCGAATTTTGAGGTACATGACATCTATCTCTTCTACACTTATTCTAAAACTATAAAACTTGGATATAAAATTTTCTAATGCTTTATTTAAAAATAACATTTGATGATTTCTTATTGGAAACCCCTTGGCTAGATTATTTTGGAATCATGAAAATTTAATGGTTTACCAAAAACCCATTTTTTATAGTTTTGGAATTATGGTTTTGGTTTAATAAAATATATATGTTTAATTAAATTTTAAAAGAGAATAATTATTTTATGTGAAATGAATTTTAATGGGAACATGTAATAACTGGTTGGTGTGAGTTCATTTTCATTGGACATGTCCATGAATAAGGGGTGTGGTGGCATACAGGAGGTTCTTGGAGACTATTCACTGAGTGAGACTTAGTGGATCGGTGAGTAACTAATCATAATTATGGGAATGTCACTTGGAATGCATGTGTGGGTGAGTAATGGATGTTATTTTGGTATTACAAGTGAAATGAAATTATAAATGATAAAATGATAAATTGTTTTAATTTTTAATTTTATGTTTTTTAACTGGATAATTTTTTTTGTGGTTCCTCTATTTAAAAATAAGTTTTAAAATTGTGAGAAAAATTGTTCTTTTCCTAGTGGCATGCTAGGGAATATTTTGGTAGATTTATTTCTTGTTATTATTAGTTAACCCCTACATATCAACTTTGGTGTACATGAAAACATCTTTTAATATCACAAAAATAAAGGAAAGGTCTCATATTTCTCCGATAGATCATCATGATTCTATTTTCCCTAAATTTATTGAGCTTGGAGATTATTTCTTGGATTCATTGTAGTGATTCCGTATAAAATCCTTAAAAAATTCTCTATAATGAAAATACGTGTTTCCCTTCTTCTCCTCATTTCTTTGTGTTAGTACATGTTTTGGTAAATGTTTTTTTGGATTTGAGTGTTTTTAGAATCTTAAGTGTGTTTTTGGTGAGTTTCATAGCCAAAGCCGGTGGTGCTAGGATGTAGTCCTCATGACCACACCATTGGGGAGTTGGATGTGTCAAAATGTTGTGGTTTCACCATTATGGTGCGGTGTAATAATGTTCATTCCATAAGTCCAAGGGATACACAGTGGTGATCTCGGCTTATGGTTTTTGTGTTATAACCTTCATCACGGAGGTCAGTTCGGGGAGGTTGCACTATAGTGGCTTAGACCACACCGAAGGACCTTCTCTATGTTAGTTACAAAATGTAGGTCCAATTTTGTTTGGATGATAGTTCCATTGATATGGTATTGAATTGTTAGATTCCATTTTAAAACAAATGAGGGTGTATTAAGAGGATTAACGGGTGGTTTTTCATATAGATTAAACCTCTAACAATTTTCCATATATATGAAAGTCCCCCTCTTCATTATACATAATTATAAGAGTTATAAGTTGATATATAAGTTAATCCATTATTTTTTGTCTCATTATGATGTAGTAGGGAATGGCCCGGTGTAGTTTTACACAGTATTAATCCCTACAACACTGTGGAGGTCATTTTTGTGGCAGTCACTATGTTGCAATACCCTGTTTTTCACTATAGTGGTTCTATGACAGAACGCCCATGCTACATCTACCAATCCTGCACCATGGTGGTCTTATGTATAACACCCCTACAAAATAGTTTTCCACCATACACCATGGGGGAAATTCCCAACATATCTTTACACTATAGTTCCTTACTTTAACCATAGTGACTCCTTTTGGTGATGTTTGGTACCCTCATTCATCCAACCATACTTGAAGATTCTCATTGATAGTGATTGATCGTGGGTAATAATTGGTTATACCCTTTTCATCATTTCTCATTTCCTTACTCTATAACCCATTTCATGTTATATTGGAACTAGATATGGGAGTTCTTGGTGTGTGAGGAATTATTTTAGTGTGCGAGTTAGTTTCGGTGATGACACCCTTGATGAACATTGATGTTGGTGTTAATGAATTTTATTTTTTAAGTTCATTACCTCTTGGGTCATTTTAAAAAAAAAATCCATGTTATAATTTATGTGTTGGAATATTTTATAATCATTATTTGTTTTTATCACATTTGGTTCTTGTGTGTAGCCTATGAGACCTAATATGATATTTTATTTTAAATGTATTTATAGATTCGCTTATTTTCATGTTTTATTGTGATCACATGTTGTATCTTGTTGTTAATGTATTCACATGATGTTATTCAATTATTTAAATGTATGTTTTTTTCTATATGGGTTTTACAATACCTTGGATGTTATTATTTGTATTTTAGACATGTAGACCATCATGTGATGTTTATCTGTTATAGGGGGAATGTGCATGACTTCAGACAACAATGATGGTGGACCTAAGCACAAGGTAGGCGAATGAAGTTATGGGGTCCTAACCCATGATATAGATAGGATATTATGATGCTGGGTCCTAACCCAAGGTAGCATGTTATGGGTATAATGGGCTTGGGGCCAAACCCGAGGCATAAATGGGGTATAATTCTCTGGAGGCCTAGCCCATTAAAGAGATGGTATACAATGGCTTGGGGGCCTAATCTAACATGAAACCTTCCGTTTTTCAAGAGAAATATTATGATTCTAGGGGCTTTTTCTTTCCCACATTCACTTTTCTTGATTATCTTTATAGCATATTACAAAATATTTATGACCGGGGGTTTGTAGTATATTGGTTAATGCACCAACTCTTGGTCTTGGATTATATGTTTTATTCCTATTATTAATTTTTTATTAATATGGAATACAATTTTTATACATGCATACACTTGGTAAAGGACACATTGGTGGTGTCCTAATGAGTCTTGTACTCACACCCTAATTAGTAATTTTAGTGCATTTGTAGATTTAATGACTAGAGATATGATGAAAGGCATGGGACCTATGGTTGATGGATAAGAGGAGGAGTACAAGTCTAGATGAGGACTAGGATGGAATCTAGAGGAACTAACTTATTTATTTATTTATTATCTATTTCTTACACTCTGGATTGGATTTCAACTTTTTGGCCACATATCACTTGTATGACATTTATCCCTTTTTTATTCATTAGACTCTACATGTTTTCTCTGGGTAGTTATTATTTTTTTTCTGATTTAGTAGTGATCCTATGAAATGATAATGAGGGTATAGTCTACCCATAAGTTGACTCAGATCCCCACTTCTAGTCAGAAGCCTCTTGCATATGGGGAGGCACACATGAGGTCATGTGACCATTTTTCTAGAACCCAAGGGTTCATGTTGTGGTGTTACAAAATGGAATCACAGGACACTAGTATTCACGAACTTATTCTTCTCTTTTCCTAGATTTGGGATAGTTGAAATAGGATATAGGATAGTTTGGATTTTGGTAGGGGATCTATGATAGTGCCTTTCCAAAACTATGTAGTAGACCTCCGAGTTTCTATAATGTGGTGGAAATTATTTTTTGTTGATTCCATTGATCAAATTAACCTTAGGTGATTCACATGATGTTGATATGTGATTTATGAGATTATGGGTGTGTTCATGACACATGAATAGGAATGTAAGTTTACATTCCATGTATATACCTATTGTTGTGATGAATATTAGTTCTTTGATTAAATGTTCTAATTTGGTCTATCTTTTTAGGATAATTCCTTATTATGCGATATAATTAAATTTCCTTGTTTTATATATATCATTATATTAATTAATTAGATTAACATTTCATGTTTCTTTGTTATTATATATATGATGATAATGAATAACATACAGGGATGAAGGCTAGGTTTAGTTCTATATGGATCATAACTTTGGTTAAGGTTATACTCCTAGGAGAACCTTGTGTGATCCCATATAATGGTTGGGATCTATCCATGTTTTTAATGTTTCTTTTTGTTACAGAAGATGTCACCATGTAGATGTTTGGTGGGACTTCCAAATGAGTAGGAGGATAATACTAAGCATGTTCTCGCACCTGCTCCAGCAGTACAAGTAGATGTACTATTCATTTATCCATTGGGATCCATAGTAGACTATGAAAGGGATTTCCAGCTTCAGCATTTTCAATCATTTTAGTATACTAGTGGACTATAGGATGTTGAGGATTGGGAGGACATAATAGGGGGAATATTCTCACATTTTCAAATGCCAATATAAAATAAGGTAAATCCCACTAATTTGTCGCCATAGGTACCCAACAGATATTCGTTGCGAGTCATAGGTCAGGATGGATGACAGGAGTAACTCTTATGGGAGGCCTTCATGGTCCTTTTATTTAAGGATTTATTTCCCAACACTATAATTCTTGATTGATTGTAGGAGTTCATGCATGTACAACAAGGATCTAGGATAATACCTTCCTACTACACTCATTATATTGATTTTCTTCTCTTTTCATTGATCTAGACAATAATAAGTCCCATGACTCTAGGAATTTTGAGGTCATGCATCATCCTAGCCTTGAATAGCTAGTCTAGAGATTAGATTGAGCTATATACCAATAGTTTTTACAGATGGACCTGACCATTTAGAAGATCATGGAGGATGGTAGAGAAGCTAGTTTTATTCTAACCTACAGTGCTTAGTAACGTAGAACTCCTAATAATTTGGTGGGTTTTGTTTCAGGTAGCAGGAATAGGAATACCAGGGATGAGTAGTAGATAAATGGCATATAGGTGGATCAGATTTCAGCTTCTATGGTTCCCTTGGGAGTTGAACCACAATGCTTCAATTTTTTTGAGGTCATTAATTATCATAGATCCTTATCATCATCTCAATGAAAGTATCAATAGAGTGTAAATATGGTCTATATCCAATAATTGTTTCATAGATCATTGATGTTGGGTTCCCAAGAAGATAAATGACAGGCATGGCCTTTGACTCAGGGGTATGGCCAGGGTTCCCAACAATAGACACAAACTGGTCTTTCACCTAAAGGATAGCGCCCCGGAGCAGAGATAGTACATGTTTATATTTTGTATCAAACTCCAAAAGATATTGGATAGGGGTAATCTATTGTTTTAGATATATTTCTGATCACCTATACTTTATCTACTGCCTTTTTCAACACTAGTGCTTATCATCCATTCATATCATCACTAGTAGTTTTAGAACATGACTTACATACCATGTTATCCTCTAATTTAGTCTTTATTTAGACATTATTGGTCATAAGAGTGGACCATATTTAGTGATGCATAAAGTGTCCTTTAGTTTTCGTCAGAAATAAACATATGTGGGAATTCATGATTCTCAGCATGGATAATATAATAATATTCCAAGATAATATTGATTACTATAATATATGGGTGTTATTTACTTCATTTAAGGGAGAGATTTTCATGGAACATATAATGGGGATAGGTTGAAAGTAGAGTTTGACAAGACTTTTTTCATCTTGATGTGATCACAACAGAGATGGTAGGATTGGAACATTTTATGGGATTAATAACAACCCCCTCAACTATTCCTCCCTCTATGGATCTCTATCAGGATATTTTTTCAAAAAAATTCATAAGGATTACTCCTACTAGAGTAGATGACTCTGTGATTGAGTTATTATCATATGTTCAACCCATTTTGGTAATCCCATATCTTATAACACTAACTGATTTGAAGGAGATAAAATCACAGGTAGAAAACTTAGAGTAGAAGGGATTTATTAGGATGAGTACTTCACCAAGGGATGTACATGTGTTTCTCACCAAGAAGATAGATGGTAGCCTTTGAATCTATGTCAATTACTAAAATTTGAAACAAGTAATGAAGAAAAATATATTTCATTTTCCCAAGATCAATGATCTTTTTGACTAGTTATGGGGAACCTGATGGTTCTCCAAGAATGATATTTGATTGGGATATCACTAATTTTCACGATAAAGGGGATAACATTTCTAAGGTGCAATTTCAGAGTAGTTATAGTCTATTCATATTCTTAGTTGTGTTGATCAAAATCCAGATCATGTTGGAAGTGATCATGGACCTTATGAAAAAGATCTTTGACACATACATAAACTCATTCATTATATTTTTTTCAATATCATCTTAATATACTCACCAATACTAGATCATCATGTAAAGAACCTTGTGATAGTCATTAGTATTCTTAGATCACAATAGATTTGTACCAACATATCAAAATTCAACATATTGATTTGGTGCTTGAAGTTCCTAGGACATGTGGTGTCTAATACGGGTATGTCCATGGACCTAGAGAAAGTTGATGAAGTCAAGTCCTATATATGTCCATAGAACATGTTTGAGATAAAGATAATTTTGTGTCTAATAGGATATTATAAATGTTTTCTCCAAACCTTATCTAACTATCATCACCTAGGATAGTACTGATGAAGAAAGGAGTTAAATTCCAGTGGTATGACCCATGTGAGGAGGCATTCCATGATCTAAATAGAAGGTTGATGACAACCTCGGTACTAACACTCCTTGAGCTTGAGATTGGTTATTTCATGTACTATAATACATCAGCAGTTGGATTGGGAGTGGTGATGATCATAAGTGAGAAGCTAGAGGCCCATGGGCCACAGATTCAATAACCCCATCAGCAAAACTACCCTACTCACTACTCAGATATGGTATTATTAGTTCATGTTCTGAATCATTCGTGGCACTATCTATTTGGAGAGAGATTTTTTTCTACACATACCATAAGTTCCTTCGTTATATATTCACATAGTAGGACATGAACCTTAAGAATAGATGCTTAATGTTTTATCTACATACATTCAACATTGATATGAATTATGAACTAGGGTAGGGAAACAATATTATGGATTATCTTATATATTAGATTTAATTTGATCATGATCCTGGTGAGTGGCCTTCAGAATAGTAATGGTGTTTTATGATCATGTTTTCCAAGTACAGAATGGATGTTTCTGAGGATTGAGGATTGATGACTTGCGCCCCTTTAGTTATCACATCTTCACTTGTATATCGAGTAAGGTCTGTACAGAATTCATACCCAGTGTGTGTTTTGATGTGGGAACAACTATCTAGAGGTGACCTGATACCTAGATGGACTTTGGGAGATTATGATTTGATTACGGTATATGGAAGATTAGTATTCCCTACTTTCGTCAAAGAGGAGATGATGGTAGATTTACATACCTCTAAATTGGTGGTACATCCTGGCGTGTTAAATATGTACCATAACTTCATGTGCCAATTCTGATTTCTAGGAATGAAGAGGTACATTTCTAGCTTTGTGTCATCATGCCTTACCTACCATAAGGTAAAGGTCAAGAACCAACATCCTTGTGGTTTACTCCCATCACATTATGTGAACATATAGAAGTGTGAGTACATCATGATTATCTTTATGATTGGGTTACCAAGGAACCTGAGTATTATTTATGTTGTCTAGGTGATTTTCAATAGGCCAAAAAATGTTTCAGACTTTTTACTAATATAATATTCTCAATTAGTGGATGTTCTTGTAAGTCGTTATGTATGGGAGAACATATGACTACATGGATTCCCCTTAATAATTGTTTTATAAAGAGATGTATGTTTTACATCGTGTTTTTTCAAAGTATTTTAAAAGGCCTAATGTAATAATCTAATATTAACAACAACATTCCATCCTTATACAAACATAAAATCTATGTATATGAAATGAATATTTAAGGATGGGATTCAATCTTTAGTTATAGACTATGGTAGATCTTGGGATGATTATCTATCCTTCGATGAGTTCATGCACAACAATAGTAACTAGGATTTTATTCTGATGTAACCTTATGAGGATCTTTACGGTAAGTCATGTTGTTCACCTCTATGTTGGTATGAGGTAGGTGAGGCAGCGTTTATGAGTTCTAGTTAAGTTTAGGGGACCTCTAAGAGAGTACAGTTGATTCAAAATAGGATGACTACTACTCGGAGTAGGAATATATCAAATTTTAACCATATGAGGATACATTTGGAGTTTAATGTGGGCAATCAAATTTTCTTGAGAGTAACTCCTTGGTTAGGCCATCTATATTTTAGGAAGCCAGGAAAGCTAATAGAACATTTTTTAGGACCTTAAAGATAATTGGGATAGTTGTTACATTTTCCTACCATATAGATCTTCCTTTATAATAATGATTTGTGGATGACATGTTTCATGTGTCACAACACCAAAGGTACAAGGGCAGTCATATGCATGTAATCAATTGTGAGTATGTTGAGTTACATCACGATGAATCTTTTGAGGAGTGTATAGTGTAGATTGTAGATCGGAGCAAGAAAATTATTCAAGGAAAGATGATTCCACTTTTTTGATGTTGTGGAATCATGGATGGATCCAGTAGGATACATGGGAGTGGGATACTGATGCTCGATCTCATCAGCCTATGTTTTTTGAGTAGGAACCCTATGGATTCATTTCAAGGATAAGAAATCCTTGGTGGGGTATAATTGTACTAAAACTTTTTTCCCTTAATGGAAATAATTTTCCCCTTATTCTCCTGTTTTTTTTAGTTATTCCATGTTTTGGAAAATTTTTATGGGCTCGGAGAATCTTGTGTAAGATTAAGTGTTTTTTTGGTGAGTAATATAGCCAAATCAGGTCGAACCAGAACATATTCTTCATGACTAAAGCACCTGAGAATTGGTTCCACCATATTGGGGTGGTTGAACAATAATGGTGTGGTTGAATAAAGGCCACACCATAATTCTAATGACTACATCATGGTGTTGTTGATTGGTAGTTTTTTCACAAAGTCATTCACCATGGAGAGAATTTTCGCGAGGTTTTTCCATGGTGACTTAAAATAAATAAAAATACCTTCTCTACATCAGTTAGAGACAGTAGATCCATCTCATTAGCCTTCAGATAATTCCAATTTTAATGCTTTGAATTGAGGGATTCTATTTTCAAACAAATTAGGGTGTATTAAGAGGCTTAATGAGGGGTTTCCATGTGTATTGTTACTTCAAGTATTTTACATGCAATTACATGTTCCCATATTCATTAAACATTGTTTTAGGCATTATAAAGGGTTACAGAAGTGACTATACACCAATTTTTTTATCCTTACACCACAACATTGCATGGACAAGTGTGGTTCCACACTACAGTAATCCATAATACACCTTGGATATCATTTTTCACCACTCTCCATGCTGTAATACCCTATTCATCATCCTGATGGTCCTCCAATAGAATATGCATGAAACAGTCATCATTCCTAAACCATTGTGGTATTATTATAGTACACCCATGTTCCATTGTGTTCCACTCTACACAATAGTATATCATCCTAGAAAATATTCACACTTCATTTCCCTTCTTTTGTTATGTTTACTCTTTGTGGGGTAGTTTTGTACACTCATTTTTTCAACATAACCTAAAGACTCGTGTTGATAGTGGTCAACCTTGGGTAAGAATCGGTTCTACCCTTGGGCTTGTTTACATTTTTCTTTCTCTAGAACCTAAGTAATTTTGGATTAGAACCGGTTGTAGGAGTTCATAGAATGCGATTAATTTAGTTGGGTTGTGAGTGAGGTTTAGTGAAGACACCCTTGAAAAACCCTGACTTTTACATCAATGAATTTGTGGAAATAAATTCCTTACCTCTTGGGGATTTGTAACACATTATTATATATTATAATTTTTTTGTTTTAATAATTGATAATTGTTCTTGATTTTGACTTCATGTGGGTGTGCATGTAGCCCCTGATACCTGTTGTGATATTTTACATCATGAGTATTGCTAGTGTAACTTGCTTCCATGTTTGATTACAATAACCTATTGTGTTGTATTGATACTATATTTTCATGATATTATGTTATTCATTCCTTGTATTATTTTTATTATATGTGTGTTTCTTTCCCTTTTTGGTTTTATTGGTACTTGAGATAGGTGTACCATCATTTGATTTGTATCCCGAGGTGCGGGAGTGTGCGTGGCTTGAAAAAATAATAATGATGTACTTTAGTATAAGGTAGTGCCAAGATGTTCTGGAGGCATAACCCATGAAGGATTCGGAATATTATGGTCTAGGGGCCCAACCAGTGGTATCACATTAGGGGAATGACGATCTTGGGTCCTGGCCTAAGGCATAGATGATGTACAATGGTCTGGAAGCTAGATCCATTAAAGAGATAAGATATGATGATCTAGGGGGATAATATGACTTTATGCCTTAAGAATGCTAAGATACATATAACTATCTTGGTGGATTGTTCTTTCTGACTATCTCTTTCCATGTTTATCCTTCTAACATAGATCCAAAGTAGGTATTTCTGGGGGTTTATGGCAGCTTGGCTACCACACGAATTATTTTTCAGGGATTCTATGTTTTATGCTTGTTATGTATTTATTATAGATATTAAATACACTTTATATAATTGATCACACTTAGTTATGTACACATTGGTGTTGTCTTAATGATTCTCATACTCACACACTACTTGGAAATTTCAATGTGATTAGGGATTTCATGACTAGATTTGGTGAAGAGAAAGAGCCATGTGGTGGATGGATGTGTAGAGATGTATAGAGTTAGCTACAGACCAAGATGAACTCCAATGGACCCTATTTATTTGTTTATTTATTTATAAATTGATTATACTCGGAATTAACTTTTCACTTTGGGAGCCTCTATCACTAGTATGACTTCTATTCCATTTTTATTATTTAGTTTCTATATGATTACTCAGGGTGATTATTATATTTTATATAATTTATTATTAATTGTATTATGTGGTATTGAGGGTATAGACTCCCCGCTAGTGTAATAAGACCCTCACTACTTTTCAACAGCCTCTTGTATACGGGGAGTCACGCATGAGGTCATGTGACCCTCCAGATCGAACTCAGTGGTTTGGTTCAGGATGTTACATGCCACATAGGTGTTTTTGTGTCACATACATGACATATTTTAATGTTATTTTTCATTTAATTTCCATTATTTCTTTGTTTTGGGGGTTTCCCGTTCATTTTGGTGTAAATGGTAGGTTTAAAAAATTTGGGCCAAATTGTTAGCCCATTTCCAGATTTAGAAATAAATTTTGAATCTTTTATAGATCCTTCATTTTTCAACATTTTACACCCATTCCACTTCCCAATTTGAAACTACTGGTATATTAAAATCCCTATAGAAATTTTCACTCCATAATAATCCATAATAATGATGGATTTGATTTCTTTTATTAAGGTGTTGGTCCATCTCGAAAGCTCATTTCCTTCTTTAAAATATGTTTTTAGTTATTTAATATATCATTTAATTTTTATATTTTTTTAGGTGGTTCAAACTCTCACCTAAGCCCACTTACCCAATTTATGCTCCCATGCTCTCTTATCCTTATTTGGAGCTCATCTCTTCCATGGATTACTGTGATCATTCTTAATCATTCTCAAATCTCCTAGATTCAAATAGGTAAAAGGTTTCTTTCATAACTCTTTCAATTTTAACTCTTTTTTTCCAAATTTCAGTCCCGAATGGACCTACTATGACTCCTTAGATTATCCATAATAGTTTTTGTTACTTAAATATTCAACTATTGGTTTATTTGGGCAGATGACTTCAAGAATTCTTCAAGTAAGTGTTTCTCTCTTAATTTCGTTACGTGTCCATAGGGTTTCCTCCCTCATTCATTAAGTTATAAAATGTCCAAAAGTTAGGGTTTGAATCTAGGGTTTTATTTGGAGTAGTTTTTGTAAAATATCAGAGTTTTAGGTTGGATTTGACTTCCTTGAGGTGTGGAGGTGGTGTGGTTGATGTTTCACACCCATATGTGGGTTTTTTTATTCAAAAGGTAGGTGATTACAAATGTTATCATTTTTTTATGAGTTAGCATGATTGATTTAATTATTTTTTAATTTTCCTCATATGATGGGAATTATGTAAAAACCAATTTTGATGGACTTTGTTAAGTGTTTAATTTTATAGTTGAACATTGTTTCAAATTTGGTGTTTTCCATGTGTAATCTCTGTGGTAGTCTTTGGGTTGACATTATAACATATGAAAGTGGTTTTTTAAATATTGTTTGGGCTGCCAGTCCTTCTTTGTTAGGGTATTGGTGTGATTTTGGGTTTAAAAGAGGGTTTTTGAATAGGTTTTATGTTTAAACCCTTGTTTCACTCCTTGAAAGTGTTTTATGAAAATGGGTGTTTTCATATGTATCTTTTCTGGTATAATTTGAGGTGATTTTATAGTATGTGAGAATGGTTTAATAAATGTTTCAAGGGCTAAAAAGTATGTTTTGGTACGGTCTTGGTGTAATTTTTTCCTTGAAAGGGGGTTTTGAAATGGGTTTTGTGTGCAAGACATAGTTATACCCTTTGGGATTGTTTTGTGAAAATTGTGAATGTTTTATTTGGTTAAACAAAGTGGGTAAAGAGTGTATATGTACTGTTTGAGTTATTGTGTTCACCTAATAAGGGTTTTAAAGGTAAAGTGGTTATTTAAGATTTATAACATTTTCAGAATGTTTTATAAATTGCTGAAATGTTTTATCAAATGGAAAGAGAGGGGCGAAACACATTTGTGGGCAGTTTTGTGTGAGTATTATGTGAAAAATGAATTTTGTTTATTAAAAAAGTATTATGTGATGTGTGTGTGGGCTGTTATGTGAGTTTTAATATCTTGTAAAGGATTTATAAAATTTTTTGAAATATTTGTGGATGTTATAATGAAATGTGAAAAGTTTTGTGGGCTATTTTGGTTTGAGTGTGATTTCAAAATGGATTTGAATGAGAAAGTAGATTGAGTGACTTGCGTGATATACATGTGGTATTTTTTTGTTAATGTGTGATTTGGAAGTGGTATTTTCATGTGAAAATTATATTTCTTGACTTGTTGAACTTATTTTATAACAAGAGGGAAACCCGGGTATCTAGGTGGGTTGACGTGTACTAGTATGCTAGTGATTCCATGGTGTTTGGTCTCAGTTTCACATAGAATGTTTGAAGCTTAAAACACTAATTAAACTATGACGATGAAGATGATGGGGGTCACTAGGTTATGGGGTTTCTCTCTACTAGTGGATTGTGTTCATGAGAATGAATATTTTGATGGTTACTATCACCAAGATGTGAGGTACATGGGACCCACAGTGATATAGTCCTTAAGGGTTACTATCACATTGCCTATTCTCATTAGTTTCTTTGTGATTACCATAGGCATACATAATGGTCGGATGAAAAATTCATTTACATTGAAATTATTTTTAAAACTGTTTATTCTTTAAAATAACCCACTTGAAAAATGCTATTATTTAAGTTGAGTCTTTTAGAAATTTTTACTAGAATTTCATGTCTTGAAAAAATGAATGTTTTTCATCTTATAATTTTTATCACATTGAGTCTATTAGTGGGGGTATCCTATAGGTATTTTTCTCAAATCTTACTTAAACCTTTGAGTGTAAGTAGACTTGGTTATTTTTGCTGCAGGTTTGGGTATAGCTATTGTGCCAACGGTTCTGGTTTTTAGCGGTCCATAGTGACGAGATGTTGTGAATATAGATTAAGGATGATGACTCTCACCATGTGGAGTTTTATGGGATGTAATTTTTAGTTTTATTCATTTTCTATAGTCTTTGAGAGTTTTTTAAAATAATGTATTCAGTTCTGAAATTTTGTAAAATATAGTATTGTTTGAAAAATCCAGATTGGTTTTATTGGCCTTGTTAGTCAGTGTGTGTTTATAAACTCCGGTAAATCACTCCCAATTTTAATTTTATGATACCTTAGAACATGTTCCTACCTGTAGGGATTTGGAATGACCTTCAGGCCTGGTCACAGGCCTGGTTTTGTGCCGGTTTTGATAGTGATCGGATTCGGTTTGTGACAAAATGGTATCAAAGGAGGTTTACACTTTTGGGTCATGTTATATTGGGAACAATCATGATATTCTGGAGTTAGAACTGTCAGGAATTGATATTCTAGTTATGTTTAGTGTTCCTAGTTGACACACCCCATGACTAGATTTGATTCTCCAGGGGATGTCATGATTTTTCTGAGTCCTTTGGTTTTCTTAGTTTGATGATTATTAGGGGAAATGAAAAGAGAGTTGGGTTAATGGTCTCAGTGAGCTCGTAGGGCCTGGCAAGCCATGTGGATACAGGGATATTTCCCTAGAGAAATTTCTATGATAGTGATGTTATTGGCATATAGCCACAAAAAATATGTCCATGTCACCCACTAAAACTAGTTTCCTTTCGCATTTTCTTCGGTTCTTTAGTTTTGAAATCCTGGAATTTTGGTTCTAAAAAAATAATGACTCGGTTTTAAGAAGCGTAAAGTTTTTGAGAAATGATTTCCTAATAAATAGGTAATGGTTTGATATTTGAAATGGTGGAACTGAATTTTCATAATTGTTTTGAAATGAAAAATGGTGTGTTTAAACCTCTTTTGAAAGTTGGAAATTATGTTAAAGTTGGTTTTGAAAAAGTGTTCCCAATAGAGTTTTCTAAACTTTTGAAAGGTGCTTTAATGGGATGATATGATTTTAAATTGATGTATATGAATAAAAGTGAGTATTAATTTGAATTATTGGGATCTTTATTTCGTGGTAAGTGGTCATGATAAAAAGGAAGTATTGGTTGATTGTTTTGGTTTTGAAAAGTGGAAAGATTTTTTAACCTTTGGTATTTTCGTGAGCAAACACATGCATGGGGTTATTTGGGATGATGGATGGTTAATGGAACAACTGGATGAGTTCTGGGATGGATATGAGGAGGGTTCCTTTTGTGACATAGAAACATGCATGTGTGAACCCCATGGGGTACCATTGGTGCATACACTAGCCATTGAAGCATTTGTTTTCAAAGAAACGTTTTTAAAGTAAAACTTGATGTATTGATGACTGGTTTGGGATGGTGTGTATTATGTTTTTTTTTAATGTTAATTTTTGGGATATTTTTATTTTAATAAACCCTCTTATTTGAACTGTGTTTTGGGTTTGTGTTTGGTCGGTAAGTGGGGTTTAAGGTCTAGTTAGTGGTCTCTTCTGAGAAGTGTTTCAGGATGCCTTTACAGTGGTTCCCTTAATGTGTTTAGATCTAGTTTTTAGAACTTCTTGACCAAGCGACTAGCTTGGTTGGGTCCTTGGGTTTTCTCGTTGAATAATTTATTCCCCCATTAAGGGTTAGTGCACTACTGATGTGCAACCTGGATTGTTTCACCGTTGGGAAATCATCCATTTGATCAATATAAGGAAGATTTTCTTGAGCTTTGTAGAATGAGTCTACACCCTTTCATTTTTGGTTTTTTGGATCCTATTGTAGCATTAGAGTGCTCTTGGAATGTTTAAATAGACCTTATATTCTTAAGTTACCTGATTCGTCGAAGGTGGATGTAGTCTGGGGTCATTTGTGTGGATGAGTATCTAGATGGTGTCTAAGAGGGCCTCTAGGTCCTTAATAGTCTCTTCGAATTAGGGGTTTATGTTAAACCAATTGTGTGGGAAATATGGTCATGATAGGTTTTTATGGCCAATTTATGTAATTTTTTGATGTTTGGGGATGTTTCATAAGATCCCCCACAATATATTGTTTTAATCAGTCGCACTGGTCATGTTCGATGATGCATTATGATGTTGCATGCTCGTTTGACTATAAAGGTGAAGTTGTAGAATCATTTGTGAGTCTTTATTTTGGTTTATGTTTGTATACTTTGGGAAAATCTCTCCATATTTTTTTTATATGAAGTTGTTTCTATATATCCTTTCCTCATTTCATTTCTCATCTGAAGAAACAAGGGGTCATGTTTGTGCATCTTCTAAGACTTTGTTTCAGTAAAATGCCGGGTTAAGGAAAGATGAGTTTGGAGTGTGTTATGTCCTGGTAAACTTTTCTGGGATTGTGATGTAGTTTTTTTTTGTCATATAAATAAGAATTTCCAAACATGGGTTTCCAAATCGTAACTTCATGGTCCAAGATTCTTCAATCCTTTGGGCTCTATCCATTGGCCCCGGAGTGAACTGGGGCATAGTCGGGGGAAGTCTCAGGGTCATTCAAACCCATGTACAAAGTATTATCCTTAGTATAAAATATGGTAATAGGTTAATCCTATAGTTTCATCATCTTTCCTCTAATTTTCTTGTTCTGTGGAAAGAGTTTGAGGGCCTCATTCCATGTTATTGCCCAATGTCATTCTTTTCCCCTTTAGTTTTCAATGATTTTTTAGAGTATGGTTAGGAATTTAGATAGATAGGTTGAGTTCATGGTTTGCGTATGGTTATTAGTAACCATTTCCCATTAAACCATTCTAGTATAATGATCCACACAGTTAGCGAATGGTTCATCAAACTGAGCAGATTAACCGTGCAGCCATCCCAACTCATTAAATTAGGGTTCTTCTCGTTCTGGCCCATGCAGGTCCATTAATACGGTTGGTTTTTATGTTGGGAAGACCCACAATTATTCTCATGTATGTTTCTTTTGAAATTTTTAATGCATTTATACCCCTTGTATTAGGGAGTACATTCAGGACTCCCTTGTTAGTGTCCCAATCCTATCTCTCGAAAAATTGAGTTTTCTGTTATAGTGGGGATCCCATTTGTTTTTCTCTATACTAGTAACTCAGATTAGTCCTTGGTCTTGGATTGGTGGTATTTAGTCTTGTTCGAAGCTATCTAAATACCTACATCTTCCTTGGGTAGACGTTGGTGGTAGAGAATTCCCAACGATTTGGCTAAAGCAAGGTAAGTGTAACCTTGTTTTTTGTTGTTGTTTGTTTGGGTAAATTGCTAGAATCTTGTTTAGATAGTGTTTAAGGAATTTTCTTATTAGATAAAATATAAATGTACTTGATAATTTTATTAAGCGGTGTATGTTTTGGATGGTGAGAGTATTCCTTCCTTGATTGATCAATTGGAGGTGTTTTGGCCTATTGGGGGTGGGTGAAACTTGGCAAAGGAGTCTATTTTGGCCTTTCAGTAGGGTTTGGTTTTTCCCTTCAGCCTTGTAGTGGATTTTCAAGGGAGGAAATATTTATGGTGGGGATAATTGTCTCACACATGACTTAAAGGTAATTTTCATTTAATTTCTATTATTTCTTCATTTTGGAGGTTTCCCATTCATTTTTGTGTAAATTGTGGGTTTTCAAAATTTGGGCCAAACTGTGAGCGCATTTCCAGATTTAAAAAAAATTGTTTCTTTTATAACTCCTTCATTTTTAAACATTCTACACACATTCAACTTCCCAATTAGAATCCCCTAGTATATTAAAACCACTATATCAATTCTTACCCCATACAAATCCATAAAAATGATGGATTGGGGTTTTTACTCATGTGTTGGGCCAGCCTGAAAGCTTATTTCCTACTTTAAAATATGTTTTTAATTATTAAATATCTCATTTAATTTTTTAATTTTTTCGGTGATTCTACCTCTCATCTGACCCCACTTATCAAAGGAACGCTCTCATGCTCTCCTCCACCTATTTCGAGCTCATATCCCATGCGGATTAGGGAGATCTTTCTTAATCATTCTCAAATCAACCAGATTTGATGAGGTAAAATGTTTCATTCATAACTCCTTCAATTTTCACTATTTTTTCCCAAATTCAGTCCCTAATTGACCAAATATGGCTCCTTCGAGCCTCCCTATCAGTTTTTGTTACTTCAAGAATCCACTATTGGTGTATTTGGGCCTCTTTCTTCAATATTTCTTTAAGTAAGTATTTCTCTCTTCATTTCCTTCCTTCTCCTTAGGGTTTCCTCCCAATTTCATGAAGCTCTAAAATTTCAGAAGTTAGGGTTCAAACCTAGGGTTTTATTTGGTGTCTTTTTGGTAAAATATTTAGGTTTTATGTTGTATTTCACATCCTTGAGGTTCGTCGGTGGTGTGGTTGATGTTCCACACCGTGATTTGGGGGTTTTGATTCAAAATCTAGGTGATTCCATGTGTAATCATTTTTTTATAAGTTATAATGCTTGATTTAATTATTTTTTATGTTTTTTATATTATTTTCACTGTGCAAAAACAATTTTTGATGGATTTTGTTATGTGGTTAATTGTATTGTTTCACTTTGTTTCAAATTGGATGTTTTCCATGTGTAAACCTTGTGGTAATCTCAAGGTAGACATTATAAAATATGCAAGTGGTTTGATAAATATTATTGGGGCTTCCAATTATGGTATGGTAGGAAATTCGTGTGATTTTGGGTTTATGATAGGGTTTTTGAATAGGTTCTTTGTTTAAAACCTTATTTCACTCCTTGAAAGTGTTTTATGAAAATATATGTTTTCATGTGTATCTTTTGCGGTATAATTTAATGTGATTTTATAGTACATGATAATGGTTTAAGAAATGTTTAAAGGGATGAAAATTATGCTTTGGTAGGTTCTTGGTGTGTTTTTATCCTTGAAAGGGGGTTTTCAAAAGGGTTTTGTGTGTAATAGAAAGTTATACCCTTTGGGATTGTTTTGTGAGAAGTGTAAATGCTTTATTTGGTTAAACAAAGTTGAAAAAAGGGAGTATATGTACTTTTTGGGTTCATGTGTTCACCTAATATGGGTTTTTTAAAGGTAATGTCATGATATAAGATGTCAACCATTTTCAGAATGTTTTATAAATTTCTGAAATGTTTTATCAAATGGAAAGAGAGAGGTGAAACACGTTTGTGGGCAATTTGTGGGAGTGTGATGGGAAAAATGAATTTTTTTGATGAAAGAAGTATTATGTGATGTGTTTGTGGTATGTTATGTGAGTTCTACTATATTTTAAAATCTTTATAAATTTTTTTAATGGATTTATTGAAGTGTTAATGAAATTTGAGAAGTGTTGTGGGCTATTTTGTTGCGAGTATGATTTCAAAATGCATTTGAATTAAAAATGTGATTATGTGACCTTCATTATATACATGTGGGATGTTTGGTCAATGTGTGATGCGGAAGTGGTATTTTCGTATGAAAATTATATTTCTTGACCTTTTGAACTTGTTTTAGCACAAGAGGGAAACATTGGTATCTAGGTGGATAGACGTGTACTAGTATGCTAGTGATCCTATGGGGTTTGCCCTCAGTTGCACATAGGTAGTTTGACACTTACAACACTAACTAAACTATGATGATGATGATGATGGGGGAACACTAGGTTATGGGTATGCTTCCTACTAGTGGCTCGTGTGCATCAGAAAGGATATTGTGATGGTTACACTCACCAAGATATGAGGTACATTAGACCCACAATGAACTAGTTCTTAGGGGTTACTTTCCCATTGAATGTTCTCATTAGTTACTTTTTTTTACCATTGGCATACATTATGGTTGGCTGGAAAATTTATTAGTGTTTGCATTATTTTTAAAACTGTTGATTCTTTAAAATAAACCACTTTAAAACTTTTTTTATTTAAGTTGCATCTTTTATAAATTGTTACCGGCATTTCATGTCTTGAAAACTTGCATGATTTTCATCTTTTAATATATATAACATGGAATCTATTAGTGCTGGTATCCTAATGGTATTTGTATCACACCATACTTACACATTTTGGTGTAAGTATACTTGGTTATTTTTTTCGCACATCTGGGTACAGCTATTGTGCCAACGGTTTGGGTTTTTAGCGGTCCATTATGATGCGATGTTGTGAAGATGTATTGAGGGTGGTGCCTATAGACATGTGTAGGTTCTTGGGATATAATTTTTGGTTTTATTTGTTCGATATTTTCATTGAGAGTCATTTAAAACCATGTAATTCAGTTCTGAAATTTTGTAAAAGATGGTTTTGGTTGAAAAAATAGATTGGTTTTATTGGACTTATTTTTCATCTTATGTTTATAAACTCTGGTAAATCATTCCCAATTTTCAATTTTTGATACCGAAGAACTTTTTCCTACCCATGGGGATTGGGAAATCCCTTCGGGCCTTGTCCTGAGTAGGGTTTGGTTTCAGTTTTGATGGAGACCAGGTCTTTTAGAAATTGTTACAATCATTTCATATAATGAAAACTTGCATGCTTTTTGTCTTTGAATATTTATCTCCTGGAATCTCCAAATGGTGGTATCCTAATAGGATTTGGATCACACCCTAATTACACCTTTGGGTGTAAGTATAATTGGTTATTTTTGCCACAGGTTTGGGTACCACTATCATGCCAACGGTTTGGGTTTTTAGCGGTCCATCATGATGGGATTGTCCTTTTTGGTTTTATGCATTTTTTATAGTCTTTGAGAGTTGTTTAAAACCATGTAATTCAGTTATGAAATTTTGTAAAAGATGGTTTTTTTAATCCTGATTGGTTGTATTGGACTTGTTTGTCGATGTATGTTTATAAACATAGGTAAATCCTTCCGAATTTTCATTTTATGATACCCGAGCACTTTTTCAAGCCCTTGGGGATCTGTAACACCCTCTGGTCCTTGTTACGGTCTAGGTTTAGTACTGGTTTTGATGGTGACCAGATTTAGTTTGTGACATGTTGTGTCGGGATATAATTTGGTTTTATTGATCCTCTTTAATAAACCTTATCATTGAAACTATAATATTGTTTTTTCATTAGTTTTTTATTTTGATTTATATAATTTATAAACTACTATAAATTTTTCCTATAGCCAGGGTTTATAAAAACTATGACTATATCAAACCTAAAGCCATGAGCCTAAGGATGGTTGTGGCTATACTCCCCACCCTCCAGGCTTACTCCTCCCCATCCCCCTCCCTCCCCCACGATGCCTAATGATTCTTCCCTCCCCATGATCCCACCCCCTCCTCCCCCTCCTCTGACATGTTCTCCCCACATCCCTGCCGACACATCTCCAACGCACTCGGCCCACCTCCTCACCAACATGACCTCCCTACATCCATGTCTACATGGCTACGATGACCCCCCCCCCCCCCACCTCATCGCTACCATCATCCTCTATCGTGTCCCACCTCCACTCAACAGTACTCTAATGTGGATACACCCCCTTATGTAGTCCAACTCCGATGTTGCCAACCCACCTACATAAGATTATTCTCCTCTAATATGTCCACCCCATATCTATCTGATTTCATCTATAGGGTTTCTTTGATTTGAGATCGTCTAACTCTCCATTTTTCCCTAGTAAGGTTTATTTGCATCAATTTATTATTTTCTTAATTATCAGATTTGTCCTTGATAGGGTTTAGTTGTTTTGAATTATTTCATAGGGTGTGATTTATTTTATTTTTTTATGATTTTTATTGGGTTTGTTTTAATATATTTATCTTGATACAACTGATTTTATTCTAGTAATTCTTTATCACCATTAATTAGTCCAAATCAAGATCCTTTCCATCCATATTTTAGATTTGGTTTCTTTATTAACTAAACTAATAACTGAAAAAGATTTCATTTTTTAGCACATTCACCCCTTGGATTGCATCATACTTGTAAGGATTCAAATTTTAAACCAAAATTTAGTAAAAATAAAGCATAATGGAAGAGTTTTACCAACATTTATGTTTTATATTGATCTGGAAAAAACCATTTTGAAATGTCTCTTTCTTAATCTCTAATTCCATCACCAGATTCATTAGATTTTTTTGTACTTAATAGATATTCCTTAAATAATTTTTCCATATTATGTTGGATAAAATAATTATGCTTTTCTATATTGAGAGAAATAAATTCATTACAAATCACTTTCCAAGACTGCTTATTTTATCCCAAAGAAGGTTGTGGAGGGTACACTATCTTTGGAATTCGATCATTTTTTTCCTTCAATGAATTTTTCCTAGATAGAAAAATCATTATTCACTAGAGAATTTTTTTTCTATTTCAAGTGTTATTATTCTAATGGACTTCTTGTAAATATATAAAAAAATTTGTGACCAAGACATAAAATATAACTTGGACCTCTCTTTCTGATTTCCTTTTTCATATCTATCTTACACCATAAATATATTTTTTTGAAAAATATATTTTTAATTATTATATTCATGAATCCTTCTAGTTATGAGAATGTATAATCTTAACCTAATATCCCCATATCATTTTCTACAATAGTGAATTTAAAAATAATCAGTATTAACATAAATATAAAAACTCCAAAGAAAACCATACCTGATGATGTGTTTTCAGGTATACATCAACCCATTGGTTTTAATGATTTATTTATAAATTTTATATCTCATTAATTATCATACCTCTTTGAATATTTATCATCATGTTATCTTCCCCTCAAATTATGCACTCATTTCTTCATCAAAGTTACATTTTTAAAGAATAAATCCATGATGGATAACTTTTTATCTATTCTAGAGTTTCTATAAAATCATATTGATATCATTTTATATTCTATATTTATATTACATGAATTTTATTAAAAATATTAATGGAATAATTTTGAATTATCAATTAGTTCCACAGATAGAGCCGCAAGGTTGATACACTGATCTCAACCTAGAAACATGAATCTTTGTAGCTCTAATGTTTCAGGAAATTTACATTCTAGTTCAAAATTTCATTCTCCCAATATGTTCTTCATTGTGATGTATATATTTATTTTTTCCTTCATATTTATTCATGTGTTAAATGAGTTTTTTCAACATTTCTAATAATGTTTTTTAAACGACATATACATTACCATTTTATTAAATCATATTAAAATGTTCTTTTGAATTTGAAGAAGATTCATACATTTGTAGTATGTATGACCAACATATTTTAAACATTCACAAAATCCTTTTATAACTCATGGCCCATAATTATTGAAAAATATATCTGGAAATTTGGCTTCTTCATTATTTGAAACAACATGTTTGTATTAAAATATTACTTATTACTCCTCTATTTATTTATAAAATTTCAATTTTTCTAAATAGATAGTTTTTTAACTCCTTATTGAAATAAATATATTTTTTAGATCATTCACATGGTTATTTCATAACAATGGATTTAAATTTATTATGAAACCCCTTAATTTCATCTCCTGATAAGCCAACAATCAATTACGTCATCATGTTTCTCCTATGGTTTGATCCAGTTCCTCGATTTAGCTTACTTATTTTAATTTTCATTTCCATTGCTGGTTAATATTGTTAAACGGTGTTTACCCTATTAACGTAGTATTACATGGTAATCTTTATTGATATATTATTTGAATCCTTCTTATAAATATTATTTGAAGTGTTTTTCATTGCTATCATCTTTTTTATGAACTTTATTCTTCACTTCATTTTACCCCAACAAAGCATTCTATTCATTTCTCAAATCATTTTCCTTTTTTGTGGCCCTATTTTTTCGAATAAAAATGATATATTATGGGTGCATACTATCACTAATCATAATTTTCACCTCTTATGGACCAGTAATCATAGAACACATCAATAATTTTTAATATTTTCATGATAAAAAATATTTCTTTTTCTATGAATTATGCTTTTTAATAACTATCCTTCGCCATACATAATCCCTACTTCCCCTTACACTATGAATCCTTTGGTTTTTATTTATGGTTATATTATTAGAATATTAAATTTCATTATACTCAAACCTCCAATAACAGTGATAGTTTCTAATAAATATCATCATTTAATTTATTGAGGTAATCTAGACATGTTTTATTTCCTTCTATTTTGAGTTGAATCACTAATTTCTTGGGCTCATCAAGAGGGTATTTTTTCTTGCACATTAAAACATAAACCTTTGATGTGTCCGTGAATTTATTGTTATTTTTTTCCTCCCATATTTTCTAGTTGTTCTATTATAAAATGAACTGTCACATGAAACAATATTAGTGTAACTAAGATTTTCAAGATAATGGGTTCTACTTTTCTAGGATCTTATCAAAGACACATTAGAAGGTAGTTCTAGGTTACTTTTTCTCGTAAAAAATAGATATTTTATATAATGTAATTATATCCACTATTTTTGTGGTTTCTTATTTCTTTATAATAGATTGAGAATTTCCCTCTTGTGTTTGTTCAGAATTCATAAAATTCACCTCATGTTCATGATACTTTATATATGGGAAATTATTTTCATTCTCTACTAATATATATATTTCTACATAAATTTTATTTATGTTCATACTCTAATATTTATTCAACTAGATATATTATTATAATGAATTCAATAATTATATTATGAATATTTCATTAACCTCCTACTTTGTATCTTTTCCCTTGATAGTGGTTATATACATTTTTTCATGTGCATGGATTACTTTTTGTAGAAAACGTTTGGCTACTTTTTACTCAAAAACATTCAATTGAAAAATTATTTAAAATAAAGGACACATTTCATTGAAAATTACATGTGATTGTTCATTTTCTTTCACAAGGGTTATGAGAGAATTTCAATTTCATAATATTTATCATAGTACATTCTCTATTTCTTCAACTTCTTCTTCGATCCATGATTTATCACCAAGAAGTTCATTAATTGAAAATGTATATAAGTAACTACCTCACTAAGTAAATTCTTCACATTCCTTTATGTTTTCGAGTAGAATTATTTAATAATTTTTATTTACTTGTTATCTTAATACTATCCACAGTATGAACTTGTCTCTTTAAAATCTCCCCTTTAAAAATATTTTATAGAAAAATTCCTACAACTTTAATTATCTTCTTGTAGTGATTTATCCATCATACACTTTTATGTTCTTTTCAACCTTTTGGCCTCACATTTCATTCTATTACTTAGGATAATTACTAGGACTTCCATACATTAAAAAAAAGAACATTTTTCCCTAATTGATATTTTTCAAAAATATCTTGAAATATTAACTTCATATGTACTATTAAAAAACATGGGAAACAAATATAGATCCAATAAATTACACACCTAGTCATAGCTGATACTACATTTAGTTCCTAGTGAAACACACAGTCATTAGCCACCCATTAGATGATGGTGTTTTTTATAATGGAACTAACATTTATTTGATAGTCCTTTGGGAAATCTATTAAAAAGATACCCCCTTTTTACTTCTGATGTCACTTCCTCAACATTATTGATATATCATTCCTCATGCAATAGATCACCAACATCCAAGAAAATATATACATGAATTCATTTCTATACATTTTATTTTATCAAATAAAATACACCATGTATTGGGATTACAAGGATTCTTTATTATTAAAGGGTATCAACACAATGAATATAAATAGGTAGTAGTGTCGAGACCTTCTTTTATCAAAATTATTCTCTGATATAAAAATATCATAGAATCGTTCCATTACATTATATATACCAGCTGATACTCTTTCAAGGTTTATTATTCTTCATATTTTTCTTTAAAAAATGTTTTTTATGAGTCCCTAAAATGATGAAATCTCTCCCTTTTTCCTCACACCTTTTTTTACATCTTCTCTTGTTAATATATTCAAGAATTTCATGAATTGTATTTACATATTTTAAATAAGGTTACAAAATTATATGTGATGATGATATTTCCTCCTCTTTAAATAAATTTAAACTATGTCAATGGATATATATTAAATATTCTTTGAGGCTTTGTTTTTTTATATTCATGTTGTATTAAAATATCATAGAAACTTATCTGTAATATATTAAAATTTAAATAATTCCATATATACAAGAAAAACTTTTAAAATTCTAATGACATAGAAACATCCTTGAAACATTGTATAAAATCACATTGGATTGAACTAACAACATCCATATGAATAACAACCCTTTAGAATTATTGTGATTATTAGACAATAATGATCATTATCTCTAAATCATTTAAATTTAATTCGATGTGATATATGATAAATTTTAATACTTTAAGAGACTTATAATCTTCCAGTTATCTTTATTCTATTACTGTATATTCAATAAACCAATATATTTTTGTTTGCATTCATAAAATATTAAAATATCCATGAACTTACTATGACATAGAAAATTCATACATTTAGCAAAGACATACACGATCCCAAACAATGTCATAAGAACATAAATTTCTTATGAAATGTATGTACTACCACATGAAATTTCATGCCCTAAAAACCCATTACAAGTATCTTACGAATCCATGTCTTTGATATAAGATTATTTCCTCTATCATATGAATATTACAATCTCATAAAAACTCTTTCATTATCCTTTTGTATGCATGCACTAAAACCTCTATCTTCAATCTGATTACATATTGAACTGTATATTTCATCATAGTATTATATTAAACTACAAATAGATACTTATTATGAACCTATTGAATATCAATAATATAAAAAAAATTGTGTATTAAAATTAGTATGATATAATAATAATTCCTTCATATTAATAGTTTCAATATTTTTTCCCTATAGAAAGACCTTTTTTATTCTTATAGTTGATTCATGATCATATTCTGGTTGGCTAATAATCAATCCTCTAATTTTTGATTATTACATGAGAGTTTCCAAGAAAACCAGTACAAAATTTTGTAATAGTAGAATTATTTTCCCTTATTTTGTTGTTATATTGATTATAAATGAATTATAACAGTTTTTCCAACCACATAATCCTTATAGTACTGCATCTTGATTCATGTATGGCTCACCCAATTTGTGCATTCTATTTTTCTTATATATTTTTCACTTATCTAGCCATACTAATTAGTGTTATGGTATCTTTGAATTCTTACCAGGTTCATGATAGTATTGTAACATCATGTTACAATGGTGGAGTTTTATAATTCATGATTTTTGTTATCTAGACTCAATGGATCCCTGATGGTATGCACCTTGTATTTATAGTTCATTAATTTACATCAAAACCTCTTCATAACATCTGTACATAAATATATGCAATGAATTTCAATAATATTACCTCTTTTGTATAGCTTAATCTATGGAAACACTATACATTCTCAATAATATTACCACATTTATATCAATTTTTAGGATTTGATGAAGTCGTCTTATTGAAATGGTGAGTGTTACATTTGTTTACAATAGTTAACAAATTTAAGGAAAGGGGTATAATGAAAATAAATTGTCAGTTTTTTATGGTTTAAAATTCTATGATTTAGAATCTTTCACTCCAGAATAATGAAAAGTTTAGGTTTCAGACAATATATAGTATCACATGATGAAATTTTGAATATGGATGAACCAAAAATATTTTAATCCATTAGTTTCTTGTATATCAGCTCAATTTTTATTGGGTATTATTTTTGGAATGATAAGTGTTGAAGGTAAATTTTTTTCCAAAATCATTATCCACTCTAGTTTTAGGACATTATTTTTTAAAGGGACTTGATTATATGGTTATTGTATCTTATTAATGCTACGTATCTTTGTTATAAAAGTGGGAAGGGTATTTATAATGATGATATATCCTTAAGGAATGACTATAAGGGGTATATATATATTAGAATGGATATATTTCTCTTCTTTCATTTAGATGAAATCCCAAGACTGCTCTTCCAAATATTGGACCCCCCATACATAGGATAGGGTAAGACACCTGGGAAACTTGAGAATTCTCATAGGGTATCCAGGGCCTCTTGGTTATCATGTCACTAAAGTTTTCTCCAGTTCTAACTTAAATTGTATATAAAATATCATGGGTCTTGTTATAAAAATCAATATAGGAAATTCCCCTCTATTTAATGGGGTTTATCTACTCAAGGTGGGACCACCTTCATAGTGAATGGGTTTGGAAAACTGAAATAAATATTTATTTGAGGTTTCTGTAGGATTATGGGAAGTTTGAAAATGATGATTTATATGATTGGTGGGATCCCTCCTTGGTGATTATTTAGAAATTTATTGGATTACAATGAAATATCATTATTATTGTTATTATTAATGTATGCCATGATAGGATTACATGTACTAGATATACCAGTCAGGATACATGAATGATTGATATTTCAGAAACTATTATAGTTCTAGGATTGTGTTTTATATGCCATATGTAATTTTGATTATTCTCTTAACCATGGTTCCATCGTTAAGACTCCAAATAATCATAGAAATCCACAACTAAGACCTTGAATGAACAAGGTAACTGATGTTATTAATATTTTCATGACTTATTATATTCCCACTTTACTTATTTTATATGAAATGTGCAAAATTTGTGTGAAATATTAATGTTTAAATATTAAGTATAATATTTGAGCATTTTTAGAAGTAGTTCAATTGTGTCAGTTTAATGTTTTAATTATAACTGTCACTATAATGGTCCAAATTGTGTGGTTCTTGTTTTTTAGGATTCTCTTTTCAATATAAAACATTTCATTAGAGAAACCATGATCCAATTCTGCCATTTGAAGGGTCATATGGTCCTCACAAACAAGACCAAAGAATCTGTGAACAAACTGGACCAGCCTTGAAGATTGATTTATTGGGCTCAAAAAAGAAGTCCAAAAACATTAACTCTCCACTATAATTCGGGGTACACTACATGTCATCTTGGATAAAAATTTCATGGCCCAAATCCAAGTACAGGGGGCCCAAATGAAGCTTTGAAGTCCAGCCCACCATTCTGTCCAAGAATTAAAAGCAGTATACTATTCATGACATATCTCATGATGTAAGCATCAAATCGAGCTTAGCTTTTTCAGTGGGAAAGAGAAGATATATTTGGCCGACTTTGTTGAAGAATTCATTCGGATTTGAAGGCATCTTCCTGTTCAAAAATCCATTCAACTTTTGGACATCGAAAAAGCATGGATAGAAATGGACAGTTTACCTTTGTTTAATAAAACTGCCATAACGTTGGCTCCACGTGTCCAAATGCCTCCATATTTTGACAGTAGTCATAAAACTGTATTATATACAACTTTGAAGAAGGAGATATTCGGAGATTCGGTTGTCTGAATAGCCAAATTGGCGATGCAAGTGGAAGGACAGATTAGGAATGCAAACAGTCCACTCCTTGGGCTATAAATACTCTCCCCTTCTCTCCTTGAGAGGGGTTGGCATTTCAGAATAGAGGAGATCATATTGTCACGACCAAAGAATTGAAAAAGTCTTGGGAGGACCTACCATACTCAAGTTTTCACTTGAGAGACCTTTCCTCTTCTCTTTGTTTTCACTTACTTTTGTGTTCTTCATTTTTGTAATCTTGTAATTCTGTTTCTTTGTAATTCTGTTTTAATGAAAGTTACATCTTCAATATCTATTATTCTCATCCACCTTCTGTAGTTTAATATTTATGTTCTTAAAATAGTTTAAATTCAGTTGAATCCCCTCCCCTTCTTTTACTTCCTCATTCAATCGAAAATCCATTTTTAATTATCATCATCGTTCGTGTGTGTGTGTGTCAACGTACCACTCTTTTCTAATCCCTTTCTTTTTTATTCTATTCTTAATTTATCATCATAATTATTTTAACCAGAATATTAAACATCCAAATGGGTGAGTAAATCTCTCATTGGGTTGAGTTATAATTCGGGTATGTTAAGTGATTGAGAGTTTTTCTCGATGAGTATTCTTTAAATTAATATTGTGTATGTTAAACTTAATATGTCATGGATTAATGATATGTTTTGTCTAACGAGTGGTTTCCATGGATTATTGGAACCATAAATACACTACCATAGATATGTTTTTGTTGATATTAGAACCCTAAGTTAAGTTAAGGCTTGGATTAAAGCTTTCACACTTAGGAATTCCAATCAACGTCAACTTATGACATGGGTGTTAATTTAATGCAATACAAAGTAAGGCTCAAGGATATCACATGCTTAACTCCCCAATAATGAACTCACCCCAATCTTTATCAATTTGGTAAATCAAACATCATCCATAAATCATTTCAATTAATCTCTGCAAACAAACCCCCTAATCAAAATACAATCAACTAAAAACAAACGACTATTACAAAGTGTCATCGTCGAGGATTCGACCCGAGTGCTGCTATACACATTAGCATAGCACCGGAACCTTGAACGGTCGATAGGCGACAATCATCCATGCATTTCAAATGGAGCCATTGCCGTGGATGGTGCTTTAAGTAGTCATTAGTTTCTGGTTATTGTAAAAAAAAACCAAAAAAAATCAAAATTTTTGAAAAACATTGAAAAAAAACACAAAGAAAAACCCGTCTTCCTCTTAAAAATCATAAACTGAAAAAATTCAAATGAAAACCCGTCTTCCTCATCCTTTCTAAATCACTCTAAATGCCCAGCAGCCTCCCAAACAATCCCTCGGATTTGTTTGACCCTGAAATTGATAGAACTCTTCGTCGACTTAGGAGGACCATTAGGGATAACCAAATCACCCAAGAACCAATCATTGCCCTACCAATTGAATTAGATATGGCCAATCCTAGGGAACAAACATTGAAAGAACTTGCTTCCCCTGATATTAATTACCAACCTCTTAGTATTCAATATCCAAACATTGAAGCTGACTTCTAACTCAAATCAGGTTTGATTCATCTTCTCCATCATTTTCACGGTCTAGCCAGTGAGGATCCACATCTTCACCTTAAAGAGTTCCAAGTAGTACGCTCTACCTTGAAGCCTATAGGGGTTTCTAAAGAACAAATAAAGCTTAGAGCTTTCCCCTTGTCCCTAGAGGATTCTTCCATGTCTTGGCTCTACTACCTCCCACCTGGTTCCATAAACTCATGGGTTGACATGAAGAGACTTTTCTTTGAGAAGTTCTTTCCCGCTTCCCGAACAGCTTCTATCCGAAAGGAAATAAGCGGCATCCATCAATTCCCTAATGAATCACTCCATGAGTATTGGGAGAGGTTCAAAAAGCTTGTGGAAACTTGTCCACACCATCAAATCCCTGACCAACTCTTGATCCAATAATTCTATTAGGGGTTATTGGCTATGGGGCGAACTCTCATTGATGCCGCAAGTGGCGGTGCTCTTGTTGACAAAACTCATGCAGCTGCACGAGAACTCATAAGCAACATGGCTGCAAACACGCAGCAATTCCATACTTGAGCACATGCTCAAGTGAAACAAGCCCTAGAGAATCAATCCATAGAGCCCAACAAGATGACTGAGTGGATGAGTGAACTTACAGGTCTTGTACGTCAACTAGCGGTGGCTACCAAAGCCCCAACCTCATCTTCTCCACAGTCACTATTCCCTGGACCTATCAAGAATTGTGGAACCTACAACTCTCCATCTCATCTGACTGACACATGTCCACAACTTCAAGATGATCCATCTGATTCATCTATTCTAATAGAGCTCAATGCGGAATATGCCCAGTGAAACTTCAACCCTCAACAATCAGGTCAGTTTGTTAGAAACTTCAACCAACCCCACTCTGAGCCCTTCTCTTCTACCTTTAACCCACCTCTGAGGTATGGTAATCCCATTTCTCATCCTCCTCAGTTCCCTCATCAAAATACAAACCATTTCCAATATGGTCAAAGTGGTGGTAACATCCATCAACCTTATCCTTTTGTTCCTCAACCCCAACGGATCAATCCTCCTCCTGGATTCCACTATCCTAACGAGCCTTCCCAATTCCCCACCCAATACAATCACTTTACCAAGAACCAAAATCAAGGACAACCTAATTTGGGAAAAGCCTCTTCTTCTAAACAACCATGGGAAAGTGCTGTAGAGGATCTTGCTTCCTTCACCCGTTCTAGCCTCAAGAACATTTAAACCCAAATGGGTCAACTTGCATCCCACCTTAGCCAGCAACAACCATCCAATTCATCCCAACTCCCAGCTCAACCATTACCCAACCCTAAGGGTAATGTAAGTGCAATTGCACTTAGATCGGGAAAGCAAATTGTTATACCCCATGCTGATTTCTCTACCTCCCCTTTCGGTGTTGATCTAGAAAATGATAAGAACAAAAAGCTGGAAAAGGAACTTAAATCCACTCCTTCACCTCCTTCCATTCCTCTAAGGAACCCAATTCCTTTTCCTCAAGCCATCTCCAAGCCTAAGAAGTCCTTTGAACCTGATCCTGAAATGCTTGACATGTTTAGACGTGTTGAAGTGAACATCCCCCTCTTAGATGCCATCAAACAAATCCCTAAGTATGCCATGTTTCTTAAGGAATTGTGCACCCATAAGAGGCAACTTAGGAACATTGAAAATGTTTCAACCCAACAGTCCATTCCCATGAAGTGCAATGATCCAGGGACCTTCACGGTTCCATGTCAAATAGGGAGTTCCAACTTTGATGATGCACTCATAGACCTTGGAGCCTCAATAAATGTCATGCACAAATCCATTTTCACCAACCTTGGTCTAGGTACCTTGCACCCAACAGGTGTAGTCATTCAATTAGCCAATCGAAGCACTGCTAGTCCTGAGGGGATGATTGAGGATGTTCTTGTTCGGGTCAATGATCTTATCTTCCCAGCTGATTTCTATGTCCTTGACATGGAAGGTGAGACGACCTCTTCTCGATCTCCCCTAATTCTAGGAAGACCATTCCTCATGACTGCGAGAACCAAGATTGATGTCCATTCAGGCATCTTATCCATGGAATTCGGTGACCAACTGGTCAAGTTCAACATTTTCCAAGCCATGCGATACCCATCTGAGGATCACTCTGCATTCTCAATCCATGCTTTTGAGGACACTTCTAAGATTCAATCGAACCCCAATCCCCCATGTTCTTCTTGTTCTAATGATAAAGGATCTTGTGAAATCTTCACCATGATTAACAAAGTCATAAATGGTGAAGTTGATGTGGACCTCTCATTCATAGACTCCATCAATCTAGAGGAACTTGAAAACTCTCTTGAATCCCACATCAACTCTGATCTCTACTGCTCCACCTTGGATAGTGTTGAGGAAAATGAACCCAACCCATCTGGAATCCCTTCTCTTGCTCCTAACTTGTCTAGCTCTCAAATCAAGGCTAAAACTGATCTAAAACCACTTCCTTCACACCTCAAGTATGCATTCCTTTTCCATGATCTCTCCTACCCTGTCATTATCTTTGCTTCACTTTCTGAAACTGAGGAGTCCCAACTTGTTCAAGTGTTAGAGGAAAACAAAAATGCCTTAGGTTGGACCCTAGAGGATATTCCAGGAATCAACCCTGCCCTTTTCATGCATCACATCCATCTAGAGGAATCATCCAAACCAATTAGGAAACCTCAAAAAAGAATAAATCCACTCATACTTGAGGTAGTTAGGGAAGAGATTACCAAGCTTCTTCAAGCTGGTATTATCTACCCAATTTCTGATAGTGAATTGTTTAGTCCAATTCAAGTCGTTCCTAAGAAGGGCGGGATAATAGTTGTCACAAATGAACATGGAGAAGTGGTCACAACTCGAGTGAAAAACAAATGGCGTGTGTGCATCGATTATAGCAAATTGAATGCTGAAACACGAAAAGATCACTACCCACTTCCTTTCCTTGACCAAATGCTTGAGAGATTGGCCGGAAAGTCACACTATTGCTTTCTTGATGGTTACACCGGCTACTTCCAAATTCCAACCGCACCTCAAGACCAAGAAAAGACCACATTCACTTGCCCCTTTAGAACCTATGCCTATAGGCGAATGCCTTTTGGCTTTTGTAATGCTCCTACAACATTCCAGCGGTGTATGATGAGTATCTTATCTGAATTCATTGATAATTGCATGGAGGTCTTCATGGATGACTTTACCATTTATGGCGAGTCATTTGAATCTTGCATACATTCACTCTCTTTGGTCCTTCAAAAGTGTGTCAAGTGCAACCTTGTGCTGAATTTTGAAAAATGTCACTTCATGGTTTCAAATGGTATTTTTCTAGGGCACATAATTTCTCAAGAGGGTATCCAAGTTGATCCAGCCAAAATTGAGGTGATCTAATCACTTCCTGAACCCAAATCAGTTTGAGACATTCGGTCCTTCCTTGGTCATGCTAGTTTCTATCAGCGATTCATTCAGAACTTCGGCAAGATTTCCCTCCCACTCACTCGTTTACTTCAAAATGATGTCACATTCAATTTTGATGAGGCTTGCAAGAGAGCCTTCATTGAACTCAAATCTGCTCTCACGTCTTCTCCAATAATCCAACCCCCAGATTGGTCCTTACCATTTGAATTGATGTGTGATGCTTCTGATAGGGCCATTAGGGTTGTTCCTAGTCAAAGAAGAGAAAAAATTCCTCATGTCATCTTTTATGCCTCAAAAACATTGGATGAAACTCAATCACACTACACTGTGACTGAAAAATAACTTTTAGCTGTGGTTTTTGCCTTGGATAAATTCCAGCCCTATCTCTTAGGTGCCAAAATCATCATCTTCACGGAGCACTCAGCATTAAAGTTCTTACTTAAAAAAAGTGATTCCAAACAAAGGCTAATAAGATGGATTTTAATGCTCCAAGAGTTTGAACTTGTGATAAAAGATAAACCTGGAAAAGAAAACCTTGTGGCTGACCACCTGAGCAGAATTTCTAATTCTTCTCATTCTGAAATAAATTATCCTGAATTTCCAACTGAACACCTCTCATCTCTCACTCCAAAGTTACCATGATATGCCCCAAATGTCAATTACTTGGTTTCTGGTGTTTTCCCTGAATATTTTTCAAAAGAACAAAAAGAAAAGATGAAAATTGATTTAAAGCATTATTTTTTGGAAGATAATAAACTTTGGAAAACTGGGGCTGACTGGTAATTAGGAGATGTGTTGATGAAACTGAACAATCCTCCATCTTGGAATTCTGCCACTCAATGCCTGGAGGTGGCCACTTTGGACCACAAAGGACTTCTCGAAAGGTCCTAGATTCTGGATTCTTTTGGCCTTCACTCTTCAAGGACTCACACGAGTTCTGTCAATCATGTCCCACTTGCCAAAAGTTTGGCACAATTTCCAAAAGAAACGAAATGCCTCAAAAGCCATTAATCTTCTGTGAGCTTTTCGATGTTTGGCGCATCAATTTCATGGGACCTTTTCCCCATTCCAATGGATTATCCTACATTCTCCTTGCTATTGACTATGTTTCTAGGTGGGTCGAGGCCAAACCCACTAGGAAAGATCATGCTCAAACTGTGATTGAGTTCCTCAAAACCCATATCTTCCATCGATTCGGAACACCACGTGCTTTGATAAGTGACTTAGGAACTCATTTCTGTAATAGAACCATGGAGTCACTTTTGAAAAAGAATGGGGTTGTACATAAAACATCCACTGCATATCACCCTCAAACAAATGGAATGGCTGAACTTTCTAACAGAGAAGTGAAAAGAGTGCTTGAAAGAATTGTTAAGCCCACAAGAAAAGACTGGCCCGATAGACTTGGTGAAGCACTTTGGGCCTATCGAACTGCCTATAAGACACCCATTGGGATGTCTCCATTTAGGCTAGTTTTTGGTAAAGCCTGTCATTTACCAGTTGAAATCCAACATAAGTCATTTTGGGCTGTCAAAACTTATAATTTTGATTGTGAAAAATCTGGTGAAGAAAGATTGTTGCAGTTGACTGAATTGGAGGAGCTTCGACTCGATTTGTATGAGAACTCCATTCTATACAAAGAAAAGGAAAAGTCACTCCATGATAAGCACATTCTTGGAAAGGTATTTCATGAAGGTGAAAAGGTAATGCTCTTCAATTCTCAATTTCGACTTCACCCAGGTAAGCTCAATTCTCGTTGGGATGGACCTTTTATTATTACTAATGTTTACCCATTTGGTGCAGTGCAAGTCCAAGACCCTTCTTCAAAAAGAACATTCACGGTAAATAGACACCGGTTAAAGCATCACAATGAGAGGCCATTAACTTCAGGTTCCACATCGACTTCCATTGACCCACCACTAGATGGAAATGGAGACCCACCAAATCCAAACCCGGGGGCACCTCTTTCCCTTTAACTCTCTCTCTCTCAATCTCTCTTCCCTCTCTTCTTCTCTCTATTTCTTCTTCTTCCTCTCTCCCTCTCATTTTTTTTACAACATTCTTCCACAAACTTTTTTATATTTTCTCTTTAGTGTGGATGTGTCATTAAAAATAAAATAATTAAATAAAATTAAAACAAATGAAAATTAAAACAAAAGGGGTGTCATAATTACTCATCATCCAATATTGAAATTCTGTGCAACTATTTTGGGGAGTCAAAAGGCTTGTTTTCAACTCAAATATATTGAATTTTTATCTCAAACTTGGGTAAACAATTTTGTGTCAATAACAAACATTTTGAATGAACAATGTTTTGTGGAAAATGATTCTCCCCTACCGTGAGGAATAACATTAGCCTTCATGCCAAGGTCATCAATGGGCATCTTTTTCATTGTGTGTCTTCACCACTGATTGTGAGTCTTGAGTTTGTGGACCTTCGATCTGAATTTCCATCTTTTGTGTGCATTAATATGATAGAGGCATTTTCTAATCCACATGAGAATCAGAATAGCCAAATAGCCTCCCGTTACCCTTACATTGATCCTACTTTTGAAATCCCCTTTGAGCCTATGAAAACCATTCTTTTGATAGCCACATTACAAGCCTAATACCTTGTCCCACCCAACATCTTCATGGATTTTCAGTGTATAATTTATTGAAATTTAAGTGTGGGGAATGGACTTCATTTTTGGGAGTACTTTCATTGATTTCCAATGTGTCATCATATGCTTGAGGGCAAGCATCCATTCAAGTGTGGGGGAGAGGTTGTAATTCTGTGAGCTTTGGGGTGTATATGTGTAATTTTCATTTGTACAAAACACATTGAAAAGTGTTCAAAAAAATGAAAAAAAATTATATTAAAAAAATTGAAAAAAAAGGAATGGGTTGTGTCTTGGGTGGGTCAAAAATCATTCATCATCAACCTTTGATCGTGTTATAACTACTAAAATTAGTTCCATGAGGAGATCAAGAATGGGTTGGGAGATGACTGTGAGACTTGTTTCAAGAACAACTTTCGAAAAAAAAGAGCAAAAAGAGAAAAAAAAAGAACACTTGAATCATCTTGTATTGTGTCATTATTGGAAGTCTTCCGTGTTGTACATATTACATCATCTCACCCTATTCAATTTTCTATATCCCCCACTTTTCATTCATCACACATTCATGCCCTTGTAAATATGTGTTTCTATTTCCTTTCAAATCAAATTTCAAAAAAATGTGCATTGAATTTTCCATGTTGGTGTTTTTAACCCCTCTTTTCCTTTGGACATTATATACCTACCGTCCCATAGCCACTGAAAAACCCCTTAAAAGACCTCTTGATTCTTTTACACATTATATTTGGGAATGGAAGCTGAGAGCTCTTACAAACTCTTGATTTTCACTTTTTGTTGGTGAATGAGTGAACCTCCTAAAATACATTTTTATCATCTTGAGAGGAGTAAGTTTTCAGTGCTTACATTTTCCAATTCAAACCTTCAACATGAAAAAATGAATTGTTTCTGATGCATTATTTTGAACCAAATTTGTGATGGAATTCAATATGGATGAGTGAAATAGTCTAAACCTCCCCTTATTGGAGAAAACAAAATTTTAATATTTGTTGGTGAGTGAAAATGATTTTGTCATGTTTTTATATTTGTTGCACATGAGGACACACGCAAATCTAAGTGTGGGGGAGTTGATGTTATTAATATTTTCATGACTTATTATATTCCCCCTTTACTTATTTTATATGAAATGTGCATAATTTGTGTGAAATATTAATGTTTTAATATTAAGTATAATATTTGAGCATTTTTAGAAGTAGTCCAATTGAGTCAGTTTAATGTTTTAATTATAACTGTCACTATAATGATCCAAATTGTGTGTTTCTTGTTTTTAGGATTTTCCTTTCAATATACAACATTTCACTAGAAGAAAACATGATCCAATTCTGCCATTTGAAGGGTCATATGGTCCTCACAAACAAGACCAAAGAATCTATGAACAAACTGGACCAGCCTTGAAGATTGATTTACTGGGCTCAATACAGAAGTCAAAAAACATTAACTCTCCACCATAATTCGGGGGAAACTACATTTCATCTTGGATAAAAATTTCAGGGCCCAAATCCAAGTACAAGGGGCCCAAATAAAGCTTTGAAGTCCAGCCCACCATTCTGTCCGGGAATTAAAATCAGTATACTATTCATGACATATCTCATGATGTAAGCATCAAATCGAGATGAGATTTTTCAGTGGGAAAGAGGAGATATAGGTGGCAGACCTTTTTGAATAATTCATTCGTATTTGAAGGCATATTCCTGTTCAAAAATCCATTCACATTTTGTCCATCGAAAAAGCATGGATAGAAATGGACAGTTTACCTTTGTTTAATAAAACCGCCATAACTTTGGCTCCACTTGTCCAAATGCCTCCATATTTTGACAGTAGTCAGAAAACTTTATTATATACAACTTTGAAGGAGATATTTGGAGATTCGTCTGTCTGAATATCCAAATTGGCGATGCAAGTGGAGGGACAGATTAGGAATGAAAACAGTCCACTCCTTGGGCTATAAATACTCTCCCCTTCTCTCCTTGAGAGGGGTTGGAATTTCAGAAGAGAGGAGGTCATATTGGCACGACCAAAGCATTGAAAAGGTCTTGGGAGGACCTTACATACTCATGTTTTCACTTGAGAGACCTTTCCTCCTCTCTTTGTTTTCACTTACTTTTGTGTTCTTCATTTTTGTAATCTTGTAATTCTGTTTCTTTGTAATTCTGTTTTAATGAAAGTTACATCTTCAATATCTCTTATTATCATCCACCTTCTGTAGTTTAATATTTATGTTATTAAAATAGTTTAAATTCAGTTGAATCCCCTTCCCTTCTTTTTCTTCCTCATTCAATCGAAGATCCGTTTTTAATTATCATCATCGTTCGTGTGTGTGTGTCAACGTACCACTCTTTTCTAATCCCTTTCTTTTTATTCTATTCTTAATTTATCATCATAATTATTTTAACCAGAATATTAAACATCCAAATGGGTGAGTAAATCTCTCATTGGGGTGATTTATAATTCGGGGATGTTAAGTGATTGAGAGTTTTGCTCGATGAGTATTTTTTAAATTAATATTCTGTATGTTAAACTTAATATGTCATGGATTAATGATATGTTTTGTTTAACGAGTGGTTTCCATGGATTATTGGAACCATAAATACACTACCATAAAAATGTTTTGATTGAGATTAGAACCCTATGTTGCGTTAAGGCTTGGATTAAAGCCTTCACAGTTAGGAATTCTAATCAACGTCAACTTATGACATGGGTGTTAATTTAATGCAATACAAGGTAAGGCTCAAGGATATCACATGCTTAAATCCCCAATAATGAACTCACCCCAATCTTTATCAATTTGGTAAATCAAACATCATCCATAAATCATTTCAATTAAGCTCTGCAAACAAACCCCCCCCAATCAAAATACAATCAACTAAAAACAAACGACTATTACAAAGTGTCATCACTGAGGATTCGACCCGAGTTCTTCTATACACATTAGCAGAGCACCGGAACCTTGAACGGTCGATATGAGACAATCGGCCGTGTGTTTCAGTAACCCCTCCAAACTCTAAATGATTTGATTCATATCCTTCTTTCCATCTCTTCATAGCCATCTATTTCCTCATATCCCAACCAGCACCCCAAAACCCCATGTATCCTCTCAAAATATTACCTATATTCTCAAGCACAAACAAATTTGGATAACCCTTTCCCAAACCCCTATCTAATCTTTCACTCCTTACCCTCTCCATGGGTCATAGAAAACAATTACAAGACATTGAGTTGTAAGTGATTTAATATCATGATAGTGTGCAATTGAGTGGTGATGTTTTCCACATTCCCTTGTGGTTTGCCTAGGAATTTGTAAATTTTCTAGTGCAGTCAGTGTCCTCAATGTGCTGTATTTTATGCTTATGTCGTAAATAAATTATTATAGTTGACATACATATCAACTTGATACAATTTAAGCATGATACGTATATGATTATCTCTGTAATGATAAGTATGTGTTAAATTATTCAAAATACATGTGGTATTGGTGTTGGTGGTATGCTTGGTTACAGTAACATTTAGCACATTCAATATTCCTCTATAGTTATGATCCTTTTTTCCTAGGCTCTATTTAACCTTGAATTTGGTTTTTGGTCACTGGTTTATTTTAGATTGTGGAGGGGTAATTTTGGGTTGTGAAAGGGAGTGAAAGGGTGTGCAGGGGGTGGCGGGGTGTGTGCAGGGGGTGTGTCATGGGGTGCAGTGCGGTGTAGGGTGAGTGTATGGGGTTGGTGCAGGGGGTGTGCAGGGTGCAAGGAAAGGAGAAGGGGTGGAGGGAGTGTGTGTAAGGGGAAGGAAGTGTATAGGGGGTGTGGAGGAGTTGTGTTGAGGTTTTTAGGGTGTGTTTAGGGGGTGTGTGTTGGGTGTGTGTAGGGGGTTATTATAGGGGGCGTTCAGGGTACAGGGGAAGGGGTTGTGTGCCTTGGTGGAGGGAGTGTGTGCAGGGGAAGGAAGTGTGCATGGGGTGGAGTGAATGTGTGCAGTGGGGAAGGAAGTGTGTATTGGAGGGGGAGGGGGTGTGTTGGGGTTGTGCAGGGTGTGTGTTGGGTGTGTGCAGGGTGTGTAGGGGGAGAAGCTGGTTTTACCATGCCATGTTTGTCTATACTGAAACTGTCTAGATTTGTTTTCAGCAAACTGAATCCTATACCCAAGGTCATAAACTATGGTTGTAGGTCTAGATCCATGGTTCTAATTTTTTTTATATCTTTCAGCCAAATTATCTATAGCCATAGTTTCAAACCATGGCTATAGTCATGGACTTATTTCTATGAGAATAGCAGCATCAGTTCCCCAAACCATGGAGATTACCTATAGACACAGTTTAGGCCCTATAGTCAAGGTTATAAACCGTGGATATAGGTCAAATCTGTAGTAGTGATACTCATGCATCATATTGGTTGGTTAGGCTACTTATTTTTTATAACTGGTTGTGTTTATTTTAAAAATGAAAAATTTCCTTCTAATGTTTAGGTAAGACTGTTGCATTTATTTTCAGTATTTTGTGCCTTGAGAAAATCAGTTATGGTTATTGTCAAATTCAACCTAGCCCAAGCCTATAGGATGGGTGGGGATGTTACACATCTAATTAGATATGGTATGGAAGAATCCAATGATAAAATATTTTTGAATTTCTAGGATAAATTGTTTTATTACTAACAAATAAAATCATAGGAAGTTTGAGTCACATTTAGATAAAGGTTTATTTCTCAGATAATCATCCAATATTAAGGGATATAATTTTTTTCTTAAAAGGATTTGAAATTATTTAATGTAAATTCATCATTATTATGGAAAGTGGGAAGAATTCCAAACCCATCTAGAAGAATTGTTATATTAACTAGTATATTTTTTAGTAAAGTGAAAAAATAAGAAAACAGTTGGAGCTAAAGTAGATTTAGATGATTATTAATATTAAACTAATGATGTGGATGGTGAGGAATTTTCATTGGTTGTAATGAAATTATGGATAAGGGATGAAATAAGTTAATAAAGCATCATTGGTGACCAAAAACATCTGGTATAAACAAGAATGATGAAGACACTATATCAAAAATAATTCATATCTCAAGTAGACCTAAATAATTTTGAGTTGTATACTAAAGATTAAAATTGTTCAAGGTAATTCCTAAATAACTGCACCACAATCCTAAGAATCAAACATAGGAAATTGTCCAATGTTTAGAATATAACAATGTTAATAAAACTGTGGGGGTGTTCTATAAAATAAACTCAATGAATAAAACCATAGTGTTTAGAGAAAGGCATGGCCAGGGTGTAAGGAATTTTTCCAAATTGAAGTGATTAATTTAGCTGAGATGTTCTATACTATGGCATGGATAGATAAGATATTATTTTTCTTCTCTATTAAAATATAAAATGAATTCAAGGTGTTCCAAATGGTTTTCAAATCTACATTCTTTAATGGATATCATGATGAATAATTATACATAAAAAAACAGATGATTTTCTTCATTATGAAGATCAAAATAAAATTTTACAGTTAAATATATATTTTTACGAGTGGTATCAAGCACTAGGTCTATGGTTTTCTAGAATTGATCAATATCTAAAATTTCTTGGTTTTCATTATTGATTTTATAATAATCACTATATTAAAAATGAGAATAATCAAAGTGTTATGGTAATCATTTATGTTGATGGCATAATATTCATTGGATCAAATGAGGTATAATTTATGATGTTAATGAAATTAATGATATGTGAGTTTGATATTTCATTTATTATATAATTTATATTTTACCTTAGTTTACTGTTAACACAAAAAAGGCATGGATTTTTTATTTCACAATACAAATATGATAAGGTAGAACTCATAAGATTAAAAATGGATGATTCCCAATTAATGAAAATACCATTATCTTACTAGATGATGTTTTTATGGTATGATAGAGAAAAAAGATTTTAGTGTGATAGAATATAGATAAGTCATTACCATCCAATTATGCATAATAATAAAACAAATCGACATTGTATTTGACATTTTTATGTCATATAGTACCAAATAAATCACAAATAAACCCACTTGAAAGTAGTGAAAATGATACTTTAGTATTTCAAAGGCATAATAAATTGTGGACTGTTTTATAATGATAGTATGTATAAGGAGTTATGGGATATATAGATATGGATAAGTCTAGTCCAATATATGGTCACATCTATACATTGAGTTGTGCATTCTATCTTGGTGTAATATGTATTTCATGGATATCCATTGAATAAGATTTTATTTTATTGAGAACTGTAGAAGCCATGTATTATGTTGCTACTCAAGAATTTTCTCAATCACTTTGGATGAACCAGTAACTTAACTATGTTAGAGTTTATATGGAATTCTATTTTTTAATCAGATGTGATTACTCAAGTTCTATCAATCTTATGAAAAATTATGTGCATCACTCAAGGAAAATCCACACTAAGGAAAAGTATAGTTTCATCAAGGATAAGGTAGAACAAGGACTAGTAGAGTTGGGAAATGTTTCGACACAAAATTAATTTTTCTAAAACATGATAAAATCACTACCGGATGATGGATTTAAACGGAATCGGTTGTCCCTTGGATTCCAACCACCTCTCTCTAACTAGATGTTTTTTAGAAAGGACCCCCACTCCCCTACAGAGTTTTTATTTTATGGAAAGGCATGATGGTTATCATGTATTAGTTATATTCATTTATAACCCTATCATATATTCATTTATCGAAGTTATATTTGGGTTCATTAAAAAAGTGGGAGAAGTTGTCCATGATTTAGAGTAATTAGAGATAGTTGAAATTGTGCTTTTATGGAAAAGGGGGGATTTATCGCATGTTGAACATTTAAAAAGGGGGGTATTATTCAAATTTATATTCATATAGATACTTTTTTTTGAATTATTGAAGAGAATGTTGATTACGAATTTGGTTTCATGCGGAAATTTTCATTTAACATTTATTTCTCACATTGAGATTGAATCATGTGAGCTTTGAGACATTGATTGTTGAATCGGTGATACACTATATAAATTTAGGATGATTTTTTCTATATTCAATGTAGCATATTTTATATGAAGATATGTTGAGGAATTCTTAACAAACCCAAAGGGGGTATTGTTAGAAAAAATCCTCTTCAAAAAAATGTGGGAAGTCTTTGTTGAAAAAGATTAGGGATAAACTTAAAAATAAGTTCAAGTAGTCGTGAATAATTGATATCATGGTAATTTAATGATTTTTTTTTAAGAAACTATGTATATTTATTTAGAAGAAAAATATCATGTTACTAAAGGACCTCGGAGTACCCTAAGAGGGGAGGGGTGAATCGGTGTCAACATTTTCTTTTAAAGAGATAGATCATGTTCCCACGTTGGTAGGAACCTATTAAACATGTCTGAAGAGAAAGTTCATAATAAAAACAATCACATTAAAAGAAAGTACAAAAAAAATTTACTTGGTTCATCACTAAGGGCTACGTCTAAGGAGCATACACGGATAGTGTGTCAGTCATAACAAAAACCACTAATCTTAACAAGTTGTGGGTTACAAGAGTCTAGTACAGTCACTCTGTTCTAGGTGCACTGCCTTTAAAAGGATTAGAGATAGATTACTTATTCCCTCATATCTCTTCTGTTGAATCCCCTCGGCTCACTATCGTGGAGAGTTCTTCACTCATTTTATCAACTTGAAGGTCACTTCAATTGTTTAGAATTAATTCATGCATCCTAAACTGTCAATAAAGGCTTTGTAAAAGTCCCAAAAACACGCATAGATGTAATTTATATTCCCGTACACTTATGTGTTATGAAGATTAATTTCGTAAACTGAATTGGTCAATTTTGGGAATCCTTGGATGTTCCACGAACTGTAGATGTTTCCACTTAGCATAGCTATTTTTGCGTTCTGTTCAGTTTCTCTACATACCATCTAACTCCTCCACGAACTGTGTTTCTCTATGTACTACATTACTCTGTTGCATACTTCAAGAGCTTCCTATTCAATCCACACACTATTCTGCACACTATTTTCCTTACACGGATGAGTCTCTCTTTGTACCGTCTTCTCCTCTATGAACCACATCAAACTTCTCCATATTTCTTCCCGAAATTTTAATCTCCAATATCATCCACTTAAAACAGGGCATTACTATTCCATAAATAGGCATGTACCTCCTCAAATTTCGGTAATCTAATTTACCCAAAGTTTTAATGTGTGACAATATTCATTGTAAACTGAACTTCGTCCACATACTGTTAATCTCCACGGCATACCTCCCCTATTTTGTGAACCGCAACAATCCTGCCAAACTTAAACATCCTGTGTACCGCATGTCTTCCACATGTATAGTTGTTGTGAACCGTTTTTCGTTTAAACCTTCATCATTCAGCATACCACATGCCTTCACCACGTACCATTGTTGTGAATTGTTTTTGGTTTCACACACCGCTCTGTGTACCGCTCTGTTTCCTGTAATGTGGTCGTGAACCATTCGAGGAACATGGTACGCGATCCTTGTTCTGAGGTATTTGGTTCCCTTATTCTTCCAATTTTCTATGTCATTTAGCATACCATTCACTCCTATCTTAAAAGCCTTTGTTTTTTAACACCAAACTCGCAATTTTGAGGCCCAAAAAATCAGCAAACACTGGGAAACTATGCCACTTTAAATAGTGCTTTCAACTTCAAACGTATGACCTCAATCCTTGAAAACACCCTAGTCATCCATGTGAAGATTGAAAACAAACTCAAACCAAACTCCATTATTAGAAACTAACAACCTTAGTTCCCAAAATCTCCCCCTTTGGGTTTGTTTGAAATCTTCAGATAAATTATCAAAAGTGCCAGCCATCATTAAAACATGAACCTTCAAGAAGCAACTCATCCATAAATCTATGTCTACGTGAGCAGTTCTCAGTGCATAAAACAAGAGAGAGTTCATGAATTGAGTTCTCACCCTTTTATTTTCTCTCCCATAGATTCATTTCTGACCTTTTCCATTCAGCAACTCCTAAAATGAGAATGAAATAGATAACTCTCCATTGACATCCAGATAAATTTATCCATTCTCCCCCATTATAAATAAACCCAAAGACTGGTTTTGAAACATTGTTGATCTCAGAACATACCACCTTGATCTTATCTCCCCCATAAACCTGCAACACTTCCACAAATTGATTAAAAATAGTTAAAACATCTGGGAAGGGGGAATCTCATAACCTCCTTACGCACTGGGAGGTGGAAGAACATTGAGGTTCAACTGATGTTTCTCAGACATAGCCACAAATAGTTGATTGGTCATAATGTCAGCTACTTTCTCATCAGTTCATGCATGTTCCATTTTGATCATGCCTTTTTCAACTTTTTATTTTATCAAGTGATATCTGATCACAATATGTTTTGTATGATAATTTTGAACTGGATTCTTCATAAGATCAATAGCACTCTTGTTATCATAGTAAATCACCATTGGTTGTTTCCCCTCATCACCTAGGCCACTCATTTTCTTCTTCTTCCAAATTAACTATGTTCATGGCTTGGTGGGAAATATATATTCATCTTCAGTACTACTAATTTATGTTCTTTCCTATTTCTTTCTTAACTAGCCCACACATATCTTCCCAGTATAGAATGCTCCACCGCTAGTACACTTTCTGTCCAGTATATCTTCATCCCAGTCAGCATCAATAAATGTTGATAGTTTATTATCTCTTACTAAAGAAAGGTATTTCCAATAATTATGTGTATCTTGAATGTATCTCATGATTCTTTTCATTGCTTCCATATATCCTTCTTTTGGATTACTCTGAAAGCGGGCCATAAGGAAAGTTGTAAAGACAATATCTAGATGTGTCACTTCTAGGTACAGTAGGCTGAGAATTATTCTTATGTACATAGTCGGATCCATAAAGGTCCCTTCCTCATGATTTCTAAGCTTTGATCCAAATTCCATTAGAGTCAACATTGGTTTGGAATCATGCATATTGAATTTCTTCATTATCTCTCTTGCATTCTTTTCTTGTGAAATGAAACTGTAATCCTTCTTTTAAAGTACCTGCAACCCAAAATCCTAGACAGTTCACATTCTGATTTCATGTGATTAGAAAATTCATCCACTAATTCATGTATTCTTACAAAAAAAATATCATCCACATATATCAATACCATGAACTGTTCCAGTTGAGAGTTCTTCACATAGATATTGTGATCCACTCCTCCTCTTTTAAACACTATCTTTCTCAGATAAGAGTCCAACTGAGAGTACCACACCAGTGGTGCCTATTTCCATCCATAAAGAGAAATCATTAATTTTTAAACCTTTAGTTCATCATTTCCAAGAAAGAACCCTATGGGTTGTTCAATGTAGAGTTATTCTTCTAATACTCCATTTATGATTGATGTCTTGACATCCATTTGATACAATTTATAACCTCTTTGGATTTCCATGGAAATAAATAGCCTGATTGACTCCAGTCTTGGTATGGGAGAAAATTCCTCCTCAACATTAGTTCCTTTCATTTTTGAATATCCTTTATAGACTAAGAGTGCCATATTATTTATTACATTTCCATGTTCATCAAATTTGTTCTGGAAAATCCACTCTCTACCAATCACATTGTGATATTTGGGTCTTTTAACAAGATCTCATGTCTGATTTTTGTCAATATGATCTAACTCTTAATTCATTGCTTTCACCCATGACTCATCCTTTACAGCCTCTTCATATGAGGACATTTCCACAACTGATAGAAATGCAGAATATTCATTATTCCTCATTCTCCTTGTCTGTATAGGTGAATTCTAATCCTTGATAATGTTGGACTGATCAATCTCTTCTCTTTGATTACTCTTTTGGGGCTCAACCAAATTCTCTCTAGTTATGGATTCCTCTTCTGATTCTTCTTCAGATTCAACATCATGATGTGACTCTTGAGGGCTTTCCACGCCTTCCTATAACTCTATATTATCTTTTTTTCCATGTTCACATTATTCCTCATCTTTTATCAGGTCATCATAAGAATTCCTTGATGCATTCGTGTTTTTCACTTTAATGATCATTACATGACTTATTTCCACAATTCATCCCATGATATTATTGAAACACTTATAAGATTTGATTTTCATTGAGTATCCAAGAAATATTTGTTCGTCTTCATTGTCTCCATACATCCCTTGATTTCCTTCTTTGTTTTAGATAAAACACTTGCTTCTAAAAACACAAAAATATTTCAAAGAGGGCTTCTTTCCATGCCCCAATTCATATGGTATCTTTGATTCACCCATATATAGCCCTATTCGATTTTGAATATATACTATAGCTTTTACTTCCACTTTCCAGTATTGTCAAGGAATAAAATTCTCAATCAGTATAGTTCTGGCCATGTTGTTTACAAATCAATTCTTGTTCTCAAAAACTCCATTTTTCTATGGATTCCTCAAAACTGCCACCTCATGTTGTATCTCATACTTCTCTGGGTAATTTTCAAATTCAATGGATGTGTACTCTTCTCCATTTTCATAACGTAGGACTTTTATCTTCCTTCCAGTATCCTTCTCAGTTATTCGTCGATAGGTTTTCATGAAATCAAGCACTTGTTGCTTCCTATGTATAATGATCACACATGTCATTCTACTGTAATAATCTATAAAAATAACAAAGTACCTCTCTCCATGTGTTCCAGCAACATTTATTGGGCCACATACAATTGTATGGATGAGGTCAAGGAGATTTGACGCTCTTCTCTTCTTTGGATGGAAGGAATTGCTGACCAGTTTCCCTTGCATGAAAGCATCACAGGTCTTTTCTCATTCACTCATCGTATTAGGGATATCCATGACTATAATCATATTACATATCTTTTCCATTTATTTCTGATTGATGTGCCCCAATCTCTAATTCCATAAGTTGTTTTCCACTCCAACTATTAGGTAGAAAATGTTCTCTTTATTGTCAACCTGATATAAGTTTTCTTATGTTCTACAACCTTTCGGGGGAGAATTCCCAAACATTCCTCTTATAGTACATCCATTCTGATTGAATGTCACAATATAACCTAAGTCATAGAGTTGAATCACACTAGAAATAGTTTGATGTAGACCATCCACATACATGACCTCAATTTTGTTCAATACTCCATTAGCTAGCTCAGTACTTCCACTGCCTTTTATCTTCACAGCACCATCATTACCAAAACTCATTATTCCATCAACCTTTTTCTTGACATTCGTTAATAAGTATGCATTACCCATCATGTGAGATGAACATCTGCTATCAAGGATCCAGTTGTTGTTGTTATTCTTTTCTTTGATGGATACTTTTTCAAAATTAGACTTCTCAACATTCCTCTTTTCTTTCCATGATATATTGGATTGAGTGTAGGGTACTGGTGGATTTTCAATTCTCTCTTTTGTGTACATAGGTTCTTCATATTCAAATTATACTTCTAGAGGAGAAAACCTTTTGGAAATAGCAACACTTTCTATTTTACATGTATTGACTCATCTCTGAACATTGAAAGAATTTCTCCTATCATGCCTCTACCTACAATACACAGCTTTATGACCAAAGTTAGAATAGTGAAAAAAATATCCATAGAAACTATTTCCTCTATAAGAAGTAGGATATGAATATTTTATTCATTTTTTTAACTCCTAAATCTTCCCCATTCATATATCTCTTCACCTCTTTGCAGTATGACATGGTATGGTTCAGATAGCAACAAAATTGAAACATCATGAAAGGAAATGTCTTCTCACTTCTATTTCTCCTCATGCCTACTTCCTCAATAAAATAATTTGATTGGTTATAATTTCTGGAAACTTGAGGATAATCTTCACTTATCCTTTCAGTTTGATTTGAGGGTTTCATTTTCATCAATTCTTGTGGCTTTTCAACATGATAAAATTTCATCTTGCCTTTATTCTAGATCACATTATTTATAGCATTTGACGTTTCAGCATCACAACCAATTACACTATTACCCATGCATGTGGGTCTTTGATTACTCAATATATTTTTAACTCCATAAGAACCAAATTTTTCTCTCTCTAGCATCTCAGCAATCGAGAACCATCTAAATTGTATTTTCTTCTTTTCTTCTTTTGAAATTGATTCACTTTTGAGTTTACTTCTCAGCGTAACAACTTCTTCTTAGAGTCCCTCAATGGTCTTGGTCTTCTCACCTAGTCTCAAGGAAAGGCCATTAATGAATTTTTATTATTCTTAAATTCTGATTTTTAGTTCCATAACATCATCAGTGCTTTCAAGGATTAATGACTTAACTTTCACCAGTTCTTCCAGTCGATCAACTTCCACTCTTAGCTAATCAATATATTCGGAAGATTCCCACACAATTGATTTATACTTATTGAATCTTGATAAAAAACTATTTTGTGGAATGTTTTATTGATAATAAATGAAATAATTTCCTCGAATTGTGCTAAATATTTTCATTTGTTAAATATTTGGGATTAGATCATTCATTTGAAAATTTGATTAAAATTCCAATTTTACCCTTTTAAAGTGAACTGTAGTATTTCCCCCATAAATATTATAATATGAATTATTTGAACATAAAATTCTGAAATTTTTTTCCAAAGTTATGTTTATACAAATTTTATTTAAGAAACTATAGTTAAATAGTGCATTTAAATGGATTAAATTGTCCATTAAGTTGTAAGAACCTGGATCTTATTCTTGAGGTACATCTATCTTCTTTTCCTCTTTCCTTAAATATTTTTAGAGAAAATAAGGAAAATAGGGAAAAATCTCATAATTTTTTGCTACATGACATTTACTTTTCCACACGCTGTGTACTTTGGCCGTGTGGGATGAGTACACAGGGCGTGTAGGCCTGTCGGTGATGAAGGGTGTAAAAACTGACTACACGTCGGGTACTTAGTATATACCCACCGTGAAATCAGTCGGCAGGTGAACAGTAAGGTGGTGGAATCATATGCCATTGGAGAGATAGTACATGCTGTGTACTTAGGAATACACATTGTGTACTCATGTCAATAGATGAATAGTTCGACGGTGAAAAGTTGCCTCCGGAGGAATGGTTAAAAAATGAAAATTACACACTGTGTACTTGAGAGTACACTCCGTGTAGTTTTTTTTGGTTAAAATGGGAATTGGCATCCTACTTCAATAGAGGAATCTTATAACTCATTTGGAGCACCAAGAGGGGAGGCTGAAGCTTGGAAGAGTTCCTGACAGAGCATTGGGACTCGAATTCCTTCATCGATGATCATGTTAGGACTGTACGGGTAAGCCCTTTCCTCTCCTTGTGTGTTTCCTTCCAATTATTTCCCGAGGGGAAGTTATTTTGGTTTGAAATTGTAGTCATTTATCTCATATCTACATCATTATCAGATGTTTCAGGAGGTGTTTTTCACATATATCAATCAGTGGAGATCGATGTAGGTGGTCTGATGTTTAATTCCAACTGTCATGTTGTTTTTGTGTACTATTGTTCTATGTGCCCATGTTTAGGGTGTCGTATGGATGAGGCCCTGACTAATTAAATGCCTAGAATTGCATATGTAATTTAATGAATATTTATAAACTGCTATCTGGGATCATTTCTTGGATCCAGGGCCACCCCATGGGTGTGTTCCCTTGTTTAGCAGTTTGGCCAAGATACCTGAGGTTTTTTCATGATTATAGCATGATTTGAGTGTTCTTGAGAGGAAATTCATATAAATTTCTTACTTATGTGTTGGGATCGTCCTAGTTACATTCATAGACTAAGGGAAGGGTTTTGTTTAGCCTGAGGGAAAGTTTCTATTTAGCCTGAGGTCAAGTGATTCATTTAGCCTGAGGGAAATGTTTCATATGCCTGAGGGAAGTTGCTTAAATGCTTGAGGTAATTATCTCGTACGCCTAAGGGAAATACTTTTTATGCCTGAGGGAAATCTCCTGAGGGTTTCGATTCTGATTAGCCTGAAGTTGTGGCTCTAATTACCTGAGAGTAAGGTTTTTTATGTATGAGGACTCTGTTTACTTTTCATATTCACTGTGGTGATTTCACATGTTATACCTACCTAGATAAAGCATAGGCTTGGTATTGTTTTACCTTGTACTTGTTAGATAACTGGTTGTAGTTTTGTTGTCACACTGTATAGAAGATTGTCGGCAAAGGCTGTGTCGCAAAAAATTATAATTCAATTATATTGAATTGTTAAATAATAATTAAATGGAAATGGAACTGTTAGGAATGTTTACTTTTTCGTACTTCCTGGTTTACTGCCTTTCATTACTGTGCAACGCTGTTGCACAAACTCACTAAAAGTTGGGCACAGGCCTTTTGTGGTTTCCTACTAGGATTTATTTCTCACACCCTTTTTGGGTCATGTCTTGGGCCCAAACAGATTATATTTCTACAGGTGAAGAAAAGGGATAGGGTCCTTATACAAGTTCTTTATGTTACAGAGGAGTAGGAGAGCATGAGACCGATCTTAGGCTTGTGATGCTGTTGAGTTCCTGCTACGCTGTTTTTTTTGCTTGTTGTTTTTGTCCGTTGTATTGTATTACATCATATTGTAGTGTATCTTGTTTTTCATGCATTCTTAGACTTAGGGACATAATTCCTCATTATATATGATTGTTGGTCTTTCCTTTACTTTAGTAATGTGTCCATTTCAGCATGGGTATTGTTTACTACTTCCACTTTTGTATGCTTGTATTTTGTTCCGTAGCGTTACACTTTGAAAAATGAAGTCATAGTTTCCCCACAATCATACCTAGGCCTTCGCTGCTAGTCGGAAGCCTCTGGCGTTTGGGGAAATGCGCTTGAGGTCATGTGACCAACTGGTTTCAGGGTACCCATTGAGTGGAACCCGGATTCTGGATGTTACAATGTGGCATCAATGGGATTTTTCTTTTCTCTGATTTATTTTATTATTTGGTGATGACGGAAAGACATAGATTATTAAGAGGTTCAGAAATAACTGTGCCTGGGAGTAGCTACCCCATGTACAGGTAAAGACCAGATTGCCTCAAATTAAATTTTGATTTTCTGTTTATGATTACTACAATTGATTTGATTTTTACCATTGGGTGATGCACTTGATGTGTGCTATTTATATTTTTATAAATGGTTTCTATTTAGTTGCAACCCGATGAGATGAGGGTATTCCATCTCATGAATCATTTGGGCACATGTTAGAATCACATTCCATGCATAGTTTCCACGCCATATAGGTTCATTAGAAATTTCATGTTGTTGTGATACATGTTGTGCTAGAAAAGGCATGTTGTTGTGATAGATTCCTTGATAAAATACATGCTATTTGAATGGGTATTATTATATAAGGTTCTGGTAATGAACACCAAACTTTGGTTTTTCAGGATTATGGGTCCTCATCAACCAGAATTTGGTGGATCATAGACTTTTTTACCTTGTTATAACACGCATAATATTTCATGCTTTGATTCGCGGGGAGTATGGGCCCTCACAGATCGGAATTTGGCATTTAGGTGTTGGTTTTAGTATTTTTATAGGATTTAGAGTAGTTTCTAAGTCTTACTATCCGGAAAACCTAGAATACACTCCATTTTGTTTTTATTACATGCCATTTAATCTTCATTTCATGAAGAAATGTAAAATAATTAAGTACACACTGTGTAGTTTATGACCATGTCATAGGTCTTGTAGGAAGAAACACGAGTTGGGAAAACTCTAATGGTATACGCAGTGTACTGGTTGTACACACCATGTTGTGTGGACCCATGTGTCTGTCCGTGTAACTAACAACACGGATGGGGGAAATCTTCATTTATACATGTCCTGTCAATACTGAACATGCTGTGTAGTTTGACCTGGGGATTCGGCCATGTAACTAAAAAACACGGGTCAGTGTTACCTCTTCTTTAATAGGACATGTACATGAGGGACACGCCATGTAGTCTTGACCGGTGAGAGTCCGTGTGGACTTGGCTGTGTGGCTGGGAGAATGGGGTGGTTTATATGCCACGTGCAGGTGTAACACGCTGTGTAGAGTCAGTCGAGTAGCTGGTCGTGTTACTAAAAACACAGGCAGTTGGAATCTAAGCATTACACGCCGTGTCTATCTGGAACATGTCGTGTAGTCTGAGCTATGTACACGGTCGTGTGTGCGAGCAACACGGGTTGGTGAAGCTCGTTTAGTAAACACCATGTAGATCTTATACACGTCATGTAGTCTCGTTCAAAAGAGATCTGTGTGGCTAAGCTGTGTAGAAGGACTTGGGAAATAGAAGAAAATTCAAGTACACGTCACTTGTGTGGACAACATGTTGTGTGTTTGGGATGTTACACGACCAGTTTGGGCAGAGTACACACCCATGTAGAATACTTGATGGAACATGTCGTGTAGTTATTATACACGTCGTGTAGTCTAGTTTTATAAAGCTTGAATGTTTTTTTTCTCTTATTCCCTTCTTACACTTCTTGTTTTCAGTCCTTGATGATCTTAATTTGAGGCGTGTTTGACCTTGTAGAGTCATGCCACTGAGACAACCTCGATTTGTTTTCCAGGAGAGCGACAATGAGTATACTCCAGAGATGGTAGACCATGGGCTACTGATGGATCCTCTAGCAGAGCCAGATGTGGTGCCAGCCATTATACCAGACACAGGCAGAGAGGCGCAGTTTCGTGAAGGCTTCATGCAGTTTATGCAGACCTTCCAGGGAGCACCACCGGCTGCCACTTCTATGGAAGAGCTAACATGTTTATTTCAGCAGCAATATCCACTTGCGTTTTCAAGGGATGGCTATAAGAACCCGGTTCTTATTTTTGAGGTACGGGTTTATTCTTTTCGCTTTTCCTCAAGTGTTTTTGAGAAAATATGGAAAATGGGGGGAAATACCAAATTTTGTAAGTACACGTCGTGTACTTTTCCACACACCGTTTACTTTTGGTCGTGTGGGATGAGTACAAGGGTCGTGTGGAAATGGCAGTGATGAAGGGTGTTGGAACCGACTACACGCCGTGTAGTGGTCCTTTACACGATGTGTAGTCAATCGGCAGGAAAATAGTAAGGCGGTGGCCAGCTGTGTGACAGAACATGCCATGTAGTCATGTCGGCAGATAAACAGTGCCACGTTGGCGGGAAACCACCATAGAAACAGTTAAAAAAATGGGAATTACACACCGTGTACTTGGAAATACACGCCGTGTACTTTGTTTTTTTCACTTAAAATGCGCAGTAGCCCCCCCTATTAATAGAGAAGGCTTAGAACCGGACAGGAGCTCGAGAGGGATGTCCAAATCATTGAGGATCTGTTGAGCGCTTATCGGGAATCCATTTTTTTCACCGTCGATCTCCCTAGAACCGCACGGGTGAGTTCTTCCTTCTCCTGGGGTAGTTCTTACCAATTATTTTCCATAAGGATGTTATTTAAGTTTAAGTGGGTTCTATTTAACCACAGATATACGTTGTTCTAGGACGAATCGAGGATCGTCGTTCGCATATATCATTCGTGGGTGTTAAAGGTAGGTAACTTGGTGTTTATTTTCCAACTTTTGTTTGTTTTGTGTTTTTGTTGTGCCACGAACCCATGTTGGAGTGTTGTGTGGGTGAGGCTGTAGCTGTTTAAATACCAATATTTTTATAGGTAATTAAATGTGGTATTAAAATGTTTTTTGGGATCACTACTTGGATCCAGGACCACCCCCAGGGTGTGTTCCTCTGTTTATCTGTTTGGCCAGGATACCTGAGGGTATGCCTTATTTATTTTGTGCATTGCTTTTTCCTTGAGAGGAATTGTATGTGAACAACTTATTTACATGTTGGTCATGACCCGGTTACTTTTTCCTGAGGGAAGTGTTTTGCTATAGCCTGAGGGAATGACTATATTAGCCTAAGGGAAATGTTCTCTTAGCCTACGGGAAACTTCTTCTGTGCTTGTGGGGAAAAGACTCTGTTCCTAAGGGAAACACCTTGTATGCCCGAGGGAAATATCCGTATGCCCGTGGGCAGATTCTTGTGTTTGGATTCTCTTTACCTTAGGGTAGGGGTTTACATGTCTGAGGATGTTGGCTGTTTACTTAGAATATTCACTATGGTGATATTTTAAATTAAATGATTGACTGGATATTAAAATGGAAATATAATGGGTGGTTAGTTACTCTTGAGTACTGCTTAGTTTATTTCATTTAGTTTTTCACACTGTTGGTGCATGTTTACACACAGTTGAGCGCGGGCCTTTGGTGGGTTCCTACTAAGATTATTTCTCACACCCTGTTTGGGTCATGCTTTTCGGCCCAAACAGATTACGTTTCTGCTAGTGTGGATAGAGGTAAGAGTTCCTACACAGGTACTTGGTTGCTACTGAGGTGTAGGGGAGCATGGGACCGAGCTTAGGCTCACGATGCTACCGGCTATTTTGTTCTGTTTTGCTTTCCTGTACCTGTGCTGTACTGTATTTTTGGGTAACATATTCTGGCTGCTTTCTTAGAATTTGAGGCATGTTGCACCATTATTTATATACTGGTTGGTTATTTCTACTACAGTTGTTAAATTCAGATGTGTATGTTTTACGGATTCTGCTGTTGTTGTATGTTTTATTTCATTCTGCTGCGCAAAACATTGAAAAATGAGGGAATAGTTTCCTAACTATCAGACATGGGCCCTCGCTGCTAGTCGGTAGCCTCTGGCGTTTGGGGAAATACACTTGAGGTCATGTGTCGAACCGGGTTTGGGGCACCCGTTGAGTGGCACCCGGATCCAGGACGTTACAAAGTGGTATTAGAGGGGTTCTATTCTTTGACTTACTATTTGGATCCTTAGTCAGGGATAGGACGGGAATGGTAGTTGGTAATAATATTTGCCTGGTCATAGCTAACCCATGTATAGGGAAAATCCAATTTACCTCGTATTACAATTTTACTGACTTTTCAATTTACTGTTGATACGATTTCACCGTTGGGTGATGCACCAATGATTGTGCTATTTATATTTTATCCTTGGGTTCTATTTAGTTTCAACCCGATGAGATGAGGGTATTCCATCTCATGCATCATTTAGGATGATGCTAGAAATCACATACCATGCATAGTTCCATGTAATGTAGGTTCATTAGAAATTGCATGTTATTGTGATAGTTGTTGTGCTAGAAAAGCATGCTGTTGTGATAGATGCTTGATAAATACCTGCTATGTGATAGGGAATTTTGTATGAGCTATTTTATATAATGAACGCAAAAATTTGGTTTTTGGGGTGTATGGTCCCCCATTAACTGGAATTTGGTGAATCATTGATTGTTTATTATGTTATAACATAGATAAGATGTCAAACTTTTATTCATGGGGAGTATGTGCCCTCACGGACCGGAATTTCACACATAGGTGTCATTTTTCAGTATTTTATGGGCTCCAGAGTAGTTTCTAAGGCATACTGTCCGGAAGCCCAGTATACACGCCGTGTAGTACCTTAAACACGCCGTGTATGTTCTTCTGTTTGTGATGAAAAGAAACCTTTTGAGTACACGTTGTGTGCCCTAAGTACATGATGTGTAATCTCTTTCTGTGTCACAACCCATGTGGATGGTGACATGGGGAAGGGTAAATGCATGGGGTGAACATGTTGTGTACCGAATGTACACGCCGTGTAGTGTTGACCCGGAGACCCGGCCGTGTAACTAACAAACTTGGGCTGGTGTAATCATTTCTTGAACATGTTGTGTCAATAAAGAACACACCGTGTATTGTGACCTGGGGACCCGGTCGTGTAACTAAAAACACGGTTCGGGGAAATCCTTTCATGTACACGCCGTGTGTATATAGAACACGTCGTTTAGGTTGATCCGTGTATCCGGCCGTGTAACTAACAACACGGGTCGCCAGAGCTCTTCTAGTACACGTCGTGTACCTATGGGACGCGCCGTGTAGTCTTGTCTGGGAAATGGGGTGGTGTACACGCCGTGTGTGGGTGTAACACGCCGTGTAGGGTCAAGCTGAGTAGTCATCCGTGTCACAAACGACATGGGTAGTTGGAAATTACACCATACACGCCGTGTAGATGAAATACACACCGTGTAGTTTTGTTAAACGGGATTCGTGTAGCTTAGCGGTGTAGAAAGACCCGGGCAGGGGAAGGAAAGTCAAGTACACGCCGGGTAGTCAGTATACACGCCGTGTAGTCTGGTTTTGCAAATCTTGAAATGCTTTCTTCCTCCTGTTCCCTTTTGGGTTTCTTCATTTTCAGTTGCTGTTAATATTGTTCTAAGGTGTTCATTTAACCTTGTAGTGTCATTCCACTGAGACAACCATGTTCTGTTTTCCAGGAGAGTGGCGACGACTATACTCCAGAGATAGTGGGCCATGGACTACCAGTTGATCCTCTAATAGAGCCAGATACGGTGCCAGCTGTTATACCAGACATAGGCACGGAGGCGCAGTTCCGTGAAAGATTTATGCAGTTCATGCAGACCTTTCAGGGAGCACCGCCAGCTACCACATATATGGCTGAGCATACTCGTATCTTCTAGCACCAGCATCCGCTGACATTATCAAAGGATGGCGGACCATAGGCTGCAGAGTCTTGGCTAGGATCGATGAAGAATATTTTCGAGCATCTTGAGATGCCTCCAGGGCGGAGGGGCAATCTTGTGATATACATGATGCATGGTTCCGCCAAGAGGTGGTGGGTTGCTACCACCCAGTCATAGTATCACCGAGACATGGTGTGGGAATATTTTCAGGCAGTCTTCTATGGATTCTTCTTCCCAGATATGCTGAGGGAATTTTGAGCTCGAGAGTTCATGAATCTGTAGTAGGGATCTATGTCGGTGATGGACTATTCTGCTCGTTTCACCGAGCATCAGCGTTTTTCACCCGTTCTGGTGGGCGATGAGACACTGAGAGCCCGACGCTTTGAGGATGGTATTCGTTGTGACATCTGAGTACTGGTGAATGTTTTCAGGTTTCCTTCCGTACATGCTATTGTGAACCAGGCATATATTATAGAGAGGAACCTGCGGGAATCTAGTGGTGTGGGCCAAGGCGGTTCAGCACCAGTTTCTGGTACTATTTCTACCGGTAAGAGGAAGAGACCGATGGACTTCTCTCAGGGTGGCAGTACCAGCCAGAAGAATGCTTCAGCTGGCCAGGTCATGTGCTACCAGTGTAGTAGAGATGGGAACAAGAGGCCACAGTGTCCATGAGGCCCAATGGAGTGTCGAGCTTGTGGCAAGATGGTTCATCTACATCGCTTTTGTAGGGCGTTTCCACCAGTGTCTAGTGAGAGGAGTTCTGTGCAGACTCCACATGCAGGAGCAGGACCAGCAGCCTCTTAACAGTCGGGGAACTGGAATACGTCAGGGCATGAAGGAAAAGATGGTGTTCATGGTCATGGTAGCTAGACACCAGGATCTCAGAGGCAGCAGGGTGGGACAGGTCAGGGTATTCAGGCTGTGTCGCAGGTTTGTGGCACTAGGCAGGCATATGTAGTGCAACAGACCCAGCAGGAGTAGGATCTCGGACCTTCTACAGTCAGTGGTACTATTCTAGAAGCATCTGTCTTATCTTCATTACTTTTTGATACGGGTGTTATACACAAATTTATATTTATAACCGTTGTGGAAAGCCTTGGGCTCTGTGTTTCTACTTCTTCTGATATCTTGACGCTATACACTCTGTTGGGGACTAGGACGGCTGGTTTTTGTCGGTGCAAGGAGTTCCCCCTTGAGGTTGGTGGGTGTCACTTCCTTTGGGACCTCTATGTCTTAGAGATGAAAAGCTATAACATCATTCTCGGTATGGACTGGTTGGTTACCTTTCGATCCTTTATAGATTGCTATCGTCGCAGGGTGAGTTTCACTTCACCAGAGGGTAGAGAGTTTCTATACAAGGTTGAATGGGATTTTCAGGCGAGTCGAGCTGGACCAGAGCATCGTGGGCGTGGTAGAGTCACAGCCCAGATTGTGAGTTTATATCTGGATGACAAGGGGACTTGTCAGATGGATTTCCCTCCAATTGTTGATCGTTTTAGGGATGTCTTCCCAGACTACTTTTCATGTCTACCTCTGGATCGTGAGGTGGATTTCTCTATTGATCTTGTTCCAGGGGTAGCACCGGTGTCCATTCCTCCTTACAAGATGGCCATGCCTGAGTTGCAGGAGCTCAAGATGCAGTTAGAGAAGTTATAGTCAAAGGTTTTTATCCGACCCAGTACTTCTCCTTGGGGTTCTCTAGTCCTTTTTGAGAATAAGGCGGATGGTACTCTCAGACTCTGTGTGGATTATTGGAAGCTGAACCAGTGGACGGTTTCGAATCGATATCCCTTACCGAGAATCGATGATATTTTTGATCAAATTTGTGGATCACGAGTGTTCTCGAAGATTAACTTGAGATCATGATATCATCAGATACACATTAGACCATCTTATATACCTCTCACGGATTTTAGGAGTAGGTATGGTTGATATGAGTATACGGTTATGTCGTTCGGACTCACGAACGCACCAGCAGTTTTCAGGGATCTGATGAATCATGTGTTCCATCCTTATCTAGACTCTTTCTTGGTTGTATTAGTGGATGATATCTTAGTGTACTCTCACACTCGACACGACCATGCCACCCATCATGAGATCGTATTGAGTACCCTGAGAGAGCATCGGCTATATGCTAAGCTCTCAAAGTTCCACTTTTGGAAGGACTAGATTCACTTCCAGGGTCATATCCTCTCAGAGGCAGGAGTTTCAGTAGACCTAGAGAAGGTGAGAGCCATAGTTTTCTGGGATCATCCTAAGAACGTGTTTGAGATATGAAGTTTCTTAGGGTTGGCTGGTTACTACAAACATTTCATCCATGACTTATCCCGCTTAGCCGCGCCATTGGAGGGTTTGACTAAAAAGGGTGTGAAGTTCGTTTGGACGGAAGCTTGTGAGACAGCCTTCCAGGAACTGAAGGGAATGTTTACATCATCACCAGTCCTGATACTTATAGAGCAGGGGAAGATTTATACAGTTTATTGTGACGCATCTAGTATTGGGCTAGGTTTTGTGTTGATGTAGGGTGATCGAGTTGTTGCATAAGGTTCTCAGCAGTTGAGGCCACATGAGAGGAATTACCCGATGCATGATCTCGAGTTGGCTGTAGTTATGCATGTGTTCCGTTGTTGGAGACATTATCTATTGGGAGAACTATTTGTGGTTTTTACCAACCACAAAAGTCTCAAGTATATCCTTACTCAGCGTGACGTGAATCTGAGGCAGTGAAGGTGGGTAGAATACCTTTAGTCTTTCGACTTTGAGCTTGCCTACACACCTGGTAAAGGTAATGCAGTAGCTGATGCACTGAGCAGGAAGACTCAGATACATGTTGTGCAGGAGGCTAGTGATGAGTGGAAGCTCATGGATTTGTTCTCTGAGATGCATTTGGAGGTGCATGACAGTCAGGGGCAGACTTATCATTCTTTTTTAGTTGTGACTTCTACCCTCCTGTATAGAGTGAGGATGAGGCAACTATCTGATTCAGAAGGCCAAGTTCTACGGGAGTCGGTGGCAGGTAAGGACCCATCTTCTGGGTGGACGATATGAGATGATGAGGTTTTGTGTTTCCATGAACGAGTATGGGTTCTAGGGGATAAATGTGAGGAGCTGATGTGGGAGTTTCATGTTTTAGCTTGGGCAGTTCATCCCAGGGTTACCAAGATGTACTGTGACTTTAGAAGTTAGTACTGGTGGTCGGGTATAAAGAGAGATGTAGCTGGTTTGGTTACGAGGTGTTCCACCTGTTAGCAGGTGAATGCATAGCATCAGAGGCCAGCCAGACTGTTATAGCAGTTACCCATCCCAGAGTGGAAATGGGATGATGTCGTGATGGACTTCGTGACTGAGTTACCGAGGTCACCTCGAGGCAATTATGTCGTTTCGGTTGTTGTGGAAAGACTCACAAAGGTAGTTCACTTTTGGCCGATCAAGGAGACTTTCGGAATTGACGAATTTTAAAGGTTTTATGTCCGAGAGATCATACTTCTTCATGGGGTCCCTCGTTCTATAATTTTAGATAGGGATTCCCATTTTAGATCTCGTTTCTGGCAGAGTTTTCAGAGGACATTGGGTACACAGGTGGTTATGAGAACAGCTTACCACCCTCAGACTGATGGCCAGTCAGAGCGTACGATACACGTGCTTAAGGACATGTTGCGTGCATGCATCCTAGACTTTAGGGGCTCTTGGGAGAAGCACATACCCCTAGTATAGTTTTCCTATAATAAGAGTTTTTAGGAATCTATTGAGATGGCACCATACGATGCTTTATATGGTAGGCCATTCCAATCACCTTTGTCCTGGTTAGATGCAGGTGAGGCAGCTTTACTGGGACCATGTCTCATGAAGGAGACTTCTGAAAATGTCTAGTTGATTCAGAAGCAGATGGCTACTGCACAGTCTCGTCATAAGTCTTATACTGATCATCGTAGCTGACCTCTATAGTTTGTGGTTAGGGATCAGGTTTTCTTGCATATTTCGCCAAGGTTGGGACACAAGAGGATCAGGAGACAGGGTGAACTTTCACCGAAGTATGTGGGGCCATTTGAGATTCTGGAGAGAGTCGGGCCGGTTTCTTATCGGTTGTAGTTACCTTAGAGGTACCGAGCCATGCACGATGTCTTCTATGTATCTCAATTGTGCCGCTATCATTCAGACTCGTCTCATGTCCTTCATCCAGAGGACGTTGAGATTCAGATATATGTGTCCTTTGAGGAGCATCCAATTTGTATCGTTGATAGGAGCAAAAAGGTTCTCTGAGGCTAGTCAGTTCCTCTCGTATGGGTTCTATGGCAGCATGGCTGAGTTCAGGATGAAACCTGGGAGCAGGAGATCAAAGTACGTGCTCAGTGGCTAGAGTTATTCTCAGCTTTATCTTCACCACCCATAGAAGGTAAATTCAGGGATGAATTTCTTTAAGGGGGGAATTTTGTAAGAACCTGGTTCTTATTTTTGAGGTACGGGTTTCTTCTTTTCAATTTTCCTTAAGTTTTTTTGAGAAAATAAGGAAAATGGGGAAAAATCCCAAATTTTGGAAGTACATGCTGTGTAATTTTCCACACGCTATGTACTTTTGGCCGTGTGGGATGAGTACACGGGTCGTGTGGAAATGTCGGCGATGAAGGGTGTAGGAACCGACTATACGCCGTGTAGTGGTCCTTTACACGCTGTGTAGTCAGTCGGCAGACGAATAGTAAGGCAGTGGCCAACTATGCAACAGAACACGCCGTGTACTCAAGGATACACGCCATGTAGTCATGTAGATAGATAAACAGTGCCACACTGGTGGGAAACTACCAGAGGAATAGTTAAAAAATGTGAAGTACACGCCGTGTACTTGGAAATACACGCTGTGTACTTTTTTTCAATTAAAATGGGCAGTAGACTCCCCTTTTCATAGGGAATTCTTAGAACCAGACAGGAGCTCAGGAGGGATGTCCGAATCTTCGAGGATCCACTGAGTGCACGTCAGGAATCCGTTTTCTACACCGTCAATCTCCTTAGAACCGCACGGTTGAGTTCTCCCTTCTCCTGGGGTATTTCTTACCAATTATTTTCCATAATGAAGTTATTTATGTTTAAGAAGGTTCCCTTTCACCTCAGATCTAAGTTGTTCTTGGACGAATCGGGCAACGTCGTTCGCGTATATCGTTCGTGGGTGTTAAAGGTAGGTGGCTTGGTGTTTATTTTCCAATAGTTGTGTATTTTGTGTTTTTTTTTTGTGCCATGAACCCATGTTGGAGTGTCATGTGGATGAGGCCATAGCTATTTGAAAACCTAGAATTGTATAGGTAATTAAATGCGTTATTAAAATACTGTTTGGGATCACTACATGGATCTAGGACCACCCTAGGGGTGCATTCCTCTGTTTAGTCGTTTGTCCAGGATACCCGAGGGTATGCCTTATTTATTTTGTGCATTAATTTTTCCTTGAGAGGAATTGTATGTGAACTAATTATTTACATATTGGGCATGGCCCGGTTACATGTGCTTGAGGGAAATGTTTTACTATATCCTGAGGGCATGACTATATTAGCCTGAGGGAAATGTTCTCTTAGCCTGAGGGAAACTTCTTTCGTGCATGTGGTAAATAGACTTTGTGCCTGAAGGTGACACCTTGTACACCCAAGGGAAATATCCATATGCCTGTGGGAAGATTCTTGTGTTTGGATTTTTGTTACCTGAGGGTAGGGGTTTACATGTCTGAGGACGTTGGTTGTTTACTTAGAATATTCACTATGGTGATTTTTAAAATTAAATGATTGATTGGATATTAAAATGGCAATATAACTGGTAAGTTAGTTACTTTTGAGTACTGCTTAGTTTATTTCATTTACTTTTGCACACTGATGTTGCATGTTTACACACAGTTGAGCACGGGCCTTTGGTGGGTCCCTACAGAGATTATTTCTTACACCCTATTTGGGTCATGCTTTTCAGCCCAAACAGATTACGTTTCTGCAGGTGTGGATAGGGGTAAGAGTCCCTATATAGGTACTTGATTACTGCTGAGGTGTAGGGGAGCATTGGACCGGGCTTAGGCTCGCGATGCTACCGGCTGTTTTGTTCTGTTTTGCTTTCCTATACATGTACTGTACTGTATTGTTGGGTAACATGTTCTGGGTGCTTTCTTAGATTTTAAGGCATGTTGAACCATTATTTATATACTGGTTGGTTATTTCTACTGCATTTCATAAATTCAGTTGAGTATGTTTTATGGATTCCACTTTTGTTGTATGTTTTATTTCATTCTGCTGCACTACACTTTGAAAAATGAGGGCATAGTTTCTCCACTATGAGACCTGGTCCCTCGCTGCTAGTGGGCAGCCTCTGGCATTTGAGGAAATGCGCATGAGTTCATGTGGCGAACTGGGTTCGGGGAACCAATTGAGTGGCACCTGGATCCGGGATGTTACAATGGCGGACCACAGGCTATGGAGTCTTGGATGGGTTCTATGAAGACTATCTTCAAGCATCTGGTGATGCCTCCTGGGTGGAGAGTCAAGCTCCCTACATACATGTTGTGTAATTCTGCCAAGAGGTGGTGGGATTTTACCACCCAGACAGAGCATCACAGAGACATGGCATGTGAAGATTTTTAGGTGTTCTTCTATGAATTTTTCTTTCTGGAGACGCTAAGGGCAGATAGAGCTCGAGAGTTCATAAATCTGCAGTAGGGAACCATGTCAGTGATGGACTATTTAGCCAGATTCACTAATATACAACACTTCACACCTATTTTAGTGGGAGATGAGGCATTTAGGACTCGACGCTTTGATGATGGTCTTCGGTATGACATATGAGCGCCGGTGAAGGTTTTCTAGTTTCCCACAGTGCATGCTATTGTAAACCAGGAACTCATTACTTAGTGGAACCTGTCGGAATCTAGTTTTGTAGGCTAGGGTGGTTCGACACCAGTTTCATGTACTATTCCTACCGGTAAGAGGAAGAGGCAGATGGATTTCTCTCAAGGTGGAAGTACTAGCCAGAGTAATCCTTCAGGTAGCCTATTGATGTGCTACCATTGCGGTAAAGAGGGGCATAAAAGACCTCAGTGTCCATCTGACCCAATGGAGTGTCGAGCTTGCGGCAAGATGGGTCATCTACAACGCTTTCGTAGGGAATTTTCACCAGTGGCTAGTGAGAGGGGTTCTGTGCAGACATCATGTGCGGAAACAGGACCAGCAGCTTCATACCAGTCACTGAATTGGAATACGTCGGGACGGTCAGGCCGAGGTGGTGGTCGTGGCTATGGTATCCAGACACTAGGATCTCAGAGGCAGCAGGGTGGGGCAGCTCTGGGTAGCCAGGCTATGTCGTAGGGCCGTGGCACTGGGAAGCCATATGCAGTGCATCCGACCCAGCAGGAGTAGGATCTCGGACCTTCTACTGTCAGAGGTACTATTCTAGTTGCTTCTGTTTTGTCTTCTATACTTTTTGATACCGGTGATACACATAGAATTATATATGTGCCAGTTGTGGAGAGTTGTGGGCTATGTGTTTCTTCTTTTTCTAATATTATGATGCTAGACACTCCGTTGGGGACTAGAACGATGGGTGTGCGTTAGTGCAAGGAGTGCCCCCTAGAGGTGGGTGGGTTTCACTTTCTGTGGGACCTCTATGTCTTAGAGATGATGAGATATGACGTCATTCTCAGGATGGACTGGTTAGTACCCTTTCGAGCCTTTGTAGATTTCAATCGTCGCAGGGTGAGTTTCACATCACCAGAGGGCAGAGAGTTTCTATACAAGGGCGAATGGGATGTCCAGGCGAGCCGAGCAGGACCCGAGCATCATGGGTGTGGTGAAGTGACAGCCTAGATTGCGAGTTAGTATCTTGATGACCAGGTAATTTGTTAGAAGGATTTCCCCCCAGTAGTAGATCGTTTCAAAGATGTCTTCCCGGATGACTTCCCAGGTCTACCTCTAGAGCGAGAGGTGTATTTCTCTATTGACATAGTGCCGAGAGTAGCACCGGTGTCCATTCCTCCTTATAGGGTGGCTACACCAAAATTTCAGGAGCACAAGAGGCAGTTGGTGGAGTTATAGGAAAAGGGTTTCATTCGACCCAGTACTTCTCCTTGGGGTTCGCCTGTCCTGTTTGCAAAGAAGGCAGATGGTACCCTCATACTTTGTGTGGATTATCGGAAGTTGAACCAGTTGACGGTCAAGAATCGGTATCCCTTGCTAAGGATTGATGATCTTTCTGATCAACTTCGAGGAGCACGAGTGTTCTCGAATATTTACTTGAAATATGGATATCATCAGTTACACATTATACCATTAGATATACTGCTTATAGCTTTTCAGAGTTGATATGGTGTATACGAGTACTTGGTCATGCCGTTCGGACTCATGAACGCGCCATCAGTTTTCATGGCTCTGATTAATTATGTGTTCCACCCTTATATGGATTCTTTTGTGGTGGTCTTCATGGATGATATATTGGTGTACTCTCACACTCGACATGACCATGCTACCCATCTTGAGATTGTTTTTATTATACTAAGAGAGCATCAGCTATATGCTAAGCTCTCAAAGTGCCACTTTTGGATGGACCAGATTCACTTCCTAGGTCATATCATCACAGAGGCAGGAGTTGCGGTAGACCCAGAGAAAGTGAGAGTAATAGTTTCTTGGGAGCATCCTAAGAACATGTTTGATATATGGAGTTTCATGGGGTTGGCTGGTTACTACAGGCACTTTATACAGGATTTATCCCACTTAGCAGCGTCGTTGATGGGTTTGACTAAGAAGACTGTGATGTTTGTTTGGTAAAAAGCTTGTGAGATAGACTTTCAAGAGATGAAGGGATGGTTGACATCAGCACAAGTCCTGATACTTCCAGAACAAGGGAAGAGCTATACATTTTACTATGATGCTTCAGGTATTGGGTTGGGAGCAGTGTTGATGTAGGGTGATCGGGTTGTTATGTATTGGTCTCAGCAGTTGAGGCCACAGGAGAGAAATTACCCTCTGCATGATCTTGAGTTAGCTGCAGTTGTTCATGTGTTACGTTGTTGGAGACATTATCTCTTGGGAGAACATTTTGTGGTGTTTACGGACCACATAATTCTGAAATATATCTTTACCCAGCGTGACGTGATTCTGATGTTGGTCAGAGTGGATACTCAAGAGGGGGGGTGAATTGAGTTCCAATTTTGATTTTCTGTTAAAAAATTTTAGTATTAAAATCCCCCAAATTAGAACAGCCCAGTCAATTAAGGCAGTAGAGATATAAGTGATTTATTGTTCAACAGGTTTCTCAAATGTTGATTACTCCTCTGTTGAATCAGTATGAGAACTAATTCAACTTTTGAAACAAGTTTACTAAACAAATCAGATATACACACTAACCAGAACTAACTATCAGAGTGAATTTAAAAACAGATTTGTGTTTTTGCTAATATAAGCATAGTAGATAGATGTTAAACAGAGTAAAGCAAAGATGAACACAAAAAATTTAAACAAAAGGTTCATAATTAATTCAAGACCTAGTTCTCTCCACTTGGTGATCACCTACCACCAATTAGTTATATTTAAAAGTGATATATATCCTGTATAGGGCTTTACAACAGCTTTCACAAACTGTCCAGGTTTTGCAACCTCTACCACAGTTCTATGTGGGAAAGAAATAAACTACCAAGCCACACCAGGCTTCTTCCACAGTTATAAGTGGGAAAAAAACAAAGAGAGTTTAGAATGGGGATTTTAAGTATCCCTCAGTTCAAGTACAAGATTCAGTGTGTGTAAAACATACACACTACTCAAAAATGTAAAATATTTAAACACAGTAGAGATAAAGATAGTAGGGATGAATTTAGAATTCTCTGATGTGTTGGCAGATCAGCTCTGGACTTGTTGGAATGAACGAGATGAAGTTTTGGTCCTTCTCTACAAGTTGACTCCAAAACAGAGTGTCACAACTTCTAGGTTATGACTTCCCAAATTTAGAGATTATCAGCTTCTAGGATTTAAAAACTCTTTACAGCACACCACTACAGACTGTAGAAGGTTATTTCAATTGATATTCGTGAAGCTCTATGTTTTCCGAATGAGTGCTTGAAGGCAATTATTCAGATTGTGTATGAGTCTCTATTATTAGTGTTTCTGAATGTCTCTCTCTTATATATACTCTTTTCCAATTCATATTTTTTCATTTGGTTCAGCGGGGGCCGACAAGAAAAATGTTTCAACCACATGCAGTCTTCCTCGTACATCATACTGTTTCCTGATATACCTATAATTAACATTAAATAATGTCAGATGTATTAATTTTTCCAGACATGACAATTATAATAGTATTAATAAAATTGTTAAAGAAAAGAATATAATATCATTAGACTGGTAGTAGATGCATGTCACACAGTAGACATTAATCTCTACAACTGTAGACTTCATCGGTAGACTATTCAGCTGTGAGCTCCAACGGTAGGTTCTTCAACTGTAGTCTTGTAATGATGGAATTTGTGTTAGTGGATGTCTTGTAACGGTAGCTTTTACTCTGTGTAACAGTAGCTCCTCAGCAGTAGACACTGAGCAACAATCGACTATCTCGACAGTATGAGATGTCTCGCGGTAGCCTTCTGCTAAACTTTTCCAACTGCAGGCTTGAACAGAGAGGTTCTCAATAGAAGACTTGAGAAAGAGTCTAATAGTGGACTTCTAATAAAAGCCTTGGTGCAGTAGTGACCTTGTGATGCTAACTCTTTGACTGTGAGTTTTGATAAGAGATCATCAGTAGGTTTGTGACTTTAACCGTGTACCAGTAGCTTCCAACAGTGACTGTAAATCTACAACAGTGATCATCTAGCATCAGTGAATTAAGGTGATAGTAAGCAATAACAGTGACTTTGAATATAAATCTCTTACCAGTAGCCTTCAACAGTGAACTTATATTTAGATAAGTATAAACTGTAAGCTGATGCAGCAAAGTCATGAGACGTAAGAGTATACATTGTTCAGGATAGGATAATTATAAATGTAGATTACAAAGATTAGTAACTGACTTAATATATCATGATAAATATTTCAACATGATTTGGGATTATCAAAATAGGTGATTACAATAATCTCCCCCTTTTTGATTATCACAAATTATGTCAGTATGTATTAAAGATAAGTATCAGAGATTAATAAGAGTGTAAAACCAGAAAATATTAGTACATGGTATCAGAGAGAAAGTCAGATAAGATTCAACATAGTATTATAGTAGCATAGTAGCATATTTCTCCCCAATCATATGATTAGTCGAGAATTAGCACAATATTTCTCAAATTAGCACAATATTTCTAAAATTCGCAAAGTATTTCTCCCCCTTTGTGATTAGCAAAAAAAATAAAGATAAATGAGAGAACATAGAAAGCTTGTATTAATAAAAAGTTTAGTACATGACCAAAAAGAATACATAGTCCCTATCAAAAGACAGAAACAAACTCAATCCACATCAGGCTCAGGCAAGGGATCTTTATCTTTGGAGGAAGAAGAGGGAGGATGAGTTGGTGGATCAGCAGGTTTAGGAATGGCTGTAGGAATGGCCAGAGGGGCAGCAACAGAAGCTCATGTGGGTCTGTAATGGGTAGCTCGTTGAGGTATTAGTGGAGTAAGGCTTCTGATAGCTTCAGTAGGAGAAATCGTAGAAGAACCACTGGGTTGAGATGCAGGTAAGGCAGGAGGGATGATGACAGGGGTGCAGTCCACATGGAGAAAGGGTAGAAGAAGGTTTCTGAAATCCATAATAATGCTTCCTCATCTTTCCATAGCAGATAAGAAATCATATTTATTTCCCAAAAACTTATCCAAAGCTAGGGTCAAATCTCTCAGCTTGCTGACCTTCTCCCTGAATGCCTGAGTCACTGGAGGAAACTTCATATTCTCAATCAGGAGCTTGAAGTGGTTGGTCATTTGATGCTTGGTACAGATCTTCTCAAAGTAAGAATCTACCTTATTCTTAATGGCCTCTTGAGAAGTAGTAGCTGCCCGAAGGAGGTCACAAACAAAACTACTGACTTCCCTAGTGGTAGCATGTATCTGAGAATCAGAGGTGCCACTTGTACTGGCCTTAGGAAACTCTTCCTGGATCACAGTCCTGATTTGGTCAAATTTCACAGAGGAACTAGATGAGGGAAGGGGTTTTACCGAGAAGTCTACTGTCTCTTTGAAAGACTGAGTCAAATTACTAATCACCTTCTAAACAAGTGAATCTTGACTGTTCATATTTTCTTTGACTGATGTATTAAAATCCTCAAATACTTCAACAAACTGTTTGACTATTTCTTTGATATATCTAAAATCATCATTCACTTGGTTTTGAGAACTATTCATGGTAGTCAATGAAACAATTGATTGTCTCAGAGCAACCACAGCTCCTGTCCAGCTCTCAATTTGGGTGTGGAATACTTTAACTTCATCCATCATTTCCTTCACTGGACTAGACACAACACATCCAAGAGATAGCTCCAGGAATTTCTCCACACTTCTCAACTCTTCAAATAGGGTTTTCTTCAAATCTGCCACTGATTCTCTCAGTGCTTCTTTCATTTCAGCCTTTAAGGACTCAAGCTCCTCTTTGGTTTCCAAATTTTCAGCCACAACAGGCAGGATAACTGAATCCCTTTAGGGCTGGTTTTCTTCATCAGAATCTCTATAATTGAGTCCAAGTACCATATATCCTGGATCTGATGACCAATCTTTGATGTCATATAGCACATAAACTGAACCAAGATGCTCCTCCTCACTTAGATCATTCTCCTAAGGAATCTCTTCTAACTGTTCTGCTCTTGGTAACTCCACAACCTCCTCTGCAACATCAGCAGATTCAACACCCATTTGCTCTATTAGTTCAATATTAAGGTGAATCATATCCTTTTCTGAGTCATCAATGACTCCCTCATCAATGGCAGTAGATGCCACTCCTACTTTTTAATTAGGCACTATCTTGACTGTACTATCTATCAGAGGGCTCAAACTGAGCTCTTCTTCTTCATTGTCCTCATCATCAGCTTCAGCAACAGCCTTCTTTTCTTCATGAGCAAAATGATCTGACTCGATAGCCTAATCCTTTTCAGAGGTTTCCTTGACAACATTCTGATATGCTTCTTCTTCTTCTTCTTCAGTGGTCTCAGTATCACTGTCCTTCAGAATAGTCTCTCTCCTTGGTAGTAATTTTGGAGGGCTAGCTGCTCCAAAATCTACTATCCTTACAGGACTGTGAGGTAAATCAGGATCACTCCCATCATCAATGGAGGTGTTCTCTCTTTGAGGGTCCACAGCCCCTTCAGCCTCCTCCTCATCAGAATAAACTGGTTCTGGATCATCAGGCTTCAGGCCTGGATCTCTCCTGTATTTTGGCTTAGATGGGTGATTAGTAGGGTCAAACCTTTCATACACCTTTCCTTCATAATTTACCCATGCCTTCTTCTAGGGATTCCAGTTAATTTTCATGAATTTGAAAATCACCTTAGAGATACAAACACTATTCTTGGCCACTATCATCTCTTCTTGATTTCTAGCCAAACCCTTTACCTTTAGCATAACTTTAATAAGCTTGGCATGGAATAAGGCATTGGACTTTGAGCTTGCCTTGGTCATATCCTCCAATTGTTCCATCAGAAACCTACCTAGGTTAATCTTCTTTCCATGCTTCAGTAAGTACATCAGGAATATGTCCTGGTACTTCAGTACAACAAATTTTCCTCTCCTTGGACTAATTACATGCTAAATAAACTTGAATAAGATCCTGTCTTCTCCATTCATCTCAGCTATAATAATCCTTCTTGATTTTCCATCTCCTGTCAGTTCTTCCAGAGCTTTTTCATACTCAAAAACAGCACTGTCTGGAGGAGCTACTCCAGAGTAGTAATCAAATATTCCTTCATGAGGAACTCTCAAACAGGCAGCCCACTCAGTAGACAAGAAACTAACTTCATTTCCATTGACTCTGGACATTAGCATATGCACATCCTCTTCCTCTTCGAACATTAGATATTCATATAATTCTTTCACAAGCTTAGGGTAGTAAGGTCCATTATTGTTGGAAAAGCATTCGGTCCATCCTTGGTCATCTATTACTTTTAGTACTAATGACTTGATCGACAACAACCATTCTTCACTTAACTCCTTCTCAGCAAAGATTTGTCTCTTGGTCAGATGCGGGTTTACAAGTCCCGATGGGGTGTTACTGGTTCCACTGGATTCAGCACGAGTTCTCTTAGGCCTTGGCGCATCCTCATTGACAGTCGGGGGTCACTTTTTTCTGTCCATAGAGATTGAGAGGGGTTTGAGAGCTCAGGTGAAGGGTTAGGGTTTAGGAATTTCGAGAGCAAGGTTCAATATTGGGAGAGGAAGGTGGATTGAAATATGTTATTTGACTTTGATTTTATCATTTAGGGATTAAAACACAATAAAATATAAATAATAAAAAGGAATAAAAACGGTTCCAATTCTCGCAACAAAATAAAAACAAACAGCGAGGTATCCAGCAGTGAGATGTATCAGTGAGGTACACAGGTGAGATGCAATAGTGAGGTATAACATTAAGGTCAAACTATGAGCTCTAACTGTGAGGTTTGACTGTGAGATCTAACTGTGAGGTCTAACTGTGAGGTTCGACTATGAAGTCTAACTGTGAGGTTTGACTGTGAAGTGATTAATCATACCTAACTCATGTTTGATGTAATTTAACCTCTTAGAATTCAAAGGCTTTGTGAATATATCAGCCAATTGATGTTCAGTTCCAATGAATTCAAGAATTATATAACCCTTTTGATAACGATCCCTCAAAAATTGATGTCTCACATCAATATGCTTTGTCCTACTATGAGATACAAGATTTTTGGAAATGTTAATAGCACTTGTATTATCACACTTTATAGAGACTTGTTTGAACTGATATACATAGTCCAGTAAAGTGTGTTTCATCCATAGAATTTGAGCACAACAACTACCAGCAGCTATGTACTCAGCTTCGGCAGTAGACAATGCAACAGAATTCTACTTCATACTACACCAAGATACAAGTGACTTTCCTAAAATGTGACATGTCCCTAAGGTGCTTTTTCTATCTAACTTGCAACCGGAAAAATCAACATCAGAATAACTCAACAAATCAAATGATTTTCCTTTTGGATAAAATAATCCTAAGTTAAGAGTATGTTTGAGATATTTAAAAATTCTTTTTACAGTAGTTAAATGAGATTCTTTTGGATTGGCTTGAAAGAGAGCACACATGCATACACTAAACATGATGTCAGGTCTACTAGCTATATGATAGAGTAGACTTCCTATCATACCTCTGTAGTTGGTTTGATCCACTGGTTCTCTAGCTTCATGGGCATCCAACTTACAAGAGGTACTCATAGGAGTGTCACTAACATTACTACCATCCAAAGAAAAATGTTTTTAAAGATCCTTTATATATTTAATTTGATTTAAAACAATGCCATTTTTATTTTGATAGATCTGAAATCCAAGGAAAAATATGAGTTCTCCCATTAAACTCATTTCAAACTCATTTTGCATCATTTTTGAAAAATCAACACATAATGAATTTTTAGAAGATCCAAAAATAATATCATCCACATAAATTTTTACTATCAAAACATCTTTAGAAATACATTTAATGAAAAGAGTAGGATCAGCTATCCCTTTGGTAAAACCTTTTGAAATAAGAAAAGAGACGAGCCTATCATACCATGCTCTTGGAGCTTTTTTTAAGCCATACAATGATTTAGATAGTTTGAAAACATGATTGGAAAAATTGGGATTCATAAAACCTGGAGGTTGTTCAACAGACACATCCTCAACTATGTACCCATTTTGAAAATCACTTTTAACATCCATTTGATAAAGTCTGAAATTCAGATGAGCTGCATAGGCAAGTAGTATCCTAATGGCTTCTAGTCTAGCTACAGGTGCAAAGGTCTCCTCATAGTCTATTCCTTCTTCTTGACTATATCCTTGTGCAACGAGCCTAGATTTATTTCTAACTATATTCCCAGACTCATCTACTTTGTTTCTAAACACCCATTTAGTGCATATGGTTAAGGTGTCCTTGGGTCTTTCCACTAATTCCCAAAATTTGTTTCTTTCGAATTGATTTAGTTCTTATTACATATCCATTACCCAAAATTCATCATTCATTGCATCATTAATATTTTTGGGTTCAAGCTGTGAAAGAAAATCTTGATGTTCAACCTGGTTTCTTAGAGAAGCTCTAGTTTGTGTTCTTATATTCAAATCACCTACAACAGCATCTAGAGGATGATTCTTAAGAGTCCCAGTACCTCTAGGAAGGGTTGAACTAGATTCTTCATAGTTTCCTGTTGGTTCAGAATCGGTAGGAGCAGATTCTGGAAAATTTCCAGAACTGGATACTTTTACAGGGGATTCACTATTTTTATCATTAAAGTTCAAATTTGATAAATATTCCTCAAGATTTTCAAGAGAAGCTTTAGGCTCATGTGGATCAGTCTCATCGAATTTTATATGAACTGATTCTTCCACACATTTGGTTTTTTTATTGAACACTCTATAGGCTTTACATGAAATAGAATAACCCAGGAAAATTCCTTCATCACTTTTGGGAGCAAATTTGTCAAGATTATCTATGGTATTAAGAATAAAGACTTTGAAACCAAAAACTCTAAATTAATTAACCTTAGGCTTCCTATTATTCCAAAGTTCATAAGGGTTACTTTTTAGAATAGGTCTAATTAAAACTATATTGATAACATAACAGGCTGTATTTACATCTTCATCCAAAAAATAAATGGGTAAGTTATACTCATTAAGCATAGTCCTTTAAATTTATTGAAGGGTCCTATTTCTTCTTTCTACAACTCTATTTTGTTGAGGTGTCCTAGGGGAATAAAAGTTGTGACTATAGCCATTGTGTGAGCAGTAAAATTCAAACTCGTGATTCTCAAACTCATGACCATGATCACTTCCCAGGGACTTAATTTTAAGTCCACTATGGTTTTTTACATACTTGGAATATTTGACAATGTAGGAACAAGCATAACTTTTGTGAGCTAGAAATTATACCCAAGTATACCTAGAAAATTCATGTACAAGAACATAAATGTAGTTCTTCCCATTTAGACTTGAAATTCTTGATGGTCCAAACAAATCCATGTGAACCAACTCAAGTGGTTGAGAAGTTGAAACTTCTTTCTTTGGTTTGAAAGAAACATTGTGTTGTTTTCCCTTTTGACAGGGACTACACACTTTATCATTTGGGAACTGTAATTTAGGTAAGTATCTAACTAAAAATTTCTTAGATAGCTTCCTAAGTGAGTGCAAATTACAGTGTCCTAATATTCTATGCCACAACCAATATTCTTTATGAAAAGCATTTAAGCAGGAAACATTTTTTTGGCTAAGGAGTTTAAATCGACCGCATATACATTCTCATTTCTATATGCAGTGAAAACTAAATCATTTTGAATTAAAAACATTGCATGAATCATTTTCAAATTTAACATTAAGGCCATCATCACATAACTGAGATATGCTAGGTAAATTATATTTTAATCCATCAACAAAAAGTACTTTAGAAATTAATATTGTATCAGGGTTACCAATCTTGCCTAAGCCGATGATTTTTCCTCTTTCATTTTCACCAAAGGTGACATGCCCACCATCAACTTTAATTAGACTCTTGAAGCAAGAATAGTCTTCTGTCATATGTCTTTAAAATCCACTATCCAAGTACCATAGGGTCTTAAGGGAACTCTTTAAGCAACTTCCCTGCAAAACATATTAAACATAGGATAATATTGGTACCGAGATCTTCTTAGGTCCAGAAAGGTTAGCCAATAAAACATTAGGAACCCATATTTGCTTTATAGATTTTCTGAAATCAACAAACATATTCTGAGATATAAATACTTTTTTCAGTCCTTTAGAAAAAATTTCTCAAAAGATGATCCATAATTAGCAGTGAACTGTCCATATTTTAGAACAAATTTGGTTTTGCTAATTTGTCTCTGTCCAGGCTGATATCCTAGACCAATTGTTTATTTTGGAGCAATATGTCTTCCTAGAAAATGTGTCAGGGTATCCCTACTAGTAGTGAAATTCTCAATATCCTTTCTTAATTGTTCATTAGATAATTTGAGCTGAGTGATCTCTTTCAAAAATTGAGCATTCTTTTCATTTTCTACACTTAGATCTGTTTTAATATTGCTAGTCAAGGCATGATGTTTCTTTAAAGATTTATATTTATCTTTTAGTTCATTGCAGGTATCTTCTAGTAAATTGAAATATTCAAATAGTTCATCCTTACACATATTTTCATCATTATCTGAATCAATTTTATTTCCGGAATAATAATCATTTAGAATAGGGGAAACAGGTACCTTGGATATGTTAGTCATGAAGCAAATGTTGGCATGATTCTTTTCAGAATCAGTGGCTTCTGATTCACTTGTGCTATCTTTCAAAGCACTCCAGGATTCTTTCATGGATTTCTTGTACATATTGTCCTTATAATCATATCTCTTTTTAAATTTTATCTTCGAACAGTCAGCCTTGATGTGTCCTTTCCTCTTGCATTCATAGCAGACTATATCGTGTTCCTTATCAGATTTCTTCCAATCCTTCACCCACTTACCTTGTTGATCATACTTACCCTTGTAGTTTGGTTTTCTGAAAAACTTATTCTTCCTATAGAACTTCTTAAATCTCCCGGCTATTTGAGCCATTTATTCATCACTGTCTGAATCTGAATTTTCACTATCTGAACTTTCAATAGGTACATGTATTTTCTCCTTGTCTTTTCTCATTGAAGCGGTAGACTTGAATGCCACGGATTTTATCATGGGTTCATCATATTCTTCTATGTTCACCTTTTGTTCCTCTTCATACATCATTAGTTTACCAATAAAATCCTTAACAGGTAGCTTGCCGATGTCACAGGACTCTCGGATAGACACAGAAGTGCCTCTCCATCTGTCAGGCAAACATCTCAATATTCTCATGATCTGCTTTTTTTTTCTGGAACATATTTTCCCAGTGAACTCATGGTGTTGAAAATCTCATTAAACCTAAGATACATATCAGAAATGGGTTCATCAGGCCTCATATTAAAATTATCATATTTAATAGTATAAGTATTTAATCTCATTTCCTTCATGTTGGTTGTTCCTTCATGAGAAAGAGCCAAGGTGTCCCATATTTCATGAGCTGTTTTACATGCAGAAATTCGGTTAAATTCCTCATCTCCTAAAGAGTAGTAAAAGGCATTCATAGCTTTACAGTTATTGTTGTAGTCAGATTTTGTAGCATCATCCCAAGTAGATCTACCAGTTTTAGGGATCTCATATTCTGATTCTATAGCAGACCAAATATCAAAACCAATACTTTCCAAATGAATTTTCATTTGAATTTTCTATTGAGCATAATTCACACCATTAAATAAAGGTGTCTTGTTAGTAGCAGCTCCTTCTAGTCAATTTTCCATAACTAGATTTTAGAAAATATATTAAAGAGATAAAATTTAGAACTAACATAAATTTATGATCTTTAAGATAAAACTAAAAACACAGTTTGAAAAACAGAGGGTTTGAAAACCCTTTTTATAAATAACAATGAATCCTCTGAAACCAAATTTTGGTCGGAGTGGATACTCAATAGGGGGGTGAATTGAGTTCCAATTCTAAATTTCTGTTAAAAACTTTTAGTATTAAAATCCCCCAAATTAGAACAGCCCAGTCAATTAAGGCAGTGGAGATATAAGTGAGTTATTGTTCAACAGGTTTCTCAAAGGTTGATTACTCGTCAGTTGAATCAGTATGAGAACTAATTTGACTTTTGAAACATGTTTACTAAACAAATTAGATATACACACTATCCAGAACTAAATTTCAAAGTGAATGTAAAAACATATTTATGTTTTTTCTAATATAAGCATAGAAGATAGATGTTAAACAAAGTAAAGAAAAGATGAACACAACAAATTTAAACAATGGGTTCAGTCTTAATTCAAGACCTAGTCCTCTCCACTTGGTGATCACCTGCCACCAAGCTGTTATATTATAAAGTGATACACATCCTGTATCGGTCTTTACAATAGCTTTCAAAAACTGTCCAGGTTTTGCAACCTCTACCACAGTTCTACGTGGGAAAGAAATAAACTACCAAGCCACACCAGGATTCTTCCACAGTTATACGTGGGAAACAAAACAAAGAGACTTTAGAATGGGGATTTTAAGTATCCCTCAGTTCAAGTACAAGAGTCAGTGTGTGTGACACATACACACTGCTCACAAATGTCTTATATTTAAACATAGTAGAGCTAAATATAGTAGGGAAGAATTTAAAATGCTTTGATGAGTTGGAAGATCAGCTCTAGACTCATTGGAATGAATGAGATGAAGTTTTGGTCCTTCTCTGCAAGTTTACTCCAAAACAGAGTGTCAAAAATTCCAGGTTATGACTTCCCAAATGTAGAGATGATCAGCTTCTAGGATTTAAAAACTCTTTATAGCACACCACTACAGATTGTAGAAGGTTATTTCAATAGATCTTCGTGACGCTTTATTTTTTCCGAATGAGTACTTGAAGGCTCTTCTTCAGATTGTGTATGAGTCTCTCTTATTAGTGTTTTTTAATGTCTCTCTCTTATATATACTATTTTCCAATTCATCTTTTTTTTTGGTTCTGTAGGGGCCGACAAGAAAAATGTTTCAACCACGTGTGGTCTTCCTCGTACATCGTACTGTTTCCTGATATACCTGAAGTTAACATTAAATAATGTCAGATGTATTAAGTTGTCCAGACATGACATTTATAATAGTATTAATAAAATTGGTAAAGAAAAGAATAGAATATCATTAGACTGGTAGCAGATGCATGTCACACGGTAGACATTAATCTCTACAACTGTGGACTTCATCGGTACACTATTCAGCTGTGAGCTCCAATTGTAGGTTCTTCAACTGTTGGCTTGTAATGGTGGACTTTGTGTTAGTGGATGTCTTGTAACAGTAGCTTTTACTCTATGTAATAGTAGCTCCTTATCAGTAGACATTGAGAAATAGTCGACTATCTCAACAGTAGGAGATGTCTAGCGGTAGCCTTCTGCTAAACTTGTCCAACTACAGGCTTGAACAGAGAGGTTCTCAACAGAAGACTTGAGAAGGATTCTGAAAGTGTACTTTTAACAGAATCCTTGTTACAGTAGTGACCTTGTAACAGTAACTCTTTGTCTGTGAGTTTTGATAAGTAGATCATCATTACGTTTGTGACTGTAACCGTTTACCAGTAGCCTCCAACAGTGACTGTAAATCTTCAATAGTGATAATCAAGCATCAGTGACTTAAGGTGATAGTAAGCTATAACGGTGACTTTGAATAGAATGCTCTTACCAGTAGCCTTCAACAGTGAACTTATATTTAGATAAGTATAAACTGTAAGCTGATGCAGCAAAGTCATGAGACTTAAGAGTATGCATTGTTTAGGATAGGATAATTATAAATGTAGATTACAAAGATGAGTAACTGACTTAATATATCATGATCAATATTTAAACATGATTTGGGATTATCAAAACAGGTGAGTCTAACATCTGAGATAACGAAGGTGGGTTGAATACCTTCAGTCCTTTGTCTTTGAGCTTGCCTATACACCTGGTAACGATAACTCCGTAGCTGATGCATTGAGTAGGAGAATTCAGATATAGTCAGTTCAAGAGGCCAGTGGTGAGTGGCAGCTTGTGGCTTTATTCTTTGAGATGCATTTGGAGGTGCATGATAGTCAGGGGCGAGTCTATATTTCTTCCATAGTTGTGACTTCTTCCCTCCTGGATAGAGTGAGGATGAGACAACTATCTGATTCGAAAGGCCTAGTTCTACGGGATTCTATGGAAAGTGAGGACCCTCCTCCTGGTTGGACGATAGGTGATGATGAGGTACTACATGTCCATGGAAAAGTGTGGGTTCTAGGGGATATACGTGAGGAATTGATGTAGGAGTTTCATGCTTCATCTTGGGAAGGGCATCCCAGAGTTACCAAAATGTACCATGACATGAGACATCAGTATTGGTGGCCAGGTATGAAACAGGAAGATGCTGGATTTGTTACAAGATGTTCCACCTATCAGCAGGTGAAGGCAGAGCATCAGAGGCTAGCAAGACTGTCACAACAGTTACCAATTCGAGAGTGGAAATGACATGATGTCGTGATAGATTTCGTGACTGGGTTACCGAGGTCTCCTCGAGGCAATGATGCCCTGTGGGTTATCGTGGACAGACTTACGAAGGTAGCTCACTTTTTGCCGATCAAGGAGACCTTTGGTGTTGATGAGCTTAGGAAGTTTTATATTCTATAGGTGGTATGTCTTCATGGGATCCCTCATTCTATCATTTCAGATAGGGATGCCAACTTTACATCTCCTTTATAACAGAGTTTTCAGAGGGCACTGGGTACACCGGTGCTTCTGAGCACAGCTTACCACCATTAGACCGATGGCCAATTAGAGAGTAAAATACAGGTGCTTGAGGACATGTTGTGTACAAGAATCTTGTACTTTGGGGGTGCTTGGGAGAAGCACATACCCCTGGACAAGTTTTCCTATAATAATAGTTTTTAGGAAACTATTGAGATGGCACCTTACGAGGCATTATATGGTAGTCCATGCCGATCACCTTTGTGCTAGTTGGAGGTAGGTGAGTCAACTTTACTGGGAGCACGTCTCATGCATTAGACTTTAGAGCAGGTCCAGTTGATACAGAAGCGGATGTCTACTACACAGTCTCGTCAGAAATTTTATGCTAATCGCCATAGAAAACCCTTGGAGTTCATGGTTAGGGATCAGGTTTTCTTACATGTTTCACCAAGGATGGGACATAAGCAGACCAGGAGACAGGTTAAACTTTCACTGAGTTATGTGGGGCCGTTTGAGATTCTACAGAGAGTCGGGCTGGTTGCCTATCAGTTGCAGTTACCACAAAGGTACTAGGCCATGCACGATGTAACACCCTGAGATTTTATGAAAAATATTCTTTTTAATTTCATTAATGTCTTGTGTTGTACGCTACACCAAAAGGAGCTCTCACAACATGCATCCTTGACTTGCCTTGCATTACACACAATCGCGACCTTCCTCGATAGCGTGTGTAGTACGCAATACCGAGTTTTACAAAACAACGATATGCTATTAAAATATTATTAAAACTAGCCGTTATGAATAGTAATAACCACTTTTTAAAATTTTGTAAATTTTATTTTTCAAAATGGACTTCATTTTTGGATTTGGAATATCGAAATTATCTTAGGGTGAAATTTTGGTACTTTTCGGATAACTTTCATTTTCTGATGAATAGTGAAAATTACTAAATTTTAATTAAAAACAACCATTTTAATCGAAATAATTAATAGTGATAAATTATTAATTTGAGTGGTTTTAAAGTATATTTAGAATTTATTTTTACAATTTAATACAATGTTGGTCATTGGATGTAATTTCACATTTAAACCAGACATAAACAAGTGTCAATCTTTTAATAGTTATTATCTCTTAAAAATAAGCTATTTGTTTTGACGACGGAAATTAATTTTTAAATTAATTAATGCAACTGATATGTTTTTAATTTGGTAAAATAGACATCATTTTTGAGTTCATAATATCAAATATATCTTAGGCCTAATTTTTGGTATTTTTCTGGAAACATTCATTTTTTGATGAATAGTGAAACCACTAAGTGGTAGTTAAAAAAAATGAATTTTTCATAAAACGTAATTTTACCGCTTCTGTGAGTGGAATTTCAAAAATCCGAGAGACACGGTTGATGTCAGTAAGTAAAATGTGGTTCAATGAGATGAAAATAATTTTTGGTGAATAGTAACTTTTTACTTTTTTACCACGGTTAAAAGTAAATAGGTTAATTAAGGGTAAAAATGATATTATTATTACCCTAACACATGTCCTAATTCTATTGGATAAATGTAATTCGACCAAAAACAACCTTAGGAATAAAATATGACCATTTAGGCCCACATGGATTAGATTAGGACATTTATTATTAATTTATTTAGAGAAGGGTTAAAATAGTTAAAATCAATGTTTAATAAGTAGATAATTTTTAATATAGGGTTATAAATAAGATAAATTTGACTATAAATATTCATTAGAAACTTAAAAACTATTTCCTACATAATGGTATTTTATTTGTAATTTTTATACATTAAATAATTTAATTTATTTATGACACAACGATGATGCAGTAATTATCTTATTAATGAAATATTTACATAATTGATGTTATAAATACCCAAGTAAATGTAATTTGAGACTTTTTATGAATTAAAATAATTTTCTATGTTAATATGACATGTTATTATTGATTTAAGTGACTTTTTTCGAACTAATCATTCTGTTATGATTTTCACAAAAATCAATTACTAAATAGTGTCAAAATTGACATAAAATAGTTTTTAAAACAAATATTATATTATTAATTGTTATTTTATTTTCAAAAATATAAGGTTCAGACAAATGACTTAGATAAGGTTATATATATTAATAATAAACAACTTGGGGTTCTTTTTTCTTGTTATAGTAAGTTTATTAACCTTATAGTTTAAGAACCCAAAAAGACATGGTAAAAGTAAAATTATCTAACTTAAAGTTAAAACTAAATGATAAGGTTAAAATAGTAAACTAAACTTGTTCAAATTCTATTGGATGAGATTATTTCGACCCATCCCCACCTTAGCTTCGAAATAACTCATTTTGGAGCTATTAAAAACCGAATATGACTTTATAAAAAAATAATATTTTTAGTTATTCCAAAGGTGCCCCTCTCCTCCCTTATAAAAGGGAACCTCCTCCCTCTCTTCCTCAGACCACTTTGAGCCTTCAATCTAGGCCAAACCCTGCCAAATTCTCTTATCCACTTCCCTAGAAACATCCTAGAGGTCCTGGTATTCTTCAAAGACCAATTTTAGTGCCCTAAGAGGAGGGCTCAAAGAGGCGCTTCAAAGAAGAGGTAATGTCTGTTACCGATTCTTTCAACTTTATTTATTATTCTACTTATTATTATTAGGTTGTTTCATTAGGAAGTAATAACATCCGTATCAATCATATACTGATATTTATTATTAGTATGAAACAACCCTATTTCGCCATCTATACATCCTATGGAAAACGCAATCACCGCGCGTGCGTACGTACGGAATACCGTCTCCACGCCGTGGTGTAATCTATTTTCCACCACCACCTTACTTGGATGGGTATAATGGTGTACATAATAACTATATATGATTATTGTAAAGTAATATTGATTCTGAAATAGTATATATACACTTCAATAAAATTCCACAATCATGAGAACGATATCATCCCTCGTGTGTACGTACGGACTACCGTCTCCACGACGCGATGAGATTCATTCTCCATGTTAACCATTCATGAATGATTATAAAGTATATATAATAAGTAATCAGGAAATATATGACATAATTATGATATTGGATTTATGTGTATATATATGTATATCATCTACTTAATTCCATTCAACTCAATAAGGAAACGAAAACAGCGTTCATGCGTACGTACGACCTACCGTCTCCATGAACGGTGTATTTCTTTCCATTTACAGATCTATTATATAAATGTATATTCTGAATATATATTATATATAAATTATTTTTTATATTCTGGAATTAAGTAATCATGATCTAATTAATCATATGAATAATTACAAGTCAAATCACGGACGACAAATGAAACGATTTTACCCAAAACGCTCTTTAACATGGAATTTACAAAAGAACAGGTAATATAAAGTCATAAGTGAACCATATATGATATCATAACAATGAGTATGATTATGGAATAAGTCAATGACATTATTTAAATCCTTATACAGGAGTTTCGGACACTACGAAGCAAATCGGACCTAAGGTAAGGGAAATATCACAATCTCCTTTTTATCCGAGATTGTTTATACTTTGGAATTTACTGGGGTGTATTTTATCATCCACATCCATGTTTCCTCAATATGTAATATTATTTCCATCCACCTGCAATTGTTTAAATCCAATATTACCCTTAGGTGAGTTTTTAGTAAAAGATATGAAAGGAATCTTTGTCGTTTTTCGTATGAGGTACTTTTTGACATTTCCGACAAAAGTACGAGAAGAATGTTTTTTTAACTTATACGGCATGAATGGATTTTTAAAACATTATTTCCAAGAATCATAATTTACAAGTTTTCAAGTTTATTTTTAATCAACTACTTTTAGTTTAGAATTGTATGACATGTTTTGAAAGGAAAAGTGTTTTTGAAGTAGAAAGAATATTTTCCTCAAGAATGGAGTTCAAGTGTTTTATCAAAATTATTTTCCATCTAAGATAATAAAGGGTTCTGTTTTTATCCCTATTATTACGTTTATTTGATTATGTTGTGATGGAATAATTTTTATGAATTCCTTAATCTTATATGAATTGTTTTATAATGTCACGAAGTTTAAGAATCTCATTTTTATTACATGGGTTATGCTATGATGTATGGTTTATGAATTTATGGCACACATAAGAATGGTATCATTATAAGATGGGTGGGACCTATATCTCCCTCCAATGCATTGGGAAAAGATTTTATATCTCATGAGATAGACATGGCTGGAATGGCAGGTTAAACCAGTTCAGTGAAACAGGACCGAAACGAGGAATGAACTCGGTTCAGAAATGGACTATGTCCACTAAGATAGTCTTGGCAATGAGTCTTGACTAATAAGAAAAGATTCGCTATGATTATGTGTGTATGACACAAGGTTTCATGTTTTAAGTTATGATTATTGGGATTACATTTCACTACTATGATTTACCACATGTTATGATATTATGATCTCTTTTGCAGGTTAAGATTTCCAAAATGATATGTTCTTATGAATATGATGTGATTGATATTTCTTTTGTTTACCCTTACTGAGAATTTGAGCTCACCCTTTTATGTTTTCTTTTCCCCAGGATATAAAGAAATGTTTTAGGTAAAAAAAAGGGAAGATATTTATGGGAGATGTTGAAGATCTTTCACCAAGATTTGAATATTATATTCCGAGTTTCCAAAGACACTAAACTATTACGGTCCTTGTGTTTGTGTCTTTGTTATGTACTAAGTATTCCGAAAAAGTAATGTAATGTCCATGTATGTTAAGCTTTGGGTCTCTACAGTTGGTATCAGAGGAAAGTAGGATGCGAGAAATTTAGTGAGATCCCTAGAGATATTTCTACGGTATGTCTAGGGAAGTCCCTAAGGTTAAGTATAAGTATAGGTTATAGTACTAGAATTACGGTAACCCAAGATGTTAGATATTGAAGGTACTCCCCCTTTATTATTTTGTTTTCCCTAGCGTGATTTTTTCCTCTCACACTATTCTTTTTGGGTTTTAGATGATGGATGGAACCTGAAGGAACCGTGTTGATCAATGTAATGGACAATGTAATGATTGTCCTCCTGAACAAACAAATGTTATGGGAGATGGAGTGAAAAATCTTATTGCTATACTTACACAAGATATGAATCATTCTGGACTTCCAAATGAGCAGAGAAGGGCACAATATTCTATTGAGTCCTTCATGAGGCAACGTCCACCTTCTTTCAGTGGGTCTTCTGATCCACTTGTTGCTGAACAATGGATCAGTACTACTGAAAAGATATTTTCAGTTCTTCAATGTTCTGAACATGATAAAGTCATCTTAGTAGTGTATCGTTTGGAAGGTGATGCTGATAAATGGTGGAATATTCTCAAGAATACGAGGACAAGAGATGAAATTGAGTCCATGGAATGGGACGAGTTCAAGAACTTATTTTTCAATAAGTACTTCCCTCGTATTCTTTGAACAAAGATGGAGAAGAAGTTTCTTGAACTAAAGCAAAAGGATGATGAATCTGTTGGTATATATGAAGCGAATTTTACAGGGCTTTCAAGGTATGCATCTGGATTTATCATCCAACCCGAAAGTAAGGTTGATCGATTCTTCAGTGGATTAAAATTAAATCTTTGAATGGAATTAGCTATAAGAGACTTCAGTAGCTATGAAGAAATTGTGTGTTGTGATATCAAGGTAGAAATGGATGTTGGTGTTACTTATCCATCTCATAGTTTTGAAAAGAAATGAAAGATGGAGTTCAAAGAGAAATCTCAGAATATTGGTGAAAAGAAGATGAATGTTTCCTTATGCTCAAAGTGTGGAAAAAAGCATGGTGGAGATTGTCTTAAAGGGACTAGAAAATGTTTTAAGTGTGGAAAAGAAGTTCATCTATCAGCTGAGTGTCGAAGTAATGGAAAAAGGGTTTCTAATGATGTGAATAAATAAAAGACTGCAGAGAACGCACCACCAACACTTCAATGCTTCAAGTGCAAGGAAATGGGGCATTATGCTAATAAATTCCCTAATCCAAGGGTTAGTGATGATCGACATGAGCAACCACTTAAGGAAAATGACAAAGGGAAGTCACATGCGATCACTATTGGAGATGTTGAATATGAAAACGATGTGGTGGAATGATTAAGTGTTTATGTAATGGGATTCCAAAATAATGTTTTATATATTATCGTGGAATATTTGAGTATTTATGTATTGGTCTATTGTGGTTTTCAATGGTACAGGTAACCATGGAAAGTGATTGAGATATTTTTGGTAAACAGATGATATGCGCATAATGAAGGGATAAGAAGATAATGAGATTTTTGATTGTATTCATGAGCTCATGATTGATATAAGGACTAAGTGATATCATGGTTTGAGTATATAGAATTTTGAGGATTTTGGTATGTGGAAAGAGTTAACTTTTGACAGCACTCATGTTTTCACTAAGATTCAATGGGTATTCATTTTGTTTCAAGATAATACATGATTAATGCCTTAGAATGTTTGGAATGTGACCAACAAGACATATCTCATGATATATGGGGATTAATGATGGTATTAACATGCTAGTTGTATGAACTCTTTGGTAATCGTTTTCACTATAATGTGAGATTGGACATCAGTATTTTGGATAAGCATAAAGATTGGAATGGATTATGGTGGACATAAGTTATTATTGTTTAAGGATAGAAGTTTCTTCGATATTATTTATGGGATGTTATAGTAATGTAGTTTTAGAAAAAGGACAACCTGCAGGATGGGCGACAGCCCATCACGTCGGACAAGGCTGTGGGAATCGAACCCACAACCAAAGTGCGACTGGCCTTTATCGCCTACCACTAGCCTACAGAAAGTCCCTGGTTAGTAGAAACTAGTTTTATATTATTAAGCGGTATGATATATTAAGTATAAGTTCATTTTTGGAACCATATACGATTAATCTAACCATAAGATGGACTTATAACTTTTTCTAACCTTTTGTTTGAAACAAATGGAATGACCCATCATTCTATCACATGATCTGCTAACACTTCACGAATAACAAATTCAACTTCATTTCTTTAAGAGATGAAGTGGAAATTGTTCAAGGCACGAACAACGGTGAGCTTTTACAAAAATCATGTAAGTATTTCTTTTGATTCAAAAATTCTTCAACATTAGAGAAATGATCCTAAAAACCAAACATTTTATCCTGGTGCCCTTATATCCGATGAATCTGATAGTACCTTAGATCATCACAAATCTATGGCTTTGTTATTGATGGCTTTTTAATATCTATGTTCTCTACCACTCTCCGTCACAACATGATTGTTAGATTTCTCTTCCATATCCATATTTTCACCTATGTGGAAACCCAGTAATTAGTTTATTTGGGTAACCGTTAAGTTTTATACTTCTGTTTTTAAAGATTTGTATTGGTATTCCTTTTTACGATGTGGGTTTCTATTAAATAAACTTTCGAGTAGTAAACCATTTATAACCCCGACGAATTTTGAGGGCGAAATTCATTTTAAGGGGTGTAGAATGTAACACCCCGAGATTTTATGAAAAATATTCTTTTTAATTTCATTAATGTCTTGTGTTGTACGCTACACCAAAAGGATCTTTCATAACACGCATCCTTGACTTTCCTTTCATTACACGCAGTCACGACCTTCCTCGATAGCATGTGTAGTACGCAATACCGAGTTTCACTAAACAACGATATGCTATTAAAATATTATTAAAACTAGCTGTTATGAATACTAATAACCACTTTTTGAAATTTTTTAAATATTATTTTTCAAAATGGACTTCATTTTTGGATTCGGAATATCGAAATTATCTTAGGCTGAAATTTTGGTACTTTTTGGATAACTTTCATTTTCTGATGAATAGTGAAAATTACTAAATTTTAATTAAAAACAACCTTTTTAATAGAAATAATTAATAGTGATAAATTATTAATTTGAGTGGTTTTAAAGTATATTTAGAATATATTTTTACAATTTAATACAATTTTGGTCATTGGATGTAATTTCACATATAAACCAGACATAAACAAGTGTCAATCTTTTGATAGTTATTATCTCTTAAAAACACGATATTTGTTTTGACGACAGAAATTAATTTTTAAATTAATTAATGCATCTGATATGTTTTTAATTTGGTAAAATATACATCATTTTTGAGTTCAAAATATTAAATATATCTTAGGCCTAATTTTTGGTATTTTTCTGGAAACTTTCATTTTTTGATGAATAGTGAAACCACTAAGTGGTAGTTAAAAAAATGAATTTTTCATAAAACATAATTTTACCGCTTCTATGAGTGGAATTTCAAAAATCCGAGAGACACGGTTGATGTGATTAAGTAAAATGTGGTTCAATGAGATGAAAATAATTTTTTGTGAATAGTAACTTTTTACTTTTTTTACCACAGTTAAAAGTAAATAGGGTAATTAAGGGTAAAAATGACATTATTATTACCCTAACACATGTCCTAATTCTATTTGATAAGTTTAATTAGACCAAAAATAACCTTAGGAATAAAATATGACCATTTAGGCCCACTTGGATTAGATTAGGACATTTATTATTAATTTATTTAAAGAAGGGTTAAAATAGTTAAAATCAATGTTTGATAAGTAGATAATTTTTAATATAGGAATATACATAAGATAAATTCGAATATAAATATTAATTAGAAAGCTAAAAATATTTTCTATATAATGGTATTTTATTTGTAATTTTTAGACATTAAATAATTTAATTTATTTATGACACAACGATGATGTAGTAATTATCTTATTAATGAAATATTTACATAATTAATGTTATAAATACCCCAATAAATGTAATTTGAGACTTTTTATGAATTCCACTAATTTTAGATGTTACTATGACATGTTTTTATTGATTAAATTAACTGTTTTCGAACTAATCATTCTGTTATGATTTTCACAAAAATCAATTACTAAATAGTGTCAAAATTGACATAAAATAGTTTTTAAAACAAATATTATATTATTAATTGTTATTTTATTCCTAAAAATCTAAGGATAGGCCAAATGACTTAGATAAGGTTATATATATTAATAATAAATAACTTGGGGTTCGTTTGTCTTGTTATAGTAAGTTTATTAACCTTATAGTTTAAGAACACAAAAAGACACGGTAAAAGTAAAATTATCTAACTTAAAGTTAAAACTAAATGATAAGGTTAAAATAGAAAACTAAACTTGTCCAAATTCTATTTTATGAGAGGATTTAGACCCATACCCACCTTAGCTTCTAAATAACTCAATTTGGAGATATTAAAAACCAAATATGACTTTATAATAAAATAATATTTTTTGTTATTCCAAAGGTGCCCCTCTCTTCCCTTATAAAAGGGCACCTCCTCCCTCTCTTCCTCACACCATATTGAGCCTTCAAGCTCGGCCAACCCCTGAAAAATTATCTTCTACACTTCCCTAGCAACATCCTAGAGGTCCTGGTCTTCTTCAAAGACCAATTTTAGTGCCCTAAGAGGAGGCCTCAAAGAGGCGCTTCAAAGAAGAGGTAATGTCCGTTACCGATTCTTTCAACTTTATTTCTTCTTCCACTTATTCTTATTAGGTTGTTTCATTATGAAGTAATAACATTAGTATCAATCATATACTGATATGTTATTATTAGTATGAAACAACCCTATTTCACAATCTATCCATCCTATGGAAAATGAAATCATCGCGCATGCGTACGTACGGAATACCGTCTCTACGCCGTGGTGTAATCTATTATCCACCACCACCTTAATTGGATGGGTATAATGGTGTAAATAATAACTATATATGATTATTTTAAAGTGATATTGATTCTGAAATAGTATACATACACACTAATACAATTCCACGATCATGAGAACGATATCATCGCTCGTGCGTACGTATGGACTATCGTCTCCACGACGCGATGAGATTCATTCTCCACGTTAACCATTCATGAATGATTATAAAATATCTATAATAAGTAATCATAAAATATATGACATAATAATGATACTGGGTTTATGTGTATATATATGTATGTCATCTACTTAATTCCATTCAACTCAATAAGGAAACGAAAACAGCGTTCATGCGTACGTATGGCCTACTGTCTCCCTGAACGGTGTATTTATTTCCATTTACTGATCTATTATATATATGTATATTCTGAATATATATTATATATAAATCATGTTTTATATTCTGTAATTATGTAATCATGATCTAATTAATCATATGAATAATTACAAGTCAAAACATGGACGACAAATGAAACGATTTTACCCAAAATGCTCTTTAACAAGGAATTTACAAAAGAATGGGTAATATAAAGTCATAATTGAAACATATATGATATAATAACAATGATTATGATTCTGGAAAAAGTCAATGACATTATTTAAATCATTATACAATAGGTTCAAACACTTACGAAGCAAGTCGGACCTAAGTTAAGGGAAATATCACAATCTCATTTTTATCCGAGATTGTTTATTCTTTGGAATTTACTGGGATGTATTTTATCATCCACATCCATGTTTCCTCAATATGTAATATTATTTCCATCCACCAAAAATTGTTTAAATCCAATTTTACCCTTAGGTGAGTTTTTAGTAAAAGATATGAAAGTAATCTTTTGTCGTTTTTCGTACGAGGTACTTTTTGACTTTTCCGACAAAAGTACGAGAAGAATGTTTTTTTAACTTATATGGCATGAATGGATTTTTAAAACATTATTTCCAAAAAGAATCATTTACAAGTTTTTAAGTTTTTTTTAAATCAACTTCTTTTAGTTTAGAATTGTATGACATGTTAAGAATGGAAAAGTGTTTTTGAAGTAGAAATAATATTTTCCTCAAGAATGGATTTCAAGTGTTTTATCAAAATTATTTTCCATATAAGATAATAAAGGGTTCTGTTTTTATCCCTATTATTACATTGATTTGATTATGTTGTGATGGAATCATTTTTATGAATTCCTTTATCTTATATGAATTGTTTTATGATGTCACGATGTTTAAGAATCCCATTTTTATTACATGGGTTATGCTATGATGTATGGTTTATGAATTTGTGGCACACATAATAATGGTATCATTATGAGATGGGTGGGACCTATATCTCCCTCCAATGCATTGGGTAAATATTTTATATCGCATGAGATAGACATGGCTTGAACGGCAGGTTAAACCGGTTCAGTGAAACAGGACTGAAACGAGGAATGAACTCGTTTCAGAAATGGACTTTGTCCACTTAGATAGTCTTGGAAATGAGTCTTGACTAATAAGAAATGATTCTCTATGATTATGTGTGTATGACACAAAGTTTCATGTTTTAAGTTATGATTATTGGGATTACATTTCACTACTATGATTTATCCCGTGTTATGATATTATGATCTCTTTTGCAGGTTAATATTTCCAAAATGTTATGTTCTTATGAATATGATGCAATTGATATTTCTTTTGTTTACCCTTACTGAGCATTTGAGATCACCCTTTTATATTTTCTTTTCCCCAGGATATAAAGAAAGGTTTTAGGTAAAAAAGGGAAGATCTTTATGGGAGATGTTGAAGATCTTTCACCACGATTAGAAGATTATATTCTGAGTTTCCAAAGACACTAAACTATTACGGTCCTTGTGTGTGTGTTTTTGTTATGTACTATGTATTCCGCAAAAGTAATGTAATGTCTATGTACGTTAAGCTTCGAGTCTCTACACACGACCTCTTCAATGAATCTCAGCTGTGTCGTTATCACTCTGACCCATCACACATTTTCAGCCCAAGGAGGTTGATCTTAAAGACGATGGATCCTTTGAGGAGCATCCGATTCATATTGTTGATATGATCATGAAGGTTCTATGAGGCCGGTCAGTTCCTCTCATATGGGTGCTATGGCAGCATGGCCGAGTGTAGGATGAAACCTGGGAGTGGGGGACCGACATATGTGCCCAGTGGCCAGAGTGGTTCTAAGCTTTATCTTCACCACCCTTGGAAGGGAAATTCAGGGACGAATTTCTTTAATGGGGTAAGTTTGTATGAACTCAGTTCTTACTATTGAGGTATTGGTTTCTTCTTTTCCTATTTCTTTGTGTGTTTTTGATAAAATAATGAAAATAGGGAAAATCCCAGAATTTGTGGGTACACACCATGTACTTTTCCACAAGCCGTGTACTTTGGCCGTGTGGGATGGGTACATAGGGCGTGTAGGCCTGTCATCGATGAAGGGCGTAAAATCTGACTACACACCATGTACTTAGTATATACACATTGTGTAATTAGTTGGAAGGTGAATAGTAAGTCAGTGGAATCAGCCGCCAGCGGAGCGACAGTACACACCGTGTACTCAGGAATACACGTCGTGTACTCATGTCGATAGATGAACAGTTCGTCGGTGAAAAGTAACCACCAGGGGAACAGTTAAACAATGAATAGTGCACACCGTGTACTTGAGATTACACACTGTGTAGTTTTTTTTCGCTTAAAACTGGCAGTGGCCTCCTCTTTCGATATAGGAAGCTTAGAACTCATTTATTGCACTGGGAGGGGAGGCCGAATCATGGAAGGGTTCCCAACCGAGCACGAGGACTCTGATTCCTTCGCTGCTGATCATGTTAGGACCGAGCGGGTAAGAACTTTCCTCTCCTTGTGTGTATACTTCAAGTTATTCCCTGAGGAGATGTTTTTTGATTTTGAACGTGTTGTCATTTATCCCAAATCTATGTTGTTCTCGGACGTTTCGGGAGGTGTCGTTCATGTATATTGATCTGTGGAGATCAAGGTAGGAGGTCTGATGTTTAATTCCAACTGTCATGTTGTTTTTTTGTACTTTTGTGCTATGCGCCCATGTTTGGGGTGTCGTATGGTTGAGGCCTGGACTCCATAAATGCCTATAATTTCATAGGTAATTTAATGAAAATTTATAAACTGTTGTCTGGGATCATTCCTTGGATCTAGGGCCACTCTATGGGCGTGTTACCTTGTTTATCCATTTGGCCAGGATACCCGAGGGTATGCCATGATTATAGCATGCTTTATGTTTTTCTGAGATGAAATGTATATAAATTGCTTGCTTATGTGTTGGGCTCAGCCCAGATACTTGCTTAGCCTAAGGGCAGGGTTTTTTTAGCCTGAGGGAAAGGTTCTATTCAGCCTGAGGGGAAGTGTTTCATTTAGCTTGAGGGTGTTATTTCATATGCCTGAGGGTAGTTGCTTCCATTCCTGAGGGCATTATCTCCTACACCTGATGGAAATATGCCTGAGGAAAATCACCTGAGGGTTTCGATTCTGATTATCTTGAGGGCGTGGTTCTGATTACCTAAGGGTAAGTTTTTTCATGTATGAGGACTCTGTTTACATTGCATATTCACTGTGGTGATTTCACATGTTATACCTACCAAGCTAAAGCATAGGCTTGGTATTGTTTTACCTTGTACTTGTTAGATAGCTGGTTGTAGTTTTGTTGCGGCACTGTATATGAGATTTTCGGCCGAGGCTGGGTCTCAAAAACATACAATTCAATTATATTGAATTGTTAAATAATAATTAAATGTAAATGGAACTGGTAGGAATGTTTACTTTTTAGTACATCCCGGTTTACTACATTTCATAACTGCACACTGCTTTTGCACAAACTCTCTGACAGTTGGGCATGGGCATTTGGCGGTTGCCTACTAGGATTTATTTCTCACAACCTATTTGGGTCATGTCTTGGGCCCAAACAGGTTATATTTATATAGGTGTAGATAAGGGAAAGATTCCCTATACAGGTACTTGATGTTGTAGAGGAGTAGGAGAGCATGGGACCGAGCTTAGGCTTGTGATGATGTTGAGTTCATGTTGCGCTGTTTTATTTTGCTTGCTATATTCATCCCTTGTATTGTATTGTTTCAAATTGTATTGTATCCTGTTTTTACTGCTTTCTTTGACTTAGAGACATATTGAATCATTATATATGAATTTTGGTCTTTTATTTACTTTAGTAATGTGTCTATTTCATAATGGGTATTGTTTACTGCTTCCACTTTTGTAGGCTTGTATTTTGTTCTGTTGTGTTACACTTTGAAAAATGAGGGCATAGTTTCTCCACTATCAAACATAGGCCCTCACTGCTAGTCGACAGCCTCTAGAATTTGGGGAAATGCGCTTGAGGTCATAGTTTCCCCACTATAAGATTTCTTTCTTGACATCCATTTGCTACACTTTATAACCTCTTTGGATTTCCATGGCAATAAATAACCTGATTGACTCCAGTCTTGTTATGGGAGAAAATACCTCCTCAACATCAATGCCTTCATTTTGTGAATATCCTTTATAGACCAAGTGCACCATATTTTTTATTACATTTCCATGTTCATCAAATTTGTTCTGGAAAATCCACTATGTACCAATCACATTGTGATCTTCGGATATTTTAACAAGATCCCATGTCTGATTTTTGTCAATATGATCTAACTCTTAATTCATTTCTTTCACCCATGACTCATCCTTAGAATCCTCTTCATATGAGGACAGTTCCACGACTGATAGAAATGCATAATATTCATTATTCCTCATTATCCTTGTCTATGTAGGTGCATTCTAATCCCCGATAATGTTGTACTAATCAATCTCTTCTCTTTGATTTCTCTTTTGGGGATCAACCAAATTCTCTCTAGATATGGCTTCCTCTTCTGATTCTTCTTTAGAGTCGACAACATGATGTGACTCCAGAGAGTTTTTGACACGTTCCTCTACCTGTATATTAGATTTTTTTTCCATGTTCACATTCTTCCTCATCTTTTATCATGTTAGCATAGGAATTCCTTGATGCATTTGTTTTTTTCACTTTAATGATCTTTACATGGCTGATTTCCTAAATTCTTCCCAAGAGATTATTGAAACACTTATAAGATTTTATTTTCATTGAGTATCCAAGAAATATTCGTTCATCTTCATTGTCTCCATACTTCCCTTGATTTCCTTCTTTATTTCAGATAAAAAACTTGCTTCCAAAAACACAAAAATATTTCAAAGAGGTCTTCCTTCTATGCCACAATTCATATGGTCTCTTTGTTTCACCCATATATAGCCATATTCGATTATGAATATATAGTACAACTTTTACTTCCACTTTCCAGAAATGTCAAGGAATATGACTCTCAATCAGTATAGTTCTATCCATATTGTTTACCTATCAATTCATGTGATCAACTACTCCATTTTTTTATGTATTCCTCACAACCGCCACCTTATGTTGTATCTCATACTTCTCTAGGTAATTTTCAAATTCAATGGATGTGTACTCCCCTCCATTTTCATAACGTAGGACTTTTATCTTCCTTCTAGTATCATTATCGGTGATTCATCGATAGGTTTTCATGCAATTAATCACTTGATGCTTCCTGTGTATGACAATCACATATGCCATTATACTGTAATAATATATTAAAAGAACAAAGTACCTCTCTCCATGTGTTCCAACAACATTTATTGGGCCATATACATCTGTATTGATGAGGTCAAGGAGATTGGATGCTCTTCTCTTCTTTCTCCAGAAGTAACTGCTGACCAATTGCCCTTGCATGAAAGCATCACAGGTCTTTTCCCATTCACTCTTAATATTAGGGATATCCATGACTATATTTATATTAAATATATTTTCCATTTATTTCTAATTGATGTGCCCTAATCTATAATTCCATAAGTTTTTTTTCCTCTCCAACTATTAGGTAGAAAATGTTCACTTTGTTGTCAATCTGATATAAGTTTTCTTCTGTTCTACAACCCTTCATGGGAGAATTCCCAAACATTCCTCTTATAGTACATCCATTCTGGTTGAATGTCCCAATATGACCTAAGTCACACAGTTTACTCACACTAAAAATATATTTTATGTAGACCATCAGCCTATAGGACCTCAGTTTTCTTCAGCACTCCATTAGCTAGCTCAGTACTTCCACTTCCTTTTATCTTCAATGCACCATCATTACCAAACCTCATTATTCCATAAATAATTTTTTTTTGAAATTCTTTAATAAGTATGAATTACCAGTCATGTAGGATGAACATCCACTATCAATAATCCAAGTGTTTTTGTTCTTTGTAGCTTTGAGGGCTACTTCTGCAAATTGGACTTCTCAACTTTACTCTTTTCTTTCCATGATATATTGGATTGAGTGTAGGGTACTGGTGGATTTTCAATTCCCTCTTTTGGGTACATAGGTTCTTCATATTCAAATTATACTTCTAGAGGAGAAAACCTATTTGAAATAACAACACTGTCTATTTGACCTGTGTTGACTTGTCTCTAAACATTGAAAGAATTTCGTATGTCATGCCTCTACCAATATTACACAGCTTTATGACCAAAGTTATAAAAATGGAAACAATATCCATTGAAATTATTTATTCTATAAGAAGTAGGATATGAATATGTTCTCTTTTTTGAACTCCTAACTCTTCCCCATTCATATATCTCTTCACCTCTTCGCAGTATGACATGGTATGGTCCTGATAGCAACAAAACTGACACTTCATGAAAGGAAATGTCTTCTCACTTCTATTTCTCCTCATGCCTTCTTACATAGGAAAATAGATTTATTGCATATCATTTCTGTAAACTCGAGGATAATCTTAAATTATTCTTTTAGTTTTATTTGAGGGTTTCATTTTCATCACTTCTACTAGATTTTAAACATGATAAACTTTCATATTGCCTTTATTCTATATCACGTTATTTATAGCATTTTAGGTTTCAACATCACAAAAAATTCCACTATTTCCCATGAATGTGGGTCTTTGATTAATAAAGATATTTCTAACTCCAGAAGAACCACATTTTTCTTTCTCTAGCAACTCTACATTCAATAACCTTCTAAATTGTATTTTCTTCTTTTCTTCTTTTGAAATTGATTCACTTTCGAGTTTACTTCTCAGAGTAACAACTTATTCTTAGAGTCCCTTAATGGTCTTGGCCTTCTAATCTAGTCTTAAGGTAAGGTCATTAATAAATTTTTATTATTCTTAAATTATTTTTTTTAGTTCCACAACATCATCAATGCTTGGAAGGATTTATGATTAAACATTCACTAGTTCTTCCAGTCGATCAATTTCTGCTTCCAGCTAATCAATATATTCTGATGATTCCAACACCATTTATTTCAACATATTGAATCTTGATAAAACAATATTTTGTGGAAAATTTTATTTATAATAAATGACATAATTTACTCAAATTATGCTAAATATTTTCATTTATTAAATATTTGGGATTAGATCATTCATTTGAAAATTTGATGAAAATACCAGTTTTACCATTTTAAAATACACTGTAGTATTTTTCACATAAATATTCTAATATGAATTATTTGAACATAAACATTTGCAAAATTGTTCCAAAGTTAAGTTTATACAACTTTTATTTAGGCCACTAGAGTCAAATAGTGCATTTGGATGGAGTAAATGGGTCATTAAGTCAATGGTGGACTGGTCACGCGAGATTAGATATCACTTCAGTGATTGGGCCATATCTTATACATCTGTGCATGTTTGAGTACCAAATTTTGAGATGGTATTTAAAACCCAATTTTGCACGTAATATCTTCCTATAAGGACACCTAATTAACACGTTTTTGTAGTCAAGGAGTCAGTGAAAGTGGGATTAAAATATTTGGCAGAATCTTCTCATTCACACATGAAACTACATTTATCTTATTATTTACTCATCCTATTTGGGTTGGAATCAAGAATGGAGACAAGATTGGGTTCTACCCTTTCAATCCTTTGAAAATGAAAAATTTTCTCCACGATGACGACACCGTCCATGGAAGAGTAGTTCTCTTAGTGATCGATCTATCTTCTAAACTCTTCATTTAATTATTTCGAATCATTGAGCTACTATAATTCACTTAATGTAATCCATGAATTTGGTTTTTAAATCTTAAGAAACTATTCAAGAAATTGAACAATTAACACAAAAACATGTGAGGTTGAGTATTGTGTAAATTGTGAGAGCGCCAATTTAATGGGTAAAATAAGACCACACTGGATAAATTTGTAGAGTTCAAATAAAATACCTAATCTCAATTCATACTCATTTTTTAGAATAGACATGTGGATTAATTTACCACTGACTATAATCTATATTTAGAACATAAATCAAAGCAGGGTGCTGCAATTGTGTGTTCTGAAGATAGCCTAGGGTTTAATTCTCTTCATATTTATGGTAATGTTAAGTCTCGTAGAGTTCAGGAGTGAAAAAATTAATGGATCATAATTAAGTGGATATTAATTTAAATGATAGTTATTAATAAGTAAATAAAGGGGTAGAGTTTGATCGATTGCATCTTTTAAATACTGTCTAAAAACATCTTCTTGTTTTGTCTTTTAAACCGAACATCGTTTCAATAAAAAAAAATATTATACAATCTTCTTCCAGCAAACATCTTCTTGTTTTATGAATGGTAAAAACCAACCACATCATATCAAGTAGTGTTAACATTCCCTTTTATGTTATTTTTAAAATACCTTTAATAAGTTGTTAAATTTACTTCCTCCTTTGAGAGATGACCTTGGTCAACCACTCTACTGCACCTAAGTACCCAAAAAATCACTAATCATTTGGGGGCACCCATGACAGTGCCTTTCAAATTGGCATTGTCTCCAAGAAGGCAAGTAATTATTTTAACTAATTAGAGGTATTTATTTTATTTTAAATTTTATTCTCTTATTCTCTTTTTTCTTCCTTTTGTACCCAATCGGATTTTCTTCTTCTTTTATTTTCTTTTACTTCTTTTTAGACCATCAACTCAAGATTCTCATTTTTATTTTACTATGGTCCACTTTTCTTCTTTTCATTTTTATTTTATTAATGACATGAAATAATCCCAATGATCTTTTAGATATTGAACCTGATATTTAACATAGCCTTCAACCTCGAATTAGATATTCTCATTCTACGAGAAGTTTCAACATTCAACCAGTTGGAGAATTCCTCCAATCCAAGAATATTGAAATTGGAAACACTTCTAACTCCAGCTTAAAACAAGAACTAATGGATAAAGATAATAACAATGAATTTAATAGAACCATTCAGGAATTGGCTACACCTAATATTAATTATCAACCAAATTGCATTGCATAACCAAGTCTCAAATCAGAATTTGAACAGAAATATTGGTTAATTCACCTACTTCCAAAATTTCTCGGCCGCTATGGTGAGGTTCCCAATAAAAAACTTACATAATTTATTGTGGTTTTTACAACCTTAAAACCAAGAAATGTTTCTGAAGATAAAATGAAACTAAGATAATTCTCATTCTAACTTGATGGAGTAGCAAAAGATTGCATGCATTATTTACAACTTGAAGATGTAACTTGTTGTAATGATTTAAAACGTATTTTCTTGCATATATTTTTTCCAGCATTAAGGACCACATCCATTAGAAAGGATATCTCGGAGATCAATCAAGCCCAAGGAGAGTCAATGTATGAGTACTAGGAGCGATTCAAGAAGTTTTGTGCAAGCTTCCCACATCGCCAAATCAGTGAGAAACTCCTTATCCAGTACTTCTACGAAGGACTCACACCTATAGAGAGAAGCATGGTAGATGTCGTGTCTAGAGGAGCATTGGTGGACAAGACACCATTAGTTGTATGTGCATTGATCGACAAGATGGAATAAAACTCTCAATAATTTGGTGATTGAGGTACACCACATGTTCGAGGAGTGCATTAGGTAATTCGTTCTTCTCTTGAATGGAATATGATTGATACCAAGTTTGAAGAATTTACAACTATGGTGAGGCATATTTCATTGTATCAAAAGAAATTACAACCCCCTCATTTAAGGCCATGTGTCATTTTCACTGAGACAAGTCACCCAACAAACTATTTCCCCCAACTACAAGAAATAAACGATTGTGCAGCAGTGTTTCCTGGGAGACCATATCAGCGGATACAACAACCATATCCCTAAAAGAAGATTGATTCCTTCTGTCCAAGATACAACCAAGGGTGGAAGGATCAAGCAGACATGAGGTATGGCTCTAGACAATAACAAAGGCCCCCTTTTCAACAAAACTTCCAACAGCCTCTTCCTTACCAACAGGGTTTCTGACAACCCCAAAGGATATTTGTAGCCCATGAATCAACCAGACAACCACAAGGGAATCCCCCACCCAAGGTGGATTCTAACAATGATGACCTTTTGAAGAAATTTTTTCATAATGAACAGAATGAGATGAAGAGTCAAGGTTCGGAGCTAAGGGAGTTGAAGACACAAATGATCCAGATTGCCAATGCCCTCCATGAACTGGAAAGTAAGAAATCCAAAAAACTTCCTTCCCAACCTACTCCAAATCCCAAGGGGACTGTTATTGCCATCACATTGAGAAGTGGGAAGAAAGAAACTAATACATCTGCACCTATCGTTCCACCGGGATTCACCTCAACTCCAGAGAATCCCCATTCAAAACCAGCTGATGAGAAAATGAAGAAGAAAGGTAAAGCTAAGATAAAGTCTGATGATGTTCCTTCTAAACCCATTCCATTTCCAAATAGAGTTGTAAAAACCAAAAATATGGTTGAAGAGGTGATGCAAAAAAGAAGTTTTGGATACATTCAAGCATGTGGAGATCAACATCCCTTTACTTCAATCCATTAAGAAAATCCCAAGGAATTCCAAATATTTAAAATAACTTTATACCAATCGAAGAGGGCTCAAGGGAAGTGAGAGGATAAATCTTAGATGGAATGTGTCAGCACTCATTACACCAACACTAGTAATGCCAACAAAGTGAAAGGATCCAGAGACATTCACTATCCCATGCACCATAGGGGAGTTGCACTTTTCTGATGCTCTTTGTTATTTGGGAGCTTCCCTAAATGTGATGCTTCACTCTGTATTGTCTTCTTTGTGGGTTGGTGAGTTGAAACTGATGATATTAGTGGTGTAGTTGTCAAATAGAGCTATGGAATATCCAAAGGGAGTCCATGAGGATGTACTTATCCAGGTAAGAGACATGATCTTCCTATCATATCTGTACATTCTTAACATGGGGGATGATCAGGTAAGTTCTCATGCTCCCACTATCTTAGGTAGACCCTTAAAACTGAAAAAGCTATAAAAAATTTCAATGAGCGTACACTTTCCATGGAGTTTAGGGATGAATTTGTGATATTTAATATTATGGACTCCATAAAGTACCCCTTAGAGGACCATTCTGCATTTTTTATCTCCCATTTTGAACCACCAACTAAAAACGCCATGAAATTTGATTATTCTATTCTTTGGGAGATTACGAGTATTGGTTTTAGTTTGATGTCTAAGAGTGTTTCCACGCCCATTTATAATGAATAGTAATCTCTTATATTTGATTTTGAAATGAATTCATATTCTGATTTTGATCATGTGAACTTTGATCAAGACATGGCTGTTGAGTATGCTGATGGATTTGATGAAATATTCTTTTATTTTGTCAATGTATATTCTGATACTAATTCTATTTGTGCACATATCTCAGTTCCTTCACTATCTTCATTAATACATCACCACACCTTTGTTGAAACTCAATCCATTTCCACCTAATCCCAAATACTCATACATGTTAATTTGTGAGAGATTTCATGTTATAATTGCTAATAACCTTCCTTTTGAACATGAAGAAAAGATCTTGAATCTTTTTAGGGAGAATATCAGGGAAATCGGGTGGACCTTGGCTGACATATCAGGTATTAGCCCCTCCATTTGGATGCATATGATTCTTTTGGAGGATGGGGCTTAACCAGTTTGGTAGCCACAATGGAGACTGAATCTAACACTATTAGATTTTGTTAAAAAAGATGTTGAAAAATTGCTCGAGGTGGTTATAATCTTTACCATTTCAGATTCTTAGTGGGTAAGTCCTATTTAGGTTGTGCCTAATAAAAGTGGTGTTTCTATTATTAAAAATGATAAAGAGGAAATAGTTCTGATGAGGGTACAAAATAGTTGGTGTGTCTATATTGATTATAAGAAACTAAATCAATACACTCGAAAAGACCATTTCCCCCATCCATTTATTGATCAGATGCTTGACAGACTAGCTGGGAATACACACTACTATTTCCTGGATGGATTTTTTGGATATTTTTAGGTTTCTATTACTCTATAGGATTATGGTAAGACAACATTCACTTATCCATTCGGTATTTTTCCCTACCGAATGATGCCATTTGGACTTTGAAATTCCCTAGGTACCTTTCAGAGATGCATGGTAAGTATTTTTCTGATTTTATTGAGACCTACATGGAGATATTCATGGATTATTATACTATGTATGGGTCTTTATTTGATGACTGTATATCTTTTTTGGGAAAGGTTTTGAATCAATGTATTGAGAAGAATCAGGTCTTGAACTTTGAAAAGATTAATTTTATGGTAGAGCATGGCATTGTCTTTAGGCATGTAGTGTCAAAACATGGGATATAGGTTGAGAGATCTAAGGGAGATATTATTTCATACATACCCTATATTTTATGTGCGTGTGATGTTACATCTTTCCAAGGGAATGGAGGATTTTATCGGCGCATCATCAAAGATTTAAGAAAGATTTCTATTCCTTTGTCTTGATTATGTAAAAAGGATTATAATTTTTTGTTTGATGATTCATACAGGGTATCATTTGATGATTTGAAGAAGTGTCTGACCACTCCACTAATCATATAACCCCCAGAATGGGAAATTCCTTTTGAGATTATGCGTAAAGAATCCAACATTTCAGATTGAGATGTCTTATCACAGAGGGTGGAGGGACGTTCACATGTGATTGTCTATGCTTCGAGAACATTGGATTCATCCTAATAAAACTACACAAGCATAGAAAAAAGTTTCTTGTCATCATATTTGATTTAGATAAATTCCATTTATATTTATTGGTCGCTAAGGTAGTTTTTTTTATAACCGTGCAGCTCTGAGATTCCTTTTGAAGAAGCTAGATGCAAATCCATGTCTTATCTGATGGATTCTCCTTCTTCAAGAATTTCATATTGAGATAAAGACAAGAAGAGGTCAGAAAACATAGTGACAGACCACATGAGTAGGATTACTAACACACTAGAAGATGAAACCTTGGACCAGGTACCACTTCGGGACACTTTCCCTGATGAGCATCTTTATTCCATTTCAGTTACGCATCCTTGGTATGATGATTTAGGGAACTACCTTGTTGCATATAGAAATTCCAAAAAATTTAAAGAAACATCAAGTCCAATAGATAATGGGTAAGTCTATATTTTATGTGTGGTATGATCCCTACTTATGGTGCATGTGTAGTGACCAAGTTATTAGGAGGTGTGTTCCTGATCATGAGTTTGAGTCTATTCTACAATTTTGTCATACACTTGCTTGTGGTGGAAACTGTGGACCCCAACAAACATCTAGGAAAGTTTTGGACTCTGAATTGTATTGGCCTAGTTTATTCCATGATTATCATGTGTTTTGTAAGTCGTGCTCATGTTTCCAACACACTGGTAATATTTCTAGGAGACACAAGATTCCCCAAGAACCCTTATTAGACTTTGAGATTTTTCATGTATGGGGAATTAATTTTATAGTTCCTTTTCCTATTTCATTTGGTTTCCTATATATTTTGGTTTTTGTTGATTATGTGAGAAAATGGGTGGAGGCTAAGGCCACTAGCACTGATGATTCTCATGTTTTTGTGTACTTTTCCAAAACATAGATTTTTTATAGGTTTGGAGTACAAAAGGCCATCATCTGTGACCAAGGGACACACTTTTGCAATCAGAATTTGGATTCATTTCTTCTAGATTATGTTGTGACACACAGAACATCAACACCATACCACCCTCAAACAAATTGCAAGGCTGAGGATTCAAATCGTGAGTTGAAACAAATATTGGAGAAAACCATGCAGTCAAATAAGAAAGATTGGAGCAAGCACTTGGATGATGTACTTTGGGCTTATAGGACAGTATATAAGACACCCATTGTTATGTCACTATTTTGGATTGTTTTTGGGAAATCATGTCATATCCTCATATAAGTTGAGCATTGGGGTTATTGGGCTATAATGAAATGAAATATGGATTTGGTACAAGATGAAATCTAATGGAAGTTTCAAATTCAAGAGCTTGAGGAGATTCGATTATCTTCTTATGAGAACTCAAGGCTTTACAAGGAAAGATCAAAAGCATATCATGATAGAATGATCCAACAAAGGGAGTTTCATGTTTGAGAGAAAGTCCTTCTCTACAGTTCCAGACTAAAACTGATGCCTAATAAGTTGACTTCCAGACAGTTAGGTCCTTATATTGTGACTAATACATTTCCTTATGATGCAGTGAAGATCACACAAGAAGAAATATGAAGGATCTTTACAGACAATTGGAAATGATAGAAGAAATACATTTAGGTACTTCCTACTGATGCAGTGGATTTCATCACACTGCATGACCCCATCATCGCTTAAGCATATCAGGCTATTCCTAATCCTTTCACTTTTTTATTCTTTGTCCTATTTAAAATATTAAATTTCATGTGCATATATCATCTAATGGGTTCACATTAAGGACAATGCATAATTTTAAGGGTGGGGGAGGGAACATTTTAGTTTAGTAATTTCAATTTTTTTCCTTTTTTTCAATGATTTTCAAAAAAACGTGTGTTTCTCAAATTTTCTATGTTTATTCTTCAATTTATTGTTTGTGTGTTTTTTGAACTTTTGAGCTGAAATGAATATCATTACCATTTTTTAAATCAATATAAATCAGTAGAACAATTTATCCCATGAAACTAATCTTAAATTAATGCTAAAAATGACTTTGTTTCAAATTCAAATATTTAGTAATTTCATGGAAATTACTCTAAATTTTGAATCCTAGGCCACATCTCATTGGCTTTATATTTGAAATCACTTTCCTGTGAGGCTTATGAACAATTATTTTCATATTATTTACAATTACCTCACTTCTTGAGAGAACCAAACCATGATTTATTTAACCATAATTTGATTTATTCATGTGAAAACATGAGGGTTTGAGGTACTTAGTTTAAATTATTAAGGCATTTGTTTAGTCTTAAATCCCATATTTCAAATAATCATTTTTATATTGGCCTACCATGAACATTTAATCCTTGTAGCCCTTAGAATCTATGAACAATTTGTTAGGTTTGCCACATTACAAGACAATTCTCATAATCCAACCAACTCTTGAAGTTAAGTTGCTTAATCTAGTAGAACTTAAGTGTGGGTGAGAATTGTCTTGTGTTGTGCTACCACATTATGTGATACCTCGGGAGGAAAATTAAATTCTAAAGATATGTATTTGCTGCAGAAACAAATCATTATGTTGGATTCTATTCCATTTCTAGTACTGTCATGATATGTGAAGTTGTGCCTTTATGGAGCTTCTGTAACACCCCAAGATTCCACGGTATGACTCTCTTTGAATAATACAGTAGTGTGTGTTGTACGCAACTTCGAGATTCTAACACAGCGCGACCAATCAAAGTAGCCGTTATGAATAGTAATACCCACTTTTTGAAATTTTATAAATTTTATCTCTCAAAATGGACTTCATTTTTGGATTCATAATATCGATATTATCCTAGGGTGAAATTTTGGTACTTTTTGGATAACTTTTATATTTTGATGAATGGTGAAAATTACTAAATTTTAATTAAAAACAACTTTTTTAATTGAAATAATTAACAGTGATAAATTATGAATTTGAGTTGTTTTAAATTATATTTAGAATATATATTTACCATTTAATATGATGTTAGTAATTGGACATAATTTCACAATTAAACCGGACATAAACAAGTGTCAATCTTTTGATAGTTATTATCTCTTAAAAACACGCTTTTTGTTTTGACGACGGGAATTAATTTTAAATTAATTTCTGAAACTTCTGCGTTTTGAATTTGGAAAAATGGATTCCATATTTTAAATCAGGATGTCCAAATTGTTTAAATGGGTAACATCTATTTTTAGACATTTTGAATAATTACTTCGGTAAATATTTTATTTACCATGGTTAAAGGGTAAATCCGGTAAAAAAGGATAAAAAATAATATTATAATAATAATAAATTACCCTAAAACGTGTCCTAACCTTATTGGTTGATACATTTTATACCATTTCCATATTTGGGTCAATTTTGGGACCCCATGGAGACACTTGTAGGTGATAAGGAAACATTATATTAATTAAGTTAAAATAAATACAAAATTGACATAAGCATATATCTTTTAGGAAAAAAAAATTTACATAGGGTTATATATGTTGGATTCTTGACTATAAATATTTATTAGAAATATAAATAGATTTAATACATAATGGTATTTTATTTATAATTTTTAGACATTTAATAATTCAATTTATTTATGAAACAATAATAATGTAGTATTTTCCTTATTAATGAAAGAATCAAATAATTGGTATTATAAATGTTAAAAGAAATATAATTTGAAAGTTTTGATGACATACACGAATTTTATTGGTTAATATGTCATGTTATTATTTCTTAAATTAATTTTTTTCTAATTAATAAAGTTGTTATGTCTTTAACAAAAATCAATTATTGAATAGTGTCAAAATTGACATAAAAGAGTTTTTAAAACAAATATTATGTTATTAATTGATATTCAATTCCTAAAAATCTAAGGTTCAGTGAAGATACTTATATCATGATAGGTTTATCATTAATGGACCACTTGGTGGTCTATTGGATGTATATGGTAAGTTTATTAACTATATAATATAAAAATACAAAGTGACATTGTAAATGGAAATCTAATTAACTAAGAGTTTAAACTAAAAGATAAGGTTAATATAATGACCAAAACCTGACTAAAATCTGTTGGTTGAGTGTTTTTAGACCTATCCCCACATTAACATTTAAATAATCCACTTTTTATCCATTAGAAACCGAATATTGATTTATTATAATATAATATTTCTAGCTTTTCCGAAGGTTCCCCTCACCCCTCTTATAAAAGGGCACTCCACCTTCTCACTAATTCACACATTCAAAGCCTTTTGGTTCGGCCAAACCCTGACCAAATACTCTCTCAACTTCCATCACTTCAGCCTAGAGGCCTTATTTTGATCAGAAAGCCATCCTATGAAGCCCTTTTGATCAAATCAAAAGGAAGAACCCGAAGAAGAGGTAATGATTTCACCACCCTCTTTCAAGTTCCTTTCTTCTTCAACTTCTTCTTTCCTTGTTATTTCCATTCTAGAATAATAACTCCAGTATCTTATATATACTGAGATGTTATTATAAATATGGTACAACCATATTCATTATTCTATCCATCCCTTGAATGACATATCACCATACGTGCGTAAGTACGGCCTACCGTCTCCACATTGTGGTGTAATTGTTATTCAATATATTATTATTTATATGGGTATAATAATGATGTATAATTCATGTAAATAAAAAATATATCATGATAATGATTATATATATATAATATACCATCCAATTATATACTATTTTAATATCAAAATAATGATATTGTCACTCGTGAGTACGTACGGACTACCATATCCCCGAACGCGATGAGATTCATTACCAGTCGTATCCATGCAATTATAATTCTCATTTTATGATTAAAAATTATGTTTAAGGACTTGATATAATTCTGTATATGAATATGATACAACCGATCTATAATAAACATGACTTATTTCCCAAAACATATAAAAGAAAATGAGTAAGTTAACACCCGAAATGACGATAATACTAAGATATTATTAACAAAAAAATGTTAAAGGATCATATATGATATCATATTAATGTATATGATTCTTTTATAATTTAATAAAAATTATTTCACCATTATATAGGAGATTAACCAACCCTTGACAAAGGAAAAGTACAAGGTAAGGGTTTATTTCACAATCTCTTCATTATCTGAGGTTGTTTATACGAAATTATCTACTGGGACCTCTTTATCGTCCACATCCATGTTTCTTAAAAATATATTTCCAAATTTTTTTATTATTTAATAGGAAATGGGATAAATTAATTTATACCATTATGTGTTTTGAAATGAATCTTTTTGTCATATTCCAAACTAGGTACTTTTTGACCTTTTCGACAAATTTAAGGTAAGAATGTTTTTTTAACTTATACGGTGGGTACGGCTATTTTCCACCATTATAACATCATCAAATCTTCCCTTACAAGATTATAAGGATATTTTCAAAGTAAATGTTTTATTTTATAAATATTTTACCTTTAAATTATTTCAAAAAAAAGAGATATTTCTCTCAAATAGTTTTGATTTCATCTATGTCAATATCCTTTGATGAATTTTAAGTTTATTTGAAGTTGATTTATTATGATACAAAACTTCGATATTGTAATGAATTTTTTGTGATATGTTTGACTTTGGATGTGATATTTTTATACCATTCATGGTTTATGGTTAAAGTATTGAAATTTCATATACTATTTTTAATACGAATGTTTATGATATGTTTAAACCTTCTCATATGATGAATGTATTGGACTTAGTAAGTGACGGGTGGAGCCCGCTATAGCTCCTCGATGCATCGGTAGGTCTCATGAGACAACTAGACATGGAATTGGTCGAGGCCCTTTCACAATTTGACTTATGGTTTTACCTGAGGCCTTAATCATTTTTAGACGTCTTGGCCAAGGCCTTGACAAAATGTTTCAGAATTCCGGCATTATACATTCCCTCATTATGGAAATAATATTGGTGGTTCATGTGATTATTCGACTAATAGAATACCCCTGATTATGTTTTATTATGGAATTATTTACTCATCTCATATTCTTTCCATCAATGTAATCATGTTTATTATTGGTAAAGGCATGTGGTTTCAATTATTTACCATTCTATATATTTATGTCATTTTCCGCTGAATTACTTACCCTTACTGAGTGTTTGAGCTCACCCCTTTCAATGTTTTATTTTTTCCAGGATATGAAGAAGTTAGTTATGAGTGACCTGTAGGCATAATCTTGGAGGCTTGGATGTTCCTAATGAAATATATTTGTGTTGTATTTATCTTCAAGTTGTAATGTTAAACTTATTTATGAATCTTGTTTCCTATAATACTAAACTGATCAGTATTTCGAGACATGATTTCCTTATGATCATGCCAATGTTATGTAATAATTCACCGACTCTGGGTAACTAGGGTCGGGGTGTTACAGTTGGTATCAAAGGAAGTTTAGTTCAAACCTTGGAAACTAGATTTAGATAAACTCTGATTATAGCACATATACCTAAGATGGAATTTGAGGATTAGTATAGAAGAACTTCCTAGAATTTTAGTATTGTAGATATTTTGTGAGTTTTCAGAGCAATACATCCATGTCTGGATACGAGCAGGTAGAGGCAGCTCTAGAAAAGATGTACCTAGGGGTAAAACCTGAAAACACCACTTTGAGCGAGACTCGAACGGGAACTGGTGCACAACAATGGGCATTTCTACACTCTTGGTTACGACACTCCTAGGGGATATACTTAAGATAATTCTCATTTTCATTAAAAACCATTATGAAGGGTTATGAGTATATACTTCCTCAAAGAAATTTTTTTTATGATTATAGATTATATCCATAAATAGTTCAATTTATGTTAAGTGTTTTACAAGTATGGAATTATGTATTTTGATTCATAAACTAATATATTTTATGCCATTATTTAGAAATGGAACCTAGTGGAAGAAATGGAAACTGCATCTATGCATGCACTCCATGTAGAGATTTACCTCCTACTCAAGATAATTGAAGTGGAGATAGTGATGCAACTGGTGCAGATCAGCTAATCCCCATACTGGGACAACTCACTTAGGCTATGAATAATAACCTTACCCGTATGGAGCACCCTGATCCGAAACGTGGAGGATCAATGTTAGATATCTTCATGAGGAAACAACCACCAACATTCGATGGGAATAAATATCCCTTAGTAGCTGAGAAATGGATAAACTCTTTAGAGAAAATATTCTATGCTTTGGGGAGTAGTGAAATGGAAAAAGTATTCATGGAATTTTACCGCCTCACTGGAGATGTTGACTAATGGTGGTCCTTGATTCAAAATACAAAGGAGGATGATTAATTATCAAATATGTAATGGAGGGAGTTCAAAGAGATTTTCTTATAAAAATAATTTCCTTGTGACCATCGAGCAGATATGGAAAGTTAATTTCTAAGTCTGAGGCAAAAGGAGGATTAGAATATGGAAAATTATGAGGCTAACTTTATGAGGTTAGTGAGGTATTCTGCAGATTGTATACGTAACCCAAGAAGTAAGATTGGTCGTTTATTTTATGGGTTAAAACCATTTCTTCATCGAGCATTAGTTTCACAATCCTTCTCGTTGTATGAATATATTGTCTTGTGTGCTATAAAAAAGGAAAAGGAGTTTTCTATGTCTTTAGACTTTAAATCAAAGCAAGAGAAGAAGAGATCTGCAGAGAACTCTAGGAAAAGAAATAAGGAAACAGGGAATAAGGGAATAATTGAATTTCCACCCTGTGACAATTGCGGATGGAAACACCCTGGTGCCGGTTTAAAAGGAAAAGGAGTGTGCTACAAATGGGGACAGAAGGGCCATCTTGCTGGTGATTGTAAAGGAAATAAAGATGCTACTGATGTTCAATGCTACAATTGTAGGGACATGGGACATTATGAAAATTAATTCCCTAAGAATCAAGGAAACTTACCTCAGAAAAGGCCAAGGGATCAAGGCCAAGCTTATGCAATCACTACTGTTGAGGTTGAAGCCTCGAAAGACGTGGTGGCAAGTAATTTAATGGTTTCCACAAGTTTAGAAAATGCGTTATTTGATTCTGGATCATCGCATTGTTTCATATCTACCTAGTTTTCTAAGAAAATTAGATATTTCCAATTTGATTTAATAAGGTAGTTGTCAGGTAAAACTCCTAAGGGAAGTATCATTGCATCAAAGTTTTGTGAATCGGTCCCCATTAGGGAACATAAATTTTCTTTATCCACTGATCTCACCGTCATACCTATGATTGAATTTGATATAATCCTCGTTATGGATTGTATTTTAGACCATGTTGTGAAGATTTATTGTAAGAAGAAGGAGGTTGTGATTCTTGATGATGATGATAAGGAACACATTATCTTTAGAGCAGAATCGTCGCCACTTAATTCTTATCTAGATCCACCCCCAGTAGCTCAATTAAATTCAATTATCAGGGAGGAAGAGAATGAAATAACTGTGGGTAAGGAAAGTAATGTTCAAATATAGGATGTTCCTATTATGAGAGAATATGTTGATGTGTTTTCGGAAGATTTACCTGGACATCCTCCCGAATGAGAAGTTAAGTTTTCCATTGATTTAATTCTTGGATCAAGGCCTATATCTAAGACCCCTTATAGAATGGCCACTGTAGAATTAGTGGAACTAAAGAAACAACTAGAGGAATTGAGTAATAAGGGATTTATTCTCCCTAGTGTTTCTCCATGGGGAGCCCCTGTTCTTTTTGTTAAAAAGAGAGATGGCTCTATGAAGTTATGTATTGACTACAGAGAGATCAATGCTATAACAATAAAGAACAAGTATCCCCTAGCTCGCATTGATGATTTATTTGACCAATTGCATGGTGATCAATACTTTTCAAAGATTGACCTTCAATCTGGATACCATCAGTTGTGTGTGAAGAAGGAAGACATTCCGAAGATAGAATTTCAAACCAGGTATGGGTATTAAGAGTTTATAGTAATGCCTTTTGAGCTGACTAATACACCCTCTGTTTTCATGGATCTAATGAAAAGAGTTTTCAAGGAATATCATGATGACTTTGTAGTAGTATTTATTGATGATATCTTGGTATACTCCAAAATCAACAAAGATCATGAAAATCACTTGCGCGTTATATTGAAGACTCTGAGAAGACATGAATTATATAGGAAGTTTAGAAACTGTGAATTCTGGCTTCAAGAGATTTCTTTTCTTGGCCATATTTTCTCTAAGGATGGAATCTATGTTCATCCTTCTAAGACAAGAGAAATCCAAGAATAAACAGCACTGATGAGTATAACCGAGGTACGCAGTTTTATTAGTTTAGCAGGTTATTATCGACATTTCGTCCAGAATTTTGCCTGATTGCCTAACCCATTAACAAAGCTCACACGTAAAGGGGTTAAATTTGTTGGGAAAAAAGAGTGTGATGAATTTTTCGAAGAACTGAAGAGAATATTATTCAATTCTCCTATATTTACTCTACCATCAGGGAATGATGGTTTCATTATTTATAGTGATGCATCGAAGAAAGGACTTGGTTTTGACCTTATGCAGAATGATAGGGTTATTGCCTATGCATCACGACAGTTGAAAATTCATGAGAAAAACTATCCTACTCATGATCTTGAGTTATCAGCTATGATATTTTCTCTGAATATTTTGAGACATTATCTCTACGGTGAAAAATGTGAGATTTATACTGATCACAAGAGTTTGAAGTTTATTTTCTCACAAAAAGAACTCGACATGAGGAAAAGGAGATGACTTAAACTACTCAAGGATTATGATTGTACGGTACACTACCACCCGGGGAAGGCAAATAAGGTGGCTGATTCTTTGAGCAGAAAATATCATGTAGTTTTGAACAATATGAGAATTGAAAGAGATCCAATTTTCATGGATCTAGTGAAGATGGACATGGGAATAACCATGGATGGTGAAATGTCAATGCTTTTTCAAATGGTTGCCAAACAATATTTACTAGAAAGGATTAATATTTATCAGACTGATGATGAAGAATTTCAAAATAAGATTAAAGCAGTGAATGATGGGAGATTGAGAGACTTTTTGTATGAAGATGGAATTTTGAAATTTGGGAAGAGACTTTGTGTTCTCGATATACCTAATCTAAAAAAGGGAATTGTTGGACGATTCTCATAGTTCCAATTTCTCTGTCACACCCGGACCACAGATGCCCTTGTTTTTTTTATCTTTTCTTCATCTCGGTTTGAATTTTTTTTTTTAATTTTACTGGTGTTGGCGGGTTTCGCGCCAGTGCACGGTCACCGCATCATTAGCGGTGACCGTGAATTCGGCCCGGGTAACCATGTGTTCACCTGGCGTTTTAAATATTAAATTTTTATGTTGATATTTTATTATTATTACTTTTTAAATTGTTGTTGTTATTTTTGACGTTTTTTTATTGTATATATGTCTACATACATGTTTATATAAGTGTATATATATATGTGTGTTTGTGTATATATATATATATCTGTGTGTTTATATGCATTTATATATAAGTGTACATGTTTATATGTGTATATATATATATGTGTGTGTTTATATATGTTTATATATATGTATATATGTCTATATATTTGTGTGTGTGTGCGCGCACGCGCACACGTTTATTTTCAAATGGTTTTAATATTCTAAATTTTTGATTAAAAATAATTATTATTATAATTTGCAAATTATTATTATTATTATTTTATTCTTATCATTATTATTATTATTATTATTCTTATCATCATTATTATTATTATTATTATTATTATTATTATTATTATTATTATTACCTATTTATATATATATATATATATATTAGAAACCCTAATTCCCCCCCCCCCCGTCTATCTCATGCGGCGCCCGCACCCCCTGCACCTCCTCCTCCTCCCTGCACAGCCCGTCCGCCGGCCCGCCCTGCGCCCTGCTGCCTCCGCACGCCCACCGGCCTATCGCCCACCGGCCATCGCCTCGCCGGTCTTCACCTCGCCGGCCCGCTCTTGCGCCCGGCTCTGCTGACCCCAGCGCTCCGGCCGTCGCACCTCCTCCCGCACACCCGGCCTCTCGACCTCTGGCTCCCCCTTTTTCCGGCCTCCCTCAGGCCTGCCGTCCCCGCGCAAACCCCTTGGCTCCACCGCACCCCGCTCCGCCCCGGCTCCCTCCATCATGTGACGCCGCCTCGCGCCACTGCCCTCCCACCGGATTCCAGCCAGCCGCCTTCGATTCCTGCCTGCAGCAGCGCTCCGCCGCGCCTCCCGCTGGATCCCGGTCGCCGGTCGCCGCCGTTGTCGGCACCATGCTTGCCGGCACCGCCCCCGCCGGTGCCGCTCCACCCATACCGGTGTCGCGCCGCCCCTGCTGGAATTGTCCCATACTTTCCGCGCCCTGACGACATCGTTTCGTCTTGCACGCGCCCTGTCGGTACCGTTCCGGCCAGCGCGCGGCCTTCCGGCGTCGTTCCGACCAGCCCACGCATTGCCGGCGTTGTCCCGGCCTCCCATTACGGGTCCCGCAGCCCTGGTAAACCCCGCTCAGACCCTGCTGGTTGTGAATACCTCCGCGCCGAGGTGAGTTTTGCGTTGTTTATTTGTTTTTATAATTTTATGTCAATATTTTATTGTGTTTCTGAGTCCCTGGTTTTTTTTCGTTAGTCCGCACCGTGTCGTCGGCTTGAAGGTTTTTGTGCGCAAGCGCGAAGCGGGTCATGTCATCATGTTTGGACTGCAAGTCGAGGTAGGTCTCCCACTGCACTTGCTTTTAAATTTAGAAATTTATTTATTCATTGTCATTTCATTATTTTTTTTCAATAAATTTATATTATCACTGGATAGTTATTACTAGAGTCGTGACTTGTTGAATATTAAAAACTGTTTACTCCTTGCATCGCACTGAAAATATTTTCATTGATTTATTTGTGTGACTTTCTTTTGATGTTTCTTAATGAGTACCTTATGAAATGTGCAAGTCTTATTGAATAGTGTTTTGAAATGGTTGGTGTGTGTGAAATGGCGGATGTATCGTTTATGGAAAGTGGTGATTTCTTGAAAACTTGAATAGAAGAAATGCCTATTTGGCCTTTAAATTGGATTTTGGAACTTTTTAGTGGTGGTTTAGTTTTCCTTAAATGAGTTTGAAAGTATGTTTTTTTTCTGGTTTTCAACGTGATGGTGTGTGTCATATCTTTTGGAAATGCTTTGGTACTAAATGGTCTAAACGTAATTGATGTGGTGGCCTGTTTGGCACTTTATTGATTGTGAACTGATTACATATATATATATATATATACTTACTTATGGGGCATCTCTACAGGGGGACTTCCCTTGGAGGGTTGTTGTGTAGCGGTGTCCGTGTAAGGGGTTGGCAAGTGCGGTGTGATGAGTCACGCGTGCGAGGGCCTCCCACTTACACAGTATTATTAAAAACTACCTTGGGTTCCTAGGCGTCTTTTAGAGAATCGAGTGACGGTTCCTGGCTAACCCCAATTAGACGGTTTAGTCCCCCCCCCCCTTGGTAGGTAGGCCTTGTGGGGCGTGCCACTGGTTGGCTGTTAGGGCGGCTAGTTGGTTATTGACTGTGGAGTACCATGCCGGCAGGTAGTCTGATCCCGAGTATGTCCAGGGGTTTTCTAAGGATGTTTAGGATCACCCATGGTTACTTGATGTTCTTTGCTTGTTTACTTTCAGTTGTTCTTCATAGATTATACTGTTATACTTGTGAAAATGGTTTTCAAATAAAGTTGCATTATTCTCTTTGTGAAAAATTTGAAAAAGTAACACTTCTTTCTCTTTTAGAATGAATTTGGCACCAATGAAAGGAATTAAACTTTTGAAAAAGAATAAGAGTAATGTCTCGTGTTTTCACCTTCAAGTGAAACATTATGAAAGCTTACTTTTATAAATTTTAGTTCAAACCTGGAATTTATAAATTCTTTATTTACTGGCTGTGCTTTGGGAATTGTTGTTGGGCTCACCTACTGAGTACTTTTTGTGCTCACGCCTATATTTTACCATTCCAGTTGTAGGTTCCTTGTGTTCATGTTTTCCTAGTTTGAGTCGCTCAGTGATGGAGAGACACTGGTGTTTAGTTGGGTGGTGACCGCGAGGTCACGTGGAGGTATGTTTGTCATGTATTTTTTGTTTCTTTTTGTTGTTAGTTTTTTTTGTTTGGTTTAGTTTGCGTTCTTTCTTTTGATCCTGGTATTTTTTGGTCTGAAATTGTTCCCAACGATTAAACTTTTTTTTATTCCTGCCACTAGTTGCCATCCCAGGGGGATCGGGAACGACCCTCGGGACTATTCGCGGACCAGCTCGGATGACCGGTTCAGGGTAGACCCGGGCTGGTTCGTGAAAAATGGTATCATAACAGGTTCTTGTTATTTGGGTTGTCTGGTAGGTGGATATTAGGACTGTCGGGATTTGATAGTTAGGTGCGGGAAGAGCGTCGCAAACTCTTTTTTTCACTGATCCTCGAGTTACTAGGGGTAGTCAGGGAAATTGTGTCTTTTGACCTCATTTTCAATTGAGGAATGAAAAAGGGCGTGAGCCAGTGTTACGTCGTGATTTCACATGGAGGAGTGACCCATGTGGAATTCGATTACATGGTTTAAGTTCCTCCTAGTTATTGATGCTAAATCGGGGCATGGTTCACTACCAAGTTTTCGGGTTAAGCGTAACTACTAGTTCCTCATTCTGGTGATTCTTTGTAAGTTGTACTATGTTTGGTTCTCATTGGTGTGATCGTGTTTTTGAAAATTAAAGTTGAATTTTGAAATGGAAGTGGTTTCTTTAAAATGGGTTTAAATTGTTAAAGGGGATTTTTGAAATTTAAAGTGTTTTGGTTTCAAAATCGGGTGTTTGCTTGGAATTGGTAGGGAAATGATTTTTGTGCGACCCTTGGTTTTCCTTATGAATGATCACATGTGTGCGGGTTTGTGTGAAAAGTGCATGAGAGGCACTTGTTTGTGGATGAAGTGAGTGGAATGGATGGACACGCATGTGAAAATTCATGAGATGATATGGGTGTTTATTTGAAACCAAAAGTTTGAACTTGTCTTTCTAAAATGATTTTTGAGAGAGGAAAATGATTTTGGAAATTGTATTTTGTTTCGGAAAGTGGGTTTTGTGTTTGGAAGTAGTCTTGAAATGAAATGGTGACTCTTGGAAAGTGGATTTTTGGTGTGCAAGCCAGTTGTTGGTATGCGATTGTCCTTTTGATTATGATTTGATTGGATGCTGATTTTTGCCTCTGTGTTTTTATGTTTTTCAGAGAATGTTGCCCAGAAAGATCCCCAAAGTTTCTAATGAGTCATGCCCAGTTTCTGGTCCTTCTCGGACGTTGCCTTTTCTTAATGGTGATCGAGTCCCGTTAGAAGCAGTAGAGTGGCTTGAAGAAGTGGAGAGTATCTTTAGAACATTGGGAACTCCCAACAATGTTAAGGTTCGTTCTATTATGGAATTGTTTGAGGGTCCAGCTCTGGACCAGTGGAAGATGATTACCCCACCGTCAACGCAAGTTGAAATGATGTGGGATGTCTTTAAAACCTTTTTTGTCCAATGGTTTGTTCCTGAAGAAGTGAAGTAGAAGAAAAAGAGAGAGATTGTGCATATTCAACAAGGCCAATGGACGGTGAAGGCATATGTTGACCATTTTAGGGAACTTATTGCCTTTTCTCTGGAGGTAGCGTCGCATGAACTCATGAAGAGATCACTTTTCACCAGAGTTCTCCATCCAGAAATCAAAGAGCGGGTCCTCCCTTCTAAAGACCATCGTTTCGAGAAGATGGTGGAGGAAGAATTTTTAGCTGAGTTGGTTTCTGGAACACAGTTGGTTAGTACTCCAGCATCCCCAGTTGTTCGTAAGAGTTCCCCATTTGGTGAGGAAAATATGTCAGAGGAACCTGTTCCCAAGGAGTTTTCCCCTTTGGCCTCGGCTTCCAGTTCGTCAGATCATTCTGGGTCATGCTATTAGTGCGGTTGTTTTGGGCATTTAAAGCCATCTTGTTGAAACCCTCTGAAGACGTGTCATCGTTGCAGCTGTTTGGGTCATTTGGAGAAGTTTTTCAGGAAGCTTCGCTTGAAGAGGACGCCATGATTGGAGAGTTTTAGTATCTAACTGTGAGGCAGGAGATGCTTCAGACTTCAGAGCCCCAGCCACAGGTCTCGGGGTGAAGCTCGTGCACGGTCAGGAGTTCCCTGGGGTGTGAAGCCTTGGTCCAGGTTTCATATTCCGTGTTGACGGTAGAATAATTAAAAATCTTTTCATATTTGTTTCTTTGTTATTAAATTTTTAACATCATTGTAAGCGCGTTGTTTTTCTATAAAGTAAATATGGACTTGTTCAATAATAATCCAAGCACTCTGGTTTTTGTGGATGTGATTTCATGAATCGTGTGTCTTTATTAAAAGTGTGTTTGACCCTTCAATGGGTTGACCTTGGTTTAGCAACGCTCGTCAGATGTGTTTATGTTTCACGGATTTCAATGGGTCATGTTTTCAACTCGATGTCTGGTTAAGTCTTTTCCATGGGTTTTCCCCCTAGTGTTGAAGGTCGTTACTTTGGTCTTGGATTCAACGTTTCGATGAAGGTTTTTTTTCACTCGTGCTATAAGATTTGGTTTAAATCAGTGGGGAGTTCCCACGTCGACCCCCCCCCCCCCCCCTTTCCTAGGGTTGTCTATTTAGATGGTAGATTTTTCTGCACAAGTTGAGCTCTTGTGGTGGGGAGAACCCCTTCATGTTCTCCCATCAACCTCGGACCACAGTTTTCTCTTGAATCGGTTGGGTGTGACATGTGTAGAGTAAGGTCATCCTGAGATTCTCATTTCTCTTTGGTTCCTTTAGTTCCGTTTTGGCATAGACTTGAATCTTGGCCGAATTTTGCCTTGGTGACTTTCTGGGGGAAGAAAGTGTCTGTGGTGGGGAGAATTGTCACACCCCGACCGTGGATGCCCTTGTTTTTAATCTTTTCTTGGTCCCGGTTTGATTTTTTTTAAAAGTTTACTGGTGTTGGCAGGTTTCGCGCCAATGCGCAGTCACCGCATCATTAGCGGTGACCGTGCGTTCGGCCCGGGTAACCGTGTGTTCACCTGACATTTTAAACATTAAATGTTTATGTTGATATTTTATTATTATTACTTTTTAAATTTTTGTTGTTATTTTTGGAGTTTTTTTATTGTATATATGTGTACATACATGTTTATATATGTGTATATATATATATGTGTATATATATATGTGTGTGTGTGTGTGTGGGTTTATATGCGTTTATATATAAGTGTACATGTTTATATGTGTATATATATATGTGTTTATATATGTTTAGATATATGTTTATATGTCTATATGTGTGTGTGAGTGTGTGTGTTTGCGCGCACACATGTTTATTTTCAAATGGTTTTAATATTCTAAATTTTTTATTAAAAGTAATTATTATTATTATTTGCTTATTATTATTATTATTATTATTATTATCCTTATCATTATTATTATTATTCTTATTCTTATCATTATTATTATTATTATTCTTATTATTATTATTATAATTATTATATTATTATTATTATTATTATTACCTATTTATATATATATATATATATATTAGAAATCCTAATCCCCCCCTTCTCTCCTGTGCGACGACCGCACCCCCTGCACCTCCTCCTCCTCCCTGCACAGCCCGGCCACCGGCCCGCCCTGCACCCTACCGCCTCTTCAAGCCCACCGACCTGCCACCCTCCGGCCATCGCATCACCGTCCTTCACCTCGCTGGCCCGCTCTTGCGCCCCACTCAGCTCACCCCAGTGCTCTGGCCGCCGCACCTCCTCCCACACACCCGGCCTCCCGACCTCCGGTTCCCCCTTTTTCCGGCCTCCCTCAAGCGCACCGCCCCCGCGCGAACCCCCCGGCTCCACCGCACCCTGCTCCACCCCGCTCCCTCTGTCGCGCGACGCCACCTCGCGCCACTGCCCTCCCACTGGATTCCGTCCATCCACCTTCAGTTCCCGCCTACAGCAGCGCTCCGTCGCGCCTCCCGTTTGATCTCATTCACTGGTCGCTACACCCGCCGGTGCCACGTCACCCCTATCGGTGTCGTGCCGCACCTGCTAGCATCGTCCCAGACTTTCTGTGCCCTGTCAGCATCGTTTCGGCTTGTGCGCGCCCAGTCGGTACCGTTCTGGCCAGCGTGCAGCCTGCCGGCCTCATTCCGGCCAGCCCACGCCTTGCCGGCGTTGTCCCGACCTCCCATTGCGGGTCCCGTAGCCCCGGTGAACCCCGATCAGATCTTTCTGGTTGTGAATACCTCCGCGCCGAGGTGTGGTTTGCGTTGTTAATTTGTTTGTACAATTTTAGGTCAATATTTTATTGTGTTTCTGAGTCCCTTGTTTTTTTTGTGTTTTGCGTTGGTCCGCACCGACTCGTCGGCTTCCAGGTCTTTGTGCACAAGCGCGAAGAGGGTCACGTCGTCATGTTTGGACTGCAAGTTGAGGTAGGTCTCCCACTTCACTTGCTTTTAAATTTAGAAATTTATTTATTCCTTGTCATTTCATTATTTTTTTCAATAAATTTATAGTAGCACTGGATAGCTATTACTAGAGTCGTGACTTGTTGAAAATTGAAAATTGTTTACTCCTTGCATCGTACTGAAAATATTTTCATGGATTTATTTGTGTGACTTTCTTGTGATGTTTCTAAATGAGTACCTTATGAAATGTACAAGTCTTGTTGAATAGTGTTTTGAAATGGTTGGTGTGTATGAAATGGTGGGTGTATCATTTATGGAAAGTGGTGATTTCTTGAAAACATGAATAGAAGAAATGCCCATTTGGCCTTTAAATAGGATTTTTGAACTTTTCAGTGGTGGTTTAGTTTTCCTTAAATTAGTTTCATAGTATGTTTTTTTTTCTGGTTTTCAACGTGATGGTGTGTGTCATATCTTTTGTAAATCCTTTGGTACTAAATGGTCTAAACGTAATTGATGTGGCGGCTCGTTTGGTACTTTATTGATTGTGAACTAATTACATATATATATATACGTACTTATGGGGAATCTCTACAGGGGGACTTCTCTTTGAGGGTTGTCGTGTAGTGGTGTCTGTGTAAGGGGTTGGCAAGTGCGGTGAGATGAGTCACGCGTGCGAGGGCCTCCCACTTACACAGTATTATTAAAAACCACCGTGGGTTCCTGGGCATCTTTTAGAGAATCGAGTGACGATTGCTGGCTAACCCTGATTAGACTAGTTAGTCCCCCCTTTGTAGGTAGGCCTTGAGGGGGCGTGCCACTGGTTGGCTGTTAGGGCGGCCAGTTGGTTATTGACTGTGGATTACCCTGCCGGCAGGTAGTCTGAACCCGAGTATGTCCAGGGGTTTTCTAGGGATGTTTAGGATCACCCATGGTTACTTTATGTTCCTTTCTTGTTTACTTTCATTTTTTCTTCACATATTATACTGTTATACTTGTGAAAATGGTTTTCAAATGAAGATGCATTATTCTCTTTGTGTAAAATTTGAAAAAGTAACACTTCTTTCTCTTTTAGAATGAATTTGGAACCAATGAAAGGAATTCAACTTTTGAAAAAGAATAAGAGTAATGTCTCGTGTTTTGACCTTCAAGTGAATCATTATGAAAGCTTACATTTATACATTGTGGTTCAAACATGGAATTTATAGATTCTTTATTTACTGGAAGTTCTTTGGGAATTGTTGTTGGGCTCACCTACTGAGTAATTTTTGTGCTCACTCCTATATTTTTTCATTCCATCTGCAGGTTCCTTGTGTTGAGGTTTTCCTAGTTTGAGTCGCTCAGTGATGGAGCAACGCTGGTGTTTAGTAGGGTGGTGACCACGAGGTCATGTGGAGGTATGTTTGTCATGTAGTTTATGTTTCTTTTTGTTGTTAGTGTTGTTTTTTTGTTTAGTTTTCTTTCATTCTTTTAATCCTGGTATTGTTCGGGCTGAAATCGTTCCCAATGATTAAACTTTTTTTTATTCCCGGCACTATTTTCCATCCCGGGGGATCGGGAACGCCCCTCGGGACTTGCCGCGGACCGGCTCGGGTGACCGGTTCTGGGTCGACCCGGGCTGGTTCGTGACATTCTCTATACACATTGGGAGAACTAAAATGTATAGATATTTGAAATAACATTTTTGGTTGCACAACATGAAGAGGGATATTTCTGATTTTTTTTTCCAAGATGTATGGTTTGTCAACAAGTGAAAGCTGGAAGGAAACATCCTGGATGAGTCATGCAATCTCTTCCTATACCGGAGTAGAAATGTGATAATATTACAATGGAAATTTTCATGGGGCTACCAAAGACTACTAGAAGGAACGATGAAATATGGGTTATTGTTGATCATCTTACCAAGTCAGCACATTTTCATGATATAAGAGAAGATCTACCACTAGAATTTTTAGAAAGACTATATGTTAATGAAGTTGTGAGACTTCATGGAGTACCCCTATCGATTGTTTCAGATCGTGATCCCCGTTTTACTTCAAGATTCTGGAAGAGTCTTCAGAAGGTCTTGGATACTGAACTTCATTTACGCACTGCCTACCACCCTCAAATAGATAGAAAATCAGAACGAACTATTAAAACCTTAGAAGACATGCTGACATCATGCTCACTAGACTTTTAGGGTATGTGGGATCAATATTTACCTCTGGTAGAATTTTACTATAACAATAGCTTCTATTCGAGTATTCAGATGGCACCATATGAAGCATTATACGAAAAGAGATGCTGCACACCAACCTTTTGGGATGACGTTGGTGAAAGCAAACATGTAGGCCCAGAACTTGTGGAGGAAACAATGGAAAAGGTAATGGTAATCCAAAATCACATCAAAGAAGCTCAAAGTAGGCAGAAGAGCTATGCCGATAACCGAAGGAAGGATTTGGAATTTCAGGTAGGAGATCATGTTTTATTGAAGGTATCTCCATGGAAGGGAGTTATAAGTTTTGGTAAGAAGGGTAAATTGACTCCCAAGTACATCAGACCTTTCAAAATTCTAGAACGAATTGGGGATGTAGCTTACCATTTGGAAATGCCGCCATGTATCTCTAAGTTCATGATGTGTTCCATGAATCATTATTGAGAAAATACATGCCTAACCAAATGCATGTACTCACTTACGAGGAATTAGAACTGGAACCCGATATGTCTTATTGCGAAGAGCCCATCAGGATTCTTGATATAAGAGAACAAGTGCTGAGAAACCGGACGACTCGTCTGGTAAAAGTTATATGGAGAAACCATAAGATGGAAGAGGCAACATGGGAACACGAGGAAATTATGATGAAGAACCACCCGAGTCTTTTCAGGCGGTAGTATTCTAGAAATTTTGAGGATGAAATTATTTGAAGGGGGGAGAATGTAATACCCCAAGCTTCCACGGTACGATTCTCTTTGAATAATACAGTACCGTGTGTCGTACGCAACTTCGAGATTCTAACACACCGCGACCAATCAAAGTAGCCGTTATGAATAGTAATACCCAATTTTTGAAATTTTATAAATTTTATATCTCAAAATTGAATTCATTTTTTGATTCGGAATATCAAAATTAGCCTAGGGTGAAATTTTGGTACTTTTCGGATAACTTTTATATTTTTATGAATAGTGAAAATTACTAAATTTTAATTAAAAACAACTTTTTTAATCGAAATAATTAACAGTGATAAATTATGAATTTGAGTGATTTTAAATATATTTTAAATATATTTTTACCATTTAATATGATGTTAGTCATTGGACATAATTTTACAATTAAACTGGACATAAACAAGTGTAAATCTTTTGATAGTTATTATCTCTTAAAAACACGCTTTTTGTTTTAACGACTGGAGTTAATTTTAAATTAATTTCTGTGAATTTTGTGTTTTTAATTTGGAAAAATGAATTCCATATTTGGAATCAGGATGTCCAAATTGTGTAAATGGTTAACTTATATTTTTATACATTTTGAATAATTACTTCGGTAAATATTTTATTTACCATGGTTAAAGGGTAAATCCGGTAAATAAGGGTAAAATAAATAATATTATAACAATAATAAATTACCCTAAAACGTGTTCTAACCTTATTGGTTGATACATGTCCGACCATGTCCATATTTGGGTCAATTTGGGGACCCCATGGAGCTACTTGTAGGTGATAAGGACACTTTATATTAATTAAGTTAAAATAAATACAAAAATGACAGAAGCATATATCTTTTAGAAAAACAATTTTCACATAGGGTTATATATGTTGGATTTTTGACTATAAATATTAATTAGAAAGATAAAAATATTTCCTACATAATAGTATTTTATTTATAATTTTTAGGCATTTAATAATTAAATTTATTTATGACACAATAATGATGCATTATTTTCCTTATTAATGAAAGAATTAAATAATTGGTATTATAAATGTTAAAATAAATATAATTTGAAAGTTTTGATGACATCCGCGAATTTTATTGGTTAATATGTCATGTTAGTATTGCTTAAATGAATTTGGTTCGAAATAATAATTTTTTTAAGACTTTAGCAAAAATCAATTATTGAATAGTGTCAAAATTAACATAAAAGTGTTTTTAAAACAAATATTATATTATTAATTAATATTAAATTCCTAAAAATCTAAGGTTCGGCCAAAAGACTTATATCATAATATTTGTATCACTAATTGACCACTTGTGTGTCTCTTGTATGTATATGGTAAGTTTATTAACTATATAATATAAAAATACAAAGTGACAAGGTAAATGACAATCTAATTAACTAAGAGTTTAAACTAAAAGATAAGGTTAATATAATTACCAAAACCTTTCTAAAATCTATTTGTTGAGTGTTTTTAGACCTATCCCCACATTAGACTTTAAATAATCCACTTTTTAGCCATTATAAACCTAATATGAATTTATTATAAAATAATATTTCTAGCTTTTCCAAAGGTGCCCCTCGCCCCTCTAATAAAAAGACAATCCCCCTTCTCACTAATTCACACATTCAGAGCCTTTTGGATCTACCAAACCCTTCCCAAATACTCTCTCAACTTCCATAAATTCAACCTAGAGGCCTTATTTTGATCATAAATCCATCCTATGGAGCCATTTTGATCAAATCAAAAGGAAGAACCCGAAGAAGAGGTAATGATTTCACCACCCTCTTTCAAGTTCCTTTCTTCTTCAACTTCTTCTTTCCTTATTATTTCCATTCTAAAATAATAACCCCAGTATCTTCTATATACAGAGATGTTATTATAAATATGTTACAACCATATTCGTTATTCTATCCATCCCTTGAATGACATATCACCATACGTGCGTACGTATGGCCTACCGTCTCCACGTTGTCATGTAATTGTTATTCAATATATTATTATTTATATGGGTATAATAATGATCTATAATTCTTGTAAATAATAAATATAACATGATAGTTATTCTGTTTATATAATATACCATCGAATTATATAATATTTTAATATCAAAATAATGATATTGTCGCTCGTGCGTACGTACGGACTTTCGTCTCCACGAACGCGATGAGATTCATTCCCCGTCGTATCCATGCAATTATAATTCTCATTTTATGATTACAAATAATGTTTAAGGACTTGATATAATTATGGATATGAATAAGATACAACCTATCCACAATAAACACGACTTATGTCACAAAACATATAAAATAAAACAACTAAGTTAACACCCGAAACAACGATAATACTAATATATTATTAACAAAACAGTGTTAAAGGATCATATATGATATCATATTAATGTATATGATTCTTGTATAATTTAATAAAAATTATTTCACCATTATATAAGATATTAACCTACCCTCGATGAAGGAAAACTACAAGTTAAGGGTTTATTTCAAAATCTCTTCATTATCCGAGGTTGTTTATACGAAATTATCTACTGAGACCTCTTTATCATCCACATCCATGTTTATTTAAAAATATATTTCAAAACATTTTTACTATTTACTAGACAATGGGTTAAATTCATTTATACCCTTATGTGTTTTGAAAGGAATCTTTCCGTCTTTTTCCAAAACAAGGTACTTTTTGACATTTTTGACAAATTTAAGGTAAGAATGTTTTTTTAACTTATACGGTGGGTGTGGATATTTTCCACCATTATAACATCATAAAATCTTCCCTTAAAATCTTATAAATATATTTTCAAAGTAAATGTTTTATTTTATAATTATGTGACCTTTAAATTATTTCAAAAGAAGATATATTTCTCTCGAATAGTTTTGATTTCATCTATGTCAACATCCTTTGATGGATTTTAAGTTTATTTGAAGTTGATTTATTATGATACAAAAATTTAATATTGTAATGAAGTTTTTGTGATATGTTTGACTGTGGATGTGATATTTTTATACCATTCATGGTTTATGGTTAAAGTTTTGATATTTCATATGTGAGTTTTAATACAAATGTTTATGATATGTTTAAACCTTTTCATATGAAGAATGTATTGGACTTAGTAAGTGACGGGTGGAGCCTGTTATAGATCCTCGATGCATCGGTAGTTCTCATGAGACAAATAGACGAGGAATTGGCCGAGGCCCTTTCCCAATTTCATTTATGGTTTTGGTCGAGGACTTAATCATTTTTAGACGTCTTGGCCGAGGCCTTGACAAAATGTTTCAAAATGTTCGGCATTATACATTCCCTCATTATGGAAATAATATTGGTGGTTCATGTGGTCATTATACTAGTATAATACCCATGATTATGTTTTATTATGGAATTATTTACTCATCTAATATTCTTTCCATTAAAGAATTCATGTTTATTATTCATAACGGAATGTGGTTTCAATTATTTACCATGCTTAATATTTATGTCATTTTCTGCTGTATTACATACCCTTACTGAGCATTTGAGCTCACCCCTTTCAATGTTTTATTTTTTCCAAGATATGAAGAATTTAGTTATGAGTGATCTGCAGGAATAATCTAGGAGGCTTGGATGTTCCTAATGAAATATATTTGTGTTGTATTTATCTTCAAGTTGTAATGTTAAACTTAAGTATGAATCTTGTTTCCAATAATACTAAATTGATCGGTCTTTTGATATATGATTTCCTTATGATCATTACAATGTTATGTAATAATGAACCGACTCTGGGTAACTAGGTTCGGGGCATTACAGCTTCTAATAAAGGATGAAATTTATTCCTATCTGGAGATTTCATAAAAATAATGTTTGAAAAGATTGACATTTTTACTACTGAAATGTTGAATGGTGTGAAAATTCCTTTATTTTTCATGATAATGAACATTAATTGATTTAATGTGGATTGAGGAGACCATATTTAAGTGAAGATTAGATTAATGCAATTTTTCATCAAAAAGAGTCAAGCCCCCCTCATTCAGCCTTAGAGTTTTTCACATCTAAATCCTACCAACTGAAAGCCACAGAACAACCCTGGAATGTACTCATGATAAACATATGTCTTTGACTAACATTGGGTGGTAATGTAGGAATTTATCAAACCTATGGTTACCCTTGTTTGAGTTTGTATGAGAAATACATTGCTGAAAAATTGACATTTGTTTGATAAGAGAAAATTCAAGTGAGATAAGTGTTTTGTGCATGGGAGGATAAATTAAGTGGAAATATATTGAATGATATAAATGGAGAACTTGAAATAATGGTTTTTTATGAGTCATGGTATCTTTTTTTTCTTGGTGTGTAATTGTTGGATCTGAAGGATATGTGTTTTAAAATTTGTTTTGATTTGATACTGATGTTTACTTGTCATAATTTTTCGGAATACATGATATGAGGTTTTGCTCAGGGGTGAAAAAGGGTAAGTGTGGGGGAGTTGATAAAACCCTATTTTTTTGAATATTTTATTGGTAATAAATGACATAATTTCCCCACATTACGATAAATATGTTCATTTATGAAATATTTTGGATTAAATCATTCATTTGAAAATTTGATGAAAATTCCAGTTTTACCCATTTAAAATACACTGTAGTATTTTGCACATAAATATCTTAATATGACTTATTTGAACATAAAATTTTGTAACAGTGTTCCTCGTGTAAGTATGTACAACTTTTATTCCGAACACTAGAGCTAAAGAGTGAATTGGGATGGAATAAATGGGCCATTAATTCATTGGTGGTCTGGACACGTGAGATTGGACATCACTTTAGTGTTTGGGCCATATCATCCACATCCATTACTGTATTGAGCCCACATTTTGAGAGGGGATCTAAAACCCAATTTATCACATATTATCTTTCAGTAAGGACAACAAATTAATGCGTTTCTGTGGTCAAGAAGTCAGTTAAAGCAGGATTAAAATATTTGGAAGAATCCTCTCATTCACACTTGAAACTACTTTTAACCTAACCTACCCTCTATTATATAAATACATATATATCTCATTTTTAAGGGTTGAGACGTGAATTAGGATATTGATGACAGAGGACAATTGGGTTCACCCAAATTATCTAACCATTGTAAGAGGGGTAGCTCTTGAAGCAAGGATCCCCTCATCGAAGCCTTCTTCTCTTCTTTATGTTGTAATGTTTTCATTTTTGTAATAAAATTCATTGTTCTTATTTTATTTCTTCTATTTTAATAAATTTATTTCAATTATATTCTTATTTACTCATCCTATTTGGTTTTTAATCAATATTGTAGACGAGATTGGGTTCTACCCTTTCAATCCTTTGCTAATGGAAAACGTCTTCTCAATGACCACACCGCCCATGGAAGTGTAGTTCTCTTAGGGATCGATCTATCTTCTACCCTATTCATTAAATTGTTTTAAATAATTGAGCAACTATAACTCACTTAATAGGATCTATGAATTATGTTTTTAAATTATAATAAACTATGCAAGCAATTGAATAATTAACAGAAAAACACGCGAGATCTAGTATTGTGTAAATTGTGAGAGTGCAAACTTAATCAGAAAAAAGACCACACGGGATAAATTTTTATAGTTAAAATATGATCCTTATGCACAATTCATTCTCATTTTATATAATGGACATGTGCCTTAATTTAACACTGACCATAAGCTATCTTTATAACATCAATCAAATCAGGGTGCTGCGATTGTGTGTTCTGAAGATAGCCTTGGTTTTAATTCTCCTTATATTTGTGGTAAAGTTAATTATCATAGGGTTCGGGGGTTAAAAAATTAGGGAATCATAATTAAGTGGATATTAATTTAAATGATAATGATTAATTTGTAAATTAATAGGTAAAGTTATATTGATTACATCATTTAAATATTTTTTAAAAAGCATCTTCTTGTTGTGTCTTTTTAACCAAACTTCATTTCAAAAATAAAAACAAAAATATTATACAATCTTCTTCCAGAAAACGTTTTATAGTTTTATGAATGGTAAAAATACCCCACATACTTTCAAGTAGTGTTATTATTCCCTTTATTTTATTCTTAAAAAACATTTAATATGTTGTCAAATTTACTTCCTATTTTGAGAGATGATCTTAGTCAGCCACTCTAATACACCTAAGTACCCAAAAAATCACTAACCATTTGAGAGAGCCCATGATAACGCCTTTCAAATATCTTACATTTATTCTCAAGATTACTATAAGAATATTTAAGTTTCATCTTGGGATCGGCATCAGTAGTCAACCTATTATCTCTAGCTTTATCTGTAAATGATTCTGACTTTTCAACGGTAGCCATCATGGAAGCATGGTTCCCGGATTTGAACTCTGGTTCCTCTTCCTCAAAGAGTTCATTGTCATCATCTTCTTCTTCACAAGAAACACTCTTTCATTGAAATTTATTTCCAGATTTTAAGTCTCTCTTTTTTATTGACCTTTTCCATGGATTATGAATGTCTCCATATTTTCTTTCTCCATCATTGAACTTTCTTGGCCAACAAGAGGCAATGTTCCCAACTCTTCCACAACAGAAACACGCCAGAGGTAGCTTTCCTTAAAATTTCTCAGTTACCTTATTGATTTTTTTGGAAATGAGGGAAAGAACATATTTTTCCTAATCATATTCAACAACACAATCTGTTGAAATTTCTAGTTTTTTTGTGGCTTTGAATTAAATTTTCTTTCTTACCCGAGTCATTTCATCTTCTAGGATGAGTCACAACTCATATTCCACTAGGATTATCTATATATTATCAAGAGAATGATTGGAAAGATCCCTTTCTTCAAGAGTGGAAACCATTTCATTATAAATGGGTTGAAATCTTCGCAAAATTTTCTTTACAATATTAATTTATTTAATCCCTTCACCAAGTCCTCTAATTTCTCCCACAACATCATTAATTCGATTGAAGAATGAATCTGAATTTTCATTATGGTTCATCTTCAGATCATCAAACCTATTTTGTAAAACATGGAGATTCACCTCCTTCATTTTTTTATCACCTTAATAAATATTCTCCAATTCATCCCACATTGACTTGGAAGATGTGAAACTCATTAACTTTTGACAAATATGATCAGAATGGGATACAGTGAGAGCATTCTGTGATTTTGCATCAGCATCAAGCAATTACTTGTTTGTATCTGTCATCAACAGTCATGTAGGATTAGTAAATTGCATTCCCCGTATAGTAAAAAATAACATTTCCATTACAAGAGATCCTAGGTGATATCGTATCCTATTTTTTCATATTTTAAAATTACTTACATTGAAGATGGGTACTCCTCGAATATTGTTTGGATTCTCCATGATAGATAGATTCAACACCAGAAACCTTTACCCTTTGATATAACTTGAAGGACACCGGAGCACCCTGAGAGGGTAGGGGTGAATCATGGTGTTAACTTTTTTCTTTTAAACTAATGGATATTTTTCCCACATTTTTAATAACCTATTAAACCAATCTAAAGAGGAAGTGTGGACTAAAAACAATCACATGCAAAGAAAGGACACGACATTTTTAGTCGGTTCACCACTAAGGGAAACGTATAATGAGCATACACCGACAATGTGTTGGTCATAATAAAAACCACTCATCTTAAAAATTTGTAGGTTAAAATAGTTTATCATAGTCACTCTGTGGTTGGAGAACTTACTTTACATGGTTTATAGATATCTCACTGCTTCCCTCAGATTTCTTCAGCTGACTCCCCTTGGCTCACTACCTTGTAGAGGTCTTCACTCATTTTCTCGAATTGAAGGTAGCTTCAAAGGTTTAACATTAATTCATGCATCCTAAAATATAAATGGATACTCTTTTGAAGTCCCAAAAACACACAGAGATTTAATTTATTTTCTCATACACTGATATGTTATGAAGATGGATTTTACAAACTAATTTGTCCAATTTTAGGCTTCCTTTGGGTTCTGCATACTTTAGTTGTTTCTACGTACCTCTGTTGTTTTCAGGAACTTTCCATCTCCTTCAGATACCATCCATTTCCTCTGATAATTGTGTTTCTCTATGTACTAACTTGCTCCACCCTATACTTTAAGAGCTTCCTGTGCAAACCACAGAGTCTTCCATTCACTTTCTTCCTTATGCGAATGAGTATCTCTGCATACCATCTTCTCCTCTATGAAACACTTCATTCTTCTCTATATTTCTTCTGAAAATTTTAATCTCCAATATCATCCCCTTAAAAAAGGGAATTATAGTCCCTGAAATAGGCATATAACCCCTCAAATTTCAGTAATCTGATTTACCCAAATTTTCTATGTGGAATAATATTTGATGTAAACTGAACTCCATTTGCATATTGTTAGGTTCCACCGCATACCGCCCATGTTTTCCGAATTGCAACAATCTTTCAAAACTTCAACATCCCACTTACTGAATGGTTTCACTATGTACTGTCACTGGGAAACATTTTTCATTTTAACCTCTATCATTCTACATACCACATTTCTTCATTGTGTACCATTTCTACGAATTGTTTTTGGTTTCATGCACTACTCTGTGTACCACTCTACATACCACTCTGTGTGCCTCTCTACTACCTATAATGCGACCAAAAACCATTCATGGAACATGGTACATGTTCCATGATATGAGGTATGTGGTTCCCCTATTTTTAAAAAAAATTCATTTCACATACCATTCACTCCTATCTGAAAGTCCATTATTTTTCAACCCCAAACTCCCGATTTTGATGCCCAAAAAAACTGGCAAACACTAGGAAACTACGCAACTTTCAATACTAATTTCAGTATCAATATTATGACCTAATTCATTGAAAAATCACTAATCATTCATGTTCAAATTGACAATAAACACAAACCAAACACCGTTGTTAGCAATGAACATCCTTGGTTCCAATAGTTACAACGCCATGTGTCACACCCCAACATGTGTTCCTCGTGGAAGTGTTATGTTGTTGTAGAGGGATAATGTTGTAATGGTAGAGAAAATATATTTTTCAAATTATTTAGTTTTTATTTATATTACATTGTATAATAAGTAATCACATTGTACTTGGTTTTGTGTAAAATTAAATTACTATGGGGGGAATAATTATTACATTATACGGGTTTTATTTATACTATAATGGAACTCCAAAAGATCAAAATTGAATCCATATAAGATAAGTTTAATTATAAACTAGTATAAGTAAAACAAATGAAATATTAAATTCTAGTTCATCATGTTTTAATGGTATGTGTCATGTAGGAATCATCATACATCACATTATATTAGTCTAGAGGTGAGTGTTGTAAACAATATTTCATGAAACGAGGGTGAACCCATGAAAAATAAATGTTGTTGTGTCTTTAGATTTAAGGGAAATAACACCATAGTATGAAATATTTCACAATTAATCAATTTTTTATATGTAATTCCTTAAGAACTTCTAGTATGACTCTTTTAAAATTTAGCATCTTTGACAGTTTATGCTTCATGAAACACTGTGTTTAAAACTGTGTTATATTATTAAATATAACTATAGTAATAGTAATGTGACCATTAATAATGGTAATATGAACAATTGAATTGCAACATCACCCATGATGTTATAAATAAAATTTAGTTATCTTTTAAATAAAAATATGGTATATTTATATCATCTAATAAGTAAATAAATGTTTTAAAATTGATAGATTAACTTTTTTTATTATTGTAAGCCATAAATTTTTAATTAAAATTTTAGAATTAATGTAATTATTTAAAATAAAATATATTTTAACAAAATATTATCATAAGTTAATATTTTTTTCTTATGTTCATAATAAAATTTTATGTAGCTTTAATTAATTTTTCAATGCATTATAAAACTAATTATAATTTTAAAATTGGTATTTTTCAAATAAATGATTATTTGGATTAAAAATTAAATTTCATAGAGTTAGATAATTATTTTTATAAAATGGAGTTTATTTTATAATTCTACATGTTGAAAAAATTTTAGGTTGATGTTTTGGGATTTTTCTAAAATAGTTGAATTTATGGTGAATAGTAAAATATGACAATTTACAATATATATACACTATAAGGTAAATAAATTATTAATCGATTCATCATTAATATAAGCACCATAAAATCAAACTATAATTTTATATTTACTATATTTAGTCATGGAATAATCACTATATCTTTTCTAGAGGAAAAAGAGTAAACTAATGAAAATAATAATTAAAAACACCTCTCTCATCCACTATAAGTACCACCCCTCACCACCTCTTCTCCTCGCACCTATTAAACATTTAAATTTATCCTATTTAATCCTAATCACAAAAATAATCTTCTTCCCCACATATATTAGTTTCTAGTATCAACAAAAAACTAATACCAATTTCCCTATGGAGGCTATCAATGAGAATAATTCAAGAGGTAAAATCCTCTTTCACCTTATTTATTTTCTTTTCACATTATTTTATTTCCATATAATATTCTCACATAATTGGTCAAAACATTCATGATAACTCCATTATATTATATATATTATAATTTTATTATGAAAATTTAAAATCCAGCATCAATTCTCTTAGCCTCTTCCTTTTATTCTAAAAATTAAAACATCATCATTGAGGTGTCGATTTACCACCATCATGCATGACGTGTTTATGTTTTTCAATTCCTCCTTCAAGGATGGTCATAAAACCATTTTTATGATAAAAACAAATTATATTATATGTATTATATATTATTTATTGTTTTGTAACAAATATATATACAAAATATTAATTAATTAAACAAAACTAGTTTGGGATGATAAAAACCCTCCAAAATAATCTAAATGATTATCACTAACATCTTATATAATGATCCATCCTCATTAAAAATAAAAAAAATGAATTATATAACCATTTAATCATTAATATATTTACTAATAAAATATAATTTCAACTCAGGATTACTATTCACATTTCACATGATCTTTCATACAGATAAACAAGTGCACTAATCATGAACACCAAGGAAATGAACACTCCCAAACGATGAAATTGAATCTTAAAACTCATTAAAAATAATAAATGAATTTAATAAATGTATAATGAATAAAATTCATGTTTAATAGGTTATTAATTAAGTTATTGATGAATTTAAATTCATTATCCATGACATTATGTTCAAGTTGAGAACACTTTTGGACATAAGGTAAGGGTTTTCTCATCTCACTTTCATTTCTGTGAGATATGCCTTATTCACCAATACTTCTTGTGTGTATTTATTTATAAATAATTTTTATGTTTTCATATCATTATTATATTTATCTTCATGATATTAAATTATTTATTTAATGCTCATTAATTGTATGAGGTATATAGTTTGATTATTTTCAAGTGGCAAGGGATTCTCCCTGAACCTCCATTTTTCATTTGGGTTATGCTTTATCTCTATTTACTCTTATGTAACCCTTATTTATTTTAATATTAAACTCAAACACACTATTTATATGCTCCAAACTCATTTATCTATATTATTTCATTAATATTTTATGGTTAAATACAAATTTATAAGTAACCCTTTTTAATTCCTCCTGATAAGAAAACCCGATTAAAGGTTACATTCCAATTTATTTCCTATTTTCAAGTACACAACGTAATATACTCTAAGGAACAAATATTTTTCTAAAATCACTATTTTTATCATGAAAAACTATTTTAGGTCTTTTCTTGTTTTAAAAAAAATATTCCTTGTCCACTCTAAATACTATTTTATATTTTCTCTTAAACTACACTTAAGTGGCTCATTTATGAGGACTATTTTTACATGATTTCATTTTAGTTGAAAAGATTTTATTACTTAAATAAAATTTATATTCCCTTAACTTTTATATTATGGGGTAAACATGATTAAAATATGATTTATAAAAATTATTTTCCAAAAGAACTCATCTTTCGAAAGTATAAGGGTATTTTTCTCAAGGATTTCTCAATAATTCTACTATAGTGTTTACATAAATTTCAACACCCTCTGTTAAATATTATTCATTATTGAATTTGATCTATTATTATACCATATACCATATTCTATTTAATGGTTTATGATTAATTATGGGGATGTACTATCCTGGTACCATTCTCTATATTACCCTGGATAGTTTATGATTACAGTTACTGTGTGGGGAATGTTATTCACATTTTATATGATAGTTTTAATATGAATGTATATGTAGATTATGTTTCACCCCTTTGATATGAATAATTAATTGGACTTATTAAGTTAGTGGTGGGGACTTCTATATCCCATTGATGCATTGATAGGTCTCATGAGACAACTAGACCGGGTTTTTACCCATTTATGTATAGTGTCTTAGAAACATCCTTAGCAGTGTGTTTATGATGTCTGACATTACACATTCCATCATTATTATATTAGTAATTGATATCCCATGTGATTATTCAACTAGTATAATATACAAGGTTAACTTTCATTCTCATGTGATTATTTATATGGAATTATTTATTCATATTTTATTCCTACCATATTATGCTCAAGATTATGTTTTAATGGTTTGTGTTTATAGTTATTAATCATGCCTTATTGTTTATATTTATTTATGATAGCTTCTTCTTTATTGTTTACCCTTACTAAGAATATAATTTATCCCCTTTATTATGTTTTATTTTTCCCTTGGATGTGAAGATATATATTATGAATGACTTTTAGGGATAATTTAAAAGTATTTTTATGTTTCCAAAGGTGTTTATTTGTTGTATTTCATTTAATGTTGTAATGTAAAACTTATGTTGTATGTAGTTTTTGGAAGATAATAAAATGTGTATTCCTTTAACAAATAACTTCCTTGTTTATTATAAAAATTTATTAAATTATGGAACCGACTCCAGACTACTAGGGTTGAGGTCTTTACACATGGTATCAAAGGAATTTTAGTAGAAACCATTGGAAACTTGATTTGGAAAACATATATTAGGGGACATAACCCTAAGATAGACTTAGAGTATAAGCATAGAATAACATCCTAAAATATTATTAAGGTAGTGATTATGTTATAATTCCTAGAAATACATCCTTATCTAGATAATACAAGTGGACATTGTTCTGGGACAGATGTACCTAGGGGTAACCACACCAACAAGGTGTGTTGGGCCAGAATCAATGTAAACTGGTACATGTCAATGTGCCTTACTACACACCAATTTTGACACTCTCTAGGGATATTATTAGGATAATTCAAAATTTATTTATAAACCATTATGAAGGATTTAAAAGTAAATATTTCCACATAGAAAACGTGTTTATGATTATGAGATTAGATATGAATAAATTTTTCAATTTATGTTAACTATATTGCTAGTTCGAAATTATGAATTATTATTCATAACATAATGAATTTAATTGATTATAAATGGTTTATAGTGTAAGTAATATAAATGTTATTAATGCATGTATCCCATATAGGGGTTTCTCTCCCATGAAAGATAATAATGTTGGACCTAGAGCTGTAATTGGAGATGAACAACTTATAACTATATTGGGTAAATTAAATCAGGTTATGAGTAATAACCTTTCAAACATGCATAATCTTGATCCACAACATGGTGTAACAATGTCATACTGCTTTATGAGACAACAACCTCCATCATTAATTGGGATTAAAAACCCATTTATAGTTGCGGAGTGGATAAGTTTCATTAAGAAGATATTTTATGACTTGTGAAATAATTAAAGGGGAAAGGTTATCATGGAAATTTATAATCTATTGGGAGATACAGATCAGTGGTTGCCATTAATTCAAAATACAAAGGAGGAATAAGAAATTTCAAATATGGAATGGGAGAGTTTGAATGAAATTTTATTAGAAAAATATTTACCTCATGAATATCAAGAAACTGTAGAGAGGTAATTCTTGAATCTAAGACAAATGGTGGATGAGAACATTTCCATGTTTGAAGGAAAATTTACAAGATTATAAAGGCATGTTCCTGATTGTGTACATAATCTAAATTTTAATATTGATCAATTATTCGATGAGTTAAAAGCATTCCTATATATGGAAATTGTCTCCCAAACATTCTCATTATACAAAGATATAGTATCATGTGCTATCAAGATAGAAAAATAATTATCTAGGTATTATGAAATTAATGTAAAGCAAGAGAAGAAGAGTGATGTTGAACACTCTGGAAAAAGTAATAAGTAAAAAAGGAAAGAAGGGAAGAGTTGAGTTCCCATCCTGCAATAAATATAGAAAGAAACACCATGGAATGTGCCTATTAGAGATGGGAGTTTATCACATGTGTGGAGAAAAAGGACACCATGTCAATGATTTCAAGGATAATAAATAATCTATGAATGTTCAATTGTATTATTATAATGATATGGGACATTTTGAAAATTAATTTCCTAGGAATTAAGAAAACATTCCCCAGAAAAGGCCAAGGGATCAAGGCTATGCTTATGTAGTCAAAATAGTTGAGGTTGAATTTCCAAAAGAAGCAGTGGATGGTAATTTAATCATATTCTAAAATTTAGCTAACGCTTTATTTTATTCTAGATAATATCATTTCTTTATACCTTCCCATATTTATTTAAAAATTAGATATTTCCAATTCACCAAAACAAGGGAGTTTCCAGTCGATACACCTAGTGGAAACCTTATTTAAATAAATATGTGTCGAGCAGTTCCTATTATGACACTTAAAAGTGATACAACTTTTTATTATATCATCATACTTATGGTTTATTTTGATATAATAATTGTTATGGACTGGATTTCAAAATATTAAGAAAACAATTATTACAATGAGAAGGAAATTATGATTCATGATGGAGTTGGGGAATTTATCATCTTTAGAGGGGAGGATTGATCATATGATTCATATCTGGATCCACATCCAGTAGAACTTATATTTGAAATTATTGTGGAAGAATAGAAAACATCATTTATGGATAAGGAATGAAAACATCCAATTGAGTATGTACCTACTATACAAGAATACATTGATGTATTTTTAGAGTATTTACCAAGAAATACTCTATAGTGGGAAGTTGAGTTCTCTATTGATTTAATTTCTAATGGAGGACTAATAAAAAAACTTTTTATAGAATTTCCACTGTTGAATTAGTGTATTTAATTAAACAACTAGTGGAATTGAGTGATAAGGGATATATTATCCCTAGTGTTTCTCTATGTGGATCCCATGTTCTCTTTGTTAAGGATAAAGATGGTTTTATAAGTTTGTGCATTAACTATAGTGAAATCAATGTTATTACAATAAAGAAAAAGTATCCTTTACCTAGAATTTATAATTTATTGGATAAATTCATAGATCTCAATATTTTTTAATGATTGATCTTCGATCTGGATATCATAAATTTCATGTGAGTAAGTAATATATTCTAAAGACAGCAGCTCAAACCAGGTATGGACATTTCACATTTACATTAATACCATTTGGATGGACTAATGCACCCTATATTTTTATGGATCTCATGAATAGAGTGTTAAATGAATATCTTGATGATTATTTGTAGTATTTATTTATTATATATTGATCTATTTCAACATATATGAGGATCATGAGAACCACATACCGATTGTTCGAGATGCTCTTAGATGAAAAGAGTTATACGGGATGTTTAGAAAGTGTAAATTCTATCTCAATACAGTTTCTTTTCTTTGATATATTTTCTATAAGGATGGAATCACAGTTGATCCGATGAAGAAAATATAGTTCAGAAATGGACTACACTAGGGAACATAACTGAGGTACATAGTTTCATTAGTTTTCCTAGTTACTATCAGAATTTTGTTTAGAATTTTGGACAATTAGATAACATGTTAAACAAGATTACAAATAAAGGGTTTATGTTTTTTTGGATAAAGGAATGATAATAAATAATTAAATAAATGAATAGAAGATTATATAATTCTTTGATCTTTAATTTACAGTCAGGAAATGGTGGATTTTTTATTTATAGTGATGCATCAAATAAAGGCCTCAGTTGTGTCCTTATGTGAAATGATAAAGTTATTTTCTATTAATTGAGGTATTTAAAAACAAAAGAAAAAAACTATCCAACTCATGATATTAAGTTATAACCCATAATATTTTCTATGAACATATGGAAAAACTATCTCTATGGTTAAATATGTGAGATATATGAATATTATAAGAGCTTAAAATATATCTTCTCATAGAGAGAACTCAACATGAGGAAAAGGAGATGGTTTAGCTTCTCTATGATTATGATTGTTCAATACACTTCTTCCCAGAGAAGGAAAATAATGTAGCAGATGCATTGAGCATTGAGGATCATGGAAATCTAAAAAATAAGGATTGAAGGGGATCATGTGATCATGGATATAATGAAGATTTATATAGGAATTATCATGAAATGTGAAACATAACTACATTTTTAATTGGTTTCTCAACTATATATAATGGGAAGGAGTAAAAGTTCTCAGTATAATGATGGGAATTTTGACAGAAAATTTAAATCTGTGAATGATTCTAAGCTCCCAGACATCTGTATGAGGATGGAAGTTTGAAATTTGGGAAGAGGATTTGTGTGCCCTATATACCAAATCTATAAATGGAGTTATTTGATGATTCTTAGAGCTATAATTTATATATTCACCATGGTATCACTAAGATATATGGATATTTGATGGAACATTTATGGTGGGGTAATATGAATAGGGAAATTTCTAATTATGTATCAAGATGTATTGTATATCAACTGGTTAAGGCTAAAACACAACTTCATAGACGATTCATGAAACCTATACCTATTTCTACATTGAAATCGGATGACATTCCTATATATTTTGTCACTATATTACCAAAACCTCCAAGAAAGAATAATGGAATATGGGTAATTGTTGACCTGTTTACCAAATATGCACATTTATTCCTATAAGGTAGGATTTTCTAGAGGAGAGCCTTTCAAGTATCTATATTAATGAAGATGTAAGACTTCCTAGTTCATGGATTTCAATTGTGTATGATCATTATCCATGATTTAAATCAAAATTATAGAAAAGTATTCATAAATATTTTGATACTGAGCTTCATTTGGGAACTACTTTTCACCCTCAATCTGATGGGAAATCTAAAAGGACAATTAAATTATTAGAAGAGATTTTGATATCATACTCACTTAACTTTCAAGGTATGTGGGGTCAGTATTTAACTTGGTTATAGTGTTATGATAATAATAGTTTCCATTATAGTTTACTAATGGCACCATATGAAGCATTGTATAGAATGATATTTTGTACACCAACATGCTAGGATGAAGTTGGTGAAAGGAAACTTGTTGGCCTCGAACTTGTGGAGGAAATAATAGTAAAGGTAAATACTATTCAAACCCATTTAAAATAATCTAAAAGTAAGTAAAAGATCTATACCGATAATCAAAGGAAGGATTTGGAATTTCAAGTGGGAGATCATGCTTTCTTGAAAGTATCTCTAAAGAAGGGTGTTAGAACTATTAGACATAATTGGAAACTATGAACCTAGTACATTTTTCCTTTTAAAATCCTACCAATATTTGGAGTTGTGGAATATCATTTGGTATTACCACCTATCCTTTCTATAGTACACAATGTGTTCCACATCTCTTTGTTATGAAAGTACATTTCAGACCCAATACTTGTACTCACTTATAAATTAATAGAATTGGAACCTGATTTATCTTACTCTGAGGATCTTATCTAGATTCTAGATACAAGAGATCAAGTTTTGTGGAATCAAATGACTTAGTTGGTAAAGGTACTTCGGAAAAATGAAAAAATTAGAGAGGAAATGTGGGAAGTTGAGGATTATTTGATGAAAAACTACTGAAATCATTTTAGGAGGTGACATAATGAAAATTTAGAGGACAAAATTTTTGTAGGGGGTGAATGTAACACACCAAGATCTTATGGTATGTCCCTTTTAAAATTTAGCATCTTTGAATGTTTTTGCTTCACGCACCATCGAGTTTAAAATCAGGTTATACTATTAAATATAACCGTAGGAATAGTAATGTGACCATTACAAATAGTAATGTGACCAATAGAATAGTAAATTCACCCATTAAAGTATAAATAAAATTTAGGTACCTTATAAATGAAAATATGGTATATTTATATCATGGAATAAGTAAATAAATGTTTTAAAAATGATAAAGTATGTGTTTGTATTTTGGTAAGTCATAAATATAAAATTAAATTTTTTTAATTAATATAATGATTTAAAAGAAAATATATTTTCATAAAATAGTCTCATAAATTAATAATTCGTTTTATTTTGGTTATAAAACCATTTTATGATACTATAATTGTTTTTTAAGTGTTATAAAATGAGTTATAATTTTAAAATTGTTATTTTTCTAATAAATAATGATTTTAATTAAAAATTTAAATTAAAATAGCTAAAAAAAATTTTCATAAAATTTATTTCATTTTTTAATTCTACAAATTGATAAATGGTTAGAGGTAGTGTTTGGTATTTTTCAAAAATAGTTGAATTTTTTGTGAATAGTAAAATATTGTAATTTACAGTATATATACATTATTAGTTAAATACACTATTACATGAATTTTTAATGATGTAAGAACCATAATATCAAGATATAATTCTCTATTTTATATATTTAGTTTTGAAAATCATCACTATTTATTTTCTGGAGACAATATAATAAACTAATGCATAAAATAATCAAAAAACACCCCTCTCCTCCACTATAAATACAACCCCTCTCCACCTCTTCTCCTCAGACATCTTAATCCTTGAAGATTATCCGATATCTAACCAATACTCTTCCTAATCCTATTCCCCATGTCTATGAGGCTTTCTTCTCAACAAAATACCAAAACCAATTTCCCTAAGGAGGTTATAAAGGAGAATAATTCAAGAGGTAAAATCCTCTTTTGTTTTCTTTATTTTCTTTTCACTTTCCATTCTTTTCTAATATTCTCCTCGTCTCCTTAATCCAAAAATGCATGATAACCCCAATATCATATATATATTTTTTAATTTTATTATGTCAATTTAAAATACTCCATCATTTTTTATTCTACTCTTTCTTTTATTCTAAAACATAAAATATCATTCTTGAGGTGACAATTTACCGCCTTTGTGGATCACATGTTTTAGTTTTTAAACTTTTCCTTCAATTTTGGGCATAAAAACATTTTTATTGATAAAATATAATATAATATATTTATTAAAAGTAATTTAATGACTTTAAAATATTATATATACATAATATTAATTAATTAAACAAAACTAGTTTGATATGATCAAGAAACCGCCAAAATAATCTAAAAAATATCACTAACATCTTATCTAGTGATTCATCCTCACCCCAAATAACCAAATAAATAATATAAGAATTTCATATTATGGATGATACTTAATAACATATTATTTTAATTCATGATAACTATTCCTATTTCATATGATCTTTCATACATATATACAAGTGAACCAACCATAAAAACCAAGGAAACTAATACTCTCGAACAATTAAATTGAATATTATTACTCATAAAAATGATCATAAATGAATTTAATAAAATTATATTAAATAAAATACATGTAGAATATTTTTTTAATTAAATTATTGATGAATCTAATTTCCTTATCCCATACATTATGTTCAAGTGAAGACCATTTTCGTACATAAGGTAATGGTTTTCTCATCTCAATTTCAATTCTTTTAGATAAGCCTCTTTCATTAATATTTATCATATGTGATGTATGTATACTTAACTTTTATGTTTTAATACCATTAATATATTTATCTTAATGGTATTAAATGTTTCATTTAATTATCGTTAATTTTTTGTGGAATATGGTTTGGCTATGAGAAAAGTGGCAAGGGATTCTCCCCAAACCTCTATTTTTCATTTGGGTTACCCTTTCTCTCTATTTATCCTATTTAATACTTATTTATTTTTATATAATACTTCTATAAAATACATATATATTTAAAACTCATGTATATAGATAATTTCATCTATCTTTTATGGGTAAATAAATGTTCTATATGTTACCCTTTTTAATTCCCCCCATTAACCATGCCCGATTAAAGTTTATATTCCAATTTCTTACCCATTTTCAATTACAATCCATAATATATTATAAGGAACTAATATTTTCATAAAATCACTATTTTTATCATGCAAATATATTTTAGTTTTTTTCTTTTATCCAAAAAATTAATCCTTCTCTACTTTACATACTCTTATATTTTCTATAAAACCGTACTAAGTGTATCGTTTTTTAAGACTCTTTTTACATGTTTTAACTTCAGTTCGACATATTTTATGCATTAAATATTATTTATTTTACATTAACTTTTATTTTATGGGATAAAAAATATTACAATATGATTTTATACAAATGGTTTTTCAAAATAATTCTTCTTTCCAAAGTAAAAGGTTATTTATCCCAAGAATTCCTCAATGATTCTATTAGAGTATTTACATCTATTTAAACACCCTTTGCTAAATATTATGATTTATTGAATTTGATCTCTTATGTTTCAATTTTCAATATTTTATTGAATGGGTTATTATTATTTATGGGGATGTACTATATTGATATCATTCTCTATATTACCATGCATGGTTTATGATTATTGTTATTGTTTGGGGAAAGTTATTAACAATTATTTTTATTGTTTCAATATGTATGTATATTTTTATTATATTTCATCCCTTTGATATGGGAAATTAATTGGACTTAGTAAGTGATGGTTGGGTCCCATTATCACCCCTCGATGCATCGTTAGGTCTCATGAGATAAACTTGACCCTATTTTTACCCATTTATGTATTATTTCTTGTCTATATCCTTGGGAGTATGTTTATGATGCCCACCATTATGAAATCCCTCATTATGATATTAGTATTTGATATCCCATGGGATTATTCAACTATTATAATCTCCATGGTTAAGTTTTATTCTCATTTGATTATTTGTATAGCATTAATTATTCATCTTTTATTCCTATCATATTATTCTCAATATTAAGTTTTAATGGAATTTGTTTTTAGTTATTCACCATGCCTTATTGTTTTTTTAAATATGATTGAATCAATTGTATTGTTTACCCTTACATATCTTCTAATATCACCCCTTTATTATGTTTTATTTTACCCCCTGATACAAATATATATATTATGAATGACTTAAAAGTATAATCTAGGAGTTTTTAGATGTTTACAAATGAGTTTCTATGATGTGTTTCAGTTCATGTTTTAATGAAATAATTGGGTTGTATATGGTTTTTTGAATCTAATAAACTATTTAGTCATTTGGGATATGAATTCCTTGTTTATTATACCAATGTATTAAAGTAATTCATCAGATATTGGCTACTAGGTTAGGGTCTTTACATGATATCTCATTATGTTCCATGAATATAGGTTTGTACTATGGCAAGGGGCTTGCACCATGAAGGGTTAAATAAAATTTGATTATAATTATTTTCCATGTTATGAATATATGATTCTGATAAAATAAACTAGAATAAGAGAATTATATTATAAATATGGTATTTTTACTATTTTGATGTAATAAATCATATTATAATGAATTTTAATTTTTGAGTGAATAAATGTGGCATGTCGTGATATTGTGGATCATGCCACAGTTAGGACAAGTCAAGTGAAATAACCCAAAATAAAAGTTACTATCTTTTATGGATTTTTGTGACTCAAATAATGAAATTTAGGGTTTAATTTGAAGATATTTTTTCAATTATTTTCCCATATTAATAAATGAGAGTTAAAGAAAAATTATAGCAGAAACTTGTGCATTCTCTCATGATTAAAGATATTTCTTTCTCTACAAAACAATGAAGGAGGGATGTGGATTTACAAGTGAGAAGATTGGGGAATTAAATATCTATGATGTAAAGTGAAGTATATGATATAATGGAATTAAAGAGTCTATATTGATTAAATATAAATTATTTTCACTATGTAGATGAAGGATAAGTTGATTAATACACCATCAATGGTGCAATATCATTCTTCATTCCTAAAAATAAATGTGGGTTTTCTTATATAAGTAGTGATATAACAAAGCAATTGGGAGAAATTATTAGTATATACAGTGATATTTTTAATCTTGGAGGGTTAGTTTGAATACTCCAAATTATAAATAATCAGACAGTACACTTGGAGAGTATTTTACATTAGCATGTAATTTTTATATGCTCCTTGGACATATCCCAGTGATGGAGAACAAAGTAAAAAATATATATGTCTCTCTTTACCTGATATATCACTTTGTGTTATTTATGACATAGATAAGTGTTCCTATTAATGGTAGAACAAGATCATCTTTTAGGATCATTTATTTATAATCTAAGTATCATGATCCCCCCCCCCATCATAGGGTATTACCTTGTATAGGACCAAAAAAAGTCCCATTGAGAGGAAAATTAAAGAGAATGATATTATTAATCTATAAAGAAAATAAGTATAGGTTATATTTAAAATATTTTTATAAGAATATTAAATCATGATACTATATAATAATGGAATAAATATCTATAAGAAATGTATTTGAGATGTTCATACGATATCATAAAATAAAATAAACAAAGAATATGTAACTCAAATTAATGAAATGTTATTAAGAGAAAATCCATCTATGAAATATCATAATTATTTAAAGAAAATTTAATGATATATAAGTTCATATTAAGATAAATATTTAAATTTCTATGTCTGATATAAATAAATATTCCCAATTAAGATAGTAGAATAAAATTCTATAACATGATAATCCCATGAAGAAAAGATCACTAATTACGTGAAAAATTTATAAATAATATATTAAGGGTAAATAAAGAGGGTAAAAAAAGAAATATATATTTATACATACATACATACATATATATATTGAATTTTTAGAGTATAGTAAACAAATTCCATAGAATATTAGAAAATATAAAGATAGAAATGTCCCCTTATAAAGAATGTAACTTGTGATGTAAGGATCAATCAAGGAAGATATTATAAAATAATATATATGCATGGAATATAAGGGGAAATCAAATAAGGTATGTTCAATATTGTTCCACATAAATATAATGATCCATGTTTTAATGGGTTAGTGAAATTTGAGGAAACATGAATTTTGATGAGTTGGAGCCTATATTTTTTGAAATTTTTAATGAGGAAAGTGAAAAGGGTTTGGGAGAATTTTATAAATGATTAAACAAATGTTTATGATGTATAAGGGGTCTTTAGGAATCAAATAATTTTTTAATAGCTTAAGATATATTCATTTATCCTGGTGTAAGATGTCTGGAGTACTCAGATATGATGGAGTGTTGATAAAGGGTTTGGGTATGGGAATAGTGTAACCTGATCCATCTAATGATGTTAGGCTGAATGTTGGTGGATCATATTATACACCAAGTTGAAACACTCATGGTATGACCTATGTGGTGAAATTTTTGGGGTTTCATGGGGAATCATCCCATAGTTAGGGGTTCAGGGATAAAATCTCCTAAACCAAACTCTAGTGGAACTACGAAAATGATAAACAACTATAAAAAAGAAAACCAATGACGTTGGAAGTAGTACTATTGTAGTGTGGACTTAGAAATAGAATTATAACAAAGCTAACTGATGAAACTGATCGGGTATTATAGCTTCATAGACATACTACCATTATTATAGTAGAAGAGTATACCTACCATGTGGTTTTGTAACTGTATAAACATGGTTTACTATAGCACCATGTTTCTTTATAAGCTTATTTTGAGAAAGGATTTTCATACTCTATGATTTTTCTTTGTAATTCAGTCTATGACATTGTGTAATTTTTCTACCACATTGTGGAGGTGGGGATTAATGCTAAACCACATAAATCTCAGTGTTTGTATTATTATTCAAATTCTTTAAATTTATTTTTCCCCTTTTTAATATTATCTATGGTATAATATATCATCGAATCACCTGATGTTTCCATAGAAACTGGTATCAGTGCCCGAGTTCATGAAATTGGGGTTATATTTCTCAAATTAAAATATGGATAGGCAATAAGGAAAGGTGTTGATCAATGATTTTGATGGATATGAATTTTGTTACTAGAGGATATAGATTAAATATTATCTTTATTAAAAAAATATTCACTTTCCACATATTGGTGTAAAACCAACAGAGATGGGCATGACTGAGTGGGAGTTTCTTTATCAATGGGTTCTGGAAGTTGTACATCTTAGAGTGGAAAAAATATGGAATTAAATATTAGAGATGAGAAGATGATGGATGGGTTGATGAAATATCTAATGAATATGTATGAAAATCCTTCTACATCAAAAAAACCATACTTGATGAGATGGATATTAAATATAAAGATGATTTAATGGAATCTTGTTATTGATCACATCAACAAATTCAACACCATCTCAAGTTAGTTGACATTGATGCTAATTACGCTATATGATGATGTGTATGCACTAGTTTTACTATCTTCATTACCTAATAGTTTGGAATCAACTATAACAGTCTTCCTATGTTATTCAGATATTAGAAAGTTGAGGTTGAATGGTGTTTGGTATATGATCCTCAAAGAGGATATATGAAGAAGAGATTTGGGAAGATTCTCAGAATATTATCTTCAAATAGATGGAGGTCGATACATGTAGGGAGATAATAACATAAGATTTTCAAATTCAAGAGGAACGAGTGGATACAAGGAAAAGTTTCTCGGTATTACCTATTGTACTACCGGGAAGAAAGTATACATGAAGGAGTGATAATAAGAATGAAACTAACCTAAAACCAATGAAAACAACATAGTTTTTGAAGGACCTGATGATGTTTTATTGTTGGTTTTGATATCCCTATAGATTCTTGGATTTTAGACTTAAGATAATCCATCCAATATATTTTAGATGTGGAATATTTAATAATTATGTTTTAGGAAATTTTTGAATGGTTCATCTTGTGAATGATGATAACTTATAAATTATTGGAAAAGGTGGTGCCTAGATCAAAAATAATAGTTGGAGTTTTCTCACTTAATATATTTATCACTATAAAAAGAAATAATTTTACTTCTATTAGACAACTTTTTGATGTAGAATTTTTCACTATATTCACTAGTGGTGTATAAAAATTTAACAAAGGGAAAATGGTCATATCTCATGGAATAAATAATAGAACAACATTCAAAATGATAGAAAATTACATGGATATTCTTGCAATAATAAAAATTTTAGGGGATTTATAATTGTGTAGTTATGAGTTAGGCCACATGAGTGATAAATGGATGAAGGTGCTATAAGAAAAGGAATTCTTTCAAAGTTGAGGTCTTTGGAAGCTGAATTATGTAAAGATTTTATATTTATTAACAAAAATAGGGTGCCTTTTCTAAAATAAGAAAAAACATCAAAGTCTAGGAAACAATAAGTGGTCTACATTGACATTTGAAGGATTACACTAATACATCCCTTTGGAGATTCATTGAATATTGTGAAATTTATCGATATCATAAAATGGAAGAATGGGTTTACTTTTTGAATATAAAATTAGATGATTTACCATGATTTGAAAGAAAATGAACTTGGGGAGTATGTGTTAAGATCAAATATGAAATGATTGAGGTATGAAAATAGATGAGTGTGTGATAGTAAAGAGTTTAGAGAATTTTTTGGTAATAATATAATTTAATAGTATAAGACTCTTCTTGGTACACCAAAATTGAATGGTTTAGTAGAAAGAATGAATATGACATTAAATGAGTGGTTCAAGAGTATGATGTTGCACTTGGGGTTACCTAAGGCCTTCCTGGTAGAGGAAGTGAATATGGATTCTTTTCTCCTTAACACGTGTCTATATATTCCAATGATAGAATGTACACCTAAGGAGATATGGTCAATAAAGGAGGTAATAATCTTTAATTGACGAGTCTTTAGTTGTTTGTAATATGTACATATAGATGTTATTTCATGGGACAAGCTTGATGTTGAGTCTTTATCATGTTTATTTATTGAATATTGTGTTATGGACATCTAATATCACTTATTAGATGATATGAATAAGAATATCATCATAATCCATAATGTTATATTTAATGAATGTTTTATGTATGAGGAATTCCATGTAGTTGGAACTAAAATTGGGAATAAAAAATAAAGGTCCCAAAAGTTAGTGGATCATGAAGATTTAACTGATCATGTTTCAATAGAACCGGCGGTTCCTACTCTTCAGGTGTATTTGATGATATCAACAAGGATGAGAAGACATGTATAGAGTTACTCATCATCCCTACAATATTTATTGTTGATGGATGCTAGAGACCCTGAATAATTTGATGAGTTAATGCAATTGAAAGAGATGAGGAAGAGGGAGATGGCTATAAAGGAAAAAATTTCACTATTATAAGATAACAATACATGGAAGATTAATAATTTTCCATAAGGAAAAAAAAATTGTAAAAAAATGGGTATATTGGGTCAAGGAAGAACATTACACTGAGAGGAGATACAATGAAAGGGTAGTGGAGAAAGTTTTTCAATAAAAGTAATGTGTGGATTTCACTGAAAGTTTCTCATATGTAGTAAATCTTAATACCAACCAGGTGGTTCTTATTATTATTTCATTAGAGGACTTACATCTTGAGAAGCTATATATAAATGTGGTTTTCCTTCATGAATATTTTAATAATGGAATATATATAGTGAAACTAGAGGGATATGTTGATTCAATAAAGGAATACCTATATGAAAATGATATAAAATTTTAAATGGGTTAAATTAGTCCCCTGGGAAGTGTAACAATAAGTTTGATTCATTCATGAGTAAAAAAATGAACAAATATTGTGACATCGATCAATGATGATATTTTATGTAATATGTACTTTTATACATTATATTCCTTTTGTATATGGATAAATTCTCATTGCATGAAAATTTATGCATAGGAATGATGAGATAAAAGGGTAGTGGGATAATGATTTTGAGATGAAAGGTTGTGTAGGAAATATTAATATTTGAAGGATGAAGATCAATAAATACTATGAGGCTAAAAAAATGATGTTTGGATAGGATGACTACATTGGAATGTTTTCCAGATGATTAAATATGTTGGAGGAAAATCCAGTTTCTATTCTCCAAGAAATCCATTATAAATTGTCAACGGAGAAAGAACTAAAGATAAAAAAATAGGTAGAGTATATGAAAAATTTCCCTTATGCATCAGCTATTGTAATTTTTTTATTTAATGATTTTTACTCGACCTGATATTTCTCATGTAGTGGGATTTTTGATTAGGTACATGGATAACCCTATAAAGAAACATTAGAAATTTGTTAATTGGATACTAAGGAATTAAAATGGTAACAAGGAGGTGTATCTATAATTTGGGAAATGAAATTAATTTCAAATTCATTTTCCTTATGACCATGGAGGTGATTTTCATAGCAGATGGAGTGCCACAAGCTATTTGTTAGTTTTGGAGGAACTATGGTGAGTTGGATATCTCAATTATTGAAGTTTGTGAAACTATCAACCATAGATTTAGTGTATATTATTTCAATAGATGTTGAGATAGAGATGGTTTGGATGAATAAATTCTTAATGGATCTATATAGAAAGGGAGATGAAAATGTATTTTTTTGTAATAGTTAGAGTGTTATACATATTTTAGAGAACGTAGTGTTTCATGCATGAACAATGCATATTCAATTAAAGTGTTATTTTATCATAGGATTAATTTAATATGGGTTATTGAAATTGAAAAATATTTTTGGAACCAATGACCCATATGATATGTTTATGAAGCTGATGTATTGAGAATTTGAGGCATTAATGTGCCTCTATTAGTCTTTATTTATAATTAGAGGGTGATAGGTATAATATGGAATAATGATGTGGGAGAATGAAAGAGAAATAAGGTGTTATTTCATGAATCATATTATTGAAATTAAATCTTTAGTAGGAAAATTTTAATTAGTGAGTGAATAAGAGAAGGATATTAGATTAAGTAAGTAATCCAAAGCTGGAACCATGAAGGGAGGTCAATGTGCTACATTAGGCTTCAAGTGGGATATTGTTTTAATAGTGTATCTCTATCCATAGAATGGATTTTTTCTAGCTATTTTCAACCCATGTTATGCACTAGTTTGAAAATATCATGGATCGACCTCCATGGTGAGGTTTCTCAGGGTTCTAATGGTATCTCCCACCCGGTCAGTGGTCCGAGGGATGAATTCTTATGACCCAAATTCTAAAGGCACTATCGAAATACTAACTAACTATATAATATATAACCTATGATAATAATATCAGTACTGTAGTGGTGTGTACTTCGACTTGGTACTGTAAAAAAGCTGACTGAATACATGGATAGGGTATTGTAGATCAATGAACTTACTACCACCATTGTTGTATTGAAATAGACTTACTGTGTGTGTTTGGCACTATAAAAAAATGGGTTAATATAGTGGAATTTTTTTGACTCTCCATGGATGTAATTATTATTCCCAAACTAATTAAATATCTATATTGGAATCCTTATTCCTCTTATTTATCTTTCCTTTTATCCCTTTTACTTTTAATTCTGGAATCACATGTCTTCTAATCTTCAGGTGTTTCCACAACATCGGGTGGCTTGTGAGATATGGAAATCCCACTTTAACAGGACCAGTGTAAGGTTGATTGTTATAATTGTCTAATATAAACCTTCTGAGGCTTTTCGTATTTTTTTAGGAGAGGATTATCTTGAAGAGGCGTTTTAATAATGGATAATGGTCATGCCTTATCCTCACCATTAGTGCATGAGTGTGAATAGTGGATCTTTGAGTCTTAAGTCCCGGTAATATAGAGATTCCATTAGCCTCAGGGTATGGAGTGTGTCCTAGTTCATGATAGGGCTTGGTAGGTATGGGTGAGGGAACTACCTTAAGGCAGATTGGGTGAGAGCCTTGGTGATGGGTGCACCTATAAACCTCAAGTTTTTTTTAGTTTGGTATGGGGTGGTATATTTATATCATTATAGAGGTGGTAGAAGAAGGTAGATATATAGCCTATGGTATATATAAAAATATCATTGGTGATGAGAATGGGTCCCTTGGGATGTGATCCTAGTATAGGTTCTTATGAAATGAGTGGGTAATGTTTTTCTTTAAGAGTAAAGCGAGTTATGTTAAGGAATTACATGATCTCAAGTTTGAGAGTTAATATTTGGGACATGTGAGACATGCAAGATAAAAGTTGAGAGATAGGGAAAGGTTTTTTCGTATTGTGTATGTGTTTATTTTATCTTAATTTTGATGTGACGCAAAGATCTCATGTGGTGAGTTAATCTCTTATTGGGATCAAACATTATAGAAACCATAGGGAAGATTTGAGGGTTCCTTAATGTGTCCATCTTGTGGTATATCATGATCTACCACTAGAATTTGTTCTTTTTTAGTGTGGTGTTTCATGATCCACTCCTCACACTTTTGACTTATTTTAGTGGTAGATTTGTTGTGATCTACCACATGGATTGGTATTCTTTCATTATTATACATGGTTAGGCCATAAGATAGTCTAGAATGTTATCTAGTATTCATTATTAACCAACCATGGTAAAATTTGTAGAACATCTAATATGCCATCTAGTTTTATTTATTACCTATGATCAGATCAACAGATAGTCTAAGACACCATCTATATTTTCTTAGCACCCATGGTCAGAAATAAAGATAGAGAAAAATTCCATCTATAATTTTTCTTATCTTTTATTGTTAAACCAGTAATTTGATTGAACCCCAACTGGTGTTATTAGTACCATCGGTTAATAGTCACATTTGGATCTTTTGGAACAGGGAAGTCTTGGTTGATTTGATTTCCTCGGGTGACCAGTTTATCACTACAAGGGTGTCGAAGGGATGGGATAGTGTGTTGGTGACTTTTGTGTATGCAAGTTGTGATGTTGGCCGCAAATAGTAGTTGTGGAAAGACTTGAGCCTTTTTGATTTCGGGGGACTCTCCTTGGTTTGTAGGGGGTGACTTAAATGTGATGGTTGATCCCATGGAGAAGAAGGGTAGGGGTACCTTTCTAGGAGGGCCAGCTTAGAATTTTATAGCTTTACGTCAAGATCCGGTGTGACAGATTTGGGTTTCTTGGGATATCCTATCACTAGGTTTAACAATTAGAGGGGCAGGAGGTGGTGCTGGATCCGGATTGATCGTTGTCTTGCCAATGCTAATGTGTTATCTAAGTTTCCCAATGTTAGTGTTAAGCACCTGGTCCGTGGGATCTCTGACCATTCTCCTCTTCTGATTTCACTTGTCCCAGGGCATGCAAATCCAAGAGGGTTTAGGTTCTATCGTTACTGGACCAGCCTTCCTGGTTTCAAACAGATCATTTCTGAGCATTGGATTTGGCCAGTGCAGGCGCACTTGTGGGTTGCGGTTCACAACAAGCTGAGGTGCCTGAAGTCGGGGCTATAGGTGTGGGCAGCAGGCCTACTACCTCCTGATCGGGATTTGGAGAGTCTGAAACATAGTATTGATAGTATGGAGACCAGCCTTGAGCAGCAGTGGAGTGAGTCTGTGTTTGAGGAACTCTCTGGGAAGAAGGAGTTTTGGGCCGAGCTGATCCTCAAGCAGGAGTGAGTTTCTTGCGAACGATCCAGGATCAAGTCATTGCGCGAAGGTTATAATAATACGGGCTTTTTTTAAGCTTGCCTAAAGGAGCGAGGGAGCATCAGTAAACCAAATATTTTACTTGAGGATGGTTCATACACAAATGACAGAGACACGGTGGGGAACATGTCCCAGTATTACTTTAGGGAGCTCTTGGCCGGTCCTAATCAGTGGATGGCCATGGGCTACCCTAGTGCTAATGCGGTCATTTGGGAGGTTGTGATTCCCTCTGTTGATATCAGGGAGAATGAGTTCCTAGACAGGATCCCGGATGAGGAGGAAGTGTATTCGTCCATGATGAATCTTAACCTGGATAGGGCATCGGGCCCTGATGGTTTTCCCGGATCATTTTATAGGGATTCTTGGGAGGTGATTAAAGATGATATTATTTCTATCATACAGGATTTCTTTTGGGGTGGGACTCTTCCAAGGGTTTCCAGTTCCACAACTCTTGTGCTAATCCCAAATATTATAAATCCTTCTTCTCTTTCGCATTTCTGCTCGGTGAGTATGTGCAATTTTCCCTAAAAAATTATGGCTTCTATCATCAACTTGAGGCTATCCAGGTTCCTCCCCCGGCGGGTCTCAATTGAGCAGCATGGGTCTGTGAAGGGGCGGTCTATTTAGGGGGCCATCGGCCTGGCACAGAAAATGCTGAGGGACATCAACAACAAGAATCATGGTTCAAATTTGGAAGTCAAGATAGACATGAACAAGTCATGTGATAGGATGGAGTGGGGTTTCATCAACTGGGTACTTAGGGAAATTGGATTTTCTATCAGTGCTACTGATCATATGTTCAAGTGCTTCAACTCCTCGTGGATGGCAGTTTCATTTATGGGAAGGACTCATGGCTTATTTAAGGCAGCCTGGGGGCTTCTCCAGGGTGATCCTATCTCCCCTGTTATTTTTATCTTAGCCCAAGACACTCTTAGTCGCATCATCAACAAGAGTCTTAGCAGCGGTGGCTTGGTCCCATTTCGAAGGAGGTAGAACCATGGTTTGTTTTCTCATTTGATGTTTGCTGATGACACGTTGATTTTCATGAATGGTGGGTCAAGGTCAGTTAGAGGCGTCAATAAAGTTATGGAGGAGTATTGTTACTAGATCGGTCAAGTGGTGAATATTGATAAGAGAAACTTTTATATTTCTACCAAATGACAGGGTGACAGGATCTCTTCTCTTTGCATCTGGCTGAGAATAAAGCGTGGTTTATTTCCCATGGAGTACCTTGGCACCCCCATTTCATCCGAAAGACTCAAGGTGCGGGACTTTGATAAGATTGTGAGTAAAATCTCTAGTCAAGTGCTGAATTGGAAGAACTGGTACCTCTCTTTCAGGGGGAGGATCTCCCTGATTAACAGTGTCCTCTCATCCATACCCATCCATGCTTTGGCTTCCACCTCTGTGCCCAAGGGGTTCATTAGTGGGGTTGAAAATATTCTGGAAAGTTTTATGTGGGATGCATGCTCAAAGGGGAAGCGGTATTGGGTTTCCTGGGAGAGAATGGCAAAGCCCGTTCAGGAGGGGGGGTTAATGTGAGGAGTATGAATGCCGCTCTTCAGTGTTACTAGGCCAAGCTTGCACGGAAGGTGATTGAAGGGAAAACTCATTAGGGGAAAATTATGTCCATCCAATGGGTGCGTGATGAGGTGGAGGATGATGGCCATGTGTCCCCCTTCTGGTCAAAAATATTTCCTCTCGTCAGTGTTTTTAAACAGAATTCCCGGTGGATCGTTGGTGATGGGGCCATTCTGTTTTGGTTCCATAATTGGTCAGGTTCTGCTCTTGGATTTCCTAGGTGCTCGGGGCCCCTTATCTCTTTCAAGGAAGCCAGTGGTCACCCTTCATTCATCAAGGCAGTTTTGGATTCTGATCAGCAGGGAATTTGGGACTTTATTTCTTTGTCATCGGAGCCGGACAGGTGTGTATTCACTGCTTCCCCATCGGGGAAGTTTTCTTCTCAGGCGTATCGAAAGCTCTTGGCTCCTCAACTAACTCCAGACAACTATGATTCCCTGCTATAGTGTAATAAAATCTCTTCGAAATACAATTTTCATGTTTGGCATATCAGGAATCAAGCAGTGGCTATAGATTCCCAGATCCAAAGGTTAGGTATCTTCCTGGCCTCCAAATGCCACTGTTGTTGCCACCCAAAGGTTGAGAACTCCAACCATTTGTTTTTCAAAAGTTATTTGGATGTCGGTATTTATCTTTTCTTTAGGGATCTCATTGCTCTCTCTTCTTCTGATTATCGTGAGGAGTCATTTCTGGGCAGATATTTTATAGGGTCGGGCAGCTCGAGCATAGAGTAGATGGCGAGGGCTCTGGTTCTTATTGCTGGGTGCTGGATCTTGTGGCAATATCGGAATCAGGCCTGGTTTGAGGGAGCCTCGCCTATAGGGAGGGTCATCATCGTGCGTACCCGGGTCCTACAGGAGGATTTGGTTCATCTATTTCCCCAGTGGCTCGAGGTCCCCTCGTTTGGGCGTCTTCAAGTGTGTTCCCTTACTCCGTTTTTCTCCTGTCCCAACACTCAGTGGAGAGGGGGCGATGGATCGGATGGAGTCTTCCGGTCTCGAGTCTAAAGTTGAAGTCTGATGGCTCTTGTGTGCGGGGAGAAATGTGTGGGGGGGTGTGATCCATGGTTGATGTGGGAGTGTGATGCTGGCATTTACGGTGTACCTTGGGTGGGGTACCTTGCTTCAGGAAAAGGAAAATGTGCTTTTATCTGGTCTGCAGCTGTGTCGTTAGAAGAGCATTGATATATCCCATGTGTGGACGGGTTCGATGATTCTTTATGGTGCTCTAATTAGTAATGTCCCGGTCTCTTGGTCAATTGTGTAAAAGGTTAGGAGGTGTTGTGCTCTCCTAGATGGTGTTAGTGTGTTTCACACCTGGCATGATGGGAATCAAGAGGTGGACCACCTTGCATCTATTGCACAACTGGGTTCCAGCATCTCCTGTCTTCCATCCATTGGTTTCTTGAATCCTGAAGGTGTTAATATTATCAGATGGTACATGCTCGGACTTCATTATTTTAGGCCCCCCTAGGCCTGGGTGACTTTCTGGACCTAGGTGTCGGCCTGCAACTTCCTTTGTTTTGTGATGTTTTTTCCCTTTCTTGTTTTCTGGCTTCCTGGACTCTTTCTTTTGTTTATTTTCTTGAATAAAAATGTGATGTTGGGTGGATATGTATAATGAATCATGTTGAATTGGACCAATTTTTTATAGTATTACATTAACAAAAATAAAAAATACAATTTATAACCTACTTTAAACTACGTAAGGGTGATCAAGTTCGAACCACAGGGAAGAATATGGGGTGAATACCAAGAAAAAGAAAACAACAATAAAAAAATAAAAGAACAAAAAATTAACTAATCACAAAATGGTAAATTCAAGAAGTTAGAGAAATGAATGTATGGAAATTAATGAGATAAATAAGGTAAAAATTATGAAAAGTGTAATGAACAATATAAGGAGGCACTATGAAAAAAAGGGTGAATAGATTTTGAAATAAGGAAAGTTAGACCAATATGAGTTGATAAAAATGATTTGTGTTCCTGCATAAAAGTTAAAAAAACTGTGAATGATCTATGAATTATGGAAGTTGAATCACCTCAACAATGCTTAACTACCAACATCATTCAATTAACTCACTATATGTACTTATTTTTTTACCAATACTCATTGAAAAATAATGATTGTATTTAGATAAAATAACTATTAACCTTTTCTAAATTAACTACAAAAATTATTATATTAAGGTAAATAATCGAATTATGTCACTTATTGGTACATAGAACAGTATATAAAGAATTCTCTAGATTATTTAAAACTGGGTAACATAATTAAAAAAATTCACGGGTGTACCACAAATATAAATTACCACAATTTTCTTATTTTTTTGAATAATGTATTAATTTATTACTGTATTAAAATGTATATTCTCAAAATTACATATGTCGATTTATTATTAAAGAAAAGGGGAAAATAGAAAATAAAATAAAAGATAAACAACAACAACAAAAATAACAAACTTGGGAAATAATATTAAAGAAACATCTTATTTTAATCTAATCACCTTAAAATTTCTAAGCCTATCATTTTCAAACCAAAAAAAATATACAATTACCCCATCATGAATAAAAAAATTAAGGAAAATGAAACTTGATGCTGAGATTGATCATTCTTATAGCTCAATATCCCTATGAACCTCTTCCTTCAATTTTTTCATTAGGATTAAGTCTTTACTGTTCATGCTTAAAACCCACCAGCATCTTCCCCATCACGATTATATAATTTTTTAAATAATTTAATTTTCATGATTCTAAATTCACATGACAGTCTCAGTTGTATTCCTTTTTATTCAAACCTAGATCGATTCTAGCCTTCATCTTTTGTGATCCTTAACTACCAAGGATCTACTAACCTTCATCATATTAATATCTTATTTTAAATATCAAACCTACAGCCTAGACATCGCAATTAATGGGAACCTTGTCCTTAAAAGAATATTTCATCAAATATTATTTAGTTATTGGGAATCCTCAATAAATAACATCAAATTTAATTTCATTATTCATCAAAATTATAGATGGTTTCAAGGTTTATCTCATTGATCAATAAAATTTAACAAGAAGCTCAAAATTTAAAAATCTCTGTTGAGACAATCAGACGAACACCTTGAATTAATTAATCTTTGAAAGGGAAAGTGAATAGTTTAGAAGAGTAGAGGCCACAATGTTCTCTTGATCTCGAAAATAGAAAATCTGTAATACATATTATCAATAGTATATTTCCTCGATCACGTCAGAACCCCTAGGGTTTTTTATCCACTAATTCTGCTCGATTTTTCATTATTTATATTGATTATAGCATACTAGACTAGTTTTATGCATGTTCAATATTATTCCACCAACAATAATTTGAGACTCTTCTCATGTGTAATCAAATCTCAAGAATGATAATCATGAAATAGAAAACCCAAATCTCTAACTCAATGCTCCTCCCTTCAACATTTATCAGTATCGGCAATTTCTTTCATAATTAAACTTTGAAAATTTTCAATTTTTTAAAACACAAATATGTGCCTCAGTTTAATTATTTCATCTTCAATGACCACCAATGAATATTGTTCAATGAAGGATGAAGTCTTACTCAGTATTAGATCCTTCATTTTGTCTTCAACCTTTTATTGCGATTCAGTTTCCATTCATTTTCACCTGTTAGATTACGGTTTCACTTCTGTTCATTTTTTCTATAAATTGTTAGTAGTTTTCCCTATTGATAGCACCACCCCCTCTATTGTCAATGAGGGGATGGTTTTGGAATGTGGTTGGTGGAAAACCCCACTAAACCAACCAGAAGAGGAAGAGGAGGTAGTGGTAGAGGTATCTTATAAATGGGGCTCTCTCTAAGTGCTTTTTATCATCAACTTTACCAAGATTCTCATCCCTGATAGTTCATCCCATTGAACAGTATTTGTGAGTTTTTTTTCCAATAATTCAGGAGAGGTTTTGAGAGGGTTCTTACCATGTAATAATGACGAAGTGTGTACCCACTTTTACCCATAGTGATCCTTCCGTTTTCCCATGGTTTTTTACCACTTTAATTTTGGGGGGTTTCCACGTTACATCTAGAGATTGTTTATTTCTTAATTTTTAGATTAATTGCATCTCATGATTATCACTTCACCAGTGGGACAATCATTTATGATCCAAAAAATTGGTATCATAGGGAAGGTTCTAGACCAGTGTTTTTCACATTTTTTGGTATTAATAATTCTAATAAATATTAGTATTCTCTATGATTATAACCACTATTTATATTTCACATCAGAAAAAGTTTATTAAGATTATTAAATACACCACTGTGAAATAGATGAGGTTCTGGACTAATAGTGAATACATATGGTGGTGAAATTTGAGATCAAAAAATTCAATGAGAATAATTTTCAGTTGTGGAAAATGAAGATACAAGAAGTGTTGTGGAAGGATAATTTCCATCTGGGAATTGAGGAAACACTGAATGATGTGATAATGAAGTTTGGTTCTAATGGGATGCAGAATTATGGCTTGGGAGAAAATTTGGATGACACTTCTAGAAATGAAGATATTCTTCTCATTGAAGCAGTGATGACTTCTGAAAGTTTCCGGTATCTAAAAAGTGTATGGATAATCGATTCAAGAGCAACATGGAAGATGAAATCTCTATATGGATGGTTTGATCAATATGAAACCATCCTAGAAGGATTTTTGTACATGTGGAATGATCAAACCTTGAAGATAATTGGAGTTGGCACCATCAAATTTATGATGGATGATGGTATTATTCGAACCATCCAAGGAGTAAACCATGTGAAGGGGTTGAAGAAAAACATATTTTCATTGGGAGAATTTTATGATATCAGATACAAGATTCACACCGAGAATAGAGTAATGATAATTTTGAATGTCACACTTGTGGTTATTAAGGAATAGAAGATCTTGAAGAACTTGTATGTTCAAATGGTTGAAATGTACAAGTAAATTGAGATTGTAGTTTCATTAACTACCTCTAATTTTTTTTGATGATGTTATGGCATCAAAATCATAGTCACAAGTCATAATGAGGCCTAAAAATTCTTTCGTATTAGAATTTAATGTATGGACTTACAAAGGTATCCTTACCATTTTGTGAGAATTTTTTTTTGAGATAGAAACATAGGTTAAAGTTTGGGATGTTAATAGAAAAAAGTAAATAAATTTTAAAATTGATTCATTATGACATTTGGAAAGCACCGATTGTATCTTTAGGAGGAAAAAGGTCAATTGTATCCATCATTGATGATTTTGTCTAGAGATTTTGGGTTTACCTAATCAAGAGTAAGGTGGATGTTTTTTATGTCTTCAAAACATTCATTGTGTGGAAGTAACATGAATATAAAATCAATATCAAGTGTCTTGTGACTAAAAATATTGGAGAATATACCTGTGAGGAGTTTAATACTCTTTATCAACAAGAATTAATCGAGATATAGTTCATTGTGGCATATAGCCCTCAGTAGAATGTAGTGTAAGAATGATTTAATAGAACCTTTTTTGATAGAACAAGGGTGATGTTGGAGACAATAGAAATTTACAAAACATTATAGGTAGAATGTTAATACCACCTGTTATGTGACCAACAGATATCCTTCACTAGAAACTGATTTTAAAACACCTATAAAGATATGGACTAGTAAAACCACTGACTATTCTTGGTTACATACTTTTGGATGTAGTGTATATGCATTTTTTAATGACCAGGAAAGATCAAAGTTGGATTCAAGATCTAGGAAATGTATCCTTTTGTGGTATGCTAAAGTTATGAAGGGGTATCTTTTATGTAACCCTACTTCCCAAAAACGTATCATCAGTAGAGATGTCATTTTTTTATAATAAAGGGTGAAAATGACAATTTAACGAGACATGGAGAAAGGTATTATAGAATCTACAATATTTGAAGTAGTGTCCAAATCCAAGGAAGAACCAGTTTTCTATGAGGTATTACTAGGGCATAAATATCAAGTAACTGTTGAGTCTAGACCTTGATGGTCAGCTCAAGAGAAAATAGCACCAGTGTGGCACTCAGACTATGTCCCTAAGAGTAATATTTCATACTACTTGTTGATGGAGGATGGAGATCCATATTCTTTTGTGGAGGCAACATAGAGTCCATATGTATCCTCATAGATGGAGACGATGCAGGAGGAACTTGATTCCCCATACAAGAAAAATATTGGGTATATTGTTCCATTACATCATGTAAGGAAGTCTATCGGTAACAAATGGGTTATTAAGATCAATTGGGTTGTAAATGACCCAATGGAAAGATATCATGTAAGAATGGTGGTCAAAGGATATACTCAAAAGGAAGGTGTTAATTTTAAGGAAATATTTTCTCTTCTTGTTAGACCAAATACAATTCATATAGTTATGGTGATATCTACTACATAAAATTTATATCTAGTGCAGATGGATTTGAAGAATACATTTCTCCATAGTGATCTTGATGAAGATATATATATATATATATATATCTACTCCAACCATAATTTTATTCAGAATAAGGAAAATATATCTTGGTTTTTAGGATGAAAAAATATTTGTATGGTCTCAAACAGGTTTTGAGGTGTTGGTAAAAGAGATTTTATTACAATATCATGAGAATTTGAAACAGAATATTTCACTTAGATAATTTTTCATATTTTTGGGGTTCTGATGGTAATGTTTTAATCATTCTTCTATTATAATTGGATGAAATGTTGGTTACAGGAACCAAAAAAGATCAAATCTAGTATATGGAGACATAGTTTTCAAGGGAGTTTGATATGAAGGACTTGGGACTAGAAATAAAGATTCTTGGGATACAGATTTACAAAGACAAAAATAATAGGAATATTTTGAAATTACATAAGAATTACTTATGGAGAGTATTGAAATTATTCAATATACAAGAATAATTGTCAATATCTACCCCTCTTCCTACTAATTTTAATTTATCCTCTACGATGAGTCCTTGAAGTGAAGCCGAGATTGTGGATATATCTTGAGTATCATATGCATCAGTAGTGGGATGGATAATGTTCATTATGGTGTGTACAACACCATACATTTAAAACGCAATGGGGGTAGTTATTTGGTAAATGGTCATTCTAGGATGGTAGAATTGGAGTATAGTGAAGAGGATCCTGATATAAATCATTGATACCTCAAATGTTTCATTATATTATGGAGGATCAGATTTCACTATTAGAATATATATTGATTCAGATTTTATAAGTGATTATGAATGGATTAAATCCCCAACAAGTTATGTGTTTACTCTTATAGGTGGATTTTTTATCTGAAATTAAAGGTTACAGTCATTTGTGGTTTTATCCATGATGGAGGTAGAGTACATGGAAGCTACATAGGCTTACAAAGATTAAATTTGGATGAGAGGTTTTTTGGAGGAGCTTGGGCACTGATAGAAGAATATTTCACTGTTTTGTGATAGTCGGAGAATATTTCACATTTCTTGAAATCCTTCTTTTCCTTCTAGGATGAAACGCATTGGGGTATAGTATCACTTCTTCCAAAATGTGGTGGAGGAAGGATGTGTGGACATCGATAAAATTCCTACCAAAGAAAATCTAGAATATTTCAGGATGAAGTCGATTGACTCTGATAAGTTCAGATGGTGCAGATCCTCAAGAGGCCTCTTAGAGACTTTAGTAGCATGTTTGGAAGATAGAAAGGATGTGTGGAGATGGTATTGGTTCACAATAAAATATCCAAGTGGGGTATGTGTTTGAAGTTTTCCACATTGACATCACATCCCCCCTCTTTTTTCAAATAGGGGTAGGTGGTGGTTGGTGGTTGGTTGCCAACCCCACCAAACCCACTTGTAAAGGAATAGGAGGTAATTGTAGAGACAACCTATAAATGGGTCTCTCTCCCAGTGGTTTTTCTCATCAAGTTCACTGATCTTTCCTTCACCAACACTTCATACCTTTCAGAAGAATTTGTGAGTTTGTTTCTACATCAATCAATAAAAGTTTTGTGAGGGTTTTCCCATTTTAGTAGTGATGGAGTGTCTACCCACTTTAACATATAGATATCCTTCTATTTTCTCATGGTTTTTTACCCCTTTAATATTTGGGAGATCTCTATGTTACTACCGGTGTCCATTTCTTTCAAAAATTTCACTTTATTTTATCTCGTGGTTATCGTTGCCCTAGTGGGCCAATAATTTATGATCCCAACATCAAACTCCATGGATTTAATGGTTATCATCGATAAATTTTCTTCAATATCAACATCAGTAATTTATCACCTAAAAGATGGTGGATATACCTTTAGATTAAGGATATTAAATATAAAGAGGTTAAAGAAATAACATTTAATAATTTTTTTATCATAGAACACTCATTTTCATACAAATATTGAGATAATTATAATTTTAACTAAGAATGATCCAAAAACAATTATTTATCAATTGAAACATGTCACACCCACTCATCATTATATTTATATATTTTATATTATTTTACTTTTCTTTAGGTACTTTTAGAAATTTTTTGATTTTTGGCTTTGAAATATTCATTTTTTTTGTAATTTGACTCATGTGCATGGTTTTCGCATGATCACTGCCTAGTTAGATAAAACTCTACAGCTGACCCTCACAGAAACTGCTTTGGGAACATGGTTTAATTTTCTTTCTTTGGTGTAAACTTTGTGGATACCCTTACATATTAGTCCTTATAGCTCATTTTTGTAAATACACAGTCAGTGTGCATGGCTAGAAAGTAGTTTGGAGCAAATTGTGTGGGTCTTAATGGAAGTCATGTTGAGTACTGTATTGAGAGATTTATTTAGAAAATAGTTTTCATATGGTTAGTAAAATTCATGTGGAAACCATGAAAGGTATTCTATAGTATTAACAGGGTCATTATTCATGGTTGGAACATAGTTATCCAAACTGTGTCGTAACCATGAAAACTATCTATATGTTTAAAAGATTGATTTTCCTTTTTTTCCATTTTAAATTGTTATATGGATTTACCTCTCTTCTACTCTTCCTCACATTCAACTTAACCTAGGCCCGCTCTAAGGGGGTTCTCCCTCCCTTATATTTGGTTTACAAGATTCTTCATCCCCATTTTTAAATATATTTCTAAATGTAAGTACTTTATTTATTATGTTTCCCTTCTTCTTCCCCCATCCCTTTTTTCATTTGATTTCTTTTCTTCCTGTAAACCCTAAGGGTTTCTTTAGTTGGATTTGAGTATGGGGCGACCATATTATTGGGGATTTTGGTTGTTGGGGAATGTTAAGGGCCTCTAGTTTCTATTTTGGGAGTTCTCCATTGAAGGTAGTGAATTATTACTTGATTTCCATTGAACTGAGGTTGGCACTTTTTTTAATTTCCTTTATTTGGATCACCATTTTGTGATTGATGTTTTAGAATGTATTTTTTAAAAATTATCCCTATGTGTGTTAGTATGTAGGTATTTTATAATGGATTAGGTTGACTCTATACTTGGAATAAAAGTGTTAGATGGGGGTTTTGATTTATAAAATTACTTGCAAATTCCATGTGTTAATAAAAAGTTTTTGATGACTTGTTTTTAATGAAATTTATGTTTTGAATTGGAATTGAACTCATTTAGAACGAACTATGGGAAATGGAATGGTTTCATGGAATTGGTAAAATGGTGGGAGGTAGTTTATGTTTTAAATGTATTAAAGATGTATTCTAAATTATTTTTTTGATGATTTGTTTGAAATGAAAGTTCAAATAATCTAGAGGACTTAGAATTTGGAATTTATTTTCAAGATAGCCTATTTGGAACATTAAATGGTTTTTAAAACTATGTAGGTTATTTTGACCCTCTTAAGCCCATTTTTTTATATAGATCATGAAACCCGATGGGGATTTTGTTTCTCATAGTAAAATGGATGACATTTTTATGGTTGTTTATTATGGGGGAGTATGGAGGTGAGATGGTATTTATATTATGTTGTTTTATTTATCTTGTGACTTGTTAGTTTCCATGCCTCATAATATTGATTTTCATGGGAACCTAGGAAGTAAGTGAGACTTCTAGGATTATTCTACAATTGATAGTAACATGATATTAGTTCCCCCTAGTTGTGTTGTACATCGAGGCCAGTGGGGAGTGCTTCCGATTTTAGGCTAGGGGCAAGTTGTTCAGGTGGTTTATGTTGTATGGATGTAGCATATGCTGATAATTTCTCCTATATTTTGGCAACATCTAGGACTATATTACCTTAAGGCCTAGTGTATTTCCTATGATACTAGATGATACTTGATAGTGTATTTTTATTTCTTGTAACCCTTGATTCTATTATAATTCAAGTCACTATGACTTTTTATGATTCCTTACTTCCTATTATTTTATTTGGTTTCATGGTGTCATGATGGTTTATTTTATTATCCATGAACATTGGTATGTCTTATTAAATAGTTTTCAAATGAATTTTAAAAATTATATTTATAAATTGGATTCCAAATATATATTTTTATAATGGTGGAATTGGTCAAAGAAATGTATTCAAAGTGATTGTTTCTATTTAAAGAAAATAAATGAATGTTTATAAAATATTCATGGATGTTATGTTGGTTTTTATATAATTATATATGAAAACCCTATTTTATAAATATATTTTAAACTATTAAAAATTAAATTTATTTTTAGAACAATTTCACAAACTACTTGGTAAAATCATTCTATGATTGGTTCCTCTCACAACCTCCATACACCATTTGGTGTATGTATATCTTATGTTTTTTAAGTGACCTATCACTGGTCTTTGGGTACCAGGTGGTCTGGTTGACTGTGTTATTGTAATATTTTACTTGGGATGTGGGAGGTGGAATAGGGTTCACATAGAGATAGTTGGTAGAGGTTTTTTTACTTTCAAGATACACTTGTATTTGTAATGTTTATTATTATTATTGTTCAGTTTAAATGATGTATTTTCATTCTCATTCATTGCATGGTTTCTCTATTTATTTATGTTTTTACCCCAGTGGTTGTTTATTATTATTTGATTTTTTTACTATTAATCAAGTTTGAAATCATTCCCAATGGTTATGTTCTTAGTCCTTGGACCTAGTGGTCAACTAGAGGCGATCAGGAACACAACTCAGGTATGTCAGAAGCTGGATATAGTGCCCATTCTAGGGGAGGCCTAGATTAGTTCATGAAAAAACTATATCAAAGCACCCTATTGATATTTAGGGTGGAGACTAATATTATCTTTGTGACTCATTTGGTGGATGTGGGGAAGTTATTTTCCAGCTCTTCTTCTCATTTTTCCTCGAGTTTTTATGGATGTTTGGGATTTTAGTCTTTATTTTAAAATAATGTTTTACTATATATGATATAATTTAATATGTGATGATGATATTTTGATTCATGTTGATTTTATTAGAGATTTTTGTTGTCTCTTTGAGGTTCATAGATTAAATTTGTGAAATAACCACGGTTGAACAACTAACCTACATAGTCTAGTAAACCATATGTTGCCTATGTAAAGTGTTCTAGGAACATCATGGGGATTGTTCAACAATTGGTACATATTTCACTAGCCTATGCATCCAAACCATTCATAGTTCTATTATCCTCTAAAATCATTAGTTCACCTCCCTTTATTTCTAAAAATATCATAATGGTTCTTACAATTGGTGTAAAGTTAAATAAGTGTGTTTTTTACGAGATTGATGTAGTTTTTGGTTTGCACATATATTTGGTTTCTATTTCATCACATAATGTATTGTTGTATGTTTTAAAGAAAACAAATGATTTTTTAAAATGAAATGAAGGATTTTATAAATTGATTTTGAAAAGTGTTAAACCCTAAATGGGGGTTAAATTGGTTTCATAGAGTGGTTTCAAAGGTAATTGATTTCAAAATGAAATTTTAAAAACATTCTGAGATGAATTATTTTGATAAAGAGAATATTTTCATGGTTTTAGTTAATTTTTGGAATGAATATGGGGTTTTTTGTGTTAAAAATTGGATTTTTTTTAAAATAGTTAGAAAATAAGAGTTTTTGGTTTTGAAATAAAATGGGGGAGGTGTTTTGAAAAAAAAAATTAAAAATGTTTATCTTAAATGATTTAAGTATATAGATTTGTAAGAAAAGTGAGAATGTTTTTGGATAGTGAGGATTTTTGGGACATTTCAAATGAAATGAGGCTTTTTTAATGGTGTTTTGAAAATTTATATTAGGTTTTAAAATTTTTTGGAATGTTTTAGTATGTTTTTTTGGGTGAGTTATTTATTGGAGTTTCTATGATTGTTGTTGGGATGACTGATTTTATTTGGTAATTGGGAAAAAAATAATTATATGCTTCTTGTTAATTATTATATGCCTCCTTGGAATGTCATTATAAATTATAGGGTATTTATCCTTAATAATGGTCCTTTAATGGTATCTTCTATTTCCTATAATAAACCATTACCTATTCTTGACACTACCCAAACTCTAAGTGGAGTGGTGGACTTGGGACAATTTTATCACTCTATGAATTATTTTATTAGTTCCCTCTTTTCATATGTGGTGATTTGAGTTTTTATAATTTTTGAATGGGTTAAGAGGGATTGAGTTTTCTTCTAGGGGATTTTATATTGGATTGGAACTATGGTGGTGAGATTTGTATGTGTTCTTATGGAGACTTTTGTTTTGTCATGTGGATTTGTTTATACTCGATTGCGAGGGGATCTCATTTCTACATATTTTATGGATTAGCCTCTTATAGTTGACTATGGATCTCAACTATGTGAGTATCTATTTATTTGGGACTAGTTTTTCTCCTTGGGGGATATATATACTTAGTGATTGGAAATGTGGTTGTTTTGAGTTTGGATTCATGATGGGTTGAGCATTGGTAACCTCAGTTTTGTGACTTGTTGACTAGGATCAGTGTTTCCTCAGGTTGTTGAGAACCTGTTGATATTGGTTTCTTTCCATTGGTTTTTATATGAGATGGTGTTCTAGAATTGAGGTCTTTGTTTCCCACTATATTACTATAACCTGAGTTTGTACCATTGTTTTATATTATTGTGGAATGCTTGTTAGTTTTTTGTGGGTTTTATGGTTTACATGGGCTGTTGATCTTAGTGATAATTTTATTTTTGTGAATTTTGAGTTCTCTTTGGTTTATTTTCTTTCAGATTTAGAATATGTTCCTTTTTTATTATTGGAAAATTATTGGCGATGCATCTCGTGGGTTGTGTCTTGGTCAGGTGGTGTGTATCTCCCTTGTTCCAATATTTTTGATAAATTTTAAATTGTGGTGAAACCTATAGTAGGTCTTCAATTTATTTATACATTAGGTATTATTATTTTGGATAATTGTTTCAGTGATATTTTTGGAAGTGTCGTGGGTTTATTCCATTAGATAAAATAGTTTTTTTATTTAGTGTTTTTCAATTTTTGTTATCTTTTACTCTTGGAAAGGACTTTTAGGGGGTATAAAGTAGCATGGTGGGGAGAAATTTCACACCCATATGCCACTACAGTTGTATATTTTATATTATTTCATTTTTCTTTAGGTACTTTTAAATATTTTTAGAGCATCATGTTGGGAATTTGTTTTTTATTTTTTATTTTGTGCACAGTTTCCACATTCTCACGTCACGGAATGAGTAAGAAATGTGGATAACCCTCACATGGGTTCCCTTGGGTAAATGATTTACTTAACATGGTTTAGTGAAAACAGTGTGGGTAAACTTACATAGGGGACCTTATAGTTATTTTTTCATTGTTCATGATAAATGTTCCCATGTAGCACATGTTTTGGATAATATTGTCTGAGTTTTAATAGAAGTTATGTGGTAATATCACATGAGAGTTTACTAGCACATAGTTTACGCATAGTTTAGAGAAATTGTGTGGAAACATTATGAGGTGTTCTTCGGTCATAATAGAGTCATTTTTTCATGATTGTCCCACATTTTATCAAAGAATATTATAACCATTTGAAATTACTAGGTGTTTAAAAATGTGATTTTTTGTTTTTTCCCCTTTTGATTTTTAAATTTCTTTACCCATATTCTTCTCCACTCAACAGTCCTAGTGTTGGAAAACTTCTAGTGTCTTCTAAATCCCTTATAATTGGTTTCTAAGCTTCTTAAAATCCATTTCCAAGTGGATTTATCAATTTATTCCCTTTATTCATTCTTTTTTCTTTTACTTCTTCGCTCGTCTCTTTTTACTTTCATTTCCCTTCTTCTTACAAACCCTAGCATCTACCTTGGGCATATTATGGTTTGGGGTGACCTTATTTTTGGGGGTATTGATTGTTAGGGATTATGAAGAGAATATTATTTCTCATTTTTGTGTTCACCGTCGAACGTAGTGACCTATGGATTGGTTTTCAATAAACTGAGGTGGGTGATTTTGTGAATTTCATTTATTTTCCCATAATTTTGTATTTTATGTGTTATAATTATTTTTTATAAAATTATTAATATATGTGATAGTAAGTGGGTATTTTATAATGGTTTGGGTTGATTCATCACTTATCAAAAAAGTTTTATAAGGGAATTTTTATTTCTAAAATGATCCTAATATAAAAAGTGCATAGAAACTTTTAAAAGATTAATTGGAATAAAATTGATCTTTTAAAATCGAATTAATCATGTTTTGGTCAAAAAAATAGAAAATGAATGGTTTCTTAGAATTGATCCAAAAAGGTGGGAGGTGTTTTATGTTTTAAATTAAATTAAATATGGATTTTAATTTATTTTCTTTATATATTTATTTAAAATATAATTACTAATAACATAAAGTACATGGAATCCCAATTTGATATATGACAAGACCTGTTTGGTACATTAAATTGCTTCTCAAACTGTATGGGTGTGTATGATGATCCTAAGCCCACTGTCTGATATGGATTGAAACCCATGAAATTTTTTTTATAACTATTAAATTCATGACATTTTTTGGGGCTATTTCTTCTTAGGGAGTTGAAGATGTGGTGATATTTATATTATTTTTTACATTTTGATTTTGACTAGTTTGTTTACTTAACTCTTAATTTTGTTTTTCATGGGATTCTAATCACTATGTGAGAGGTCATAATTAGGATACACTATATAATAACATGATAATAGTGTCCCCTTATTTGTGTTGTATGTTAGTGCCACTGGGAAGTTCCCTCAATTTTAGGTTCTGTTCAAGCCATTTGGGTGGGTTGTGTTGTTTAGATATATCATATCACGACATTTGGTCTCATATTTTGGTAAAGTTTGGTATTTTCTTACCATATGACCTACTGTATTTCCTATGATACTATATTATAATATATATGGGATTTATATTTATCTTATCCCTTAATTCAATTTGAATGTGAGGAACTATATATTTTTATGATTCTTTTCTTCATATTATTTTCTTTAGTGTCCTGGTTTCACAATGGTTTATTTTGTTATATTTTTTCAATGGTTTGACTTACTAAATTGCTTCCAAATTCATTTTGAAAAGTAAATTTCTAAATTGGTTTCAAAATTTTATTTTAAATGGTTGTTTTATGAAGGATTCATAGATCAAATAAATTCTTTCAAAAAAATTTCTTCTACTTAATGCAAAGAAATGAAAATTTATGGAATTTTCAATGATGTGATGTTAATTTTTATATACTTATTTATGAAAACCTATTTTATAACTATATAATTAATGGAATATATTTTTATCATAATATTATATACTCATTTGTTAAATCCAACTAGGATTTATTTCTCACACCCCATGCATACGCTATTTACTATATGAAAATCTTATGTTTCTTTTTAAATAGCCAAGATTGGGTCTCCTATGATCAGGTTTTCATGTTGTTTGAGTTATGTTGATGGTTGAATTGGGATATGGGAGGTTACCTAGGCTTCACATGGGGATGGTTTGTGGTGGTTTAATTTTTGTTTTGATTTGTTTTTGAAATTATCAAATATCAATAATGTTTAATATTATTATTATTGTTTGGTTTATATGATCGAATGTTTATTTTCATTTAGTACATGGCTACTCTATTTAATAAGTCATGTAATCCATTGTTCTTTTATTATTATTTAATTTTTATTGTTAATTAAGGGCGATATAGTTCATAGTGGTTATGTTTTGAGACACTATAACAAGTTTCCAACTTGGGGAGATCGTAAATGAGACTCTTATATATCATGAGTATGCTCAGGTGCCCAGTATAGGGGTGTTCAATGTTGGTTCATGGAAAAAATTATTTTAGATAAAAATTCGTCATGATTTTATCAAAAAGATATGGAAAATACATATCAAAATAAATCCACATCAAATTCTCCCATAATTAACTCATTACTTTTTCTCAAACAATCAATTTATCAAATTATGTGCAAGCCATTTTTTTTAATTGTGAAAGATTTATAATGCCAATAATAAGTGATTTACAATGATTCCTTCTTCCATGGACTCTCTTAAGTAAAAATTGATTATTACTCTTCTCATAAATAATTAATTTTGACGAAAAAATGTTGTTTTCCTTATTTATAAAGATGATTGAACTTGAAAATTTTAACTGGATGTTAAAAAATTTAACTTGGAATGCAATTATTCTTCCAAAATTCACTTTTTCTATTTAGTGAATGACTCAAAAAATTAGAATTCAATATAATTTGAAACAACAGATGAATGATTGATTTTAATAATTACAGTGGAGCATAAATAATTTATTCAAATTTTATAACTAAAAGAATAAAAATCTCAACCAGGATAAGGAGTTCATTTAAAAGACTATTTGAATGTTAATCTTTTCAGTTTAAATGAAGCTAAAAAAGTTTGAATTTAATAAAAATGTTAAAACATACTACCAATGTAAATTTGATAAAATATATCAATGAAAGGATGTTACTTTATAGAATCCAGGGATGAGTATAAAATATTAACCCCTAAAAGTAGAAAAACAGTCCTATATTTTAAGAAAAATAAAAAACCAATAAAAAATAAAATTGATCCTCTAAAGAAATAAATCTAAAAAAAAGTAATTTTTTATATATTCTCAATTAAATATAGTTAGGAAAAAAATACCTCTCCCCCATACATTAAAATTAACATTATTACAAATATTGAATTCAAAGGTGGGAGAAATTATTAAAATAGTTCATCTCAAAAGGATTTTTCAAATCAACATTTCAAAATCATTTATTAAGTTAAGGATGAAGTTCAATAGAAATTTTCAACAATTTGAAAAAAAAATAAAGTATATTTTAGAATTTATAGACCCATTTTATTAATAGACCTCATATTTTTTTAATGATTCCAGTAAGTAGATGTTGTTTGAAACCAGTTTTAATTTTTTATGACAATATGAATAAATTTTACGGGTGCTAAGAAAGGTTAAAATTATAATAAAATTGATTTTTTTAAAATCAAATTAAGTAAATAAAAAAACCCAATAATTCAAAATAAATTCAACTTCAATTAAGTTCCAATTGTAAAAAATATTTCAATAAAGAAAATTAAATTTTCCAATAACCATTCCTCCCCCAAACATATTTTCAATCCATTTATCGATTTTACATCAAATTTAAACTAACTCAACAACGTAATACCACTATTATGGAAGCATGTAGGTCGGTTTAATAATTAAAATTTTAAGTCATAATGAAAAATATTAGAAATAATAATCCTATGATAGTTGGAATTTCTTTATTTTATAGACACGTGATCTCTCTCTATTTAAGAACATATGAACCACTTTGTATCACTATTAAGGTTCCTATAAGGATACAAAAATATAATCATTAAATCCATCTATAGAATATCAAAAACATGAAACCAATAAAAAGTGAGAGGATTTTTTAATAATGTTTTAAGCCACTAATAAAAAGTTATTACGATAGTGGAATAAGAAAGCATGTGAGGCTGTATATAAACCAAATGGTATTGTTTTCTTTTAAATAAAAACAAACAATATTGGAATTATTATACAAAAACAAAAAACACAACAATAAAAAAACATTATTTAATGTAAGAAACCATTCCTTGTCTCGCATGAAGTGAAAAATCTATAGTCTTTGACCATACATATTCTAAAGAATGTCTAATCATGATCCCTATGGGAGAATAATTTCTTAAATAAGAATATCTCATTGATTTTCATTGAGAAATAATTATTATTTCCTAAAATTTATAAAACATAAACATCCAAAATATACTTTATAACCTCATTTAGGAATATATGAATTTTTTTTATCAACCACTTTTTTTATGCCCAATATTTCACAAAAAGGACCAAAAATTAGTTTCAATAACCTATAAAAATCACCATCATATCCAAAAATATCATAATAGTTTACAACCACACCTAAGGAAAAAAAACTCATAAACATGTGCTAAATCAACTATAATGTTCACACAATGTGTATAAAATGAATCTAAAAAAACTAGAAAATATAACATCATAGAAAACTCCCACACAGAGACATCAGATTCTGCACTCAAAATATATTTTTGAGAGACCAAACTTGACTCAAATATAGTAAACTTCTCAAAAATAGTTATAAAATCACCATGCACAGCTTCATTCACTATATGTAAGAAGATTTCAATAGAGAAGACGTATTCATAATGAGCCATTTATTATTTTAGAAAAACATAACATAACCCAAAATTTTCATCATATTTAGATACTTTAAAACAATAAATTTTAGGTTAGAAACACTCATAAACAATCTCACAGAGCTCAGGATGAATAATTTGTAACTATGAATCCATGTTTGGTTCAAGGGAATAGGTTTTCTCATAAACATATGACTACGATTGTTGTTTTGAAACATGAGTGATACATTAAAAATAAAACATTTTTTCAATTTTAACCATTATGTTTATTATCAATGGTATTTATTATCCATCTATCAGCATCCCATTAATTTCATGTTCCTTGGTTGAATAAAATTCAGTAAAATTGAACGTAAAATTTTCATAAACTTAACCTTGAATTATTTCCTCATAATGACTATGAGTATCATTCTTTATCCTATCTCTAAAGATCCCTTCAACTAAATCATACACAAGTATCAATCCGTAACTCGCCTCTAGTTTGTATTTATTAAAAAAATTAAATTCTTACTGGTAATCTCTAACATTAAAATTTTTTTCCCTTTGAAACATCAATCACAACCCCTCCAGTAGCATGGAATGACCTACCCAATATGATTCGAACCATTTTGGTACACTCGATTTCAATAAAGAATATATACATGGGTAATTTAATATTCTATAAATTGACTAGTAGGTCATCAAACCCTTATATAGTTTTAGGAATTTTCCTTTCAAGCAACTATAGTCAAACAGAAGTGTATTTTCACTCCCATAAACCTAATTTCCTTAATAAGAATAAAATAAGTAGTTTGGAACGAGATTTTAGGTCACACAAGAAGTTTTTATCCTTGAATTATTCTATTATATGAGGTATGAAAAATATTTATAGGTCTTTTAGATTTTAAGGAAACCCTTTTTGAAGGATTTCATTGCATTCTTTAGTTATATTAATGGTGGCCATTTCTGCCATGTTTTTTTTATTAGCCACAAACATTTTTGAGATATATGGTATATGATGTGTTTTTTTAAGGCTTATAAAAAGGGAATGTTCAAATTAAATGTTTTAAAAAATTATAATAATTTCAAATAATCAATATCATTATTATTTCTCTTGACTCCATGGGGAAAGGGAATGTGAGGGCATATTTATGTAAAACAGGTTAATAATTTTGTTTTTCCTCACTCCTAACATTATTCTTCCTTTAATTAATTAATTCCCACTTCTTCTTCTATTACTTATATATTTAACGTGGTGAGTTGTATTTTAAATCAGTTTGGACATTGTTTTCCACTTTTCCAAACTTGTTCAGTTACATGTTTTACATTCAAGATCCCTTAAAACATCAATATCATCATCCCTAGGTTTTTTTCCAAATGATTTCTTTATTTTTCATAACACTTTAAGTGGTCACATATATCAAATTTTCTTTATTATTGATTTATAATATTTTAGGATGCTTACCCTTATCTCTTCCACCTAGGTATCTTTCTATTTGAGTAATTTGAATTTGTATATAGTTTACTGAAGATTCGGGGATAGATTTGTGAGATTCTATATCATTCTAATGCCTGGATTTTAGAGAGTCCATTCTTCCAAATATTATGTTTATTATCCATTATATATTCCCTTGGTAATTTGATAATATGGATCTATATTGTTTTTAGTTATGGGGTTTTAGATATGGTTGGAATCCAAGGTTAGAATTCTCTCTAAACATGCCTCGCTCCTTCCAAGAGTGGTTTTAGTGGTTCATATATCCTTGATTGTGATTTCTTCAAAAATGGATCATCTCTAACTTAAATTTTATGGAAATATCAATTAAATATATAATTTTTAGAAGGTTTTCTAGGAAAATTGAAGTTGGGAAAATTTATAGAGAAGTCAGACAAGCCACAATGTTGGTATTATTCCCTAAGTGAATTTTCATTAGAAATTATAGAAGCTTGAGGATTAGACGTAGTCCTATCAATTTTTCTCCTTTTAGAGTTTTTATGTTGATATTTTTGAGAAATTTTTTTAAAATTTATTTTAATTACTTATCTATCATATCTATAAAACACCACTGGAGGATAGGTTTACTATAGTTTCAGAGAAGGGGTTGATACCAACATCAAATGTATCTGTTAAAATGTGGGGGTGTTGATATTTGGGATAAAACTTTAGAAGGTATATAAACATTTCAAAATAATCATGAAATAATTATCCTTCATTCTAGACAAAATTAGTGTGCTTCACTTCTATTTTCATGTTCCTATGATAAACTTTCTTCATTAATACATTAGACACCTAGTTTCAAGTATCAAATATCTCTTTGTCAATATGTTGTAACAATATTCTTACTTTAACATTCAAGAAAAAAGGTATCCACTTCAACCTAAGATCTTCATTACTAAACCTATGTAATGTTAGTTATTTCACAAAACTATAGAAATCTCTAATAAACACCAAATAATCTCCATTGTGATTACCATTAAATGAGGGTAGCATGTAGTGCTATGATTGCTTCATCCTAATGTTACTAGAAATTGGGGACAACTATATACAAGATTAGTTATTTGAAATGGTAGAATGTTTTAAATATCTATGTTTATGCCACTCATTATACTAATTCCTAAGTTGTGGTGGAACAAAATTTTGATTCTAATTTTCTTTCTTACCTCTCTAAATTTTGAGATTATCTATTTACGTTTTTCTTTTCTTACTAAGGGAAATATAGTGAATATTAATCATAGAATTAAAATGTTCTAAATACATAGTTTTAAACCTATTGTACATGTAGATACAATTGAAATTAGTAATGTTCATCACGTAGTATAAAAATATAAGAAATTTTCTAGAACAAATTGAATAGATTTGTTTTTATTAATAGATTTAATGTTTTTTTTCTCACGCATTAACTTACCCAAAAATAGTGCCCATTTTTTATAACATATCATTTAATGAAATCAAAAAAAATTATAACTTACTTATTATTAGGTAGTGGTGATAAGGGTTGAACCATAGGGAATTAGACTTAGTGAAATCAAAGAAAAATAAAACAACAATGAAAAACAGTACAAAAACTAAACTAAACACAAAACACTAAACTCAATGGGATCATGTATTTCATTGGTTATCATCAATGAATCAGTTTTTAGGTCGGTCATACTGGTAGTTCACCCAACAGATGGTCAAGCTCCCCTTCCATCGAACTTCTTCCACAATTCTTAGGTTTCATTCCACTCTTACATTGTCCTATAATCACTCAAACGTAATTGAGAAGATTTATTATAAAAAAACATAGTAAATTTAGTGTGAAAATTTATTAGAATAAAATTATATTGAAAATATAAGGAGATTTGATCGATAACATTTAATCAATTTGTCATAAAAAACCCACATTTTCACACAAATTATAATTGCCACTAAGAATGATCCAAAACAAAATATTTATCAATTAAATGTAATATTGGATAATAAATAATCAATATTTTGTCAAAAATATGTGTAAAAAAAGTAACAAAACAAAGTCGCATTAATGGACTTGGTAATGGGATTGAGGAGAGGTTCGGAGTTGTGGTAGATCCTCATAGTATATTTTATAATTTTATTTTATGTTGTATATGACCAGTCCAATGGGAGATCCTAAATGTATGTAATGTATAAACTATATGTTATATTGATATTTCATGGGTGCATGTAATTTTATTATGGGTTTCCTTTGGTTATAATTTCATATGTGTAGTCTAATATTCCCTTGAGATAATGTTTCTCAAATTTATTTGTCATTCTATGCTTATAATGTCAAGAGTATTGTATCCATAATGCTATACATAGACTCCCTCCAATAGTCATTATCTTTTTTCATATGAGGAGGTATACCTAAGTTCATGTGGAATCTTTATCTCAAACACTATTCGAGCATGCTAGGTTAGGGTGTCACAATATATAATGAATTATAAACTCAAATCAAAGAAATGATATTAAGAAATAAAATCTCATTTCGAGTTCATAATTTATAAGTTATAAATAAATCAAGTAATGTATTATAAAATAACTTATAAATATTTTTAAAATAATGTTAAAATATATGATAATAATTGATACAATCATATAACCTTATAAAATAGTGAGAGGAAACTAAAAGTTACATGATTGAGAAATAATCCCTTTACTTATTTAGAGATTCTTCTATGTAACTATTTCTTGTATAAAACAAAATTGTGGCACATTAAACATTTTTATAACTTTAAAATAAATATATTATCTAGTATAATTTAATTATTTTAATTTACTAAATATGGTAATCAAAACATAATTTGAAGTTTTAAACCAACGATATTCATGATTATTGATGTTCAATAGTTATAGTAACTTAAAATTCATTTTTAATAGGATTTGATGTCATCAAAATTTCATAGTTTATATATAATTAATGTTATGTTTTTTGGGATTTATAATATTTATATTAATATTATTTTTCCAATTTGTTAAAATTATGAAATTAATATATTATTTAACCAAAAATTAAATATATTTTATATTTTATATATACATTACTAAAAATTTATGGTTGTATATATATCACTTGTGATGATTATACCAAGTATGTATGACTATATACTTATATAAACATAATAATACACTGTGGGGAGTGATTTCACACCTATGAGAATTTAATTAATCAAAAAAAATAAGAATAGAAACTAAATAAAATATTATATTTTCCATGTAGAGATTATATCAACCAAAAATTATATTTTCTAGTGTGATTATATATTCACCCTGGGGACTAATATTGATTCAACATGGATTTAAAATGAAGGTAAATAAATATTAATACCCCATAAATTTTAAGTGTATTCTTACCAGAAGTTATGTATAAAGAGAAATAAAAGATAAAAAAATAATCTAAAGGAAAATAGAAGAGAAAATGGAACAAAATTAAAGTATTGTATAATAGAGTTATTATTATTTTTATTATATATCTTAATAACTAAAATTAATTGATTAAACCATACTATTAGATATCATTTATTTTTTAAAGATAATTTAACATTACTAAAATAAAAAAAAAATCATATGATTGAAAAAAAAATCATAGCTTCATTGATCTTTAAAAATAGAAACTTTGATAAAGTTATTATGTTGATAAAAGACTTTGATACAATGTTGGGAATAAAAAAGGAGGAATTTAGAGATTATAAATCCATTCAAAATAATAATAAACCATTCCTCAAAGGAATGGTTTGAGAACAAAAATAAAACCCCCTATTTTAATATATATATTTTGGAATAATATTTAAATTTGAGTCTAAAACTTCTATAAATAATTATAATTCCATTCATAACATTTATATTATTAAATAGTAATAAATATTATCCTGTGGAACTATCCAAATATTATCTTTTTCTAAAATTATTTTATTAAACAAAAGTTAAGACGTAATATTTTAATTTTATTCACTTTTACAAGAATTCGGTCGATGTTTCACAAGAATTTAGATAATTATATTTTTATATAATTTTAAAATTATCCCATTTACAATAATGTAATTTATTAAATATCTATCATTTTTTTAAAAATATCTAAAACATAATATTCTATCATACTCATCATGAAATCACACAATAGCCACCATTGTTTACTTTTCTCATGTTTCAAAAACACTGTATTTGATTACAAGAGAGTATGGATAATTGTTCTGGCATGAATGTTTTTTATTTTTATAATATTTGTATGTTATTTTATGTATCTCAATCCTTAAAACATGTTACATATTTTTATATATAACACTTATATACATCTATTTATATATATGGTTATATGAATATATATATTCACATTATTAATGAGTATATATTATTTAAATAATATTTGTGTTTATAGATAATACTTATATTGCTTAGATATCTTTAATCACTTATAAATATTCTGACAAGGATATTTGTTGTTTGTTCTTTTGGTAATGAAAGAATATATGGAATGGATTTTCAATTCATTGGATAATGATCATTGGGATGTCAAAAGCATTTCATGCAGAATATATTGGAGATATTATCATGAATATTTGTGACAATCCATGTAATTTTAATAATAAATAAATTTCATGTCCTATGAATTTTCATAAATATATATTTTTTATTCATATATAATATGATAATTATATATATGATCTTTTACTGAAAAAGGTAATGGTTTTATTCTAGTTTAAAAGTATTCCCTGAAATATATGGGTTTATTAAAAAAATTAAATATTTAAATTTTAGAGTTTAAATTGATAAAATGAACTTTATATTTTTATCTAGAATATCAAAATTTTGTTATGGTGTTTTTCTAGATTTTTTTTAAAAATATTTATTTGTTAATGTTAAATTATACCTCTTTGAATAAAAATAATACAAAGAATTACATAATAATTAATAGTTTATTTATTTTTCTATAAAATCATTTTTATGCTTTAAAATTTCATTTTTATAAAAAATAATTTTCTTTGAATCTTTCTCACCTATATTGAAACTGAAATCTAACAATTTTTAAAATTAAATCTTGAAAAATGAATTTAATATTTTTAATCAGGAGGTTCAAATTTGGTAATGGTTCTAATTCCACTTTTGGTCATAATGAAGAGTTACCATGGTAAAGATTTATTACCTTAGAAAATATTAAAAGGTTTAATGAGGGGTTAAACTATGAGATAAGGAATTAAATATCTATAAATATTGTATAAATTTTATTGGTTTTGTGGATTTCGGCATCACCCTATCATGGCATCAAAATTTCACTAAATTGGATCCAATTATCTTGAGAAAGACATTTATATTAATTTAATGTTATAAATATTTACAATAGTGTCACTCCCCTCACTTATAAAAGGGCACCTCATCTTTTCACATCTTAACACACTCCGAACCACATAGATCAACCAATATCTACCAAAATAACTTCCTAAAATCACTCCCTGCATTTTATCGGTCTTGGTGTTCGAATAAATACGAATCCAAGAAGGATTAATGTATAAGCCAAAGAGAGAAATCCAAGGATAATTTATAAGTCATAACCAACTTATTTCATGTTTATTTCTTCTTCAACATATTTTAAATTTGTTTCTAATTTTGATCACTTTTGGTTCACCACACTGATATGGGGTTAATCGGTCTAGGATAAACTTTTATCACTTTAAAAATTGATCCCTTATTATTTATTTGTCACTTGTTTAGTGAATGGTTCTCTTTTCTTCTGCACCTGTAGTTAGAAAGCATAAATATAATATAATAAGTCAAAATGAAAACCAATATTTTGTTAATGTGGTCCACCTCCAATGTGGATGACATTGTCTCTAATGTACAGTGGTTATTATCTCACTCACACATAGTTCTATTTTTTTATTAATAAAATCATGATAAAGGGTAGGACCATGAACTCATTTTCCTGGGACCAACCAGATACAATACAAATTTATCTTTGAAGCACATGATACATGATGTTACTATGACCCTTCTAAAGTTATCAAAAGTTTAGTTCAATTCTTCTTGAATAGAAAATAATAATTCTGATCAGGTTCCTATAAATGCAGAAATTAAGTAGTTTCCACCATTTCACAGCAATATGTCACGACCCGACCAAATGGGGCTTGAGCCGCGACTCCCCAAGCCCGCCTCAAATAGGCTAGGGGTTGGCGATTAGCGCCGAGTAGGCTATCACACACATGGGAGGCATTAACCTAAGGTACCTGTACACACTCACCCACAAACACCTCCATGCAACAATTCATAGATATTTAAAACTGAAAAGAAAATGCATGCATGCAATTATCCCAAACAGAGTGCAACAGAAAAAGTACAGAAGGGAAAAACAGGGCCCACTAAAAGAAAACTACAAAGCACGTCCAACCTGCTCTGAAGAAGGGAAACGCTGCCACAAACACCCGCCAGAAAGCTCTAAAGTGACCCGACCTTTTCTTACATTACTTTTACATCATTTCAAAGATAAACAACATAATAGTATTACACATGGAGGATCCATAGGTTTAGTGTCTTGGGAAAACTAGGACCACACATAACAAATACAACATCAACCATAAACATTTTTTTAATTTCATCGTCTCTATCTTCTTATTGGAACTTGTCCTCTCCATAGTACATGTATCCACCTGAGGATATACATCAAAAGGGGTGATCTAGAAGCCCAGTAAGAGTATAGATAAGAACAATACATCATGGGGTGAGCATAATCATGACATAGGAAAAAAGATCATGAACATGAGAGGAGCATAAACAATAAACTTGAAATGTGGCAATGCATAAAAATGAAACATCATGTCTTAGTGGTTAACTACCACGCATACTTGTGAACAAATCTAGCATCTTGTTCACACATCATTTCAAATTTACTCATTAGATTCATCAATTTACCCAATGCATTGGAGGGCTGTATAATTTCGGGCGCACCCGTCATATTTAAACATTCATATTGCGCTATATAATTCTGGACGCGCCCGTCACATCATAACATTATCATTATCATTCATGCCACATAGAACAAATATCAAACATGTACATAAATAACCCATGGAAAGGAATGGGTTTCATCTCATAATAACACATTCATAATCTTTGGGTTCCCAAAAGAGAGAGGGAACAACATACTTGATACAAGAACCATCAACCTTGAATGAGAGGTAAAAGGTGAGATCTTGAAAGAAGAGTTCTTTTTGAAAACATTTTGATGGATATAAAAAACAATTACAAACATGTATATCCCAGAAAAGTGAAGGAAATGAATATAAAATGATCTTTAAGGAGTAACCATATAAAAAATGGGGTGAAAGAGGGAGAACCTGAGGGAAGAAAATTGGGTTCGAGATTTCCCCTTACCATTTACCTGAATGCCTCCTTCTCTTTAATGTCCTGTATAATGACATTATATTCATTAATTATAAATTCCAGAACCTTTTATACATTAATCGGATTAATTCTGGTTTCATTATTTCATATTATGTTCCTTTGGATGACTTATAGAGTTTAAAAACATTGATCAGGGATGTTCATTTTCATGGTTTTCTTGAGCGGTCCACTTGTATTCTTAAATTGATGTTTGGGTAGATCATGGGTAAACATCCAGAACTGATATTACATGTTTTTAATGATATTAAAGAATCTTGAATGATTTTATAATGAGTTATATTAGATCCATGTGGACGAATCATTAGATAATAATTAAATGATGATTATTTGAGTTAATTTGAGCGGTTTTTGGATCACAACAAACTTGTTTTAACTTTTAACTTTGTAATATGGCCATAGGTTATTTCCAGAACTTAAAATAGAACATAATACATATAACATATTCTGGTTCAACCATAAAAATTGTTTCGTGACCATATCTAAAGGTAGAAATGGAAGAAGAGAACATGTCATTTTTGAAGGTGATAAATTTAACACCTCTTGAACAACGTTCTCTTTAATAAAAAAAGGAAGAGGGAAAGGGTGTGGGGTGATATAATATACCATTATAATCATAATATTATAGTATATCTATAATACGGGATTTAAAAATCAATTTGGATGAATATAGGTGGGGAGAGATCAAGAAAGGAACTTGAACTTGAAAGGAAATTAAAGGAGAAGTGGGAGAGAAATTACCTCTAGAATCTTCCTCTTGAGATCCTGATTAAGGAAGCTAGGATTGGTCTTTTGATGAGACCAGAAGCTTTTGGACGTGGGGGATGATCTAGGGAAGATTTTTGGGCAGAGTTTAGAGAAGTCTTGGAGCTTGAGAGGTGTGAGGAAAATAGGGAGTGAAGGGTGGCTTTTATAGTGGAGGGGAGAGGGGTTTCCTTAATATAAAATTGATTAGTTTATTAATTTCACCTAAGACAAGGAATAGTGAGTCTTGGATGACCAAGAATAGTAAATAAGGCATGTGAGTTCGGGATTTGGGTGCTTACATAACTTGTGATGTCAGTAATAGTGGTTTTTAATTAAAATGTATTTATATGGTAAATTAATGTATTCTACTATTCACCAAAAATTCAAGTATCTCAGAAAAATCCCAAAAATTTACCCCAAGCATTTTTTGAAGTGTAGAATCCAAAAATGAATTCCATTTTTCAAAAATAATTTTCTAAATATTATTAATTTATATTTAAATAAAATCATAATTTACTTAAAAACAGTTTTTAAGATTAAAACTGATTTTATAGTTCATTCAAAAATTACGTAGGGTCTTATAAAATTATCTAAAAACTATTAGACATTGATTCATTAATTTATGGATACATTTTATGGAAATATATATTCTTTTAAATTAATTAATTAATTATCATTAATTATTTATGACTTATAAAATAACAAAAACGTTTACTAAGGTCAAATTGTCACTTTCTAAGATGTCTAAATTTTATTTTATTATTCATAGGTAATGCTACTCTTATTTACTATTCATAAGGGTCATATTACTATTCATAAGGGTAGGTTACTATTCATAAGGGTAGGTTACTATTCACCAAAAATTATTTTTGTTTCATTAGACTGCAAAAACCATCTTGAACACAACCGTGTATGTCGGATTTTTTTAAAATTCCAACCATAGGGGTGACAAAATTATGTTTAAAGGTCACTTATCACTTAGTAGTTCATTATTTTGTGTTTTTATGACATAAATATAAGAAGGTAATTTTCCATTGAAAAACATTGGGTCGTTACAGGCTCCCTTGGCACCGCACCGACAAACACCCCAGTCAGTCTCGCTCACTCAGCTCTGCCTGCTCCGGTTCCTCCTGGGACTCCGTCGAAAGGAATGTGGTCTGCACAAGACACAAACATGTGCGGGAAAATCCCGTGCAGGGGTGAGTATAAACATACTCAATAGGCACCCCAAAACCCCAAAACCAAAGAGAGAAACTAAAAGGCAAAAGTCCGCTCATCCTAGCCAGAGGGAACCCAGACGAGAGAGAAACTCCATCTCGTGACCATCATCGGCTAAACACAACTAGTCAGCTCAGCTCATCTCAGTTGTATGCCCAAACATACACCTTGAACAATCTAGATATACTCAGTTCATGACACAAACCCACAAGAGGTACCGACCTCATCACCAGAAATTGTCCACAACCAGAAGAGTACACCACATGAACACTGTCATCCCAGATGACACTCATCCGAGAGATACACTCTATCGGTTTTCTCACAAACCTCTCAGACGCTCACCCGAGAGATCACGCTCGTCGGATAGCATCATTGAGGAAGCCTCTCTGAAACTACATAACCACTAAACTCCTCGGATAGGGGATCGCTCCTAGGGTATGCTAGGGGATACCAGAACCCACTCCGGTATACGAATCTCACAGATAGGGGATCACTCCCAGGGTCTGCTAGGGGATACCACGACCCAATCTGGCATACGTAGTTCTCACAGATAGGGGATCACACCCAGGATCCACTGGGGATACCACAACCCGATCTGGAACTCGACAGAAGCACATCACTCGGATAGAGGATCATCGCCCATATTAAGGTGGTCACAATGATACCAGAACCCTATCTTGTATAACTCGCGATGTAAGTGGATCGAACCAACGATGCCACAACCCTACCAAAACCACGCGCTTAGTAGGAGATCGCATAACCAATGATACCGCAACCCTACTATACACCTTATGCAGTGTAGGGGATCGTATACCCGACGATGTCACAACCCTACTGAGAATGGCCCACTGTGTAGGGGATCATAATCCTGATGATGACACAAACCCTCCGGGGTTAACCAGCTAGATAAGGGATCACCGCCCGTGAATTAGCGGTCACAGCGATACCAAGAACCCGATCTAGGGAAAAGATGCTAGAGGATCCCGCTCCGGGCCCACTGGAGGGATGCCACAACTCTAACAGTAAACATCCTATCGAGAGGATCACAAACCTATACGAAGGTTGTGATTCCATAAGAACCCTCGTGGGAATGAACCAATGGAGTACCCTCAACCACTGCTAGTCCAAAACGTCTCTAACCCGAGAGACCCACAACAATGCCACACTGCGCACCTCCAAGCCCAACACTGAGGCCACCATCATTTTCTACGCGAAAAAACACGCAGGATATGTTGTTTACTCGCCCAAAACGGAGCACCGGAAAAAAAGGCACTATTTACCATAGCTAGATCGTGCGGGGCACACACAACAATCCCGAAACCCATCGAGTGGATCATACCATGGTGATCCCCTCGGAAAAACAAGCAGAATCGACTACTCGTTCGTCCGAAACAGACACCCGGTGAAAACAAAACTATTCACCGAATGCCAGCTCAGGTAGGGCCCACACCTCGATCCCAAAACTCATTGCACGGATCGCACAATTTCGATCCTCTCGGAAAAACACACAAGATCTACTAATCATCTACCAAAATCGGACTCCTGGTGCAAAAGTTGCGTTTCTCCGCAAACGCCAAAACCCGACCTCATGGGGCCCGCACCTCATTCTCAGTCCCAACACTCGGAAACCAACTCAAAAATTACGCCATGCCATCAGGGTCACAACGCCACTGACGGTACATCATTCGGACGCTCCGAGTAGAAGTTACAACGGGCCGAAGTCGTAAAATAATAAAATATTATTATTTTATACAACGTTTCTAACTCCCGGACCACGATCCTGAACCATAAAATTCTCAAAGTGATTTCAAAAGGTCCGTCTCGATGCAAGGAATGTGTCGCCTCAAATGGCTCGCAAATCGGAGTTTCGGTTTGCGAGTTACGGGGGTTTAAAGAACTCCCGGAAAATCCTGGCCAGACCACCACCAGCCTCGCCGGAAACCACGGTTGTCGCCGCCGGATTCCGCCGCACCACCGCCGCCCTACCTCGCCGGATTCCGCCATGGACACCGCCGGAATCTAGGATTTCCGCCGGAAAACTTCCGGAGACCCCCGGGAACTCCCCAGTGCTCCAAAATCAGATCTGAAATATGTTTCGGAAACCTCGGGAGCCAAACTATACAAACCTTATAACAATTTGAAGAAAAACAAAAAATAAACAAGGTTAGGGAATTCAAAACTCAAACCGCCTACCTGTTAGCGGATTGCCGAAACTTTGGGTGCAGAACGACACCTGCGACGCGCTGGAGCTCGATCTGTTGACGATCGGTGCTGAAAACGGACGCCCAGAGCTCAAATCGGCGAAGAACCAAAGGAGGGAGGGGTGTGGTTCACCATTCGTAGGAGGAGATGGGGGAGGGGAAATTAGATATGTTTTATATATATATATATATTTAAAACCCGTCATTTAAAACCACGCCCCCGAATCCACGCCCGATGCGGACAAAGTTAAGGTCACCCCTAGGGAAAATACGTCGTTCTGAACGCAACGGTGGACTCGGATTTTTAATCTGAGACTCCATTCAGAAGTTATTTGAGCCGACGCTTGTAAACAAACTTTTCCACTTATTTACAAAAATGCCCCTGGTGGCGCTTTCCATAGTAGGCCTGCGCCCGTGAAGTTTACACCTCTCCTAGGGTAAAAGGCACGTTCCGGACGCAACCGTGCCCTCGGATGCCCGTTCTGAACTACCATTTTGGAGATATCACACCGCCGCCACGTGCATAGTATAAAAATACTTAATATTTTTATAAAATTAATTCCGGGCACACCAGGTCTCAGAATCGCACGCCGTCTTCGCGTCTAACTCTGGAATTATTCGTAGAAATAATCCAAAGTCTGACAGGGCTAAAAACTTGAGTCGCTACATCCTCCCCCCCTTAGATCTTTTCGTCCCTGAAAAGCCATAAGTTCAAGGAAAGCGACTGGACTCTCAACTGGGTCTCACACACCAGCAAGTTCACCCACAAACACCTCTGCCCAAACACATAAGTCAGAGGGACTCATCCACCACACCACGATACTATCCGCTTTGGGCAGCACTGAATCGTCCGCATGGTTTTAATCACGTCACAAAAACATGTCTCGGTGGGGGAAGGATCCCTTTTCCTCACACATTCGAAGCATTCCGAAAAACACCCACACAGGGTCTTACCAACGCCCTGAACAAACCTCGAGCAAGCAACAAAAAGGAAAGAGTACCGCTAAACAGTGTATATCAAACTACTGCAGAAAGTAGAAATAACACAAGGCGTACCTCTATCAATCCACGGAGCCTCTGGGTCAACACCCTCCAGGGCATGCAGCTGTCCTCACCATCGGACACCAGCTCCCTGAGCTTGGCGTGGACCACCTAGGTGTGGGGGTGGTGGAAACTGGTACCGCCTACCACCTCCTCCTGATGCACCCGATCCGCCGCCACATTCACCACCCTGCGAACCTCCTTGCTCGAGACGCTGCCTCTACCAAGGCGGATCCATCGACCAACTTCCTCTCATCAGCACGTCGGGTCGGAAAATCCCTAGCAAGATGTCCCTAACCATCGCAAGCGTAACACCGCCTCTTCTGCGGCTGACCAAAACTGGCCTGCGAGCCATGAGACTTAGATCCTACATCCTGGGGTCACCTCTGGAAACATCGGCCACGTCCAGACCCCTGAGTCTATTGTCGGCTACCGGATGCCGATCCAACTGACAAAATCTCAGCTCTCGCGTCCCCAGCACTAACAGGCAGGATCTGCTCGGCCAGAAAGCTCTCCACCACCAACGCTCACTCCATCACCCCAGCATAGGTGGGCAGACACAAGGAAACCACTCCTGCTTGGATGTCTCTGCGTAGGCCCTGCTCGAAGTTCTGATCCCTAAAGAACGGATATCGAACTATATCTAGGTAGTAGCATGACAGGTCTGTAAACCTCGTTGAGTACTCCGACACAGACATGCCCTCCTGCTGAAGTTGCAGAAGCTCTTGGATCCGCACTGACCTCATCATCACCAGATAGAGCTCCTCCCTGAAGAGATTCTCAAACTCTGCCCATGTGAGAATCTCCTCATCATGGGACTGTGTCACAAGGCTCCACCGTCGCTCTGCCGAACCATGCAGAAGTCTCGCCTCTAGGACCACCATCTGATCTGGAGGTGTCCTCATTTGGTGGAATACTTGGGTGACTGCCTCAAGCCAGTCATCAGCTGCCTGGGGATCTAGATCACCCCGAAACCTCAGAGGTCGCTGCCTCTGGAACTCATGCAGTGCACTCAGCCTGCGCACAACCTCATCCTGCACTGCTGGCACAATCAGCTGCTCGACAGGTGGCGGTTCAACTGGAAGACCACCTGGAGGTGCAACCTCAGAACTTGTGCCCTGGTCCACAGCCTCTGCACGGGGCAGATCATCACCACAATCCCATTGTAGAACTCTCACTGGCTGTCGTCGTGGAGGTATCCTGAAATACATTCAAGACGCATCACAATCCAAGAGTATATATCTGGATATCTGACTCAAGAAGGACAAGGAATACCCCAAAACCCAGTCTTATATGATGCATGTATCGTTATGTCCCTGTGACTAGTGTACGAATGTCCCAAGTCGAAAGGCAGGTTATCAGAGTCCTAGTGTATGGATACGTAGGCCGCCGCACCAACACAGGAGTCTCTAGCCTGAAATCCTAGCTCAAAACACCCTAACACTGCCACTATGCAACCCAAACTAAACCCACCGCTAGACTAGCTACGGTCTGAGATCCCAAAGGTGGAACCTCCTCTGATATCACTCTGTCACGACCTGACCCAACGGGGCTCGAGCCGCGACTCCCCAAGCCCACCTCCAATAGGCCAGGGGCTGCCGACTAGCACCGAGTAGGCTATCGCACACATGGTAGGCATTAGCCTAAGGTACCTATACACACGCACCCACAAACACCTCCATGCAACAATGCATAGATATTTAAAACTGAAAAGAAAATTCATGCATACAACTATCCCAACCAGAGTGCAACAAAAAAAGTACAAAAGGGAAAAATAGGGCCCACCAAAAGAAAACTACAAAGCACGTCCAAACTGCTCTAAAGAAGGGAAACAATGCCACAAACACCCGCCAGAAAGCTCTCTCAACACTGCACTAGTAAACACCTCGTTCAGTCTCGCTCACTCAGCTCCGCCTGCTTCGGGTCCTCCTAGGACTCCGTCAAAAGGCATGTAGTCTGCACAAGACACAAACATGTGTGGGAAAAGCCCATGCAGGGGTGAGTATAAACATACTCAGTAGGCACCCCAAAAACCCAAAACCAAAGAGAGAAACTGAAAGGCAATAGTCTGCTCATCCTTGCCAGAGGGAACCCAAACGAGAGAGAAACTCCATCTCATGACCATCCTCGGCTAAACACTACTAGTCATCTCATCTCAGCTCAGGTGTATGCCCATACATACACCTTGAACAATCCAGATATACTCAGCTCATGCCACAAAGCCACAAGAGGTACCGACCTCATCACCAGCAACTGTCCACAACCAGAAGAGTACACCACACGAACATTGTCACCCCAGATGACACTCATCTGAGAGATACACTCTATCAGGTTTCTCACAAACCTCTCAAACGCTCACCCAAGAGATCACGCTCATCGGATATCATCACTGAGCAAGCCTTGCTGAAACAACATAACCACCATACTCCTCGGATAGGGGATCGCTCCTAGGGTCCGCTAGGGGATACCAGAACCCACTCTGGTATACGATGCTCGCAGATAGGAGATCACTCCCAGGGTCCACTGGGGGATACCATGACCCAATCTGGTATACGTAGTTCTCACAGATAGGGGATCACACCCAGGATCCGTTGTGGGATACCACAACCCGATCTGGCGCTCGACAGAAGCACATCACTGAGATAGAGGATCATCGCCCATATTAAGGTGGTCACGACGATACCGGAACCCTATCTGGTATAACTCATGATGTAGGGGATTGAACCGACGATGCTGCAACCCTACCAAAACCATGCGCTAAGTAGGGGATCGCATAACCAATGATACTGCAACCCTACTATACACCTCATGCTGTGTAGGGGATCGTATACCCGATGATTCCACAACCCTATTAAGCATGGCCCACCACATAGGGGGTCATAATCCTGATGATGCCACAAACCCTACGGGGTTAACCAGCTAGATAGGGGATCACTGCCCGTGAATAAGCGGTCACAGCGATACCAAGAACCCGATCTAGGGAAAAGATGCTAGAGGATCCTACTCCGGGCCCACCGGAGAGATGCCACAACTCTAATAGTAAACATCCCAATGAGAGGATCACAAACCTATATGACGGTTTTGATGCCACATGAACCCTTGTGGGAATGAACCAAGGGAGTACCCTCAACAACTACTGGTCCAAAACATCACTAACCCATGTGACCCACAACAATGCCACATTGCGCACCTCCAAGGCCAACACCGAGGCCACCATCGCGTTCTACGCGGAAAAACACGCAGGATATGCTGTTTACTCGCCCGAAATGGAACACCAATGAAAAAGGAACTATTCACCGTAGCTAGATCGTGCAGGGCACACACAACGATCCTGAAACCCATCGAACGGATCATACCACGGTGATCCCCTCGGAAAAACAAGCGGAATCGACTACTCGTTCATCCGAAACGGACACCCGATGAAAACAGAACTATTCACCGAATTCCAACTCAGGCAGGGCCCACACCTCAATCCCAAAACTCATTGCATGGATCACACCATTGCAATCCTCTTGGAAAAACACACAGGATCGACTAATCATCTTCCAAAATCGGACTCCTGATGCAAAAGCTACGTTTCTCTGCAAACGTCAAAACCCAGCCTCATGGGGCCCGCACCCCTTTCTCAGTCCCAACACCCAGAAACCAACTCAAAAAGTCTGTCGTACCATCAGGGTCACAACGCCACTGACGGCACATCAGTCGGACGCTCCGGGTAGAAGTTACAACGGCCCGAACTCGTAAAATAATAAAATATTATTATTTTGTACGACGTTTCTAACTCCTGGGCCACGATCCCAAACCATAAAATTCTCAAAGTGAATTGAAAAGGTCCGTCTGGACGAAAGGAATGTGTCACCGCAAATGGATCGCAAATCAGAGTTTCGGTTTGCGAGTTACGGGGGTTTAAATAACCCCCGGAAAATCCTGCCCGGACCACCGCCAGCCTCGCCGGAAACCCCCACGCCGCCACTAGATTCCACCATGTCACCGCCGCCATCACCAGAAACCGCCACGCCACCGGCCTACCTCACCGGATTCCGCCATGGCCGCCGCCAGAATCTGGGATTTCCGCCGGAAAACGTCCGGGGACCCCCGGGAGCACCCCGATGCTCCAAAATCAGATCTAAAACATTTTTCAGAGACCTCGGGACCCGAACTATACAACCCTTATAATGATTTGAAGAAAAACAACAAATAAACGGGGTCTGGGATTTCAAAACTCAAACCGCCTACCTGTTGGAGGATCGTCGAAGCTTTGGGTGCAGAACGACGCCTGCGACGCGCTGGAGATCAATCTGCTGACGATCGGTGCTAAAAACGGACGCCCGGAGCTCAAATCGACGAAGAACCGGAGGAGGGAGGGTTGAGGTTCGCCATGCGTAGGAGGAGATGGGGGAGGGGGAATGAGATAGGTTTATATATATATATATATTTAAAAACCTTCATTTAAAACCACGCCCCCGACTCCACGCCCGATGCGGACAAAGTTAAGGTCACCCCAAGGGTAAACGCGCCATTCTTAACGCAACGGCAGACTCGAATTTGCAATCCAAGACTCCTTTCAGAAGTTATTTGAGCCGACGCTTGTAAACCAACTTTCCCACTTATTTACGAAAACGCCCCTGGTGGCGCTTTCCATAGCAGGCCCGCGCCCGCGAAGTTTACACCTCTCCTAGGGTAAAAGGCACGTTCCGGACGTAACCATGCCCTCAGATTCCTATTCTGCCCTACCGTTTAGGAGATATCACACCGCATCCACGTGCATAGTATAAAAATACATAATATTTTTATAAAATTGATTACGGGCACATCAGGCCTTGGAATCGCACGCCTTCTTCGCGCCTAGCTCTGTAATTATTCGTAGATATAATCCAAAGTCTGACAAGGCCAAAAACTCGAGTCGCTACAAATCAATGGGTTTTCTCAAATTCAAAAGTCAATAATTATGAAACAAATTATCCACTAATCTAGTGGGAAACCTCATCTTCTTCTTCTGTCTCAATAATTTGAATATGAAGTAGATTTTATGTCCTAGATTTAATGCATGAACACTATATATCTTACATATAATATTTCAACAAAACGTATTTGTCCTTAACACAATAGGGAAGAATTCTCAATGTCACCTTTTTGAATGTGTGCAATACTTTATATTCCTTTATGTAAGGATTAATCCAAGGTTGTATTTACTCATGTTTATTTATATGAAGCAATTCACATCGATCTTCTCTTTTAGGAAAGAATATATTGTCTGTCCTTATTATAATTATTCTTCTTCACATATTATTCAAAACCATCATGCATAAGTCTCTCCTTAGAATTTAACTACATAGGGTTATGTATGTATTATTGTTACAACATGTTACACTTATTCTTCATGTGAGTATGTGTTTTTCTTCTCCTTCACACAAACCAAGAATTGAATAACTTCATGAAAGAAAGGGGTGCTTCACATAACATTTATATAATATTTTTTTGTAATATTGGGAATACACCGAGACAATATATATTCTTTATGTAACCATCGAGAAATCTCAAGAGTACATAGTTCGTTACGTTGTTAGGAAAGAAATCTCATGATTCTTCTCTACATAAGAGTTTAATGTTAAACTCTCCTTCATGATTTCAAGTGACTCAGGGATACTCTATTTCTTCTTTGAAGAAATAAGATCTCTATATATATTCAATAGAGGCTCTCCATTGGGATATTTGGTATTTATATATGAGGTTCCTCTCCCATATCTCTTATGTTACAATATCTCAGATCCAAATTTCATGTCATTTAATAATTCTATTAAAATTTTCGCACCGCATATTGATATTAATATTTTTGAATCTTTTGAAATTTTAAACTCCATGCTTGTTTCCATATTATTTTTTCAATGATGTTGAGATCTTGAAATATTCACATAGTCGAATTATTCCTTCATGATTTTGGAATCTCTTGTATCTGGGCATATCATATTCATCATTTCATGTATCGATATCTCTAAAATAATCAAATTACCTTCTACAACTTTGTCTCACAATCAACTGAAGATCATTATTTGAATAATCTCATGAATATAGACCCTTTTACAACTTTGTTCCACATAAGTGTATCCATTTCCCACATAAGGGTAAATAGGTTGAAGACAGTAACTGGTGTAAAGGTATACCATGCACATGGGTAGTTAGAGATTGAAGATGATGTGATGAATCTATTAGAAGGAGAAGATACATGTGACTGGATAGTAGATTATATATGAATATGTTTTTCAATGAATGAACAATAATGTTCACTCATCAATACCACATCAGTCTTGCATTCTATCATGTTCCACTTAATAAGAATTCCCATACCTTTCACCTCTCAAGCTGACACTGAGGTATTCAAATGAAACACCTCCACAAACACCCCTAAGAGTCTATGTTGTGTCTTTTTATGATCACCCAGGAACCTCAATGCATGCTCTATGTGCAATAAGACCATACCCTTATATACTTCTATCAGTGATATGTCCCCCCCCCCCACAACCACCTCCATACCTAGCCATATTGGAATTCTCTCCCACATGGTTGATCCTAGATCCCACAGATGTGATATTGAGCTAGCCTTTAAGGGTGGTATTAGAAGGCCATTTTTTTAAGGCCCAACATATACATAGTAAAAACTACGTATGAACACATAATCATTTTCACCGTAAAATTACTTCTTCAATATTATTCATCATAAAAAAATATAAATTCTTTTTATGTAATTTAAAATGTTTTTAAATTCTATTCATCTAGATATATATCTGTATTCAAATATCATCAGCGGATAGAACTTCAATCATCTCCATTTTTGTATACAATGTTCAACCCACTAGTATATGTTCATTAAATATATAGAGCAGTTCATCAACAACTTCAATATATTTTTTTATACATATAAGGATATGTTCTGAGAGAATTATCATGTAGTTCTGTAAACACACCCATGCTTCTTTAATCAACCTTAGATAATCACAAAGTAATTCTCAACTTGATTCACATATTTTCTTGGGAACATCACTTCAATCATCAAAAAATAATCTTGGGAACACAAATAAACTTCCAATATTCTATACTTTACTAAATTCATATTGATATCAAATGTTGCATCTATTAATTAATTATTAACAACAAATAAAACATGAAAATGAATTGTATGATCAATTTCACCCTTTTTATTTTTCTCAATACCAATTTGTAAATTTTAATTTCAATATGTTCTTTTATATTATTCACTCCCATTTTTTTATTTTCTTCTCTCCCCTTTATAGATAGAAAATGAATTTTACTAAAGAGAGGATGGTATCATTTATTTCTTAATCAATGTGCCATAAATTATTCTACTCTAAGTATAAATATGCTAACCTAATGTAGAAAGAAAATAAGGCCTAATTTAGACAACAAATATTTCAATTCGAAATTCAGAATATGGCCACAAATGATATATCCAAACTTGTTTCATTCCTTAGAGACTATTCAACTCTTTCTAGTTTGATAGAAATTGGTTGATTCTAATTGATAAAATGAAAGTGAAACTCATTTTATATAATAAACCAACCTTAAAACGTCATATAATATTGAATTTTAGTCAAAAATTATATTTATTACATTTTGAGGATCTTTATGGTTTATATTTTTAGAGAACGAGGTCATAACTCTTTCATAAAAAGTCAATGTATTACAATGTGGAAATTTCTACTCAGTATTCATTTTCCAAAAATATAAAACTTTCAAAAATAAATAGGTTCTATTTTCATGATATATCTTCACAATTCTCATCTATAATAAATCTGTGTCCCTACTTATCTTTAAATCTATGTTAAAAACATTTTAAAATGTGGGATGAGCACAAAAAAACTCTTTAAGGGAAATAAAATAAGAACATTTGTTAGTATAGTGAAAAATATTAAAATCATTAATTTTTAAGCCTTATCAATTAATATTTGACTATATGAAATAAATCATATACACATGAAAAACAGACACTTTTTTCTCAAACAAAAACAGTAAAACTTATAGAAAGAAAATAAAAAACCCATTTAGGTGACTTAGAGAATTATATATTAACCTATGTCATAAATCATTGCATCATAGTTAAATCTTTCAGGGAAACCTCCCTAGTTAACCTCTACTTATTTCTTATAAATACAAGGATTTTTAACTAATGAATTTTATAGACATAACTAGGATCCCCCATCGTATAATTTTTATCAGGCTCACCCATTCGTACAAGTTGTATAATTCTCACATGTTCATATAAGTTATATCAGGCTCACACATTCGTATAATATGTATTGAGATCAATAAATCATCATCAATAATTATAAATTACCATGTAAATAACAAAACATTTTTTTTCATGAACCTTTCAACATAGAACCCCTGAAAAACTCATTTGAACTCGTATGCAAAAAACATTCAGATATTAAAATACCCCTTCCTTTTAAAAAACCCATTTTTAAAACCAACATACCTAGAACAAAAGGTAAATAGGTTTTTCCTTTGAATAAAACATGAAATATTATAAAGGTATCCAAACATCCAATAATAGTTATGATGGAGGAAAAAACTGTTGATGTAGTATACATCAAAATAAAACATTCCTTTTTCATTTTTTTGAAACATTATATAAAATGATTCCCTTTTAAAAATCATTGATAGAAAGTAAAAAGTGATATAAATTTACTGTTATAATTCATTTAGGTTCAAATAAAAATTTCCATAATGTAATTTTAATAATATGGACATGGAATAAAAAAATTATAAAATAAATCTTAAAAAATTTAAAAAAATTGATTTACGTTAAAGTATCGCTTATTATAATTTGGATCATCCCATACATTATATATCTTTATAAATAATAAACATATGTTAATTATTTTATTTCTTAACAAAAAAAATTCATGTTTACTATTCCTTTTATTTTAATTATTACCATGTTATACACAATTAAATAATCATTTAAATTCTTATCAAATGTCTTGATGATATTCAACTCATATGCCCACATCGAATTTGGTAGGTTGATTATGGTCAAATGTTTCATTATTAAATCATATATGTAATAATAATATGAAACAATAATAATTTTTATATATCAATAAAACATTTAATAACAATAATGAAATAAGTTTATGAAAAATGAACTATGTTAGAATCATTGAAATGGTAGGTCATATGTATGCATGAGTATCATTTCCTGTTTTCAATTATCATTATAGAAAGAAGGTAAATATTATTTTGTATTTAAAAAATTATAATTATATCATAAATAATATATTAATTCTTTTAATATACATACATACATCATCCATGTGATGGGGTAATGAAAAACGAATCACATCACTTCGTGGAGGTGGTGGTCCACACGTATGCACGAACGATGTTATCATTTTTCAATGAAAATAACGGTATAAAAATTAATGACATATTACTTTTATAGTATGATTATTATGAAATAAATATAATATATATACAGTAAATATATCATTATAACCATTCATGAGAGAAGGAGTTTGAAAAAAAATTACATCGGTTGGTGTGGTGATCTTCTACCGTATACACGAACGGTGGTTTCATTTCCTAGTTAAGGGAAGTGGTGATGGATATAGGTTATTAAATTAACATAATAACATCCCATTATATTAAATATAATTATTTCATTATATAATCATGTTTTGATAATATTCTAAGGAGGTACAATATGAAATAAAATGAAAAATCCTGGTAAAACACCAAACCTCTTATTTAGATAAGCTCTTTAAGTTCACACCTAAAGCCATAATAAGATTAATTTATGATAAAACAAATGAATATAGGATATACGTAGGATGTAAGAAATTTATTTGGGTAGGTATTTTGAAAACAAAAACGTTTTTTATGTGTGAATTAAAGAAGAGAGGATGTTCCCTTTTATAAGTGAGGGAAGGGGAATTTTTTGAATTACCTAAAGTATTAAATTAATATAAATTTATTTTCAACTAGAAATGGTTAAAAATGATATAACTAGAATATTGAATTAAAATGGGTATAAATACTTTTATATAATAATTTTTTGATAATTTTAGATTATCCTTTTCTCCTTATCATTTTATTTTAACTTGTGTGAACACCTTTTAATGATTACTGTGATAACAATGCATTTTACAATTTAGGGGTCATGATAGTTACTATAAAATAAAAATTGTCCTATAAAGGTAAAAATGTTGATATTTTAAACTATATAACAATTAATTTTCCAAATATAAGTTTATTAGTAATTTTAAATCATTTAATAAAATATTATTTATTATAAAATATCATTAATGTCATTTTTTTAACTATTAATTTAATTTGACTTTGAAAAAACATAACAGTTATTTAATTTTAATATATTAATTTCAAACATACCTAATATTTAATATTTACCTAAAAAATTCTTAGACCATAATAATTCATTCAAATTATCTTATTTTAAAAAATTTAGTACCATTTATTTTATTCTTCTATTAATTCAACAAATATTGTGTCTGTGTTGCAGAATTATTTAAGGTAATTCTTTCATCACTAAAATTTAGAGATAAATTAACATGATAAAAATTTACATATATATTTCAAAAAAACATTTATAACCAAACATAATCTGTTTTTATCCCTATAAAAAGATATGTTATATTTTAAAAGAATGAAGGTGACATTTTTTACATAATCTTTTACATAAATATTATAAAGGTAAAAAACAAGTAAATATTACACCATGTTTTGAAATATTATAAAATTTGCTGTAAATGAAAAAACTACACTCATAAAATAGGATAAATTCCTTTTTTATGGTCATTTTTTAGTCCTTATTATATTATTTTTTACCATAAGTTCCGGATTTACCATTATCATGGTCACAATTATTTACTATGGATAATATTCATAATGAAAAAAATAAAATTGAAATATTTACCAATTTTGTACCTCTTGAAACAAAATATTGAATCCATATTTCCAGATCTAATTTCTAGAAGTGTCAAGAATTAATTTAAGATTAAAACAAAAAATTCAATGAAAAACAGTCTCTTTTAAAAAAAAATTGTTTTTAAGACCAAAAATAAACCTACACCAAAATAAGGTATAATAATGATAAAAATAATATATTATATTATAAAATAATAATTATACTATATTGTGTTCAAATTAAAATATTAATAGGTTTTTTAAAGTAAATGAAAATTTTATAAAAATCGGTATTTCTCACCGTTCACTGAAAAACCAATCTTTTCCGAAAAATACAAAAATTTCACCTTAAGGTAATTTTGATATAATGATTTAAAAAAATATGTTCATTTTTTTTAAATTCAAAATATAAAATTTTTAAATAATTCCTTAAAATAATACAATATATGTAAATAAATTTAGTAAGAATAAAACTATTTTCCCTTATGGATGGAAAATTACTCAATATTTTAATAATGAATACAAATATATAACTTATAATTAATGTTTATTAATAATAAATAGAAATTATTTATTATAATATTATCTGTGTTGTTACATTCTCTCTCTACCCTTTGGAAACTACATCATTGAAATTTTATTCATTACTTAAACAAGTGATGATAACTTCCCCTTGTAACATTTTTAGATTCCCATATTTCTTCTTGAACCATATAGTTTTCTAAAAAACCATAAAATAGTCAATTATCATATTCAATAAAAAATTATTTATACATTAAATAATTTATACTAGTCATTCCCCATAAGAAATTTTATCTTCAAACTCGACTATATTAGGGCTCCAAACATGAGATTTATCCATCACATATTTTCTTAACATAGAAATGTGAAGAATTTTATTTACCTAGGATAAAATCATAAGAAAGGCCACTCAGTCAAAAAATGATCCAACTTTATTTGATATTTAATATGGACCAATAAAATGGGGGCTTAAATTTCCTTTTTTACAAAAATTCATAACACTTTTCAATAGAGATTATTTACAAAAAATAGGATCATATACCTCGAAAAAAAGATCTTTCATTACATTATTTGTATAACTTTTTGGACTGCTCTAATCTTATCTCATATATTGTTGAATCATATTCATCCTATCAACAATTTCCTCTACTAACTTTGATCCCATCAACGTAATTTCTCCTACTTCATCCCAAAAATATGGATTTTGAAATAGTTTTCCATATAATACCTCAAATTTTTCCATATATACACTTTAACGAAACCTATTATTTTAAGAATACTCAAAAAATAAAATACTATTGTCCCTAATTCCATGGAAATTCATTTAAAAATAATTAATCATGTCTTAAAAGGTATGAATAGTTCACTCAAATTGTTCCTAATATTGAATATGAAAAGATATACTAATGTTAAATACCATACTCAATGAATTTTGAAGTCCTTTTCAAAAATTAGACATAAACCTGGGATCATAGTCAGATACAGAGGATAGAGGAACTCCATGTAACTTAACTATCTCCCTAAGATATAGTTTTGAAATATGATCTAAATACATAGTATAATTAATTATAATGAGATGTGAATATTTAGTTAACCATTCAACAATAAACCAAATTGCATTATTACCTAGATATGTACATGGTAATCCAACCATGAAATCCATTGATATAATTTCCAATTTCCACTTCATCAGTATAAAATGTTAAATCACCCCCTTTGGTAATTTTAATTCTATTTTAACATGTTATAAAGACAAACATTTCAAGATAAATTCATCAATATATATTTTTCATCTCACTCCACCAATAATATTCATTAAGGTCTCTTTACAATTTAGTGCTTCCATGATAAATAGAAAATGGGGAACTACAAGATTGGCATTACGATTATCTTGTAAACTATGAATCATAATGAACCCATAAACCTTTTTTCAAATATAAAAATACTATCTATATCAATATTAAACTTTAGAAACATACCATTCATAACAGATCATACAGTTTCCTATAAAACATGATCCTTTTTCTGAGAATTTGTTTTTATAAACATGACTATAATGACACATAAAAAACATAAGAAGCTTCATACACATTTTCTAGGACAAAATTTATCAAATAATTAACTAAAGGGTCATGTTCCAAACAAAATATGGTTAATTTAGAATTATTTTTCCAACTCAAATAATTGACTATTTTTTCATAATAGTAATGAATCATGTAGTAATAATCCATAATCATCTCCAGGCATCTTCTCTATCTTATTTTCAACTCCTTTTAAATGTATATATTCATTAAAATTTTATGATCAGTATATATTTCACACTTTACTCTATATAAATGATGCATCCAAATTTCTTAAGTAAAAAACTACAGTATCAAATTCCATATCATGTGTATGATAATTTAACTCATGAGGTTTGAGTTGATATGAAGCATAAGTAATTACCTGATCATTATGCATCAAGGTATAACTACGTACCTTTAAAGAGCCATCACTATAGATAAAAAAAATCATTATTAGAGGTAGTCCAAAATTGGAGCATTCACTAATCTTCTTTTTAGTTCTTAAATAAAATCATCACACACTTTCATCGAAATGAATTTAACTCCTTTTTTATTAACTTAATCTGTGGGCTAGATACCATGAAATGTTTCTAAAAAACTTCCAATTGTAACCTAATAATCAAAGAAAGTTAAAAATCCCCATGAAATTTTTAGTTCTTGTACATTATTCAAAAAAACCATATGGTTAACTATTATTCCATCATTAGAAATAATATAAATGGGGAAAGAAATTCGTTGCATCCAAAATTAACACTTACTAAATTTTCCCTATATTTTCATTTATTTTAAGTTTTCAAAAGAAATCGTTAAGGGTCTTTTATGATCCCATTAATTTATTAATATAATAATATTTCATCAATAAACACAACCACAAACTTATCCAAATATTCATGGATAACTCTATTTACAAGATTGATGAATACAACTGGTGCATTGGATAGCCCAAAGGGAATAACTACTAAATAATAATTCCTGGATCTAGTCCAAAACACAATCTTTTGGATATCTTCTTATTTCAACTAAAAATGATGACAACCTTTCCAGAGATCAATCTTTGAAAAATAACACACTCCCTAGAGCTGATCAAACAAATCCTCAACCTGAGGACAATTAGACTTGTTCTTAATAGTGATGTTATTCAAGGATATATAATGAATTAAAATTATCATTGATACGTCTTTATTTTTAACAAATAAAATAGGATCACCCCATGGTGAAGTTCTATGAAAAATCTAGCCTTTATCTAAAAACTTGTGTAACATAATTTTCAATTATAAAATATCTTCTTAAGACATTTGATAAGGGTGTTTTAAATATTCTTATCATAACTAACTGATTCAATAGTAAACTCAACCTCTTAATTAGGAATAACACCAAGAAAATCATCATGAAATAAATCCATAAATTCATTCACTTCTAAGACATTACTATTCTGAATAATTTCTTTATTTTCAATAATATAAGCTATGTAACCTTTAATATCATCTCTAATCAATTTATCAATGTCTTGCTAGGTTATCAAGTTATAAATCATTGAATAAAACATTATTGGTTCTACAATCTATCTTATCATGATAAACTAAAAGTTAATCTATACACAAAAATAATATCAAACTCTACTGTAAACAACTCAATAAGATTTTTTGGAAAGACCATCCCACTAATAAAAATAGTAATAGTCCTCTCAATATTGGTTTCTTAAATATTCCCTTCAAAAAAATTTACCAAGGGTTAAATATTCTTTTCATGAGTTGATATTCCCGTTTTTCGTTAAAATTTCTCATAAATGAAGGAATTAGATTACTAAGATCCAAATAGGGCATTAGCATAATTTGAATAGACAATTAACATACCTGGAACCACTTCCTTTGATATCCAAACATCAATCATAGTAGTAGTAGATGATTTTGACACACCTTTCTAGTTTTGATCAGGATTATTTCCACCATGAGTAACTAACTTTGGATATGTGGTATCATTATTTCCTAATTCGTTACAATTAAAACACATAATCATTGGCTAGCTACCTGTTACCCCATTCTTGGATTGTACATGAATCCTTTCTTTATAATCACAGGCCATATGACCAAACTTACCACACATATAACACCTTCTAGATCATATCAATCATTCCTTGAAATTAATTTTATAGAACTTAAAACATGTTGGGGGAATATATCCATACTTTTTAGTTGCATTATTCTCCATTTCTTTCTACCTTGACCATTTCCTAATTTTTTCAACTCTAGAAACATTAGTGTCAATATACTCTATCTTAACTTTCTATATATGATTAATAACCTTATAATAATTTTAAAATTATCTTATGGATAAATCTCTTCATAAACATGGTTTTGATCATGAGTGAAATCTATTAGTTTTACTATCATGGCTCTTAATTATATTTGGTACGTACCAGGCTAATCATGTAAATTTTGCTTCATACATGGCTACATAATCATTAACATTTTACCTCAATTCTAGGATTTTTTTCAATTATATGTTAAAAATTATTAAGGAAATATTTCCCCATGAAATTATTCTTAAATGTATCTCATTCCATAAAATCAATCACTTAACTTTATTTGGTATTCCTAACAAAATACCACCATCAATTAGCTTCACATTCAAAATGATAAATGGAAAAAGTTATCTTTTGATGTTTTTGAACATCCCATGACTTTAAATATCTTTTTTATCACATTGATCAATCATTTTTTTACCACTAGATCCGAGGTTCCATAAAATGTATAATTTGAAATTTCATTAAATGAAAACTATCTACATGTTCCTCCATGGAAAATTTTGTTTCTCTCTAACATTGATTCCACAACTATTTATAGCCTATGTTAACTAATCCATCACTATAAAAAACTACTCGATTCCAATTCCAACCATTCCTGAATATTAATTTGGAAGGATATTGTTCTCTTGATAGCTTCTTACTTAATCTTCTATATTTACTCTATGGAAAACCATTATAAATAGATATAGATTAGATAGAGTATCATGATAATCATAAAATTGTATATCATTTCAACATAACCATAAATTAATATCTTCAAATGGTATTCTATTATCCTAACCTATAATTTTATCTTAACCATTCCTCTGATGCCAACTATAAATACCTAGACTTAAAACATTACATAATATTGTGTTTCTTTCAATAATTTATTTTCTTACTTTTTTAGAATTAGATCATAAATCTTACATAACACTCCCCTATATTACAAAGTGGACACTTCAAATTAGAAGCTATTTTTCCACAATATAAAACATTTGAAAATAAACACATTTTATTTATATGAAAATCTTTTTAATTTTCAGCTTGACCTTATATTTCCCCTATACATCCTTAGAACCCCTTAAAAACATTTGAAAGTTTGGTTTTATCAAAAAAAATATTAGTAAGGTACCTAAAATAAGGAAAAATGTTAGTCTAGTTAAAAACATGAAAACCCATAAAAATTTTCCATTATCAAATATTCTTTGATCGCATGGAAAAAATCATATCCACATGAAAAACACACACCTTTTTTTCTTAATTAAATTCTTTAAAACTCATAACAAGAAAATAGAAAACCTATTTTAGGTGTCTTGGAGCATTATATTCATATCCAGTGTAAGAAATAACTATATATTAGTTAAATCCATAGGATAAACCTCCCTATTTAAATCCATCCTTCTTTTATTTGAAGACAAGTAATATTACCCAATGCATTGGGGAGATATAATGGGGTTCACCCATTGTATATGTTATATAAAGATCACTTGTTCATATAAGATATATTGGAATCACCCATTCATATAAGGCATGCCGGGATCACCTATTCATATAAGTTGTATCGGGCTCACTTGATCTTCATGTATAATTCTCATGTACAATATCAAAAACAAAAAAAATTATTCTTTCACTTTTCATCATAAAACCCTTGAAAATATATTTTGAACCTATATACAAAACACTTCTAGATATAAAAATATCATTTCCCTTTAAAAACCCCATTTTAAAACCAAAAATACTTAGAAAAAAGGGAAGAGTAGTTTTCTTTGTAAAAAACATGAAATATTATAAAGGAATCCAAATGTCAAATAATGGTTATGGTGGTAGGAAAAAAATTGATGTTGTATACATTAAAATAAAGCATTATTTTTTCCTTTTTTCAAAACATAATTTAAAAATATTTCCTTTTAAAAACCATTGAAAGAAAGTAAAAAGTTATATAAAATTTATTTTATAATTCATTTATTTCTATATAAAAACCATAAAATAATTTTAAGAATATGTACATAGAAGAAAAATATATTGAACATAAATCTTTAAGACATTTAAAACAATGATTTAATTTATTCTATCCCTTACCCAGAGTCTAACTCATCATGTATGTTATATATCTTCCTGAATAATAAAATTATGTTTATTATTTACTTGCTTAAGAAAAAAAATTCAAGTTTATTATTACTTTTATTTAAATTATTACCATGTTATATAAAATTACTTAATCATTTAAATACATTTTATAAATTTTTATGATATTCAACTCATATATCAAAAATTACTTCAGTAGGTTGACTATTGTAATGAATGTTTTTTCCATGTAAGAAATTAGACTATTTCTAAAAATATTTTCAGAGTTAGGAGCAGAGTCAGTGTAAATTTTCCGGGCCCAAAGAGCCTTATTAAGGTGATATTAAAAATAAAAAAATATATTATATCACATACATGTATTTCTTCAGAAATAGTATAATGGTTCCGGAATGGAGTCTCAGATCAAAAATTTGAGTGTCATTAAATCTAAAATGTGGGTTTTACAATAGGCACAGAATAAATTTGGTCGACATCAGGTGTTTAGTGGAGGGTGAACATTCGTGGATGTGATAATTAATTAAAAATATATTTAATTAATTAAAAGGTGTAGAATACCCCTTCCGTTTGGTTTCTAAAAGTGGGATAGGGTGAGAGTTATATTTTGAATGATAAATTAACTAAGGGAGAGAGGAGCCATTGTTATACTTCCTCCTTAATGGTGAATGAGAGTAGATTGTGGTTATGCGGCTTCATGGTGAAAATTTAGACTCAAATCTTATGATTTTCACTAAAAGGTAGTAATATTTTGAGTTTTATGTCCTGATCCCCATATATGTATTGTTTAAGAGTTTTTAATACTTTTTATAACTTTTAAGGATCCCTCAGGGGTTGATCTTTGAGTAATGAGGTAAAAATATGGGTTTCATGAGGTTTGTAGAGATTTCCCATTCGTAAATCCTGATCACATGATATGTAGTGTAGCAGAATATGGTGTGTATTCTTATCATTAGGAGAATTATGAGTTCTGGGAATGACACATCATGTACTAGGAGTACATGTTGTGTGGTAGGAATTGGACAGGTGGTTGAGTACATGTGTAGACATGACCATGTAGTAGAACACGATCAGAACCTAGGTATACTTGGGAATGACCATGTACTCTAACATGCCTGGGGCACCAAGAAATTTCTATATACATAGGAATAAGGTGATGTATGTGAGCATGGTCTGATGTACATGGGAACTAGCTCGAGGACATGACAATACACTCACACTATTAGGACAGACCATGTAGTCAATGTATACACCATTTATTTTCATATGACTATCCAAGAAGTGTGCAGTAAAGGACATGCCCAGGTTCTTATGTGAGGTTACACACCATGTAACTATTTGATTTTTTATCCTGGGACCAAATATTTGTAATTTTATTACATTAATATTTAATGTATTAAATATTAATAAAACTTCTTGTTACATATTTTTTCTTGTTATGCATGACTCGGATGTAATAATTTCCTAGAGTATATGTCTCATTGCTAAGATTATAGCAGCCCCCAGTTATGTAAGAACCCATATATGTGATTATGGTATTCTCAAATAATGTTATATAGTTGGATAACATACTATATTGGGACATATAGTGCATATAATTCCAGTGTGAGTACTCATAAGAAGAAGAGGCTTCTTCTAATGAAGTTCACACTTTGTAATCTCCAAGATAGGAGATTATAAGAATTGGCCCATCAGCAGGAATTCTTCATGTTTTGGTGTCATTATATATTCTTATCTACGAGTGTGTTTTATGATCCTTACACTTTAATATTCTTATTAATTCATGTTCCAACTCGTGTACATAGATGTATTTCATAAACCATGAAGAGAACATTTCATAGAAAAGTTTGATATGTTTGGTGTGTCATGAGTGACATTTCATTAATGAATAATTCAAGGAAAGATTTGTCCCTTCCATATTTATGTAAGATGATATCTTGAACATTTTATTAGAATAGAACTTTCAAACTAAATTCCATGTCCATGGTGTAATGATGTGATTATTTAAGATAGTCAAAGAAAGACATATCAAGCATATCAACAGGTGACATTGATGTGCAACCTTCTTGATGAGACATTATGATAAAGGGGTTATATTACACAATGATCATTAATATGTATTTCACTACATTGTGACATTATGTTCTTTCTCTTGGGTTCCTTGACTCATAACAAGATAGTAATCTTGAACTTTGAGCGAGCCCGCCTAATCTCAACAAGAAATAATCCTAAAGTGTCACACACAATGTGTTTCTATTGATCACGATAAAATTCTATTTGACTTTAATAAATGGAATAAGTAATAATATAAAGGTTTAGGAATAATTTTATTCAAGTTATATTGATTTTATAAATTAATTAAATATTTATTTTTTGGCTTGTGAATAAATTTTTTTTTTATTTATTGAATATTTTAATAAATATTTATTCATTAGATTGTTAATAGAATATTTATTTATGAATAAAATATTTATTCAGTTATTCAATAAATTCTAGAGAATTTCAATTGAACCAAGACCAAGTATAGTGACAATTATTAATTATGTAGACCATTACATAATATTTTTTATTTCACAAGTTGGTACCACCATAAAATAATAATTATATAATTATTATGTGGCATGGGATTTATTAAATGTAATGAATGTTATGTAATGGCTAGTATAAAATAAAATAATATTTTAACTCAAATCCAAACTCTATAAATATACGACTATGTCTATTCTATATATAATTTAAAATTGGGAAAAAAATAATTGTTCTGTAAAAATAATTCTCTCTCAACTCCTCCTCATCTCTGCCTTACAAGAAAGAGAAGTTCCAGAGATTTCTTCAAGACTGAAGAACAATTTATCAAGAGCGAACAATAAAAATAATTTGACAGACCATTCTAGAAGACAAATATTGAGTGGTGTTACTCGGATATCATAAGAGTATGTGTGGATCACCTATAGAGGGATTATATAATTGGATCCTTACAGAAAAACGAAGGTAATCCGATAAGATATTTTGGATGATCAACATTTACAAATGAAGGAAGTTCATAAGCCCTTGTATTTATTTCCTGAAATATTAAATAAATTAATTATAAATTTTATATGAATGATCCTAGCTCTTGGTTTTAGGTAACGATTATTAAAATAAATTTTAATATATCATCTACCTTTGCACGCTTCAACTACAACCGAAACCATAAATTGGTTTCAGTGCGGTCTAATTTAAATTTATAATTATTTATTTGATTTTTGATCTATGAAAATTTGTGTTTAGATTTTAATTTCATGTTATTTTTTCTTTAATCTATTTTTAATTAGCATGTTATCAAAATATTAATCATATTCATTCAGTGTTTCATTTTATTAAAGATTTAAGAAAAATAAAAAATTATCAAATATGCCATTGGGAAGTGACAAATCATTGGCTGATAAAACTAGGTTACACAGCGTGTGGCTAGATCACACGCCGTGTACCCATGTGCATTATGTCTATATGCATTGAGAAATTAATTACATGCAATTATTTTATTGCACATATCGTGTTGACCTTGCCAACCTGGCATACAGCAAGCAGATACAGGGTGTGTAATTAGCATGTACCCACCATGTAGTCTGGTCGACTCAACATACTGAAGCCTCAAGCATGTGACTAGGATATACAAAAACCAAGGTACATGGGGTACCCCTGTATGTAAACATCGTGTAGTCCCCCATTAATGGAAAAAACTGAAATTACATTAAATTTGAAATTAAATCATTAAAACCTTATTTTATTGATTGGCACACCATTTTGTATTTGAGAATTCTAAAATAGTTTTAAATAATTCTAAATTACCAATTAATTTATTGAAATTAATATTTCATTAATGGTTCTACTGCTTATTTTACATGAATTCCATTAATGATGGGTATCTCCAAATAATATTGGATTATCATTCATATTAAAGGTAATTAATTAATTCAATAACTAATCAACTAATGCAAGTGAATATATCATTAATAATAAAATAAAGAATAAATAAATTAATGTTAGTCATTTATTTTTGCATATTCATTGCATATGTGACCATCCAAGAGATTGACCAAGACCTATGTATGTGTTGGATGTTTTAATTTAATTCATTACACAGTTTTTATTTATTTAATATTAAATTAAATGATGGCATGTGATTAATTTATCCCTCCATTATTATATTGAACCTTCATGTCCAAATATATTAATGTAATCCTCTTTAAAAAATCCTTTTTCTCCCCTCATCTTCGTGTGAGTAATAAATACCTGTAATTAATGGTTCATCCCCAAGGCGTGTGGCGAAAGATCAAGGAGACCCCATAATGATTCCAACTTAGGTGATACATAATTGGATAGGTGGAATGTTGTAACTCATGACAAGACCAGTAATAGGAGTTATTTTCTCCATGTAAAAGGTTGATTTAATTTTTTCTCATTAAATCAATTGTTACATAAAACTCATTAATGGGTCATTTAATCAATTATCTATTTATATCTTTGCAATTATTTATTTTATATATTCAAGGTTTTGATCACATAAATAAATAAATAATGTGAAAAGACATAAATTAAATTAATGAGTTTTGGGTAAATGTTTTATCCTACATGGTTATTAATTATGAAACATCCACTTAATATTAACAAGATGTGTAATGGATAAAATGAGATACAATTTATGCATAATAAATTAAAATCCATTCATTAAATATTAAGTCAGACTAAGACTTCCATTACATGATTTGGAATGGAACCATATAACTAAGTGCAGTACAAGGCCAAAGTCTGGGCACTTACATTTATCAAGGAGTTATCATGAGAGTGTTGGGTTTAATTAATAGAAGATGTATTGAGTTTAACATCCAAATTATATTCAATAAAAATTTGTAGTTAAGTGTTGAGGAAATCCATGTCAAGATTTTGGGATAGGGGGAATCCATTCAATTGATCAAGGAGCTGCAAGTCTAGAGTTGGAAAAACCTCCTACCTAATAACTATATTATGGTTTTTATGGCCAATTTCAAGATATTTAATAAAAGTAATGGGGATCCATTCAACTAGAATGTTAAATAAACTAGAAATTTTGAGTTAAATGTTGAGGGGTATTGAGACTTGATAATATAGTGGAATATTTAATAAATAAATAATAAAATAATAAAATTTAATTTATTATATATAAATTATTTTGTAATCAATAAAAATATTAATAATCTACTCTTTCTAATTGTATAAAAAATGGAAATTTCATTATCCACTCTATCCCTATGATCAATATTGGGGAAAGATCACCTCCTAACTGGAAGTAACTTCCATGAGTTGTTTAGATGCCTTTGGGTTATGCTATACCATGAATGGAAATCTCACATACTAGAATCCTCAAGGCCTAATCCACCTAATAAAGAGGTGACTGTTGAAGATTTACTTGTCTATGAAAAACATTTTAGTGATGTGGTTGACATTCAATGTTTTATGCTTTCATAGATGTCTTGGGAACTAATGAATTCTCACAAAAACATGCATGTATATAGAATTATTGAGCACCTATATGGTCTTTTTCTTAAAGAGAGATAGAAAATATTGTTTTGGATTTCCAAGGCACTCTTTTCAAAAAATCTTGGAGAGGGTTCCCTAGCTAGGCCTCATGTATTCAATCTAATTTTCTACATTAAAATCTTAGAGTTTCTAGGATTTAAACTCCCAAAATAATTGGTAACTGGCCTCATTCTAGCATCACTCCCTCAGTGCATTCTCAGATTTGATGTGAATTTTAATATGAACAACATTGAGAAGTTTCTATTATATCTTCATTCAATTATTCATCAAATAGATAATGATATGAAGCATAAAAAATCTTCCATTCTTATGATGAACAAATAAAAAGGAAAAGTGAATATATTTAACCCCAAAGATTCTTCATGCTCTTACAATAAGAAGAAGATCAAGGGGAAAGCAATGGAATATGATATTGTCTCTTTCTCATGTGTCAAGAAGGGCCATTGGTAGAAACACTACACCAAGCCAAAGAAGAAAGATGATTCTTTAGGTTCATTTCTTATCAAGTTCAATTTATCTATTTCTATAATTTAGTTATTAGATATAGCTTATGGTTCTAACATATGTATTCAGACATAGGAACCATGTAGATTTAGAAATATTGACTGAGGAGATTTGGATATTTGAGAATCCAACAAAGCTAAAATTGTTATTGTATATATTAGAGTATACCACATCCGGTTTCAAACTAAAATGATCTTGGTTTTAAATGGTTTTTGTTATGTTCCTTCAACTACTAAAAACATTATTTCTATATCTAGACTTGATACATATGGATTTATTTTCAAATTATGGAATAAATGTTTCTTATTTTATAAATATATCATTTTTTATGGTAAGGAAAATTTAAAAAATGTCCTTTATGTACTGGAATACACAGACCAAATAATGGAAATTGATAACAAAGTTACTTCACATAATGCATACTACACCCAAATTTGTTATCACTGGAAAGGTAATGTAAATGAAAAAAACTTGTATAAATTACATCAATACGGATATTTAGATTCTTTTGAACTAAAAAATCATAGTGTATCTTGTGATGTTTTACAAGAAAAAATGACTAAATCCCCATTTAATGGGATAGGTGAAAAGGGGAAATGATATTATTGAATTAGTCTATACAGATGTGTGTGGACCATTTCCTTTTGAATAAAGGGGTGGTTAATCATACTTTATAACATTTAATGATGATTTTATTAGATATGTGTATCCTTACTTAATGAGGTATAATTTGGATTCTTTTGAAAAAATCAAGGAATAAAAGAATGAAGTTGAGAACAAGCATAGTAAGAAGATTAAGAAAATTTGCTCAGACTGTGCTGGAGAATATCTTAATCTAAACTTCATTGATTATATATGGGAGTTTGGGATATTATCTAAACTTACTCCTCCTTATACACCTCTCTATAATGGTGTATGTGAAAGAAGTAACCTCACCTTGTTGCACATGGTGATATTAATGATGAGTCATGTGATTCTTCCATTATCCTTTTTGAGATATGTGTTACAAATAGCATCATACGTACTAAACTGAGTGATAAATAAAGAAACATATGGTATACCATACCAATTATGGAATAAAAAGAAACCTATATTTTCTAACATGCATATGTGGTGTTTCAAAGCATTTTTTAAGGCCTATTTAGGTAAAAAACATTCACCCTTAGGCACATAGTGTATCTTTATTGGATAACCCAACGAAAAAATGGGATACTACCTATAAAATTATTCAGAAAAAATGATTATGTTTAATAGAAATCCCAAATTTCATGAGGAGGATCTTCTCTATATAAGGGATAGTGGTTTCAAGATATAATTTGATGATGTATAGGCTCAATATACATAATAGTTATCATGGGAAAAAATTCCACAAATCCCCCATCGAAAAAAGTTTCTACAGACACAATTATTGTGTAATGGTATTAGAGAGGTTAGAGGACCAAAATGGTATTGTTTTCTCGTCACCAAGGATAGTGATCCATTATTAGTTTATAATAATGATCCTCTAACCTATAAGGAAGTATCAAGTGGCACATATGTTGCTAAGTGGAAAGATCCATTAATTCTAAAAGGGATTCTATATACTAAAACAAAGACTATATTTTTGGTAGACACTCCATTATAAGTGAATCTATTGGTTACAGATGGGTATTCAAGAAGAAACTTGACATGAAAGGAAAAATTGGTACCTATAAGGAATTACTGGTTAAAAAAGGGTTTAAACAGCGTCAAGGCATTGACTATGAAAAAACATTTTCAGTAGTTTCAATTATTAAATCCATTAGAATTATACTTTCCATTACAGATTTCCATGATTATGATATTTTTCAAATGGATGTCAAAAAAATCATCTTCAATGTGAACCTTTAAGAATATGTCTATATGAAACAACATGAAGGGTTTTTTACTCCAATGGATAACAAAAAGGTATGCAATATGTAGAGATCCATTTATGGATTAAATCAAGCATTCAGGTTATGAAACATTCATTTTTATGAGGCCGTAACATAATTTGGATTCATAAATAATGAATGTGTGTTTTTTGTCTGTAAAAGATTTATTGGGAGTGTATTCAATTTCTTAGTAGTATATGTTAATGACATATTACTCATTGGAAACAAAATATCAGTCTTACAGTTTGTTAAGGAATGGTTGAATAAATACTTCTCTATGAAGGACAAGGGAGAGGTAGTATATATTTTTGGGATTAAGATTCATCATGATAGATCCAAGAGGTGGCCCGACCTAAGTTAAAGTACATACATTGACAAAATACCTAAGATAATCAGTATGGAAAAATACAAGAGTGTATTGTTTCCAACAACACATGACATTCATACTTCTAGGAAAATGTGTCCTCAAACACATAGGGAATGAAACAAAATGACAATGATTCCATATACATCAGCTATAGGGTCAGTCATGTATGTTATGTTATGTACTAGGCCAGATGTCGCCTATCCATTAAGTGTAATACGAAGATATAAATCTGATATATGTGACCACCATTGGATGTAAGTCAAGACTATCCTTAAGTATATGATGTATTATAAGGATATGATTCTAGTTTATATAGGAGATAAGGATCTAGTCATCATAGGATATTCATATTCTAGTTTCCAAATTGATCATTATGACATGAAGTCACAAATGGAATACAACATCACTTTGAATGGAGGTGTTCTGAGATAAAAGGGGTTAAAGAAGGTTGTAGTTTCAGATTCAATAGTAGAGTCTAAGAATATTGTATCTTATGAGATAGATAAATAAGTATTATTGATGCACAACTTCATCTAAGATCTTGATGTGGTGCCTATTAGTAAAGATCCTATCACACTCTATTGTGATAATATTGTTGTAGTGGATCTTGTAAAAGAGAGAACATCACATCAGCAGAAAAAGAACATACTTCAAAAGTATCATCTCTTAAGGGATTTTTTTTAGAGTGGTGAATATTGAATGAGAATTAGTTACATGTAAGATAACATGTTGGATCCCTTGACTAAAGCATTAACTTAGTAGAAACATGAATTTCATGGGTGGTCTAGTAGACTAAAGGTTGTAGTCAGTTGGCTCTAGCCCAAGTGGGAGTTTGTTGGTGTTGGTGTCCTAGGAAAAAAAATTTGTACTTTGATTAAATGATTATTCAATATATTGAATAATAAAAAAACTTCTTATTACATACTTTTTGTTGTTCCACATGACTCTAATGTAATAATGACCAAGAGTATACATCACCTTGATAAGGTCATATAATTTCTCCTCTATGATGAGAACCTTGATGTGTTATGATGATATTATAAAATAATGTTCTGTAGTCAGATAACATACTTTGATGGAACATGTCATGACCCATCCCAGTGGGTCAGGTGTTGTGACTCCCCAATCCCACCTCCAATAGGCCAGGGGTAGGTGACTAGAACTGATTAGGCACATAACTAACATGGGTGGCATTGTCTATGTACATTTACTCATGCACACACCTCCAAGCCCACAAAAGTTGAAATGTAAAAATCCCACTATGTAATCAATGCATTAATTCCTCCCAGATATCACAACAAAGTGTGATAGTAAAAGTATTGGAATGTAAACAAGTCCAAATTCAAGACCACCATAAAGAGTTTGTAACAAAAGTCCAACTTAGATGTAATGGTACTAGGGCTAATTTTTGAAATCTGCAGGAACACCTCGGTCTATCTGGTCTCACTAAGCATCAAATGGTCTTGGTATGCCGAGGAATCTGTCAAATGGTTGATTTTATACACAAGACACGACACATGCATGAAAATCCCATGTAATGGGTGAGTATAACAACACTCAGTAGAAAACCACAAAGCCAAAAAGAAAAACTATAAAATAATACCACAAAGGAAAACCCCAAAATAATACCATAAAGGAATATCACAAAGGAATACCACAAAAGAATACCATGAAGGAATACCAAAAATGAATAACATGAAGGAATACCATAAATTAATACAACATAGGATTAACACAATGTATTACCACAAAGAAATACCACACAAGATTACCATGAACGATTACCATAATGGAATACCACACAAGATTACCACAAAGGAATACCAAATAGGATTACTAAAAAGGAATACCACATAGGATTACCACAAAGAAATACCACACAGGATTGCCACAAAAGAATGACAAATTGCATTACCACAAAGGATTGCTACAAAGGAATACCACATAGGAATACCACAGAGGAATACCACACAGGATTTCCACAAAATATTAACACAAAGGAATACCACATAGGATTACCATGAAGGAATACGACAAAGGATTACCACATTGGATTACCATAAAGTATTACCAAAAAGGAGTACCACATAGGATTACCATAAATGAATACCACACCATATTATCACAAAGGATTTTCAGAAAGGAATGCCACATAGGATTTCTACAAAGGAATGTACTATCATCACTACACATGTATAAGTCTAAAGCACATATTATAAGGATATCTATATATACTCAGTCCAAGACACATATTATAGAGGTAATCCATATCCAATTACCAGCTATAGGATTTTGGTCGAAGTGTTCTCATTCTGGGAGAACTCACTTCTCATGCCATGATATAATCAGAGACACTCAAGAAGAGTTCTATCACATTTGGGCCCCACTCAATGAGAACACATTGGTCAAGGAAGACTAAGATACCAAGAGAGGATATCCTTCCCATACACACTAGGGAATAAAATAACCAAATTTGGATAAACCCACAACATAGAGGATCCTTCCCAAACACACTAGGGAACACCAATGACCCTAATGATGTGGCCCGTTAGATGGAGGACCAATTCCCTACTCTCGGTGGTTACATAGATTCAAAAAAACTCCTCTAGGGGTGATAGAGGATCACACTCTAGTCCCATGGATACATACCATGGGACTCGACCTCTAGAGGGGATTACAATCCAGTGATATAAATGTAATGTCAAACTAAAACCTCAAGTAAAGGACTAAGGGAACATTCTCAACCAATACTGGTCCAAACTAAAAACTCACTACTTTGCTAAAAATGACTGTATTAATTTTATGGTCTCAGCACTTTAGACGGATCATAAATTGGAAGATCTGTTTAGGAGATATGCTCGTTTGAAAGAAACATCTTACAGGCCTACGAGGGCCTACAAACCTACCACCATGGTAGGCCAAACCTACCGTCTTGGTTGACCATATGGTTTCTTCACCCGCGATCGACCATCATAGGTGACTATGACCTATCTCCTCCCCAGCCACCCTGAATCTGACCTCGATATGACCTAGGTCCACTTCATCTAACCCGGCCCACCGACCTGACCTGACCCACTGGTCCGACCTAACCTGGCCCATTCCATAGATGTCATGTCCACCTCTTCCAGTACCTCTGCATCTTCCACCCATGTACCATTGGGTCCCACCACTATCGTGCACCTTCCATCTCTGAAGTCTCCTATTTCTACTTCATTTAGACATAACTGTTGCACGCGGCTCCGCCACCATCACATCCAGTCGTTAGTGTTGCACTGGTGGTCCCTTCTCATACAACCGCACCTCCCCCAATGCCTAAAAAAATAAACAGTCACATATCTGAGATCTTTAAGTCATTATATTTACAGATCAACATGTTTCATCTTCTTGTCTACTAGAAAAATGGATCAAATCTTTGTTCTTTTCTATGTGCAAAATAACATCGAACAACATGAATTCAGGAATCATCTGTCATCTAAATCACTATATCTCTATAGTTGCACATTTTTTATGTCATGATGATCCTAGATCAATGATATCAGATCGTTTCACCAAGAATTGTTTATACAACAATTGATTGATTAGGATGTGTAGAGTCACGGTCCAAAAGAAGAATGCCTGTGATGAACAATGAATCGGGGGAGAAAAGCACAAGAATAAAATAGATTAATGAACTTATATAAATGTTCATGTTGATCTCATTTTTTCTCTATTATAAAGACACTCTAATAAAAAAATAATCACAAATATTAACTCCTCTTAAACCCCCACAATTATAATTCCCTTTTCTCAATATACAAAACCGGTGAATCAATCCATTTATCGATTGATTCACATTCATTATAGAAATTAATAATGTGGAAATGAACAATTTAAACACATGTCCTACCTCAATTTGGATCGCTTGCTGATGAAGAACAACCTTTGTGTCTTTATCGTAGGTAAGATCTTTCGAATCCAAGTTCTGTTAGTCATTGATCCCCAATCTGTCACCATTACTTGAGAGAGAATCATCAATGATCCCTCTAATGGATCTCCATGGTTTCCAAGGATATGTGACTAACCATTAAAATTATCCTTAACAATATTTTTAAATCTTTTCAATCACTTCATCAACAAAATAATTTTTATTAAATTATTTTATTCTCATTATGTCCCATGATAGCTTTTTATAAATATGAACCTTGCTAACCATTGTTAGGTAGTTTCTGGGAAAAATATTCCATTATGAGCTCAATTGTGCCCTCAAATTTCTAATTTTAACACCCATTTATGATTTATTCCACTTTTACAATAAAACTACAAGCACGTGCTATTAAAAATTTTAATATTTTCAAAAAATTGTTTTGGGCACACTGGGCCTTAGAATCACACATCCTCTCAGCACATTGTTTTTAAATAAATACAAATAACATCTAAAATAGTACATGGAAAATACGAGATGATACATTCTCCAAACCTTGGGGCTTTACGTCCCCAAAATCCAAAATATGGGCAACTTAAATAGATGAGGGTATTGATCACAAATCTAAACCTCCCGCTCCCATGTGATCTCCTAAAGATACTCATGATGCCATAGGACATAATCCAAGGGAATTTATCTCCATAGAAAGATCCTCTCTTGTCGATCCACGATCTCTATCTGGTACTCAGAAAAAGTCTCACAATCCTCGATGTCTAGCTCTTCCCAGTCAACGATGTGAAATGGGTCATGAACGTATCTCCTTAGTTGTAGCACGTGGAAGACTTCGTGTACCTGATCTAGAAATGATGGTTGAGCCAAGTGGTACATCACCTCGCAAACTCTTCGTAGAATCTGTAAAGGGCTGATGAATCTCGTAGATAGATAATAAGTGGAATGAGTTGGTGAGTCAGTCAACGATCACCCATATGGCATCGTTTCCCCTGTACCTTTGTGGTAAACATGTCACGAAGTACATCGATATCTCATCTCACTCTCATTATTAAACCTCAATGGGTTGAGCTAAACATGATGGACTCGTGTGCTTAGCCTTCACTTGTTGACCAGTAAAGCATTGAGAGATAAACTTTGAAACTACTTTCTTCATCCTTGACCACCAAAATATACATCATAGGTTCTAGTACATCTTCACCACACCAGGATGTACTAACTAAGAAGATATATGAAACTCTCTCATAACCTCCTCCCACAACAACAATGGGACTACTCTGTGTCCTATGAAAAGAACTATGTGATCCCCCACCTTTGTAATATCCATCAAGATAATGACCTATAGATATCTTAGCATGTAGGGTCTTATAGTAGGAATCCCCAAGACATGCCTCCCTGACTCTTTGTAAAAGTGGGGGTGAAAACTATTGACTGAAGGTAAGCTTCTCCATCTCTATCCACAAAGGATAACTGAAATGATTCTAACTACTCTAAAGATTCATTTAGAAAATAAAAACTAGATCTCCTGGTGAGAGAATGATTCACCACATTCCACTTACCAAGAGTATAGACAATATTAAAGTCATAGACCTGGAATAACTCTAGCCAACCCCTCTATCTCAACCATTTCTAGATCCAATGAAACTACTTAACTACTATAGGAAACTGAGGACTCATAACATCCACTAAAAATAGGGTAAGGCTAGAAAATTGAGGAGAAATTTTTTTACTCTCCAATGTTTGAGTCTATCCTGTGTTTCCTAGGTTTTCTTTTCACCAAGAAGGAAAACCTCATTCCTCCAATGAAGACACACTACACTCTTCGCCAAATACATTCAATCTAATAATTATTCTTGGATAAAAAGTCCATAACAATAATGGTGTCGTAAGGCCTCAACACTGCTACCAATAAATCCCAATCGAAACTCTCACCTCCAAGAGTCAGGTCACACTAGTGTGTGATCATTGGGTCTCCTCCAGTAGGAGTATCCATATGTGAGTGTCGAGTAAAGAGTTCAACTGGAATATCTGAGTCTCAAACAAGATCTGTGGAAAGAAAAGAATGATTAGCACCTTTGTCTATCAATATAGAAGCTAATTTTTAAAAGATTTATATTGTACCTTGAATCATTCTTGGATCCCCTAGGTAATATTACTCGACCATATGTAGGTGTCCCATTCTTTGTCCTCCAACTCCCAAAGCCTGGTGTGGACCACTTGGGGGTGGTGGTGGTAACATGTCGAAACATCGACCACCTACTACTACTCTCCCAATTCCCCTTCCACATTCTCCACCCTAGGGATAAATCTTCTTCTATCATTATCTCTACCTCAGTGGTCCATCTACAGTCTCTCTATCAGCAGCGTGATGGGTTGGAAAATCTTGTGTGACATGTCCCCTACTGTCACATGAATAGAACTACCTCTCTCTAGGCTGACTAGATCCACCCTGTGAGGCCAAAACTATAAATCCTCTATACTGGGTCCTCCTCTTGAAACATATCACATATTCATCTCCCTAAGATTGACATCGTCTCCTTGATACCGAGGTCTCTTCACCTATTTTCCCACTACAGATAATCGTTGGTTGTATCCGCATAGCCAAGAAAATTTTTACCACCAAAGTTTTCTCAAGAACCCTAGAAAAAGTATGAATGCTCATATGGAAAACACATGTTCATATATCCCTACACAGACCTATCTCAAAGGTTTTATTCCTAAATTATAGATCATGTATCATATCCATCAAGTATCTGGAGAGGTTGGTTTGCCTTGATGAATACTAAGATATTGAAATGTCACTCTACCAAAGCTATAGAAGATCCTTGATATCCATAACCCTTCAATTATAAGGTGATAACTCCTCTTTAAAAAGGTTCTCCAACTCTATCCATGGAAGATTCACCTCATCTTAATATCATGTAACCAAAACCCACCATTTCCCTATTGAGCCGTGTATAAGTATCGCTACCAGGACCACCATCTGATCTTCTGTTGTTCTTACTAGATGGAAAACTCAGGTTACCGAAACAATCCACCCCCAGCTTCCTTTGTGTTGGGATCAGGGGTATCTAATTCAGAAACTCATGAAGTGTGCTCATCTGATGCACCTCATCCACTAGTACTATGGCTACCATGTGCTGCTCTATAGGTGGTGGTATGGATCGTGCATCACCTAGAGGTGCTATATCTGGTATGAATCCCTATACTGAAGCCTCATTACCAGGTGGATCATCCTATTGAACATGTGGTGGAATCCGATATGGTTGTCTATGTGGATACATCCTGAAATAAAACAAGATGTACCATAGTCAACTATGTATATCTGGAGAGCTTACTGAGGAAGGAAGTGGAAAAACAATCATATTTATATGATGCATGAACCATTGCTTTTTCTCTACAACCAGCACTTTCATGTACCAAGTCGAAAATTCGGTAACCAGAGTCCTAATGTTCAAATATTTTGGTCTTCAAACCAACACTGGAGTACCTAACCTGAAATCTAAACTCGAAACACTTAACATTCTTCCCCAAAACAATATCAGAGACACTAGGTCCTAAAGTAGAACCTTCCCCTCTAATACCACTCTGTCATGACCCATCCCAGAGGGGCCTGTGTTGTGACACCCCAATCATGCCTCCAATTGTCCTGGGGTTGTTGACTATCACTGAGTAAGAATATCAGTAATATTAAAGGCATTGTGTATATACCTATACTTAGGCACAAATCTCCATGCCCACAAAATACTAATATTTAAAAGACTACTAAGTAAACAATGCATGAATACCACTAAGATCTCACAGAAGAGTATGGCAGTAAAAGTACTAGAAAGTAAATAGGGCCTAATACAATCCCATGACAAAGATTCTACAACACAAGTCTAATCTAGATATAAAGGTACTAGGATTGTTTTCTGAATGCTGCAGGAACAACTTGGTCTGTCTGGTCTCACTAAGAATTTTCTGGTCTTTGTTCGCCTATGACTCCTCCAAAGGGTCCATCATCTGCACAATACATGACACATGTGGGAAAAGATTGTGCAGTGGTGAGTATAACACTACTCAGTAAGACATTGCAAAACCGCAAATAAAAATAACAAAGCAATACCACAAAGTAATATCATAAATGAATACCATGAAGGAATACAACAAAGGAATACCACAAAGTATTACCATAAAATATTACCATAAAGGAGTTCCACACATAGTTACCATCAAGGAATACCAAAAAGGAATACCACATAGATTACCACAATGGAATACCACACATGATTACCATAAAGGAATACCACATAGGATTACCACAATGGAATACCACATAGGATTACAACAAAGTAATACCACCCAAGATTACCATAAAGGATTACCATAAAGGAATACCACATAGGATTAACATAAAGGAATACCACACAAGATTACCACAATGGATTACCACAAAGGAATACCATATAGGATTACCATGAAGGAATGCCACAAAGGAATACTATAAAAGATTACCACAAAGGATTATCAAAAAGGAATACCACACAGGATTACCAAAAAGGAATACCACACAAGATTAGGAAAAGGATTACCATAAAGGAATACCACACAGGATTACCAAAAATAAATGTACAATCATCTCTAAATAGGTATATGTCTAAAGAACATATAACATGTATGTATATATATATACTCAATCCAAGACACATAGTTTATAGTTAAGACATAGCCAATTACAAGCCATGGGATTCTGCTCGAAGCATGCTCGTTCGGGGATAACTCACTGCTCAAGACATTATATCATCAGAGACACAAACTAAGATGTCTTGTTCATTTGGGCCCCACCCAAAGAGACATCATTGTTCAAGGAAGATTAAGATACAATGATAGGGGATCTTTCCCAAAAACACTGGGTAATACCACATACCCAATCTGGATCAACCCACAATGTAGAGGATCATTCCCAGACACAATGGGGAATACCACTGAGCCTACTGATGAGTCCTGTAAGATAGAGGATCAGCACCCTCATCTCAGTGGTTATATTGATTCAAAAAAAACTCTACTAGGGGTGATATTGGATCGCACTCTAGTACCATGGATAGATAACATACTCTATCTAGGACTCGACCTCCAGGGGGATTACAATCTAGGGATATGTATGTAATGTCTTATTGAAGCCTCGAGTAAAGGAAAAAAGGTAATTATCTCAACCTATACTCATCGAACCTAAAAAAATAACTACTTATCCCAAAATGACCATCTTAACGGAAGGGTCTCAACACCACAAATGTCTCATCGGTTGGACGCTCCGTTTAGGAGATATACTCATTTGAACAAAAACACATGCAGACCAAGTAGGGCATGTAGACCTACCACTATAGTCAGTCTCATAGTTGTTGCACCTTCGGTTGACCGGCATAGTTAACTGCGGCCGGTTTCCACCCCAGTCTCCCTATATCCGACCCGGATCTGACCTGGATCCAACCTGGATCTAACCCAGGTCCACTTCATCTGACACAGTCCACTAGCCCGACCAGACCCACTAGTCCAACACAGCCCAGACTGTTCAGTCACTACTGCATCTGCATCCACCACCATCATTGTGTCCCACTACCTCTTTCATCTTACACATTCATTTTTGGATGCAACTGCTGCACACGGCTCCACCGTCACATGCCGTCATCACCATCGGTCTCTAGTTCCACACCATTATTCTATTTCTCAAACCATTTCACCTCCTATGATGGCCAAGAAACTGAACAATTACTTATCCAAGTTTTTTGAGCCATATCATCAGTAGATAAACATGTTTCATCTTTTTATCTACTCGAAAACTAGATCAAATCATCATTATTCATTGTGTTCTCAAGAATTCCAAAGAATGTGAATTTGGGAATCATCCATAATATGAATCTCTCCATCTCCATCGTCAATCCTTCTTCATGTTGGGTCGACCCAATATTTATGATATCAAATTTTTGCACCAAAACTTTGGTGTGAAATGATCGATTTATTAGGATGTGTCAAGTCATGGGACAAACAAAGAACACCCATGAAAAACGATGAATTAGGGTAGAAAATCACAAGAACCAAAGACTGGAAGAAACCTCGATCAATATTCATGTCAATCTGAATATGTCTCTATTAGAATGATAATTGAATAAACAAATAATCACAGAGATTAATCTATTGTTAAAACCTCACAACGATAATACCCTTCCAACAATATACACGATCCATGAGTCAATATGTTTGTGAATTGATTCACATTCATTTTATAAATTAAGAATGGGTAAATAAATAATTAAAACACACTACCTACTTCAATTCGGATCTATTTCTGATGAATAACGGTCACCACATCATTACCATGGGCAAGGTCCTTTGAATCAAAGGTGTATTGGTCATCGATCCATGATCCATCATTGTCACTTGAGAGAGAATCCTCAAAGATCTCTCCAATGGTTCTCCAAAGTTTCCATGTTTATGTGACTAACACTGGAAAATTCTCCTCAATAATATTTTTAATGAATTTTATCCACCAAGTCATCAAAATATTTTTTTAGACTATTGTATTCCCGTTACATCCCGCGATAGATTTTTCCACAGATAACCCACGCTGGACAATGTTAGGACACTCCTAGTGTAAATCCACCTTTCTATGCTCAACGGTACCCTCATATTTATGATCCAGAACCCATTTAATAGTTATTACACTTTTTTAGAAAACCTCACCTGTGTGATATTAAAAATCTTAATATTTTTCAAACAACTGTTTTTGGAACACGGAACCTCAAAATTTTACACTATCTCAGCGTCGAGTCTCAAAATAAATCCATATAATATATAAAAATGGAATATGGAAAATAAGAGATGTTATAGGATACATAGTACATAGATGGTCAGGTTCAAGTACTCGTAAGAATATGAGGCTACTTATCATGAAGTTCTCACTTGGTAATCTCCAAGGCGGGAGATTATGAGAATATACACACCAGTAGAAATTACACATGTTTTGGTGTCACCAAATATTCCTATCTATGAGAATGTTTGATGGTCCTTAGACATTAAGATTATTATTAATTCATGTTACAACCCACGTAATTAGATGTATTTCTTAAACCAGGATGATAACATTTCATGGTGAAGTTAAATATTTTGGGTACATCACGAGTGACATGTCATTAATGAATAAGTTAAGGAAGTATTTTTCCCCTCCGTCTTTATGGAAGCTGATATATTGGCACTTTTATTGTAATAGAACCTCCACATTAAATTAAATAGTCATGGAATGATCACGTGTTTATTTAAGATTGTCAAATAAATACATATCGAGTATATAGGTTGGTGAAATGGATGTGCAACCTTATTTATGAGATACTATGACAAAGGGATTATATTACATAGTGAGTATTTGTATGTAGTAGTAGATGTTGCGATATTAAGTTCATTCTCTTGGGTTTCATGACCCTTTGCAGGATAGTAATCTTGGACTTTAAGCAAGCCTACCTAATGCCAACAAGAAAGATTCCAAGAGAGTCACACACAATTTTCATTGATCTCTATTAAATTATACTTGATTTGAATTAATTGAATAAATATTATTCTCAAGTTTGAGGAATAATTTTATTCAAGTTATATTGACTACATAAATTAAATAAATATTTAAACATCAGCTTGTGAATAAAATAATTCTATTATTTATTTGATATTTCAATAAAAATTTATTCTCTAGATTGTGAATAAAATATTTATTTATGAATATAATATTTATTAAGTTATTAAATAAATTCTAGAGGAGTTCGAACAGATTAAGAATGATTTCTATGAAAAATGTTAATTAACAAGACCGTTACATAATATTTGTTATTTCACAAGTTGGCACGTGTTGCAAATAATAATTAGATAATTATTATATGGAAAGATATTTATTAAATTAAATAAATGTTATTTAATGACTGGTATTCAATTAAATAATATTTTATCTCAAATCCTAACTCTATAAATAAATGGAAATTTCTATTGTGTAGAGCATCCAAAATTGGGAATAGAAAATTGATTCGCACAAAAAATTATCTCTCAACTTTTCCTCCTCTCTTCTTATCAAGAATGATAAGTGAAAGAGATATTTCTTCAATATCTAAGAATAAGTGATCAATAATAAACCACTCAATACATTTGACTCACCATGCTAGCACCCAAAGATGAAGTTGTTTTCCTCAGAGATCATAGGAGCATGTGTGGATAACCACTAGAGAGATTCTATCCTTGGATCCTTATAGCACAATCAAGGTAATATAAAAGTGTCTTTCGGATGATCAACATTCACCAATGAATAAAGTTCCTAATCCCATGTATTTATTTATTCAAATTTTAAATAAATTAATTATAAATTTGACGTGAAATATCCTCACTCTTGGTTTTGGGGAATGAGTATTAAAATAAATTTTAATATATCACCCACCTATAAATGTTTCCACTGCACATGAAGCCACCAATAACCACATATTCATACCAAGTACTTTCCATATACAAACTGAGTACCACGAGGGGATATGACCAGGGTTCAGCCTCATGAAACACATCTTGTGCCCTGGGAGGAAACATAATTTACTCCTCTCAGAGACTTATTCCTCATGTATATACTTCTTTAGGACACAAATTAGGTTCTATGAGTGTCTTAAACTGAGTGGTTTTCTATTTCGGACATTATAGTGGCCTTTATTTAGGCCTAAAAGATACAATGTGAGGTGATACTGGTGGGACACTTCTTTTAGTGGTGTGTAGATTTGTATTAGTTGGTTATGATCTGTTAGTCCAACCCTATGAGGTTACACTATGGAATTGCATATGGAGTTTAGGGTTATGATCACCTCTACAATTGTTTTCTCATATTGAGTTTTTGGTATCCATCTATGGGACTAGGGTGGGATCCTCTATTATTTATCCACCATTTCTATGTGGTTTTGAAGAATTTTCATAAACTAATTACATGAGTGTATGATCCCCTACTTAGTGGGTTGTTTAGATTGAATTTTTGGTTTCCCCTAATAGTCCTAGGTGTGATCCACTATCTATGTATTGAGATATTAATAGTTATAGTTTCGTTTCGTGGTGTCCCCAAGTTGTCTGGGTTGTGATACCATATCTATGTATTGAGATATTTAGAATCCTAGAGAGTATGTCCTCATGGAAATAATCATAATCATTACTCCTCTAAGGATCCCCATCATTGTTAGCATGGACTGAAGAGTAAGATCTCTAATAAGAGTATTACCATGAATTCTCGAGTAGAATCATATGAGTGGCAGTATGGTTGAGACCACTTGGAGACTTAGTGTCTGTCAAGAATATATTTACGTCTTCTAGTTTTTATGTCTCGTATCCTGATTTACATACCTTGGTGATGATGAGCTAACTCATTGTTTTTTTCTGAATTGATTTGAGGGAGATTCCTTTTCTCTCTCAAATTGTTTTTTGGTATCCTTTTTTTTATGGGTTGATTTGACTTTTTTTGTTTCTCACTTTTTTGTGTTTTTGGAGTGCCTACTAGGTATGTTGATACACACCCATGCATAGGCTCTGCCTGTACATGTCATGTGTTATGTAGATGATATGAATTTTGAAGGAGTTCTTGGAGGACTATGAGTAGATAGATTGTAGTTGAGCTAAGCAGACCATGGTTCATACCAGGTGTTTCATTTGATAGCAGTCCCATCCTTCTTTGTACGTTAGACTATTGTATCAATTTTTGTGGGATTATATTTGTCCATTTAGGATTTCTAGTATATTTTTTGTAATTTTTCTATTAGATATAGATATATTCATGAATTTTTAAGAGTTGATTTTTTACTTTTAATATTGTATGGGTATACAGATATGTGTGTGTAGGTAATTTAGGATAAGGCCTCCCATGTGAGTGATATACCTTCTCATCACTGGTCTCTAGCCCCTGTCATATAGGAGGTGGGTTTGGAATATCATACTTTTCTTGTCATTGGCCAAGCGGGACCCATTGGTTTGGTCCATGATAGAGTGGTATTAGAGTAGTTCATCTTATGACTGGAGTTTATATTTTTTTCTTGTAGTGATATTGGTCTAGAAATTTAGGAAACATTGTTAAAGTGTTTTGACTTCATCTCTCAAATCAGGGACTCTAGTGTTAGTACAATAGTCGACATATCCATTCACTTAACTCGAATAACATGGTTCATGACTTGGTATATGTAGGAACTGGTTTCAAGGAAAACAATGGTATATTTATTATTTAGTAATGATTTCTTTTTCATGTCCTTCTTGATTTATCAACATAGATATAATATTTGATTGTGGTACATCATGATTATTTTAGGATGCCTCTGTGATGGTTTCTAGATGTGATTCTATAGCGAGATCACAATGATGATCCACCTAATGATGAGGATTTAGTGTAGGGTCCTATATAAGAGATGAAAACTTTGGGTAATTTTCTAGTATTGATAGCACTCATTGAGTATCATGATGTGATTAAAGTAATTTTTGAGTATGTGCGTAGGATGAGAGTACATAATAAGTTTTAGAGTTAGATGCCTCTAAAGTTTCGAGGTGATCCAGACCCCCAGAAAGCAAAGAATGGATTGAGGCGATTACTCAAGATTTCTTCCTTGAGAGGACATCATTAGATCAAATGTTCTACATAGTGGGAAATCATATTTAGTAATTCTAAGTTTGATGGTGTATTCTAGTTACTTAGACACAAAAAGAGTTAGTTATCTACTAGAAATATTTTTATGTCGCTTTAGGGAGGAGTTGTATCCATCCACATTTCAAGTGGTGTGCATCTAGGTGCTTCTGCATCACTAGCAGGGTAGCATAACTATGGAATAGAATTTTTTGAGGTTCAAAAACCTCTCATGATTCTCTCTGTACATGGTTTAAGATCCATTCTTCTTAGCACTAACCTTTGAGTGGGGACTACACTGATATATCAAGGTTATAGTGATATCTCTTTTCATTCCCACCTAAGATAAAGTGCTTTTGTAAGATTTGGTAGTAAATAGATTTTTGGACAATAATACACCAATAGTTGGTACTGGTAGCGGGTACACCAAAGTTGAGACCTCAAAACCTAGTAGATAATAAAACACATAGGTATTTAGGTGTGAGAGACACTTTAGGAGGCAGTCTTAGGATAGAGGGTTTTTAGGTCATGGGTATCAGGATGATTCTAGTCATCCTAGAGTGAGGTGGTGTTTCTATTATGGTAGTTGTAGACACCTATTATGGGATTGCCTAACCCATCATATATATGAAATGGAGATGGTTGATGACCCATGTATATATAGAGTAAAGATTAAGGATATCCATAGGGTGGTAGACGTGTTGGTAGAGTAGTGAAATTAAAAATAGGTGTAAAATGGTTTGACATTTTCCACCACCACCCATAAGTGGTCTAAGACATGCTCAAAGAGCTAGTTGATAGGGATGAGGATAGTTAGAGTCCATGGATTCATATTAACCAGATAATTCAAGTATGATTAGAGTTATGATCCTTTTCTTCATTACATTAGTTATATAACTGATAGACATAGGTGTGAACCACTCTTTTCTGGCCACTTCTCTTGGTCTTGACTTGGAGATTTTGATTGGTCCCTAAGATTTCCCATATGCTTGGAGACTTCGACCAGAGGGGTTTTAGAAATCACACACTTTTTTTGATTGTGTGACACGAATCTTGGCTAAGAGAACTTTTATGGAATATCTTTATAGAAATGATGAGGCTTTATGAAATCATCTTAGGTATGGAATGTATATACATAATTCATTCACAAATAGGCTATTTTATCTAGAGGATGTGGTGTGTTTACAATGATGGGTTGAGATTTTCCTTTATCGGTAATAAGGAATCCTAGGTACAGTAGGATAGTATCATTCAGAGAAAAATATTGAGGATTATTACTAAGTTTGGTTGTATTACCCTTGGAGTGTAAATGGATATAAACTCTTAACTTCTTATAGTGGTGGTAGAGTATGAGAAAATATTTCCTCAGGGATTTCTAAGATTACATCCCCACCATGATTTAGAATTATGCAGAGAATTATGCCTAGGAATTTCCCTCATATCTATTCTAGTATATTGGATGGCTCTCATAGAGCTATGTGAGATGAAGTTGAAGTTAAAGGGTTTGTAGAGAGGTGGAATTTTCAGACCCAGTGTTTTCACCTGGAAGCCTTGTTTTTTTTCCTAAGCGGAATATAATATCCTTAGGATAGGTGGATATTTATATCAATAGAACCTAGATATTGTTAGAGAGTATTATCCACCCCTTATAATCAATGAATTATTTAACTAATGTTTAGGGGTGAAGTGGTTCTTAGATTTTGACCTCATAACAAGTTATCACCAACTCTAGGTTTGAGAAAAGGATGTACCAATGGTGGATTTATAATTCTTATATGGTTTATTTGAGCTCGTGGAGACACCTTCTAGATTGTTGGATTCCCTATCAGTGCTTGTAGGGCATATACACCAGATCTGGAAGTCCTTCTTAGATCATTTCATGGTATTCTTCCTCGATTTCACCCTCATGTACCCAACATCAGTGGTGAAGCACACGAGACACTTATGGATGGTTCTATAAATGCTCTTAGAGTACCATATTTACCATAATATCTCAATGTATTGATTATATATTTAGTAGTTTCATTACATGGTATATGTATTCCTAGATATGGGAGTGATATAAGACCCTTCAATAGTTGGTTCAGATATAGCATGAGAGTCTCCTAAGGGCGTGGCCATGGTAGAAAATGCTCACAGTGTAATTTTTCACCCACTGTTTTTGAGCATGGTAATGGAGTAGTCTTCCTATTTATAGTTGGTCCATGACAGTGAGTATGGTTCATCGTATCTCTAATTGAAGGTTGTCATCCAAATTCTCCTTCACTTATCCAAGGAGGCACGCCATGGGGATATCAATTGTGAGTTCTTGTGTGACCAGATATCCACTAGAAATGTTCTTGATGGATTTTTGAAGGTTGGGAGTATTTCATTCTTCTAAGGATAGAGGATGGAACTAGTCACACTATGATAGGAGGTTCTTATGAGGATTTTTTCCCTTATAAGTATTCCCAACAAAGGTTTGGATGTACCGAAATCCCTTGGCATTGGGTTTGATGTCCATTGATGTTGTAGCCTATTTCTGAGTTTTGCTCTTACTCTCTTATCTATCCTTAGGTTAAGACCAAGGTTACCATATTGAAGTGGAAATGGGGTGGTGACTTTATAGTTTTTGTGGTGGGGCTTACACAATCATAGAGAGGTCACAATAAAATCCGATTGATCACCAACTAACTCGCCAAGTTATCCCACCTACTACCCATCCAAGATCAAATCTTAGTGGAGAGTTTGGGATGCATGTGCATCCAAGAGGTAGTACATCTTCATGTAATTACCTCAATGACCTTTTCAGACTATTATTCTCACTTTATTCATGATTACGGAGAGGATGTAGAAGTCTTTGGGACTTATATGTGGCTAAGCACAATTTTTTTACTCCAGATCGATGGTCAGGTAAGTCGGCCAATCAGGATATAGAGAAAATTCTTTGGGATTTTATCTTACCTTTGGGTCATAGTTGGATGGATCACCTACCCTAGATGGATATTGTGTATCGTAGTAGTTACCACTCTACCATCAATGTATAACTCATTGATACCAAGTATGGGAGACCCTACAGGATATTATTGTACTTGTTGAATCCAGTGGGGGATAATGTTTGGGGCCTAAAGTTGGTCCTAGAAATGGTTGTAGAGGGTTTAGTTCATATAGAGGAGGATGAGGGTACCTAGGAACCATCAGGAGTCCTTTTTAGACTAGAAATGATTAACTTTTGAGTTTTAACATGATAGATTGTGTGTTTAAATATCTCTCCTATTCGAAGATTATGGGGATTTGGTTAGGGTGGTATGCTATCTCTAGGGTATGTATGGATTTTTTTCAGTTATTACATTATGTTAGTGAGGTGGAATAACTCTTAACGATGTGACCATAGTTAGGCTAGGTGTTTGGTGTTTTCCACATGTCACAACTGAGGAGACATGTGAAAAACTTATTGCATGATGTCGGCCATGATGAGATGGACATTGTGGGTGGAGTTTCCTTTTTGAGGTGCCCAATGGATTTTGAGAACTTTCTAGAGAAGAGACTTTATGAAAAAGTGTTTCCCTTGGTTCTGTGTTTCATTATAGCATGTAAACGCTAAGAATATCTCATGGGAGTAGAAAACCTAGTTGAGATCTTGGTATCACCTCTTGTGAGTACCTTTTTTTCTTTTTGGGACAAACATTATTGAAGTTTGAGAGATGTTAATGACTATATTTTTTTGGTGCATGACTTTGGAATACTTTTAGAATAATTTCTGGATTTGGTTGAAAATTTGGAGCAAAATTATAGTGCCTAGAGATCCTTGGTATAGTGAAATTAAAAATAATAAATATATTTTATCACACAAACATAGTTTTTTGTAAATAGTGGAATGAATCATAAACACAGTCTTAGATAGAAAATAGAATGAAACCATTAAAGTTGGAATGTGTGTTTTACCCTAAACATGCCATAATGTTGGTTAGCACCAAGAATTTAGTGGAGGGAGACCATTGGTGGATGTGATGATTAATTAAATATATGGTTAATTATTTAAAATGTCTAGAATACCCCCTTATTTTTTGTTTCTATGTATAGTATAGGGAGAGAGTTATCCCTTATCTGACTTACAAATCAAGGGAGAGATGAGGTGCCACTAGACATATTCCTTGATGTTGATCGATATTGAATCATGGTGAAATGGATTCAGGGCATGGATTTGGTCCGAAAACTTTGGCATTTCACCATGATTAAGATAGATTTTTAGTTTTATGACATGATCCCCAAATAAATTTTGTTTAATAGTTTTAAAGATATTTTTATGACTGTTAAGGATTCCTTTGGGGTTGATTTGTGAGTAATTGGGGGAAAATGGTGGTTTCAAGAGGTTCATAGGGATTTATCAATTGGAAAAACCAATCACAAAGTGTGTAGTATAGGATATAATTTCGTGTGTTCTTATTTTTGGGTGAATAATGAGTTTTGGGAACTAATTTCCATGTATTGGTAGTACACTCCATGTAGTAGGACATGACCATGTAATTGAGTGCATGGGTAGACATGCCATGTTGAGAGGACATGGCCCTGTAGTTAAGTGTGCTTGGGAAAGATTAGTCCTAGGATGGGTGACCTCCTAGGAAGTTTTCGTACTGCACCCTTATAAAAGGAAAAAAAAGAAAAAAATAGGACATAGCCATGTAGTAGTGAATAGGTAGACCCCATGTGTACATGGGAATGGTTTTGTACTAGAACATGGTCATGGTACCTAGACATGGATATATATAGGGACACATTGTGACATAAAATTTCATGGGTGGAATACATAGCCATAGGATAATATACATGGGAATGGGCTAGAGGACACAACCATATACTCAAGTTTCCAGGATGGGTTGTGTACTACATGTACATGCCATGTATTTTCACATGTCCATCCAAGATCTATAAAGATGAGGACATTCCCAAGTTCCTAGGTGAGGTTACACACTATGTAACCACATGTAAACATAGTTTACATTCCTTATACATTCCAAGTACCGTGATGGGACACGACCAAGGTCCATCAGTGAGATACACATCGTGTACCCTTGGAGAACATGTCATGTACTCCCCTTTGATACTTTTTTCTCGTATATATTCTTTTTCAGGGCTCATATTCGAGTCCTTGGGTAGCCTATCTCAAGTTGTTTTTCACATAGAACATGATAATGTCCTTCGTTTGGGCATCAAATATGCAACATGAGGTGATACTAGTGTGACACTACTTTAATTGATGCATAGACTTGTATCAGTTGGGTTTGATCCCTTGGTCCAGCCCTATGAGTGTATATTGTGACATTACATTATAAGCATAATTTTGTGATCCCCTCTAAGGGTTTTGTATTGGATATAGTTAATGGTATCCGTCTGTGTGACCATGGGGGGATCCTTTATCATTTCCTCTCCTTCCCTATGTGGGGTATGAGTAATCTCCATAAACAATATATGTAGTCATATAATTCCCTACATAGTGGTTTTTCTAGATTTTGTGGGGTTTTGGTTCCCCCTAGTGGTTCTAGGTGTGATCCTTTATTTTATGTATCAAGATATAAGGAGCTCCAACTAGGGTTCATGGTGTCCCCTAATAGTCCTTGGTGTAATACCATATCATTGTATTGAGATATTGAGATTTATGTTGATTAATTACTTATATAAATTCCTAGTAACACAACTCATTAGATGAGCACCATCATTGTTATCATTTCTCGTGGAGAGAGAAATCTCAGACGAATGTTACTATGAATTTTCAAGTACAATCTTTTGGTTGGCGGTATGGTTGAGAGATCTTTGAAACTTGGTTTATATCAAAAGTATAATTGGATTTTCTAGTTTCTATGTATTATATCTTGATCGACATACCTTGGGGATGATGAGATGACTCATCATTCTTAGCTGGGATGAGGATATGGGTATTCTATTTCCCTCTCACACACATGGGTTTTCTATACCATCTTACTTATGGGATGATTGAATATTTATATTTCTCCATTTTTAGTTTTTTTGGGCACCTATTGGGTATTTTTATACTCATCCCTACATGGTATCTTCTCGTACATGTGTTATCTTAATAATATGACAAGACTTTTTTATGAAGTTCTTGGAGGACCAAGAACAGGCAGAGCATAGTTGATCTATGTAGATATTGGATCATACTAGGAGTTTCTTTTGATATAAATACCCTCCTTCATATTAGTTTGGAATCTTATATCAATTTTTGTAGGATTTTATTTATCCCATTATGTTCCAAGTACTTTTTTTTGTACACTGATTGTGGGATATAGATATATGCATTCATTGGTATCAGTTGTGTTTTTACCTTTAGCGTTCTATGGGTATTTGGGGAAGAGTTCATGAGTATAGAAACATTATAATAATGACTCCCATATGAGTGATGTTCCTTATTGATACTTGTCTCTAACTCTTGGCATATTGGAGGTGTGCATGGGATGTCATACTTGACTTATCACCAGTCAGTCGGGCCTCGATGGGTCGAGTCATGACAACTATGGTCAAATATGTCATTATTACATCATCTATAAAATAATTATCATAACATAATTATAATTTTTATACATAAATTATACTCTTAAAATCAACCATTAAATATATAAATGAAAAATGGACTATGTTACAGCTAAGGAGATGGTAGGTCATACTTACGCATGAGTAACATTTCTATTTCTCAATGATAATGATGGAAATAAGGTAATAATTATTTTATCTTAATATAATGATAATTATATAATAAATAACATATTATATCTTTAAATAAACTTATATATATCATCCATGTGATTTTGTGATGAGGAATGAATCATATCACTTTCTGGAGGTGGTAATCCATGCGTACATATGAACGATGTCAACATTTTTTCAATGAATGGAAGGTTAAGAAAATAGATGATATATTAATTTTAAATCATGAATTTTAGGTCATAAATATCATATATATATACATTAAATCCATCATTATAACAATCCATGAGAGGCTCTTATTAAAAAAAACATTAGTTCGTAAAGAGGTAGTCTTCTGTACACACGATTGATGGATTTGTTTCCCATTTGATTGAAGAGGAGATGGATATAGGATATTAAATTAACACATTAATATCCCATTATATGTAATATACTTATTTTATTATCTGGTCATGGTTGGATAATATTTTAATGATGTATAATAAGAAATAAAATGAAAATTATTTTTTAAAAATCATGCCTCTTCTTTAGACAGCCTCTTTAGGTTTATACCAAAATCTGTCTTATGTTAGATTTATGAAGATACCAAGACCTTCAAGATGTAAAGATATATATAAGTAAGGTATTTGAGCTGTAACTAGGTGAACCAAAATGTAACACTCCAATATTTTTCAAATAAATTTAATATTGAATTTATGAAAAACTAAGTCTCTACAAAACACCACTTTGTTATAACCTAGCTTGTAAACATTATTTTTTCACCTCTCTGATTTGAATTTCGAAAAAATGGCATACATGGTTGCATTCAGTAAGATATTTAGAGTTTGATAAGACAAACATAATATTTGGTTAATAGTAACAAACCCTTATGAATAGTAATATGACCCTTATGAATAGTAAATCATATTATTAATTTATTGTCTTCAGTTTATAAAATAATGAGATATTGATTAATTTCTCAAGGTGATAAGAAATGAATTATAGTTTTAAAATTTTTATTTTTTGAATAAATTATGATTTTATTTAAAAAATTAATTTATCATATTTAGAAAATTATTTTCAAAAAATTAATTTCATTTTTGAATTATACATGTCGAAAAATTGTAAGGGTGAATTTTTGGGATTTTTCTGAAATACTCAAATTTTTTATGAATAGTAAAACACTATAATTTACCATATATATACATTATTAGTTAAATTCACTATTCCTAGAATAATGGTCCTTGTAATCATAGTTGTTTCAAACTCACATGCACATATTACTATTCTTTCTCATAAGAATCTATATTATTGATTTTCTTTGGCAAAATAATAAAATATTGAGTAAAATAATGGAAAAACTCTCCTCTCCTTCACTATAACCCCCCCCCCCCACCCCTATTAAATTCACTCTTCTCAAGCCTTTTTCCTAGTCTAAATTATGATCAAATATCCTCCCAATCTCCTCCCCCATGTCCATCATCCCTTGGTCTCATAAAAAAGATGAAAACCTCTCCCCTAAAGAGGCTCTCAAGAAAGATAACTTCAAGAGGTAAATTCCACTTTTCATTTCTCTTGTTTCAAGTTCCTTTCTTTTCTATTTCTTTCCTAACCTACTTTAATCCAAATATTGTGATGACTCCAGTAAATTAAATTAAATTTAATTTTGTTATGATAAATGAATAATTCTTCATCATCTCTCATTTCTCCTTATTTTATACTAGAAATGAAAACACAATCTGAGATATGCTAATTTATCACATTCAAGGATGACGAGTTTTTAATTTCTATTCCCATATTCAATTATGGTCATGATCCCATTTTTATGGTTGAACTATACTATAATATATTTATTATAACTTATTTAAGGTTCTATAATCCTTTTTTATGCATGATATTAATTTATAAATCAAAATGAGTTCGTTGTGATCAAGAACCGCCAATTATACAAATCAATTATCATTAAAGTATTATATAATGATTCATCTTCAATCCCAAAAACCAAATGAATTTTATAAACATGTACTCTTATGGTTGTTCACTAATGACATAAAAATTATATTCTGTAAAACCATTCTCATTCTACATGTTTATCTATACATGAATATAAGTAAACCAATCCTAAAAACCAAGGAAGAAAACACTCCCAAACAATGAAATTGAATCTCTTAACCCATCAAAAGGACATGAATTAACCTAAATAAGTTTAAAAAAATCAATTAAATATAGATTAGGTTATGTAAACATTAATTTTTAAACCTAAATTTTACTATTCAGGTCATTAAGATCAAGTGAGGAACACCTTTGGACTTAAGGTAAAGGTTTTCTACCCGAACCTCCATTTTCATTTGGGTTAATCTTATTGTCAACTTACCTCAATTAAATTTTTATTTATTAATATTTACTCCACATATATTCTGTGATGATGTTATGTATATGTGAACCAACCAGAATAATACTTTCATTTATGAGGAGTTATATGTTTTAAAATGATCTTTCAAAAAAAGCTTCTCGAAAAATAAGCCAGATTCAAGGGAATTTCTCAAATTATTACCTATTTTCAAGGGCACTCTATAATATGATTTTAGAAACAATTATCTCTCTAAAAACACTAATTTTATTATTAAAATACTATCTTTCTTCACTTCTGGTTTTATACAAAGACTTTTCCAAAATAACTCTTCTTATCAAAGTAAAAGAGTATTTATCTCAAGAATTACTCGATGATTTTATATGAGTATATTCACCTGTTTCAACACTATTATAGATTATTATGTATTATTGGGATTAATTTTTTATTATAACATATACTATATTTAATTTAGTTTTTTATTAGTTTGACTATTTATGTGCTATCTTAAAACCATTCACCAATTTATTCTGAATGGTTGTTGTCTATGATTAATGTTTGGGGAACGCTATTGACATTTCATATGTTAGTTTCAATATAAATTTGCATGTTTTTTATTTTTATCCTTGTTAATATGAGTAATTAATTGGAATTAGTAATTGATTATGGGGGCCTACTATATCCCATCGATGCATCGGTAGTTCTCATGAGACTAACTACGGTCTTGGCACAAGCCCTTGACAAAATGATTATTTAGGGTCTTGGCATAAGGCCATGATGGTAGGGTTATGATATATGACATTATTCCTTACCTAATTATAAAACTATTAATTGGAATTTTGTGAGGGTATTCGACTAGTATAATACCCATGATTATGCTATATTATGGAAATTTTTATGCATCTCTTATTCCTGCCATAATGTGTTCAAGATCATTTTTAAAGGCATGTTTTTTTAGTTATTCACCATGCCTAATATTTATGTTTATGATATCTTCCACTATATTTCTTACCCTTACTGAGTATTTGACCTCACCCCTTTCTTATGTTTCATTTTCCAAGGATATAAAAAGGAATACTATGAATGAAATACAGAAATAACCGAGAAGTTATGGATTTCATCAAAATAGTTTCTAAATATTTGTTTGTTTCAAGTTACAATGTTAAACTAATGTATGTATCGTGTTTCCAAAGCTACTAAACTACTCGTTCCCCCAAGAATAATATTCCTTATTTATATTCCAATGTAATAAAATTAGGCACCGGCTCTGGAGAACTGCGGTCGGATCCTTATAGTTTGTATAAAAGGAAGTTTAGTATAAAACTTGGAAACTCAATTTGGAAAACATAGATTAGGGAACAAACCCTAAGATAGTCTTTAAGGATAAACATACAAGAACATCCTAGAATTTTTGTAAGGAATAGATTATGTGGATATTTCTAGAAAATACATCCATTTACAGATACAACAATTAGACGTGGTTCTGGAACAAATGTACCTAGGAGTGAAAACTTCGACAAGGAGTTTTGGTCTTGACTCGGGGTATCCTGGTACACAACATTGGGCCTTACTGCACACCTAGTTTGACACTCCTGAGGGATATGCTTAGGATAATTCACATTTTCTTTAAAATATATTATGAAGGATTTAAATGTATATTTTACCTCAAAGACACCATCTTTATGATTATGACATTAGCTATGTTTAGAATTTCTATTTATGCTAAGTGTTTTTCTATGTTGAGATTATACATAATGATTCATAACCGAATATAGTGTATTCCATTATTTAGAAATGGTTAATAGTGGAAGGAATGGAATCCACATTAATGTGCATGTCCCATTTAGGGATTTCCCTCCAATATAAGATAATGATGTGGTCTATGGTGTTGTGACTAGTGATGAGTAACTTGTAACAATACTGGGACAGCTGACTCGGGTTATGAATAATAAGCTTACTCATATAAAGAATCTAGATCCACAGCATGGGGGAGATATATTAGATTGCTTTATAAAAACATCATGCATAATTTAATGGTAATACAAGCCCATTTTTAGCAGAGCATTGGATAATTTCATTAGAGAATATATTTCTTATTTTGGTGTGTAACGAAAGAGGGAAGGTTTTCCTAGTATTTTATCAACTATTAAGAGATATGGATCAATTGTGGTCTTTAATCCAAACATAAATGAGGAGGAAGAAATTGAATAAATGGAATGGAGGATTTTAAGTAAATGTTATTATAAAAATACTTCTCTCATGAATGACGACTAGATATAGAAAGGTAGTTTCTGAATCTGAGGGAAAAATAGGATGAAAATGTTTCAAATTATGAAGATAAATTCAAAAGGTTAGAAATACATGTCACAAACTACATACATAATATAAAAAGTATTATTGATTGATTCTTTGATGGTTTAAAACCATTCCTATTAAGGGATCTAGTCTCCCAAAAATTCTCATCTTATGAAGATATAGTCTAAAGTGATATCAAGATGGAAAAGGAATTCTAAAAGTATTATGATTTTAAGAGAAATAAAGAGAAGAAGAGGTCAGTTGAAAACTCTAGAAAATGAAATAATTAAATGGTGAAGAAGGGAAGAGTTGACCTCCCACCCTATGACAATTATGGGAAGAGACACCCTAGTACATGCTTGAAAGCTATGAGTGTTTGTTACAAGTGAGTAGAAAATTTCCACCTATCCCTGGATTTTAAGGAGAAGAATGAAGCTACAAATGGTCAATTATAAAATTATAGGGAGAGGAGACATTATATAAATGATTTTCATAGGTGTTAAGGAAATGTTCCCAAAAGAAGGAAAAGGGAGAAATTCCAAGCTTATGTTGTCCTAACTAAAGAGGTTAAAGTTCTTAACGATGTGGTGGAAGGTACTTTTATCATTTCCTCTAACTTTTCAAATTCTTTATTTCATTCCAGATCTTCACATTCATTCATATCTTCCCAATTTTCCAAGAAAATTATATATTTCCAATTTTATTAAATAATGGGGTAGTTAGTCAAAACTCCTAAGGAAAGTATTATTTCAACAAAGGTGTGTTCGTTAGTCCCCACTATGGCATATAAATGTGCTTTATCTACTTATTTTATTATCATTCCCATGATTAACTTTGATATAATCCTCATTATTAATCATATTTCAAACCAAGATTCAAAAATTTATTGTAAGAATAAGGAGGTTACAATTGTTGAGGACGATGTGGAATCCATTATCTTTAGGACAAAAACATCACCATCTAATTATTATATAGATCCACCCCCAGTAGTTCTACTGAATTCAATTATTAGGGAGGAATGGAATTCAATAACTATGGGTGAGGAAAAGAATGTTCAAATAGAGGATGTACCTATTGTGCATGAATATGTTGATGTATTTACATAGGATTTACCTATACCTCCTCTAGAGTAGGAAATTGAGTTTTCCATTGACTTAATTCCTAATTCATGGCCCATATGAAATACCTATAATATAAGGGACATTGTGGAATTAGTGGAACTGGAGAAAAAACTAGATGAATTAGGTGATAAATGATTTATTCAACCTTGTGTTTCTCCATGGGGATCCTCTGTTCTTTTCATTAAGAAGAAAGGTGGATCTATGAGGTTGTGCATTGACTACAGGGAGATCAATGCTATAACAATAAAGAACAGGTATCCCCTACCTCGTATTGATGATTTATTTTATCAATCGCATGGATCCAAATATTCTTTGAAGATTGATCTTCGATCTGGATATCGACAGTTGCATGTGAGGAAGGAACATATTCAAAAGATAACATTTCGAACCAGGTATGGGCATTATGAGTTTATAATAATTCCTTTTGGAAAAAATAATGAACCTTCTGTTTTCAGGGATCTAATGAATATAGTTTTCAAGGAATATCTTAAAGACTTTGTGGTGGTATTTATATATGATATCATGGTATACTCCCAAATCTATGAAGATCATAAAAATTAGTTGCGCACTATTTAAAATACTCTTAGAAGAAATAAGTTATATGGGAAGTTTAGAAAGGGTGAATTTTTTCTTTAATCAGTTTCTTTTCATGGTCACATTGTCTCTAAGGATGGAAAATCTATTGATCCTATGAAGAAAAAGGTTTTACAATAATGTAATACTCTAATAAACATAACCGAGGTACATTGTTTTATAGGTTTAGTTGGTTATTATCGGTGTTTCATTCAGAACTTCACCCGTTTATCCAAACTAAGGAACAAGATTACACTTAAAGGAGTTATGTTTTTATGGAAAAAATTGTTTGAGGAATTATTAAATTAATTAAGAGTAAATTAGTGAATGATCTGATCCTAACTCTACCATCAGTGAATGGTGGGTTTTTTTATCTATAGTGATGCATCAATGAAAAGACTTAGTTATGTCCTTATGAATAATGATAGAGTTATTCCCTATGCATGAATGTAGTTAAAAATTCATGAACAAAATTATTCTACTCATGATCTTGAGTTAAATTTTTTGATCATTTCTCTAAAAATATGGAGATACTATCTCTATAGAGAATTATGTGAAATATATGCAGATCACAATAGTCTTAAGTATATCATCTCATAGAAAGAACTCAACATGAGGGAAAGACGATGGCTCTAACTACTCAAGGATTATTATTGTTCCATACACTACCACATAGGAAAGGAAAATAAGTTAGTCGATTCATTAATCAGGAAGGATCATAGAGTTTTAAACAAAATTAGGATTGAAAGGGATCGTGTATTCATGGATATAATAAGGATGGACATGGGAATTATCAACGCATGTGAAACATCATTAATTTTAAAATTGGTTTCCAAAACATATTTATTATAACGGATTAAAAGCTCTTAGCTAGATGATGATAACCTTCAAAAGAAAATTAATGCTGTGAAAGATTGGAAGTTGGATGACTTCGTATGTGAAGATGGAATTCTGAAATTTGGGAAGATTCTTTGTAACGACCCAATCTTTTTGAGTAGTATATTAACTTACTCTTATTGATTTAATAAGATGTTAATGGTTAATGCAGAAAGAGGAGTCGATGGCTTCATCCAGTAGACTCAACCCTTATGAAGCCCACTTATCAGAGCTTGGGAAGGAGGTAGCATCTGTGGGATTCGCTTTGGACCAAGCCCAAGCAGAAATCCAGCGTGTCAAGCTTGAACGGAAACGCTTACAGGAGAAGTTCAAGTTAGTGGAGATTGCTACTAGGGCAATGTTATCTGAGCCTCTCTCAGATTCTCTCACCATAGCACACCTTACACTTAGGTCTTATGCCAGTGTTATAAGGGGCTATGTGACGAGACCCTAGCTTCCTTGTGTAATCCTTTCGGGTGAATAAATTGAGATTTCTTTCTTTAGTGATGTTTGTGAAATTTCAAACGTCTAGATAATTTTAGAATGTATTTTATTGATGAATTTTTGAAAAAGGGATATTTTAAAACATTTATGTAAACCCAAAATAACTAATGATGTGTAATGATTTTCAAAAAATGGTCTTCTACAAAAGTGTTCAGTAAGGAATTTGGAGTCTAATACGATCAACTTAATTTTTGATGAATAGTAAATTATGAATAGTGATTTTACGCTTAGGATTAGTAATGTGACCAAATGGATTAGTAATTTCACTCAAAGAAAGTTTTAATATAATTAAGACACCTAGATTAAGTAATGTGATTCAATAAAATGGGTAAATAACAGTTTCATAAATTATTAATCAAGTATTAGTTTTTTCGGATGAATAGTGTTTTTTAATTAAAAATTTAATTAAAAATAATTAGAAAATTATTTTTATAAAAAGGACTTTATTTTTGAACTCAGAGCATCGATATTATGTTAAGGTAATTTTTGGGGATTTTTCTGAAAAAAATGAATTTTCGATGAATAGTGTTTTTATTTAAAAATTAAATTAAAAATATTTAGAAAAATATTTTTATAAAATGGATTTCATTTTTGAAATCAGAGCATTGATATTTGGTTAAGGTGAAATTTTGGGATTATTCTGAGAAAGTTGAATTTTCAGTGAATAGTAATAATACCGTTTTAGGGTTTCGGTATGTTTAATGAAATCATAACGGTGTCATGATGATGTCATGAGGTCTTTTGAGGGTTGGCCGGCCAAGGGTGATGAATTATTGTTTTGGGGGCCCCATGTGGCCTAACTCCATGATAAATGCCAAGGGAGAGCACATGGGTTTGAGAAAAGCACATGTGAGGTGTCCCTTGGCCATTAATGCTTTGTCCCCTCACTTTCCCTATAAATACCCACCCTTTCCTCCTTTCGTTTTCACTCCCAACTCTTCCCCAACGAAGTTCTGGTCTTATTACCTTCCGAGGAGTCCTCCCAAGTTGCCCCCAAGCCCTCAAGGTCCAATCCTTTGAGTTTCAAGAGTCACGTTTTAAGGTAAGGGATCTGACCCCTCTCTTTCTTTTCATGTAACCTCTTTTATGTCATTCCTTTTATGCTCCATGTTTTTATGTGAGAGGATGTTCTTTTATATTCCTCTTACTGCCCTTTCATGTTTATATGATGAGAGATCCCCTCTTACTCTCATCATTTCTTTTTATGAAAGTTTAAGTGACGTCGTTAGGTTGCCGAATGTTTAAGTGATTCTTTCACCCTTCTCATTTTTCAAGTTCGGTTTTCATGTCAAATCTTTCAAGTTCCTTTTTATTATGTTGGGGTATGATCTATATATCTATCATACTGATCTCTTATGATCATATGATGAGAGACCCTATTTGATTTGTTCAATTCATTTTTATTGAAGCTTAAGTGACGTCGTTAGGCTGCCGAATTGTCATAAGAGAAATCAAATTTTTGTCTTCCTTCCATGTTTTTCATTTCAAATGTTATGTCCTTAAAATTGCATCACCATGTCCATATATACTTCTTATTCTGTCCCTCTACTATTTTATGGGTCAATTATGATTGTTCGACCCATGTTCCCTCTCTTTTTAAAGTTTTCTAAAAACTTGTAACATAGCCGTTATGCTGCAGAATTTTCGTCTCAAAATGCCTCTTTTTTCTCAAAATTATTTTATGTTATAAAGTGAATACTCAAATCTCCTATTTCTATAGGGGTATTCACATATATATGAAAATGTTCTATTTTAAATTCTGGGATTTACATACATGATACCTGCTTTCCCTTTCTGTGGGTTTAAAGTAATGTAAAGATCGCGTCTTTAAAGCAGTTTTTAAAATGTTATGATTATGAAATGAAACCCATTTATTTTATGCTATATGGGTTATTTATGAAATGTTTGATGATGATATATGTGGCTCACATGATAATAAAGGAAAATTTAAGGGTGCGCCCTGATAGTGCTCCAATGCATTGGGTAAAGACTTAATCTCTAGAGATGACCATTTTAACAACGCCTTGGTGAATAACCTTGGTAATTTTTAACGACACCTTGGGGATTGACCTTGGTGAAATGAAACGATTGTCAATATTAAATTTTGTAGCCACATCTTCAAGTTATGAAAAATTTTATGATGTACCTCATGATTTCTTTCTCATGCCTTAAAGTTCTTTTCATGTGCTTATTGAAGTATCTCAAGTTCACTTGTAAAATGTTTCTCTTGTTTCCCCTACTGGGCCTTCTGCTCACCCTTTCTTTTGATGTATGTCCCCAGGTTATGAGATGCATAATGAACATAGGATGAACTAAAGGAGAAGCCTTTCAAGTGTTTAAGAATAATGTTTTATGTTTTTTTTTATGTATTATGATCCTTGTTTCCAAGACACTAAACCTTAACGATTCTCAGTTTTGTGTAATGTAATGAAAGTTTATGTTATAAAAAGACGGGATGCTATAGTTGGTATCAAAGGATGGTTTAGTTATTTATGGAAATTAGGATATAAAAACATTAGGAAGAACCCTATCGAAAAGTTTAAATATAGGAAAACTTCCTGGTATTTTGGTAAGTATTGAGTAAGTGGTTTATCAAACAAATACATCCCTGTCTGGATACGAGCAGGTAGAGGCGGCTCTGGCACAGATGTACATAGGGGTAAAACCCGAAAACACCGCTTTGAGCTAGACTCGAACGAGAACTGGTGCACGATAACGGGCCTTGCTGCACTCTTGGTTACGACACTCCCGGGGGATATGTTTGGTTAATCACAAGCTTTTTATGAATCATTATGAAGGAATTATAGAAAAGTGTAATTGTCTAAGCATTAAGTCTTAGTTAAAAGATTCATAAATGAAATAAGTTTCTTACTAAGGTTTTATTATTTTAGAAAATGGCGGCCAATACGAGGAACCGTGCCGATGTTGACCGCAATGCACCATGTGCTGACGGCCCTCTGATGGAAGCCGGAATGGAAACATTCATGCGAATGATGAACCAACTGACTCAAGTTATGAGTAATAACTTGAATCAAGCTGAGAGGCCGACCTCACCACGAAGGGAACAACACTCTGTTGAGTCCTTCATGCGTCAATGACCGCCAACATTCAATGGATCTACTGACCCGTTGGTTGCGGAGCAATGGATAAGCTCCATTGAAAAGATCTTTTCTGTACTTCATTGTTCAGAACAAGAAAAGTTCACCCTTGCTGTTTACCACCTAGAGGGATAAGCTGATCAGTGGTGGTCACTGATCAAAAACACGAAGCCACGAGGAGAGATAGAAGCTTTGGAGTGGGAAGAATTTCGTGGAATCTTCCTTAACAAGTATTTCCCTCGTTCCATGAGAACGAGAATGGAGAAAGAGTTTCTCGAGCTGAAGCAGAAGGAGAACGAATCTGTCAGAAGCTACGAGATGAACTTCACAAGGCTTTCCCGTTATACCTCAAGCTTTGTCATGGACCCTAATGGGAAGGTTGATAGATTCTTTGGCGGACTACAACCTCATCTGCGGAAGAATCTAGCCAACAGGGACTATGATAGCTATAAAGAAATAGTTCTAAGTGCTATGAAAGTCGAGCTGGAGTTTGGTGAGACACAGTGGTCTCATAAACCAAATGAAAAGAAGAGATCGTTGGATCCCAGTTTAGGGAAGTCTTTTGATCAGGGAAGAGGTGGAAAGCAAATGCAACTTACCACATGCAATAAATGTGGGAAGAATCATCTGGGGAACTGATTGAACGGAAGTGGAAAGTGCTACAAGTGTGGAAGAGGAGGCCATATTGCTCGGAATTGTCATAGTGAGGTGAAGCCTCAGCTTCCCAACACTAACGACAGAGGAAAGATGGTTCTGGCCCTACCCGAAGTCACATGCTTCAAGTGTGGACAGCTTGGGCACTTTGCTAACCAATGTCCCAATCTGAGGGCGGTGGAGGGGAATCACCACCAACCTCAGCAGAGGCCAAGAGAGAAAGGTCGTGCTTTCGCTATCACAACAGCTGAAGTTGAAGTCCCGAACGATGTGGTAGCAGGTACTCTTGTTGTCCTCTCAAAACTAGCAAGTACTTTATTTGATTCTGGTTCTACGCATTCCTTTATTTCCTCCAAGTTTGCAAGGAATATAGAATCGATCCCCAAACTGCTAGAGGTAGTGTTGTCTGTCAAGACTCCAAGTGGGATTATCCTTGCATCAATAGTATTTAGAGACTCTAGTGTTTACTTTGGTGAGCACAATCTTATCGCAAATCTAGTAGTCATTCCCATGATGGAATTCGACATTATACTAGGGATGGACTGGTTCTCAAAGTATAATTCTAAGATCAAATGCAGGAGTAAGGAAATCTCAGTAGTCTTGAATGAACGGCCTACAGTTATCTTCCAAGGAGAGATATCCCGAACTGATCCCTATCTAGAAGCACCTCCTATAGAATTCTTTATGGAGTTAATCGTTGATGATGAAGAAGGAAAAGGGAGCATACAAATAGAAGATGTTCCGATTGTTCAGGAATACATGGATGTACTTCCTGAGGAGTTACCTGGACCTCCCCCAGAAAGAGAGGTAGAGTTCTCCATTGAACTTGTACCTGGGTCCCAACCGATATCAAAGACTCCGTATAGAATGGAAAATGTGGAGCTAGAAGAGTTAAAGAAACAACTCCAAGACTTGTTGGAGAATGGGTTTATCCGACCGATTGTGTCTCCTTGGGGAGCACCAGTTCTCTTTGTGAAGAAGAAGGATGGATCAATGCGGCTATGCATCGATTATAGAGAACTGAACGGGATCACAGTGAAGAACAGATATCCTCTTCCAAGAATTGATGATTTATTTGACCAACTTTGTGGGGCTCAATTCTTCTCTAAGATTGACCTTCGATCTGGTTATCATCAACTGAGGGTGAAGAAGGAAGATATTCCAAAGACTGCCTTCCGATCAAGATATGGGCATTATGAGTTTGCTGTTATGCCCTTCGGCTTGACTAATGCTCCTGCTATTTTCATGGATTTGATGAATAGAGTCTTTAAGGACTACCTTGATAACTTTGTGGTAGTTTTTATTGATGATATTTTGATATATTCAAAAAGTCGTGAGGAGCATGAAGATCATCTAAGGGTTATATTGAAAACTCTGCGGAAGGAGAGGCTCTTTGGGAAGATCAGCAAGTGTGAGTTTTGGTTACAACAGGAGGCTTTCTTGGGGCACATCGTAACCAATGAAGGAATCTCGGTTGACCCTGCAAAGACAATGGTTGTGGAGGAGTGGCCTCAACCCACAACAGTAACTGAGATTCGTAGTTTCCTTGGTTTAGCGGGATATTATAGGAGGTTTGTGAAAAACTTTTCACGGCTTTCTAATCCACTAACCAAGTTGACTCGAAAAGGGGTTAAGTTCATCTGGACAAAGGAATGCGAGGAAAGTTTCCAAGAGCTGAAGAAGAGATTGGTTATTGCACCGGTGTTAACACTACCCTCTATCGGAGAAGGATTCGTTATTTTTAGCGATGCATCTCTGAAAGGGCTTGGGTGCGTCCTCATGCAGAATGACAAGGTAATTGCTTATGCATCTCGACAGTTGAAGATTCATGAGCAGAATTATCCTACGCATGATCTAGAGCCGGCGGCAGTTGTTTTTGCTCTAAAGATATGGAGGCACTATCTTTATGGGGGGAGAAATGTGATATATACACTAACCACCAAAGTCTAAAGTATATTTTCACACAGAAAGAATTGAACATGAGACAAAGGAGATGGTTGGAGCTTATTAAAGACTATGATTGTTCAATTCATTATCACCCGGGAAGAGCAAACAAAGATGCGGATGCATTAAGCAGGAAAGAACCTGTTGTTTTGGCAACAATGAGGATCTTAGGAGATCCCTTGATTAAAGATCTAGTAAAACTGTACATGGGAATTATAAGGAAAGGGACATCATCAACCCTATTCCAAATGATTTCTCAACCTTCATTACTAGAGAGGATCAAGAAGGCTCAAAAAGAAGATCCTTTGCTGCAGGAGAAGTTTGAGGCTGTAAAGGATGGGAAGTTCCCTGATTTCAATATTGATCAAGAAGGTGTATTGAAATTTCGTACAAGACTATGTGTCCCATCTATTCCGGAGATAAGGAAAGAACTGATGGATGAAGCTCATAGCTCTACATTCTCTATACACCCGGGAAGCACTAAGATGTATAGAGACCTTCGTGATCATTATTGGTGGAATAACATGAAGAGGGAGATTGCTGATTACACTACAAGGTGCCTGGTGTGTCAGCAAGTAAAGGCAGAAATACAACTTCCTAAGGGGGTATTACAACCACTACCCATACCAGTATGGAAGTGGGATAATATCACTATGGACTTTGTAACTGGTCTCCCAAAAACATCCAAAGGAAATAATGCGATATGGGTTATTGTGGACCGTCTCACCAAGACAGCCCATTTTATCTCTATTCGGGAAGATTTCTCTTTGGATCAGCTTGCCAAGATATACGTGAAGGAAGTGGTAAGGCTGTATGGGGTACCACTATCCATCGTATCTGATTGTGACCCAAGATTCACATCAAAATTCTGGAGAAGTCTTCAACATGTTCTGAATACTGAATTGAATTTTAGTACGGCCTATCATCCTCAAACTGATGGCCAATCTGAAAGGACTATTCAGACACTCGAAGACATGTTGAGATTATGATCAATGGAATTTAAAGGTGGATGGGATCAACACCTCCCATTAGTTGAGTTCTCCTATAACAACAGCATCCATTCGAGTATTCAGATGGAACCTTATGAAGCTCTATATGGAAAGCGGTGTAGAACTCCTACTTGTTGGGATGAAACTGGTGAGAGGAAGCTTCTTGGGCCTGATCTCGTGCAAGAGATGACGGAACAGGTTCATGCCATCCAACAACACATAAGGGCTGCTCAGATTCGGCAGAAGAGCTATGCTGACAATCGTCAAAGGGACTTGGAGTTTGGTGTTGGTGACAAAGTCTTCCTTCGAATTTCTCCATGGAAGAGAGTCATGCGGTTTGGGAAGAAAGGGAAGCTCAGCCCTAGGTACATTGGCCCCTATGAAATCCTTGATCGCATAGGAGCAGTGGCCTATCGTCTAGCACTTCCACTGAACCTAGCTCAAGTTCATGATGTCTTCCATGTATCTCTCTTGAGGAAGTACATACCCGACCCTTCGCATGTACTGAACCCAGAGGTGGTACAACTGGAACATGACCGCTCTTACGAGGAGCAGCCAGTGGAGATCTTGGACCGTAGAGACAAGGTCCTACGAAACAAGACTACCCACCTTGTGAAAGTGTTGTGAAGGAATCATAAATATGAAGAAGCGACTTGGGAGCCTGAGGAAACAATGAAGCAAAAGTACCCTCACCTTTTCGACTAGGCCTCAAGTGTAAATTTCGGGGACGAAATTTCTTAAGGGGGGAAGAATGTAACGACCCAATCTTTTTGAGTGGTATATTAACTTACTCTTATTGATTTAATAAGATGTTAATGGTTAATGCAGAAAGAGGAGTCGATGGCTTCATCCAGTAGACTCAACCCTTATGAAGCCCACTTATCAGAGCTTGGGAAGGAGGTAGCATCTGTGGGCTTCGCTTTGGACCAAGCCCAAGCCGAAATCCAGCGTGTCAAGCTTGAACGGAAACGCTTACAGAAGAAGTTCAAGTTAGTGGAGATTGCTACTAGGGCAATGTTATCTGAGCCTCCCTCAGATTCTCTCACCATAGCACACCTTACACTTAGGTCTTATGCCAGTGTTATAAGGGGCTATGTGACGAGACCCTAGCTTCCTTGTGTAATCATTTCGGGTGAATAAATTGAGATTTCTTCCTTTAGTGATGTTTGTGAAATTTCAAACGTCTAGATAATTTTAGAATGTATTTTATTGATGAATTTTTGAAAAAGGGATATTTTAAAACATTTATGTAAACCCTAAATAACTAATGATGTGTAATGATTTTCAAAAAATGGTCTTCTACAAAAGTGTTCAGTAAGGAATTTGGAGTCTAATAAGATCAACGTAATTTTTGATGAATAGTAAATTATGAATAGTGATTTTACGCTTAGGATTAGTAATGTGACCAAATGGATTAGTAATTTCACTCAAAGAAAGTTTTAATATAATTTAGACACCTAGATTAAGTAATGTGATTCAATAAAATGGGTAAATAACGGTTTCATTAATTATTAATCAAGTATTAGTTTTTTCGGATGAATAGTGTTTTTTAATTAAAAATAATTAGAAAATTTTTTTTATAAAAAAGACTTTATTTTTGAACTCAGAGCATCGATATTATGTTAAGGTAATTTTTGGGGATTTTTCTAAAAAAATGAATTTTCGATGAATAGTGTTTTTATTTAAAAATTAAATTAAAAATATTTAGAAAAATATTTTTATAAAATGGAATTCATTTTTGAAATCAGAGCATTGATATTTGCTTAAGGTGAAATTTTGGGATTATTCTGAGAAAGTTGAATTTTCAGTGAATAGTAAAAATACTGTTTTAGGGTTTCGGTATGTTTAATGAAATCATAACGGTGTCATGATGATGTCATGAGATCTTTTGAGGGTTGGCCGGCCAAGGGTGATGAATTATTGTTTTGGGGGCCCCATGTGGCCTAACTCCATGATAAATGCCAAGGGAGAGCACATGGGTTTGAGAAAAGCACATGTGAGGTGTCCCTTGGCCATTAATGCTTTGTCCCCTCACTTTCCCTATAAATACCCACCCTTTACTCCTTTGTTTTTCACTCCCAACTCTTCCCCAACGAAGTTCTGGTCTTCTTACCTTCCAAGGAGTCCTCCCAAGTTGCCCCCAAGCCCTCAAGGTCCAATCCTTTGAGTTTCAAGAGTCACGTTTTAAGGTAAGGGATCTGACCCCTCTCTTTCTTTTCATGTAACCTCTTTTATGTCATTCCTTTTATGCTCCATGTTTTTATGTGAGAGGATGTTCTTTTATATTCCTCTTACTGCCCTTTCATGTTTATATGATGAGAGATCCCCTCTTACTCTCATCATTTCGTTTTATGAAAGTTTAAGTGACGTCGTTAGGCTGCCGAATGTTTAAGTGATTCTTTCACCCTTCTCATTTTTCAAGTTCGATTTTCATGTCAAATCTTTCAAGTTCCTTTTTATTATGATGGGGTATGATCTCTATATCTATCATACTTATCTCTTATGATCATATGATGAGATACCCTATTTAATTTGTTCAATTCATTTTTATTGAAGCTTAAGTGACGCCGTTAGGCTGCCGAATTGTCATAAGAGAAATCAAATTTTTGTCTTCCTTCCATGTTTTTCATTTCAAATGGTATGTCCTTAAAATTGCATCACCATGTCCATATATACTTCTTATTCCGTCCCTCTACTATTTTATGGGTCAATTATGATTGTTGGACCCATGTTCCCTCTCTTTTCAAAGTTTTCTAAAAACTTGTAACATAGCCGTTATGCTGCAGAATTTTCGTCTCAAAATGCCTCTCTTTTCTCAAAATTATTTTATGTTATAAAGTGAATACTCAAATCTCCTATTTCTACAGGGGTATTCACATATATATGAAAATGTTCTAGTTTAAATTCTGGGATTTACATACATGATACCCGCTTTCCCTTTCTGTGGGTTTAAAGTAATGTAAAGATCACGTCTTTAAAGCAGTTTTTAAAATGTTATGATTATGAAATGAAACCCATTTATTTTATGCTATATGGGTTATTTATGAAATGTTTGATGATGATATATGTGGCTCACATTATAATAAAGGCAAATTTAAGGGTGTTCCCTGATAGCGCTCCAATGCATTGGGTAAAGACTTAATCTCTAGAGATGACCATTTTAGCGACGCCTTGGTGAATAACCTTGGTAATTTTTAACGACACCTTGGGGATGGACCTTGGTGAAACGAAACGATTGTCAATATTAAATGTTGTAGCCACATCTTCAAGTTATGAAAAATGTTATGATGTACCTCATGATTTCTTTCTCATGCCTTAAAGTTCTTTTCATGTGCTTATTGAAGTATCTCAAGTTCACTTGTAAAATGTTTCTCTTGTTTCCCTTACTGGGCCTTCTGCTCACCCTTTCTTTTGATGTATGTCCCCAGGTTATGAGATGCATAATGAACATAGGATGAACTAAAGGAGAATCCTTTCAAGTGTTTAAGAAGAATTTTTTATGTTTTTTTTATGTATTATGATCCTTTTTTCCAAGACACTAAACCTTAACGATCCTCAGTTTTGTGTAATGTAATGAAAGTTTATGTTATAAAAAGACGGGATGCTATATTCTTTGTGTTCCAGATATACTCGAGCTAAAAAGGGAGTAATTGTATGATTCCCATAGCTCAAATTTCTATATACACCCTAGTATCACTAAAATTTATAGATATATGAAATAACATTTCTGTTGGGATAACATGAAGAGGGAAATTGTTGATTATGTATCAAGATGATTAGTCTGTCAACAAGTGAAGGTCAAAGGACCACAAACTATAGGAGTCATGTAACCTCTACCTATTCCTACATAGAAATTAGATGACATCACCATGTATTTTGTCACTGTATTACCCAAAACTCAAAGAAATAGTGATGTAATATGGGTAATTGTTTCTCGACTTATGAAATCTGTACACTTCCTCCCTATAAGGGAGGATTTTCTACTAGAGCGCCCAGAACGAATTTGTATCAATAAAGTTGTTAGACTTCATGAAGAACCTCTCTCAATTGTTTCTAATCATGATCCATGATTTACATTGAAATTCTAGAAAATTATTCATAAATCTTATGATACTGAGCTTTGATTGAGTACTTCTAATTACCCACAAACTGGAAGGAAATTAGAAAGGACAATCCAAACCTTAGAGGACATGTTGAGATCATGTTCACTTGAATTTCAAGGTATTTGGGATCAATATTTACCTTTATTGGAGTTTTCTTACAATAATATTTTCCATTAACGTATTCAAATTACACCATATGAGGAATTATAAAGAAATAGATTATGTACTCCAACTTGTTGGGATGAAGTGGGAGAAAGGAAGCTTGTGGGCCCAGAGCATGTGGAGGGAAAAACAGTGAAGGTAAAGACTATTTAAGGCCATGTCAAAGAAGCTCAAAAAAGAAAAAAATATATATGCTGATAATCAAATGAAGGATTTGGAGTTTAAAGTGAGAGATCATGTTTTCTTAAAAGTATCTCTATGGATGGGTGTTATAATATTTGGGAATAAAGGGAAATTGAGCCATATGTACATGGGCCCTTTTGAAATTCTGTAGAGAATCGGAGCTATTGAAAATAATTTGTCTATGCCACCTAGCCTGTCTAAAGTACGCAATGTGTTCCATGTCTCATTGATGAGAAAGTACATTCCAGACACAATGCATGTCCTCACTTTTTATGGTATACAATTAGAACCTCACTTATCATGTTGTGAAGATCCTATCTAGATTATAGACACTAAAGAACAATTATTGGGAAATTGGATAACTCTTTTGATAAATATACTTTGGAAAAATCAAAAAAATCAAAGAGGCAACATGGTAGCCTAAGGAGCTTATGATGAAGAACTACCCAAATCACTTTGTGAGGTAACATTCTGGTAATTTTGAGTACAAAATTTTTATAAGAAGGGGATAATGTAACACCCCACGATTTTGAAAATAAATTTAATTTTGAATGCATGAAACACTGAATCTCTACAAAAACACTACTTTGTTATAACCTATCCAGTAAACATAATTTTTCCTCCTTTGTGATTTTAATTTTGAAAAAATAACATACAGGGTTGCGTGTAGTAAGATATTTATAGTTTGATAAGAGAAACATAATTTATGGTGAATACTAACATACCCTTATGAATACAAATATGGACCTTATGAATAGTAAATCATGTTAGTATTTTATTTTGTTCATTTTATAATATAAAGAGATCTTGATTAATTTTTCAAGGTGATATAAAATGAATTACAGTTTTAAAATTGTTATTTTTCAAATAAATTATGATTTTATTTAAGAATTTAATTAATAATATATAGAAAATTATTTTCCAGTAAATGGAGTTCATTTTTTAATTCTACACATCAAAAAATGGGTAGGGTTGATTTTTGTGATTTTTCTGATATACTGGAATTTTTTATGAATAGTAAAATATGGTAATTTTCCATATATATGCATTATCATTTAAATTAACAATTTTCAACATCATGGTTGATGTAAGCACACTTTGTTCGAAATCATATGGATGTATTACTATTATTGGCCATAATAATCAATACTATTAGTTTTCTTTGGCCAAAAAAATAATGAGTAAAATAATGGGAAACCCCTCCTCTCCTCCACTATAAACCCCCCCCCCCCTCACTCCCTCTTCTCTTCACTCCTCCCAATCCTTATTACATGTAAATATTCTACTAAAATATCCTACCAAGATCCTCCCCTATGTCTAGTAGCCCTTTTTCTCATAACAATTCGAAATCCTCTCCCCTAAAGAGGCTCTCAAAGAAGATTAGTTCAAGAGGTAAATTCCTCTTTTCATTTCTCTTATTTAAAGTTCCTTCATTTTCATTTTCTTTAATCACCTCCTTTAATCCAAATTTTATGATGACTCTAGTACATTAAATGTTCTAGGATTTGTTTATGATAAATTAATAATTCTTCATCATCTCTCATTTCCCATACTTTTATAATAGAACAAAAAACATCATCAGAGATGTGTTAGTTTATCACATTCAAGGACGTAGGGTTTTTAATTTATATTACCATATTAAATTATGGTTATGAAACAATTTTTATATTTTAAATAGACGATAATATATTTACTATATCTTATTTAATGTTCTGGAGTCCTTTTTTACACACGATATTAATTTATAATTCAAAATGAGTTCGTTGTGATCAAGAACCGCTAATTAACCCAAACAATTATCATTAATGTTTTATATAATGATTCAAATTTACTCCTAATAACCAAATGAATTTTATAGACATGTAATATTTTGTTTGTTCACTAATAACATAAAAATTCTATTCTGGAAAACCATTTTCATTCTACATGTTTATCTTTACATGAATATAAGTAAACTGATCATGAAAACCAAGGTAGAAAACACTCCTAAATAATGAAATTGAATCTCTTAACCCATAAAAAGGCCATCAATGAACCTAAATAAGTTTATAATAAATCAATTACATGTAGAGGAGGTTCTTTATTCATTAATTTATGAACCTAAATTTGATTATTCAGGTCATTAAGATCAAGTAAAGAACACCCTTGGACTTAAGGTGAGGGTTTTCTACCTGAACCTCTATTTTCATTCAGGTAACTCTTATTGTCTACATACCTCAATTAAGTTATTATTTATTCATATGTACTCCTAATATATTTTGTGATAATTTTTTATATTTATGAACCAAATATAATACTACTTTATTTTATGGGGAGTTAAATTCTTTAAAAATATCTTTCAAAAAATTCTTCCTGAAATATAAGCGAGATTCAAAGGAATTTAAAAAAATCATACCTATTTTCAAGGTAACACTATAATATATTTTTAGATAAAATTATATTTAAAAAAACTCTCATTGTATTATAAAAAATTTATTTTACCTCAATTTGGTTTTTATACAAAGACTTTCCCAAAAGAACACTTTTTTAAAAAATAAAAGAGTATTTATCTTAAGAATTACTTGATAATTTTATAAGAGTATCTTCAACTATTTCAAAACACTTATTGATTTTTATTTATTATTGGGATTAATATATTATGATATCATATATAATATTTAATTAAATTTTTTGTTATTATTTTCACATTAGATGTTTATCTTAAAACCATTCACAAATTTACTCTGAATGGTTAGAGTTTGTGTTTAATGTTTGGGGAACATTATTGGAATTTAATATTTTAGTTTCAATATGAATGTATATATTTTTTATGTCTATCCACATTCATATGAAGAATTAATTGGACTTAATAAGTCATGGTTGGGAACCTCTATATCTCGTCGATGCATTGGTAGGTCCCATTAGACAAACTATGGTCTTGCACAAGGCCTTCACAAAATGATTATTTATAGTCTTGGTACGAGGCCTTGACGGTATGGTTATGATGTCCAAAATTATGCATTCCCTGATTATGAAACTATTAATTGAAAGTTCATGAGGTTATTCTACTAGTATAATACCCATGATTATTCTTTATTATGTAATTTTTTATTCAACTCTTATTCCTGCTATAATTTTCACAAGTTCATTTTTAAAGGAATGTGTTTTTTAGTTATTTTCCATTCCTCATATTTATGTTTATGATATCTTCTATTGTATTGCTTACCCAAAATGAGAATTTGAGATCACCCCTTTATTATATATCATTTTCCCAACACATAAAGAGGTATATTATGAATGAAATGCAGAAATAACCTTGGAGTTATGGATGTTTTCAAAGAAGTTTCTAAATTATTTTCATTTTCAAGTTATAATGTTAAACTTATGTATGTATCTTGGTTTCCAAAGCTACTAAACTACTCATTACTCAAGGAGGTATATTCCTTTTTTATATTCCAATGTAATAAATTGATCCACTAGCTTAGATATACTAGGCTTAGTGACTTATGAAAAATATTTTTTATGTTTGAAGAAAAGAGGACATGAGGTGCCCTTTTATAAGTGAGGAAAAGAGAAATTTTTTTATTTTCTTAAATAATTAAATTAATATAAATTAATTTTCCAGGGGAAATGTCTCAAAAATGATATAATTATAATATAGTATGAGTATGGTTCTAAATACATGCACCTAATAAAATTTGGACTATTTTATATTATTTTTTTACACTTATCATTTTTTTTAACCCGTGTTAACCCTTTTCTTTGATTATTAGGAGAATAATGTTTTTCACTCATTAAGGATAAAGATAGTTACTATAAAAAATAGACCATGTATGATATTTTAAACTATATCAAAATAAATTGGATGAATATCAATTTTTTAATAATTTTAAATCATTCAATAGAATACTTTTTATTATAAAATATCATTAAAGTCATTTTTGGAACAATTTAATTAATTGGATTTTGAAAACAACATGAGATCAAAGCAATTAAAATATAGTTCTTTAAAACAACACTAACATGTTATATATATCTAAAAAAATTATTGGAACATGATAATTCATTAAATTATATTGATTTTTTTTTAGAATCATTTATTTTATTTTTCTATTAATTGAATAAATATTATATCAGTAATGCAAAAACACATTCAAGTAAATATTTAATCACTAAAAATTAGAAATAAATCATCATAATAAAAAATAATTTATATTATAGATAACCATTTGAATCCAAAAATAAGTTTGTTTATCCTTATCGAAAAATATTATAGATATTAAAAGTATGAAACTGACATTTTTTAGTTTATATTTTACTTAAATCTTATAAAGATAAAAATCAAAGAAATATGGCACCAAGTTGCTATATTTTATAGATTTTTATGGAAATGGAAGAACAGATATCATTTAAAAGGATAAAGTAAAGTTTTATGGTGATTTTTTAGTTCTTATCATATTATATTTAACCTTAATTACCTGATTTACCCTCACCGTAGTGACAATTATTTACAATGATTACTGTTCATAATGAGAAAAATAAAAGAAACCAATTTATAAAATTTTGACCTAATGATTCCAAATATGGAATCCAATTTTCATGATTCATTTTCTACAAGTGGAATAAATTAATTTAATATTTAAATCTAAAATATAATGAAAAATAATTTTTTTAGAAAAATGAGTTTTAAAAAATGATCTTATACCAAAATGAGGTATAATAATAATCCAAAATATATTATATATAATTAAATAATAATTAATTTTATTTTATATGAAAGTAAATTAATAATGATGTTGGTTTATAAGAAATTACTACATTAAAACTGGTATTTTCACTTTTAACTGAAAAATCAATCTTTTCAGAAAAATCCCAAAACATCAACCTAAGATAATTTTTATATGATGATTTAAAAAATTAAGTTAGTTTTTTTAAATTTAAATTATAAAATTTTGAAGTTAAACCCCTAAATAAAACCTTATATGTAAAAAATATTAGTAAGAATATAATAGTTTACCTTTTGGATAGAAAATTGTGTAATATTGATATAATGAATATAGATATAAAATCTAATTAATGAATATTAACAAGACAAGAAAATGATTTATTATAATATTTCCCAGGTTGTTATTTATAATACCACTTTTTTATAAAAGTATTTTCAAGAAACTTTATCCTAAAATTCTTTCACTCATCATAACACATAGATTAAAACATTCCAGTATATTTTGTAGATTATGTTCTTGAATTCAGTCCTGTAACATTTTTAAAAATTATTTTGTTCATTTAATTGATTTATTTAAGTTTTCTTCTTTATATTTAGAACTTATTTACATTTTTTGAATAGGTATGAAAGAGTAAGCTCTCATACCTCATCAATAACATCTTGTACATGTACCTTCCCGAGAAGTCAAATTTGGATGAAATATAAGGCTCTAGAAACTCATTGGATACTCCCCCATAAGGGATGATCTCTACATTCACTTTATCATTATAGATATTATCATTATTTGTTCTTATAAATTCTAATTGATCTAAATATCAATTTTTGTAATCTCATCCAGGATGGTGCCTTCAAATTCATTGATCAGCTATAATAGATTGATTATCTTAATCAAGGATGATCTCTGATCATTTTTTACATATAATCTTCAATATATAAGAATATAGATAAATCTAGGATAGTTACTTCCATAAATATTGAAATTTATATTCTATATTTAAGATATGGAAATATAATTTATTCTACTCAGTCCCCCCCCCCCCCGAAGTATGTGAATCGCCTTCAATTACCTACATATAATCAACAAACACAAATTATATGGGAAAAGGGTTGGTCTATTTTTCTTTTTAGTGAGAGAAACAGTGATAATAATTATTTATAAACCATGAAACTCTATTATTTCCACTTCCATATGAGGGTGAACGCTTCATGATAATTGTTCTGAATTTCATGGATGTTTTGGAATGCACGGGATATCTACTTTCTTCAGTAAAAACTTTTTATGGAATTTTCCAATTCAAAATTGGAATCAAGGAACATTTCACATTAGTTATTTTCTAATTATTATTTAGAATTTATTCTTGCTCTGGTTTTATAAAAAAATCATCAAAAATGTGTCAATCCTTCTCTCACCTTCCATGTAGAACTTCTAAAATTCAATTTATTCACATAGAATCTTCTAGATTCCTTTACCATCATAATTTATCTATGATTCTTCCAATTTTATTTTACTTTCTATGACTACTAGGATAATTAACAGTATTTCATTTGAAATATGCATTACTTTTTTGTTAGATTCAAAAGGCATATCAGGTGTGCTTTTTACTACTTCAGTCTATTTATTTTGTTCTTAGATTAGTCTTCCCTTTTTTACGAATAATTATGCTGTTTATTGTGATATCTATGGATATTTATCCATGGTGTGTACTATTTTTGAAACAAATAATCATCATATTCTATTTATTGTAACACCCTTCTTCATATTCTTGGGTTTTGGTTGAGCATCATTCTTCATCTAATTTTCACCCAAGGATGACTTAGCAATCTTCTTTGTAAAATTATTGGGAATAATTTCCATTGGCTTATTTCCCAAGGTTGATAGGTCCTATGGTATTTTTTTAATATACCAATATTCTAAAATAAAGACTATATTTGATAGCATACAAATTTCACAATACCGAGTGTGATAAAAGAAGAAAATAATATTATTTAAATATGGCAGTTATAACATATCCATTTAATTGGCTGGTATAAATAGGATTAAATAAATTTTTTTAAAATATATATATATATATATATATATATATTCTAATATATAAAATTTATTGGTTAATTCTTACTAAATAATAACTCAATTTTTCATGAAGACATTTTATTCTTCAAAGTTTTATTTTCTTCAAAAGTGATTTTTATTGATTTATATAAGAAAATAAATATAATTAATTTACTAAAATAATATAAATATTAAAAATAATATAATTTTTGAAACATCATATAAAAATTATATTTGGGTGATATTTTTTTATTTTTATGAAAAGATTTTTTTTCAATGAATAATGAAAAAAACTAATTTTTTATTGAAACCTATATTTTCTTTTTAAAGTAATTAAAAAGTAAAATTATATTTTGGAATAGATTCAAAATTTAATTAGTTTTCTTTATTTAAAATAATATAAATACTATTTTAAAATAAATTTTATACTTGAATTTAATTTAAAAACATTTTATACCTCAAAAGGAATTTTTCTAAAAACATGTTTTTCATCACATTTTACAGGTTTGATTTTAAATTAAACTCTATAAATTCTATTATTTCATTTTTTTAATTTTAATCCATGTTTTTAATCATGAGTTACAAATTTGTTAAATATTTCTCTATTATTTTTTTCAATATGAATAGTAATCATATTAATTGTTTCCCATATTAAAGGGTAAATTTGTTAATTAAGGGTTAAAAATAATATGATATGGACTATAAAATAACCCTAAAACTTCAAAGAAATTTATTAATGGAGTCACTATCATCAATAATTTTACAATATTAAGTTATATGGAATTTTTTCATTTGGATGTGATTATGACCTTTATAATATTTTATTTAAAGAAAAGTAAAAAATGTTTCTCTCCTATTTTTAATAACTATAATATATTTTATATGTGGATAAATAGATAATACATAAAATTTTAAACATCCATTTTAAATATGAATTATTTATATTAATTTTTATAAAATATTTTAATTTTTAGTGAAGAAATAATTACCTTAAATTCTTACACAAAGTTGATATAGTAATTATTCAATTAATGGAAAGCTCAAATAAATGATATTAAAAATATTAAGAGAAATATAATTTGAGATAATTAATATGATCCATGAATTCTATATATGAAAGTAATAGTTTATGGATGTAATTAAAAAAATTATAATTTATTTTTTTTCTTGATGTTATTGAAGTCGAAGTAATGAATAGTTCTAAAATTTTTCATTAATGATATTTTATAAAAAATAATATTTTATTAAATGATATAAAATTCAAAAAAATCATATATTTTGACAATATATTATTATATGGTCTATAATATCTAAAATGTTTTATTCATGATCCTTTTATCCATATAAATTAACTAAAATTACCTTAAACAGTAAAAACCCTTGTTGCCAGAGTAATTGTAAAAAGGATTATCATGGGTTAAAACTAAAATTTAAGAGTAAAAACATAGTCAAAACTTTTTAAAATTTAATTTTATGGGATAATTTAGATTCATAATTATCTTATATTTAAAAATTATTAATTCGTATCCATTTAGACATCAATATTAATTTATATTAATTTAATATTTTAATAAATTCTAAGAGTGCCCCTCCCCTTTTCTATAAAAGGAAACCTCTTCTTCTAATATCATCACACCTCAAGAATCATTTGGTTTAGAAAATACCTACCCCAATACATTTTTTAATCCCCTCCCTAGATTATATAGGTATTATTTTTTTTATAATATTAACCTTAAAGTTTTTAAGATGTAAAGAAAAGGATTTTTTCCAATGAAGAGGTATATTTCTTAACCAATCCTTTTCGTTGTATTTCTTCTTTTACCTCCTTAAAATATTCTCCATCCATGATGAGATAATAAAATTGGTATATCCAAAAAAAAACTTATAAGTTATTATGTCAATTTAATAATCTATATTCATATCCAACATCCCTCAAATAGGAAAGGGATCCATCGTTTGTGTGTACGGCGGACTACCACCTCATGAACCTATGTAATTCATTTTCCATTAACGTATCTCTAAAATGGATCTAATGATGGATTTAATGTATATATATTGTATTAATTAAATATTTATCATTATTATAACATAATATATCATATAATTTCTATCATTTTCATTCACTATAAAATGATAATGTCGTTCATGCGTGGGTGTGGACTACCACCTTCAAGAAGCGATGTGATTCATTTTTCATAAACACAGCACACAGATAATATATATAAGTATTTTTAATTATATAATTTGTATTTTATGATATTATTATCATTATTAAAATATAAAATAATATGTACCTTCTTTTCATATTTATCATAAAAAAAAGGGAAACGTTACTCATGTGTATGCCCGACCAACTGCCTCTAGGATTCTAACATAGTTCATTTTTCATAACCATGTTACATGATTGGTTTTAAATGTTTAATTTATTTATAATATGAAAATTAATTTAATATTATTATTATAAATATTATTTAATAATGATGTGTTTGACCATACTCAACCTTCCAAAGTCATTTTGAACTTATGAACCAAACATCCTCAAAACACTATATATTGATTTAACTGATTATGTAATTAACTATATCATTAAGATAAATGAAATAAATAGATTAAGTAAATAAATTAAACCTAGAAAATGGTTTTAATAAATAAAATAATTTATATTAGTTTATTGTACAAGAGTTAAAGGGCATACATGTAAATTCTGGACTCAAGGTAAATGATTTTGTATCAATTTCATTTCATTGAGATATATTTTAATGTTATGCACGTATATTCATTCATATGATGTATATACTACCTCATTTTCAGTTTATATCATGAATACATCATACATAATGTTATTTTAAGTTAAAATTTTAATTATTTCATCCAATGTTATTTGAATTGAACATTACAAATAGGTAAAGGGTTTCTTAACTCGAATACCTTTCATTTCAGTATAACTCTTTTAATTGTCTTTGTTATTACATGATTATGTGGAAAATGAACTCCAAGTTGATTTATTTTTTATTTCAAATTTTTTTGTTTTAATTTATATTTTTTATAAATAATATCTCAACTTATTAATTTTAAATTCAATGATATAGTCTTTATAAGGGTAATTCATCTCAAACTCTCTTTCTTTGGTACATATGTTTATGATATGAACCTATATTCATTTATGAGGTGTATATAATTCCCCTTGGATATTTTATATCATCAATATCATTATTTTCATGATTCTTAAATTTTCATATTATTTTATTCTTTTATGGGTATTATGATTGAAAAGTTACCAAAGTGTAAAATGATTTATGTTACAATCTTTTTTCTTTTCGGAATTCTTATGTTCAAGTATTATTTTAGAAGAAATTATATGAAATTATTATATTGAACCACATATAATTTATTCACCTATATTTATTAATGTGTTATATATATATAATTTATATTTACTTCCTTATTTATGAAATAAACACCATGAAATTTTTTTTAAGTGATAATGATCATGTATCTTATTTTAGATTGGGAATATTTCTCTTCTGTATCCATGTGTTCTAAAATGTTTAAAAAAATTATAAATGTAAATTATTACCTAAATATTTTTTCTATGGTCTTTGGCCTTCTTTTAAAGGAATTAAAAATTAAATTTCTTAATTTTTTCCAAGAAGGTCACTTTAGACTCCTTTTACAAAATGTTTTAAAAGTTGTTTATTTTTTACATTTAAAACAAGAATAGATTTTCCCAATAGAGTGACCATTATTTTATTTGAATATTCATTTATAAGTTTCCAAGGTTATTTTCTAATAAATTTATTTTCACAAAAAAAATTGAATTTTTAGTTTTTAAAAGTTATTTTTAAAGTGATAATGTTATTTTCCTTAAGAATTATTTTAATGATATTTTAAGGGTGATTTTATTCATCATTGTCAAAAACACTTGATGTTATATATGACCCACTGTGGATATTTTGTAAATATTCTATCATCATTATAACTATGGATGGATTATTATTGTTTCAAATATATTTTCATGGAACCTGTTTCTTTTCCATGAGTTTATAAGTTATGAAATAAATAATGGATGTTTATAAGAATTTTATATTGAAATAAAAGCTCTATTTACTTTATTTATGTTATAGTTCTTGGTTATTTTTCATGATAAAGACTATTTCTATTATAAATTGGGTGTGGTTGAGACTATTATATCTCTCTATTTCATTGGGTAAAGGGAAAAGTTTAATTTATTTGGTTTCTAGTAAGATATTATGTGAATACACTATGATGGTTATTCTAATAATAATAGTGAAGGTTATTTTATATATAATCATGAAGGTTGTTCTGAGTGTAATCATTAAGGTTATCCCATTTATAATATTAATATGAAAATGATTCCTAAATTTACCTATATTATTTATCTATTCTTATTGTGGGTTTTTTTGGAAATATTTTGATTTCAAAAGGGTAATCTATGACCTTATTCTCAAAGTAAAATATATGTTATTTATTATGTGTGAAAAGATATGGGTTTTTATGATTCCTTTAAGAAATATTAACATCACATGGCTCGTGATTATTGAATCATATGACTCTTATGTTTTTTGAAATCTTTATTCCATGTTTCATGATGGATGGTTATAGTATTGATGTGTATGATTTATTTTATGTTATGCTCATGAAATATTATTATGTCATCATACATTTATGCTCATATTACTCTCATTGGTTAAATTCATTTGTTAATGATTATGTTTACTCTTACAGAGAATTCTAAATCACCCTTCTTATGGTTTTTCCTAGTTATGATGACTAATGAAAAATTATTGTTGTCTAGAAAGTTTTCATATGTATATAATTTTATAGGGGATTTTAAGGCTTAATACAGAATATGAAAAGATGGGTATTGTTGGAGACATACTCTTTGAAGTCATGCGTGTGATTTATTTAAGTTTTTTTCATAATTCTCTAAAACTACATACCTAAAAGGTCATTTGGTATGTAAGTGATCCAGTATTTGTTTTATTTTGTAATGTTTGGATGGAAAAAATAAGTCACATTTTTCATTATCAAATCCAAAAATATAAAATTTATATTTTTATCACCATATCTTGGAGTGTATGTATGAGGTTATTTTAGTTGGTATCATAGTATGTTTTAGATGATTTTTTAGATTAGGATGTTTTCATGAGATTTTATCTTAATATTTATGGATTTTATCATGATTTTATAATTTTAAAGTTGACTATAACTTTAAAGTCTTAGACACCCCTTTTTAGGTTTTATGTGATAGAATTTTAAAGTGACTAATGATATTTTGAGAGATGCTTTGTTAGGTTAAGGTATATGTAACCCTTAAGTTTAACATGAAGTATTATTTTAGAAGTAAATGTTGAATTATATTTTTGAATAATATATGATATTAATGTGTATTTATGGTGATTAAAGTTATTTATGGAAGTGAATAGTGATTTTGGAGATTATCTGATTAGAGAAAATAAATATTTTGGGTATATGAATTTATGAGTGAATGCTTGGATATAAATGTTAAATTTATCTTGGAAGAATATGTGACAAAATCCTTCTATTTTTTTAGTTTCAAGCTTTGTCAATAATATTTTGAATAATTTTATGGATAGTTGTTTACTGAATGATTTAGTTTAAAAAAAATTTAATTATGGTTGAATTTTTATATTAAGGAATTGTTTCATCATATAAGGGTTTAATCATTTTAGGAATTATCTCATCTTAATCTAAACATTTTGGTTATAGATAATGTTTAATGATAGGATAAATACATTTTTATCCTTTTTTATATGTATATTATCTGATATATGTTGATAAAAATCATATTGAATACTTATCATTTGAAGAAAAGGATGATATTTTTGATAGATATTTATTAAAATGTGAAATTTAACTTTTTCAAGTAATTATATATGTTTATGTTCATAGTCTAGATGGTAAGAAATTCCTTAACTCTAGTAAAAAGGTCTTAAAACCAAAATTGTTCCCTATTACTTTCTCTTTTAATGAATCAATGGTCCTTTTCACAACACTTTGGTTTATGATTTTTGGTCATTGACTTTATCAGGATTATTCACTTTAGTGTGATCAATGATCTATGTCACTCTCCATAATTATTTAGACATCATTATATTCTTTCATGTCTATATTTTCCCTTCCAAATAATGTTTTCCTACATAGAAAATTATTTATTTTTTACTCGATATGGCCTTTTTATTTCTCTTTTCCATTTTTCAAGAGGGAGTTTTATTAACCCTTTGTATGAAATGAGATTTCAAATAAAGTATTTTAAAATATCCAACGTTGATTAAAAATATTTATTTCAAAATAGTGGGAATAAAAATTATTAAATGGTGGATAATATAATATCCTAATATTTTAAAATAACCAATATATTCGATAGCAAATGAAATATGCAACACCAAGCGTAATTGAACCAAGAAATGTTATTGTTTAAATATGACCATTATAACCTATTTGTTAATTTGGAAGGTATAAATAGGATTAACTCATTTTTGAAATATATATATAGATATATATTCTAATCAATACTAATATATTCACTAATTCTTATAAAATAATCACTCACTTTTCAAAAAATCCATTTTATTCTCTTAAAAAAATTCTTCAAAAATGAATTTTATTAATTTTAATGATAAAATAATGAGAATTAATTTAAAAAAATTTAAAAAAAAATTAAAAATAAAATAAATTTTCAAATTATCTTATCAAAATTTTCTTTGGGTGAAATTTTGGTCTTTTTTCAAAAAATATTGATTTTTTAGTGAGTAGTGACAAATACTGATTTTTATTGAAAATTTAATTTTATTTTAATATATTTGGAAATTAAAATTATTTTTTGGAATAGTTTTAAAATTTAATTAGTTTATTTTTATTTAAAATAATACAATTATGGGTTTTAAATTAATTTTATAATTTAATTTATTAAAAAAACAATTTATACTTGAAAAGGCATTTTTCTTAAAAGTTATTTTTCACCGCATTTTTTTAGTTTGGTTTTAAATAAAATAATTTCAGTTATGTGTTATAATTTGAATAAATAGATTCCATATTATTTATCAGTAGGAAAAAAATTTAAATTTTTCTATTTCATTTTCTTCAATATGAATTCTAACAATGTAATTTTTACTATCATGGTAAAGAGTAAATTGGGTAATTAAGGGTTAAAAATAATATGATATGAACTATAAAATGTCCCTAATACTCAAAATAATTTTATTTTATGATTCTATATCATCCATAATCATCCAATATTTTTTTATATAGACTTTATTTCTATTTTTATCATATTATGACCTTTATAATATTTTATATAAAGAAAAGATAAAAATGTCTCACTATTTTTTAAGTAACTATATTATTTTTAAATTGGTATAAAAAACAATATATGTTAATTTATAAATATTCATTTGAATGATAAATTATTTATCTTAATCATGATAATTTATTTTTTGTTTTTAGTGAATAAATAATTACCATAAATGCTTACACAATGTTGACTCGTAAATTATTCAATTAATGGAAAAATTAACTAAATGATATTAAAAATATTAAAAGAAATAAAATTTGATATAGTTAATTTTATAAAAAATAATTAATATAAAATATTAGGTATGTAATGAATTATATTTTTTTGAATTTAATTTTTTTTAATGCTATTAAAGTCAAAGTAGTGAATAGTTATAAAATTTTACATTTATGATATTTTATAAAAAATAATATTTTATTAAATGATATAAAATTAGTAAAAATATTATATTAATAAATTTTATTTGGATATAGTTTATAATATTAACCATGTTCAATTTATGATCATTTTTTTCCATTTATAGAAAATATAATGACCCTCAACGAGTAAAAAAACTTATTGTCACAATAAGTGTGAAAAGGGTTAATGGGGGTTAAAACCAAAATATGAGGGTAAAAATATAGTCAAACATTTAAAAATTTAATTTAATAACATTATTTATAATTATAATCAACATATATTTTAATATTATAATTTCTTATCCATTTTTTCATCATAATTAATGTATAGTAGTTTAATATTTGAAGAAAGTTCAAGAGTGCCCCTCCCATCTCTTATAAAAGGGTGCCTCTTATTCTCTTTTTATGACACCTCAAGAACCATTTATTTCCAAAAAAATCCTTAATAAATAACTTTCTAAAATCCCTCATCACATTAAATATGTCTTATTTTGGCAATAATACCAACCTTAGAGGGATTAAAGTGTAAGTAAAATGAGTTTTTCTGAAGAAGAGGTATGATTTTTAATAGAGACTTTTCATTTTTTTTATTTTTCCACCTCCTTCAAATATTCTCCAACTATGATTAAATAATAACATAATTATATCCCATATACTTATACTTTATTATTTTAATTCAATAACTTATATCCATCTCTAACATTCATCAAATTGGAATTTTGTCCATTATTCGTGTGTACGGCGAACAACCACCTATCGAATGGATGTAATTAAATTTCCATCATTGTTTCTCATGAATGGTTATAATGATTTATTTAATTTATATATATATTATATTCATGAAATATTTATATTTCTAAAAATATAATATATCATATACTTTATAACTATTTCATTCACTGTAAAATGATAACGTTGTTCATGCATATGTGTGGACAACAACCTCCATGAAGCGATGTAATTCGTTTTTCATCACTATATCACACAAATGATATATATATAATTAAATTTATTGAAAAAATATTTAATTTATGATATTATTACCATTATTAAAATAAAAAATAATATATACATTTTTTTTATAATGATCATTGAAAAATAGAAATGTTTCTCATGCGTATGTACGATATACCATCTCCATGATTGTAACATAATTCATTTTTCATAACCATCTTTCATGATTGATTTTAAAATTATAATTTAGGTTTAAAAATATAATAATTATATCATTATTTTTATTTTTATATGATTTAATAGCTACCAAATTTGACCATAGTCAACCTACCAAATTCATTTTGAACTTATGAACCGAACATCCTCAAAAAAATAAACTTGTACATAACTGATGAAGTAATTAAATATGTCATTAAGATAAATGAGATAAATGGTTTAAGGATAAGTTATTACACATAGAAAATTTTCTTAATAAATAAGTTAATTTTTTTTAGTTTATTATACATGCGTTAAAGGGAGTACATAGAATGTATGGACTCAAGATAAGAGGTTTCGTCTCAATTTCATTTCATTAATGAATATTTTCATATTATTAAAATGTTTTATTTTATATAGTGTATAAATTTTTCCTTTTATATGTTATATCATTAATCCACCATAATTCATGTTATTTTATTTTAAAATTTGAATTCTTTCATCCAATGGAATTTGAAATGAACATTATCAATAGGTAAAGAGTTTCTTAACTCAAATTCCATACATTGGGTTATAACACTTCTTCATTGAATTTGTTATTCCATGATTTTGTGTGAATTGATATATAAATTAATTATTTATTTATTTACACTTTTTTTGGGTTTATATTTTTAACAAATAAAATCTCTATTTATTAACAATAAATTCAATGATATGATCTTTTTATGGGTTATTGGTCTCGAATTCACATTATTAGGGATATACATTTATGATATGCTCCTGTCTTATTTTATGAGGTGTATATACTGCCACTTTGACATGTTATATCATTATTCTACTCCATTTCATGATATTTAAAGTTTTATTTGATGTTATTTTTTTTGGGATTATGATTGAAAAGTTTCCAAAGTGTTAAAGGCTTTATTTTATAATCTTATTTCTTTTAGAGATTGTTTATGTTCAAGGTTCCTTTTGGAATAAATTACATGATCTTATTTTCCTAAACCACATATATTTTACTAACCTTTATTAATGAATTTTATTCACATGTTTAATTTCCATTTCATTCCTCATTTATTAAATAAACATCAAAAAATTTGTTTTTATGTTATATCAATCTTGTATCTTATTTTAGATCAGGAATTTTTATCTTACATGTCTTTTTTTTCAAAAAAATTAAAAAATTATATTTTTTAAACATAAATTATTTTCAAAATATTTTACAAAAGGTCTATGAATTTATTTTAAATGGTTTTAAATAGGTAATTTCTTAACCTTTTCTAAACATGTCACTTTACACATATTTGGTAAAATGCTTAAAAGTAATGTTCAGTTTTAACATTTACAACATTAATGGGTTTTCTCGAAATCATAATCATTATTTTCTTTGAATATTACTTTATATGTTTCAAGGGTTATTTTCAACAAAAATTATTTCCAAAATATATTGTGGATTTTTAGTTTTAAGAATTTATTTTCAACGTCAAAAGTTTATTTTATGAAAGAATGATTTTAATGATCTTTTAATGGTGTTTTCATTCATCAAAATAAATAACACTTTATGTTACTTATGCTCCACTAGGGATATTTTTTAATTAATCCATAATTATTCTAACATTGTATGGATTTTTATTGTTTATAATATATTTTTAGTGAAATTTTTCATTTTCAATGGGTTAATCTAGTTATGAAAGGAATAATGGATGTTTTATGAATTTTATGATGAAATGAAAGATCTTTTTATTTTATTTATTTTATGGTTTATGGGAATTGTTTATGATGATAGGTGGTTATATTATAAACCAAGGGATGGTGATCCCATTATATATCTCCAATGAATTAGGAGAAAAGACGGAGTTAACTAATTTGGTTTGTCCTAAGAGATTATGGGAATATACTGTGATGGTTATTTCAACTGTAACCATGATGGTTATTTAATGTGTAACCACGAATGTTATTCTAAGTGTAACCACAATAGAGATCCAATTGGTAAGAATTAAATGAAAATGATTGATAAAGTTACCTATATTATTTATCTATGATTTTTATGGGTTTTATGGAAATATTATTATTAAAAAAATGTAATCCATTAGCTTATTATCAAAGGAAAATATATGCTACTTTTTATGGGTTTAAAGATATGGGTTTCAAATTATTAAACTAATCAATATTGACATCACTTGGTTCATTATTATTGAATCATAAGACTCTTTTAATTGTTAAAATAATTATTCCTTGCTTCATGATTGATGATCCTAGTATTGACAGGTATGATTTCTTTTAATTTATAGTTAGGCACTATAGTTATGTAATCATATAATTATTCTAATATTACTCTACTTGATGAAATTCAATTTTTAATTATTATGTTTACCATTAATAAGTATTTTATCTCACTTTTATTATATTTCCTTTTCCCTAGGTTATGAAGAATGATGAAAATTTATTTGTGTCTAAAAAGGTTTCATATGAGGAGAATTTTATGGGAGAGTTAATGACTTAATGTGGAATATTAAAAAGATGATTATAGTTTGAGAAATAACCCCTTAATATCCTGAGTGTTTCTTATGTCATATTTTTCCCTAAATCCATAAAACTATAAAATTAAATATTCATTGGGTATATAGGTGATCCAATATTTCATTTTTATATTTTCAGGTTTTGGTGGAAAAAATTAGGTCACATTTATTAATATCAAATACATAGATAATGGGGGTCTCAAGTTGTTACCCTTTTCTTCTGAATTGGTTTAGCACTAGGATTGAATGATTTATATATTTATAAATCTTCACTATGACCACTATAATATAAAATCATACAAATATTATTAAATCCTTCAAATATGTTTGAAACAATCAGATTATTCCTTTTCATTTATGGTATTTTCTTCATCAATACTTTGATCTACCCTGATATAGGATTTATCTAAACTTTAGGTGTTGACATATCATACTAACAATAAATATCCTTGTGCCCAAACTTATAGATGTTCCTGAAATACCTCAAATTTCTTTATATTTTTCATTATGAACAAATATATATCGGATTTCATGTATGTGGAATGTATTCCTTCTCATTCATTGATGGTTCTGTTTAGGGTAACATAACCTTGTTCACTTAATTTTACCCACTATAGTTGTAATGGTGGTTTTATTTACATTTTATTTAACCAGATTTTTACATATTTTGATTTCAAATATACACAATGTATAGAAACTGGTTTATCAAATACATTATTTACAATGGTGGATGGAACCATTTTCATAGAGACTACTTTATTTTTAAAATTAAATGATTTCAACTATTTCTTTTCACTGGCTAGATATACTTCAGAATAATAATCCTCTTTATATGTTTTTTGGAAGAAACTCTTGTAGTGATATCTCTTCTTTCATCTTTTTGTAAACACTCATCTTTAACATTTTCATAATTTTCTAATTTGACTAAATCTTTAAGACATTTTAAATTTTTTATGGTTTTCACATCCTCCATTTATTTAAATCTAACTTCACATTCCATTTTGATCTTTATAACTTACTCATCGTGTATTTTTGGTTTCTCCTATAGTAAGGTGTCAAGATCCTTGATCTTATTTTCTTTAATTTCAAGTTGATAATTCTTGACATCAATGATATCCTTCTCATTTTTTCTAATGCCTGCAACTTTTATTCAAATTTCTTAGTGGTATAATCTTTCTCATTAATCGTATTTGGCCATTAATCTTCAGAACTAGAGCACATTTCTTCAAGTTTAACATTTTTTTCTTCTTTGGGTCAATTTACATAGAGAGTTTGATTTTGTATTTCATTGTTTATTCAAATTATTTCTCCAAGTATTCATCAAGTTGAGTGATATATTTCTCTATTCCATTGATTTATCCATGGATAAAAGTGATAATTTCTTAGGTAAAATTGTACAATATATCATTTAAATTAGTAATTAATTCATTATGGAACTCCTTTTATATATTATCACTTAATCTAATACTTGTATCTTCATGAGTATGGTATTGGAAATATATTATTATTACGTCCTATTCATGTAGGGTTGAATCACTACATGAGGTAGATCTATTATCCTTATCTTTGGTAGTATAATATACTACCAGATATTCTACTTCTATGTTAGACTTATATTAATCATATTTACAACATTGACAAAATGATTCATTCACCTATTTTCACAAGAGGGGTGTATTCTTCATCTTTCTCAATTATTTCTTCTTTTTATTCTTCAAGGTCTTTGATGAGATAGAATTATGATATGTAATTGATACAAACCCTCAGTTTTTGAGCTCCATTATTAATTTATAAGAGAAATAATATCTTCAAAAAAATCAATATGAGATTCCAATAAAAGGTGTGACCTACTCTGATACCAAATGTTTGGATCACTTTGGGATAACCACACTGAGAGGGAGGGTGACTCTCTATGACATGAATTTTTATCACCTTAAAATTGTGTCCCTATTTATATATCTATCAATTGTTTAGTTAATGGTTCTCATTTATTCTTCACCTATAGTTTGAAAGAATTAACATAAAATAATAAAGTTTAATGAACATGAGGTTTTGTTATTAAGGTTCTCCTCTAATGTGGATGACTATTTCCCAGGTGTATGGTGGTTTTTATCTCACTCTTACATTTCTTGAATTTTATTATCAAGAAAACCATGAGAAAGGGTATGACCTTTAACTTGTTTTCTTGTCACCAATTAGTTAAATGAAAGGTTTATATTTAAATCAAAAGAAACAGTATGTCATTTTGTCCCTTATGAAGTGATCAGCAGTGTAGTTCAAGTCTTCTTTAATAGTCCATAATAATTCGAATCCACTTCCTATAAATACAGAAATCAAATGACTTCCTCTATCTCACATTAATCAAAGTTATAGCTCAAATTCATAAATAAATGATATGAAACAAATTATATCAACCTTATTTTTTTTATCTTTTACTTTTTCAATCTCAAAATATGAATGTGTATAATACTAGATATCTCAGATAAAATGTGTGTAAAATGTTTATCATGATTGGAATATTTCAACTCACCTTAGTACTTCTTGGTATAACACATAAATGGTTTAATGCTTAATTTCTTCTTTTTGGATGTGTTAATTTATCTATATTCTTTCATGTAAGTATCAATTCATGCATGGATTTACTCATGTTTCATCTAATAAAACAATTCACATGGATCTTTACTTTTTTGAAAGCACATGATATTTATCCATGTTATTATTATTATTATTTACATATTATTATAAAATAGTGTGCATAAGTGTCTAATTGAGATTTATTTTCATAGGGTTATATATGAGGTATTTTTATGGTATGTAACTCTTCTTCTTCATGTGATTATGTGGGTTTATTCTTCTTCACAGAGACCAAGCATGTAATAACATCATGAAATTATGAGGTACTTTGTGGAAATTTGATATAATGTTGTCTATATAACAATGTGAATACACTGAGATAATATATATTCCTCAAGTATCCCTTGATCATTCATAATAGTGTGTGGATATTTCCTTCATGATATAAGAAATTTCATGGTTCTTATTTACACAAGATTTGTGCATGGAACTATCCTTCATAAAGTCGAGTGGATCACAGATAATTTGTTTATTATTTAAATAAATGAGAGATATAAATATATTAAATGGGGTCTCTTAGTTGGGAGACTCATTTTTTATAGATGAGGTTCCTCTTTTATGGCTCTGGCATTTCACCACCTCATATCCACATTTCATTTCATGTTCAGTCTCTGATTAAGATATCATGTCATGGATCAATGTTAATATTACTGAATCCTTTAGTATTTTAAACTCCATATGGGTTTCCATATTATTTTTTTGATGATTCTGAGAATCATGAAGTCTTATTATAATATAATTCTACCATCATGATTTTGTACTCACGTGTACGTGAGAATATCACATGCATCATTTCATGTATCAATATCTCTTTGATTGTCAAATTTCCTTCCATAAATATACTTTTGGTTAAAGAAATATCATTGTTTTAATAATATCATGCATTAATATTCTTCATTAGAAGGTAGATTATGATGACAAAGTTTGATTTTTTGAATGATATAGCTCAAATGTAAAGGTAAACCCTTTTTTGAACTACTACGTAAAGGTATCCCTCACCCATGTATAGGGGTAACAGTCCATAAGTGCCATTCCATGTAAAGGTCGATCCACCTAATGGTAGAAATTTACCACTTAAGGGTAAATAGGTTGAAGATGACATCCTATATAAGTTCCAATCCACACTAACTTAAGGTGATACCATGCAAAATGGTTGTCGAAGGTTGAAGATAATGTGCTAGATTCATCAGATGGGGGAGATGTGTGTGATTTCATGTAAGATGATATTTGTGTATATATTTTAATGCATGAATTGTAATGCACACTCATGAGTCCTAAAATGGTCTTGTATTCTATCATGGGATACTTAATAAGAATTAACATTAGTTCTTCCTCTTGATCTAGCATCGGGGTTGTCAATCGGGGCACTTTCACACATTCCCCTCATAGGACATGCCACACCATTTCACGGTACCCTGGAATCTCCATATTTACTCTACTCGTGCCATTCCCATACCCTTGTTCACCCCTATGGGTTCTATACGTGTAACGTCTGAACCCAAAATCCACTAAATGGTTCCTCGATCAGGTGGGTAACATGGCCTCAAGGGTGCCTCTCCATATGATAGAGGCTACATACTAGTAGTGAGGGCCTATGGTGAGTATGTGGGGATACTATGCCCTCATATTAGTACAGTGGTAGTAAATATAACAGTCAGTAGAAAAATTATAAAATCAACCAGACAGTAGATAAATATTCAAGATAAGAATGAATAAACAATTCCAAAATTAATCTCAAATAAAATTATGTGTTGTATTGTGTATCTACTAATCTAGAAAGTAGGTATACAGATAACCAATATAATACATATATCAAAAGACCAAAAGGAATTATCCTAGCTATCATCATAATACTTAGTTCCATCATGTTCTTACCTACTCTTAATCATAGCACAAATCAAGCAATGTACTATGGGTGCTTTCCCCAATACCTACCTGCATACATATATTCTATCCAAGTTCCCAATGGAAACAAAAACAAGGTATGAGATAACACTCAGTAGGACACCACCAATGATGTCTATAACAAATCCATGATGTCTATAATAAGCTAAAGTAGTTTGTAGTATATAACAAATATGGAAGTAGTACAATTGTAATGCCCATCAAAAAATTAATAACTATAAGTGATTCCATAAAGCCTAAAAAGGCTCCCTCCATAAATAGTCGGGATCCCATAAATAGGTAGTGGTAAAATAGAAATAAACAAGTCACCCTATCTAGTCTGACAATTGTAATCTAATACCTATACCAGGGAAATCTGTATAACATTCAAAAATATCCACATAGGCCTTTCCATGGGAAAAACTATCATGGTCACACTATATAATTCAAGTTTATAACATTTACTATATTCTTGTCATATAATCAGATCATACCAAATAAACACACTATGTAATAAAAAGTGTCTGACCATAAAGGTCTTGGTCCAAAGTATAGAATACTGATGCATCCACATCGAGCCCTACAAGAATCTTGATGAAAACTTGGTAAATAACTAAGTGGATTCATTAGAAAATGTTAACATCACATGTCCAACGTGAGTCCAAGAAATCCCAAAGTATCTTATAGAATCAAGACCCAAGGAGGAAATAGTTCTATGGTGTCCACTACCATAAACAATATCCCTATGGTAAATGTCCATAGAATATATTAGAATTAGTAACCAAGGTATACCAAACAATGTATCTAGTACCATAATAAAATCATCATCTCATTTCATTTATTCATAATTTCATAGTTAATCACATTACATGAGTTCAACAAACTCATTTATAAAATTTATATATAATCCATCAAAATAATTAAACAATTCACATCATTTAAACACATGGAAAATGAGGATTAACCTTCTCACCACATTCAATTAAATTCCCATTTATTTATAAATGGGTTAATCTAAATATTAAATCACACATGAACCCCATAGGTGGTATATAAAAATGGAAAATGAAAAGGTACACCCCATGGGTGGCCTGGGTTGGGGAAATAACCTTTGAAAAACTTAAAGGAACTAGTGGGAATCCCTTACTATTTTTAAACCATCCAATTAATTTATTTAATTAATTTCTAGGGAACCTCTGAGAAGTCCATCATGTCAACACATGGAAACTATTCTTATAAAATACCAAACCTTGAGAGAAAGGTATTGACCACCTACTGTATACACAAGGTAGAATACTCATCAAGTATCAGCTTCTGATTTTGTCTAGATTGTAATAAAAACAAAGAGTTGATAAAAACCATGAAAATAGGGCATATTAGTTCACACAAAAATAGTTCATCCAATACCAATAAAAAAGAATAAATACATAATAGGAATAGAGAACTCACTGACATAGATCCAATGTGACTGATAGTTGAAGAAGATAGATCTAGATCATGAAATAGAACCTAAGCCTAGGTTTCCTTCCTTGGGTGATCATACATGAGAGATAAGGGAGGAGGTGAGGGATTATACCAAAAATAGAGGCCCTAAATATATTTTTAAAAACCATCCTCAGGAATTTACATAGGGTGTAAATTCATTACATATCCTTTAAATCATAGGGTCTTACTCCCTAGGGAAGCCCTTTACATGATGTGAACTATCCTTCCAAGTTCATTACACATTGTGTATTAAATACACATAGTGTATTCCAATTACATGACCTCTAATTAGCCTATAACCAGCCTACATCTATCCTTCCTCTTCCTTTCCAAAAACTACCCTACTATCCCGTGACTCGACTGTAGGGTCTAGAAAAAAAGGATAACTTAAACAAGTGTTTAAGTAGAAAAAAAATATTTGTACCTAATAGAAAAACTCCTAATATTATAATCCCTACCCTCTAAAAGCAATTCATTCTTGAATTTTACTTCCAAGGGAGGTCAAGAATATCCCTAGAATAACTCTAGCCATTGAGTAGGTATGTTGGCCTCCTGCTCCCAAGACTTTTCCTATAAATGTGTGTGCTTCCATAACACTCATACTAGAGGAACTAAGCGGTCTTGGATAACCATTTTGATCTTGTCAACAACATATATAGGATACTCTTCAAAGGATGAATCTTCCTATAATTCTACTGCATTTGGTTGTAGAGTGTGACATGGGTCTAAGTGATAACATCACAGTTGAGATATGTTGAAGATGTTGTGAATGGATCGGTACCTTTGAGGTTACTATAGATGATAGGATACTATCCCAAATCTCACTAGAATCTCAAATAACATAATATATCAGAATTAAATATTACCCAATCTGATAACCCTTATGTGACCCAGCCGTGGTGAGATGTAAAAATACAGGATCCCCAACCTTGAACTCTAGCGGTCATCAATGGTGATTAGTGTAAGATTTATTCCTCAACCGTGTCCTCAAAATTATCCTATATGATATGCAGTCCCATTAAAGCTATTGATCCTTCCTCTAACCAGTATAAGGTCGATCGACATGTCCTACCATAAAAATCCTCAAAAGGTTTCATTTGTAATTTTCCCTAATATATATTGTTTTAGTGGAACTAAACCAAGGGAATATGCCTCTCTCAAGATCCCCCAAAATCAAGGATGCATGCTCACAACATGTCCTCAAGAACATGAATCATGTGCTCTGACTGGCCATCAGTATGAGGGTTGTATACTATGCTTAAGATAACATGTGTACCCAATTCCCTCTGGTAACATTTCTAGAAATGAGATGTAAATCGGGAATCCCTGTCTAATACAAAGGCATGAGGAACCCGATGAAGTTATATTATCTCATGGATATACAACCTACCAATATCATTCATTGAAAGGGTCTCCCTCGTTAGAAGGAAATGAGAAACATTCATGAGTTTGTCGATAAAAAACTATATAGAATCACTACCTCATTGTGACCAAGGAAATGGTACTGAAGTCCATCATGACAACCCCCCACTTCCAATCAGAAATGTGTAACTTCTGTAAAATCCTAGCTGGTCATTGATGTTTCCCATTCACCTGTTGAAAATTAGAACACCTCCTAATAAAACTAGTTACCACACATTTCATCATCGAACACCAATACTAGAGACATAAATCAAAATAAATCTTGGTAATGTTAGTATGATATACCCAAAATGAGGCATGAAACTCCCACATCATATTGTCATTTGTTTCCATTAGAACCCAAATGCGAACATGTATACATAGGATCTCATCCTCACCTATAGTCCAACCAGGAGGTGGGTCCTCACCTCCCACACTCTCTTGTATTACTAGGACCTCATCATTTGATAGCTACCACATCCTCACTCTATCTAGAAAGTTAGAGGTCAAAATATGGATGAAATAAAAGTATGACCACAAAAATCCTTCACCTACATGTGCATCTCTGAAATCAAGTCAATAAGCTGCCACTCGCAAATAGCTTCCTAAACAGCCTATATCTGATTCATCCTTCTCAGTACATCAGTTACTAAATTTCTCTTTTAGGGTCATAGGCATGCTCAAATTCAATAAAAATTAGGTGATCAACCCACCTTCACTACCTCAAATATAGATCATGTGTTATAAATTTATACTTGAGGATTTTTTGGTTCATGTACACCAAAAAATTCTCTCCCCATAAATAGTGTCTCCAATAGTGAAAAGCATGAACAACTATAGCTAACTTGAAATCATGGTCAATTAATTCCTCTCATGAGGCCTCAAAAACTGAGATCTATATTCCATGAATTTTTCCCCTATAACAGATATGATCTCAACCCGATACCTGATGCATCCCAATACATAGTGTAGCTTCTGCCTTACTATGGCAGAATCAAGATCGGTGATGAAGTCAGTCCCCCTTTTATCTCAAAAAATGTTGTCTCAAAGGTATATAACAATAAAACCATCACACCCATATTATTCAATCCCATAAATGGTGTAGCTAATCATGATAACTCTTGTATTAAATTTTAGTAATATCGAGTTATCCCAAAAAAATACTTTATATCAATGATTTTATTGGGGTTATCCTTATAAACCACTTCTCTCACCTTCTCTAGTTCAATTGATAATCATGTGTGTGAGAAAATATAAGCTATAAATTGAATATCCTTCATCTAGAAGTTTCTATTTGTGAGATTATCATATAACTAATTCCATATCAGTATATCCAAAACAATCTCAAGATGTTTGGCACGGTCATGTCGATTATGACAATACACGAAGATATAATCTGTGAAAACCACCACAAAAAATCCAAAAAATGTTTAAAAACTCATTTTATTAGTTAAATGAAAATTTATAATGCATTCATGAGACTGAGTGGCATGATCACGTACTCAGAAAAAATATACCTTCTATGAAAAAGCTATATGAGGTATGTCTATATATCGAACATGCACCTAATGATATCCAGATCTCAAATCAATTTTTAAGAAAACTTAAGCTCTTCATAGATGATCAAATGGGTAATATATATTTGGAAAGGTATATTGTCTCTTAACCATTAACTAGTTTAATTTTTAAAAATCAGCACATATCCTATGGGTATTTTTCACATCTTTACAAAAATGACTGGAGAACCCCACAAAGAATTACTAGGTTGTATAAACCCCTTTTCCTTCAAGACCTATAACTACCTATTTATCTCTTAAATCTCCATAGTATCATTCCTATAAGGAGAAATAGATAACGGTGAAACACCTAGAACTATCTAAATAGTTAAATACACATGTGTCTTAGGAGGTAAACTAGAAAAGTTATCTAGGAAAACATCTGTGAAAATATAAACCACTAGAGGGAAATCTTCCTAACCCAATCCCTGATCATCCAGATATAAACTAGCAATATATTTTTCCATCTCACCTAGCCCATGATTATTTATTAAATATCTTCTATCCTAGAAATCCAATTCACCCTTGTGAATAAAAAAATCCACCCTATTGTGATGATAAAGTCAACCTCCAGTGATTTAAATCAACATAAGCTCGATAAGAAACTAGCTAGTCCATTATAAGTATGATGTAAAACCCTATAATATCAAGAGAAAAAATATTCCATATGAAGTGACCCCACCTATCTCAAGGGTACACTCCCTGAACAAGCATATACTCTCTTTTTCTGATTCCCAATGGGGTTTCCAAATTCATAATTCCATCAAAAACTAAACTAAGATCTCAAGGATATACACCATAGGTACATATATGAAATTATATGATGCACCTATATAGAAAAGAATAGATAATAAGTTAGAGTGTACTAATAGAATACTCTCACAATAGATTTCCCGATACTGTTCTCTTTAGGGTTAGGTTGTAGAGAATATATCTGGGCTAAACTGTGGCCCTATGAAACAATCTCTCTACCCTAAGCAAGCCCACTCTACTGTTTAGGTACAACTAGTGCCTAGATTCCTTGGCCACAACCACTACCACAACCTGATCCACTGATACTAATCTATCTCCCTACCTGACATAGAGTTCTAAAACTTAATCCTAAACCTAAAGTCATAGTTTATCCCCTTATACTAACTGGTATAGGTAAAGTCATGCAGAAATGAAGCATGAGGCTCATCCTACCATAATCTTAGCACTCGACTAGGTCTTGACCACACTGATTTCTCATATGTCCCCATATTCCACACTAGTGATAGGAAAAAGATCTACCAACACTCACATCCTAGCTAGAACTCACCTCATGAGAGTCTTCAAAGTGACACTTCCAACTAATGGAAGTTGAACCACTAGGTCGAGAGACTATACCGCTCTGCTCTGCACCCCCATATTCTCTAAAATTCCACTCTGTAATTAGAACCTAATTTACTATATCAGTAATAATCATCAACCTAAACATTTTGACCTGATATCGAAAATAATTTATAAGACCTTCCTCTAATTGTATCTCCATCGATGCCTCACCATCTAAATATATTCGCACAAAATTTTTAAACACTCTAAATCATGTCAAATATTCCATAACAGTCGTTATTCCCTAATCTAGATGAATGAAATCAATTTCCCTCTTTTCTCTTATAGTCTTGAGGAAAAATTATCATAAAACTGGGTTTGTAAATCCATCCCACCAATATCTTGCTTCTTATAATTCAGGTTTAAAACAACCCACTAGCCCTTTGATTCTCCCTATAACATATAAGTCGTGATATTCACTCTCTTATCAGGAGGTGTCTCCAGATGATAGAATACTGACAACATAGTCTTGATCCACAACTCATCATCCTATGGATCTCCATCCCTCGGAAATGTGGGGGTATGTTGCTTCACAAATATACACGTCATCTCTACCATAGACACAGAAAGTTGCAGTGATCCCTAAGAAATCTATAAATAAAAAAATTCAAAATTATTCCTCAACACCTATGTCTTGAAAAACCATTTGTTCTACAATTGGTACTATATGAGGATCTACTATTAGCCTATATCCCACCACCTCCAAATCTTGGTCATCACTGCCCACCTAGCATAAGACTGGACGTCTTCATAGTGTCATGTCTCAATAATACCAAACACACACCACTGAAAAAATTGATAACCATACAATCATAGTTCAAAATGTAGGAAAGTTCAGAACTATCCTATAAATAGATTGAGACCCTATTCATGATCCTAAATCTAGGACTGTTTAAAAATAAATAGTTATAAACATCACAAGAGACACTACCTATTACCCACTCTAAATACATTTCAAGGTCAGGTTCTATGTTTCACTAATTAAATTTACATTTTAATTCACATTTATATCACCATTATATTTAAATGGTCAGACCAAATGCTTCACTACTTATTATTCATTAGGTCCCATACACCTCACAAACCAAAATATAGTGTCCACCTAATCAATACCATAACATGTTCCAGTACATTTAACAGATGGTCCTTGACTCAACATGACATAGTTGACTACTTATGATGTATGTTGTAGCCTAAGTATGAAAAAAACTATTTGGGTTATGGAATGAACTTTAAGTATAAACCATATTTCTCAATTACATGTAATAAAACTAGCAGGATAACCAATATATAATAGAAGGAACATTCAAAAATTTCAAGCAGTCAAGTAATGCTTCATATATGGAATCAAATAATTCTTGGCATGTGAATCATGTAAAGTGCCTAAAATTATGTTTGAGATACATACCCTCATCTCATCATGTGATAGTAAAACAAAACCCTTTATAATATCAATAATAACATCACAATCCAAGTGCATCACCCAATGGTGGAATCAAAACAATTGTAATAGTCAAAATATAGAAAATAACAATTTTCATTCTAGGAAATTTGGATTTTCCAGTATGTAGTTAGCTACTCCCAAGAATTGATCATTACCAAATTCCAATACCTTCTTAATCATATGTATGTTATTTCTAAATAATAAGGTATTAATGAAACTCCTCTAATACCACTTTATAACTTCCTGACACAAATTCCACTAAATGGTGCTGCAAGCAGGTTGGTCACATGGCCTCAAGTGCACCTCCTTATAATTCAGAGGCCTCTGATTAGTTGTGAGGGTTATTCCATCATTTCAGAGTGTAGTACAATGGTATTAAATGTAATGTTCAATAAAAGATGTAGTAAATCAACCAAAAAAAGATAAACATCCAAGATAAGGGTAAATAAACAATTACCAAAGTAATCTCACATAAAATGATGTGTCATTTCATGTCTCTACAAAGATATAAAATAGGTAAACAATCATCCAAAACAATACATGTATCAAAATACCAAAAAAAAGGAATTATCCCTTCTAGCATCATGATCATTAACTCAGTCATTTGATCCCATGCTTCTAAGGATAAAACAAATCAACCATTATACTATGGAAACTTTCCCTGATCCATACCTACATCTATGTAGTCTGTTTGAGTACCCAATGATGGCCTAAAATGGAGATAACACTCAATAGTCCACCACCAACTATGTCTATAAAAAATATTGGTTCCGTATAACAAGATAAAGTAGTGTGCAATATATAAAAAATTTGACAGTAGTATAAGGGTATTTCCCATAGGAAAAGTAATAATTGTAAGTGATATTGTCAATACCAACAAGGAACCCTACAAATAATATTTGGTCTTCCAAAGCTAGATAGCGGTAGAACAGAAATAAACAACTCACCCTATATAATCTAACAACTATAATCTGATACCCATAACAGATCTATCTATAAAACATGCCAAAATATCTATTGTTCTTGTCATGTGAAACAACTACCACATTTAAACCATGTAATTAAAGTGTGTAAATTTTACCATGGCTATTCCATATAATCATATAATGCACAATAGTCAGGTGGTGTAATAATTTTTTTTATACCACAAAGGTCCAAATACAAGGTATAGAAGACCAAGGCATCTACATCGAGTCCCATGATAATCTCGATGGAAAATTAGTAAGACATGGGTGGAGTTCTTGGAGCATGCCAGCAGCATATGTCTAATGTGAGTCCAAGAAAGCTATATCCAAGGGCCATCATGGCCTAAGGAATCCTACATAATCAAGACCCAAGGGGGAAATAGTTCCATGGAGTCTACTATCATAAATATGATCTAAGGGAGTAACATCCTTGAAATCTAATGGAATTAGTATCCAAGGTATACCAACCAATGAATCCAATAAAATAATCAAATGATCATCTCATTTCATTCATTCATCATTTAACATTTAATCAAATTACATGAGTTCAACCAAATCATTTCAATAATTTCTATAAATCCATTTAAATTATTAAACCATCCATATCATGTCAACACATGGAAAATAGGTATAACCTTCTAATAACATTGAATTAAATTCTCATTAATTTTTTATGGGAATCCTCTAACTAGAAAGTCACACATGCACCCCACAGGTAGTATACAAAAAAGGTAAAATTCAAAGCCACAACCAAAGTGTGTCTTATATTGGGGAAACAACCACCAAAAAACTCTAAGTAACTATTGGGTATCCTTAATAGTTTCCAAATCATCCAATTCAATAAGTTAATTAATTAATGGGGCACCTCTCAGACGTTTGGTGTGCCGAAACATGGAAACTATGCTTATAATTTACCAAACCCTAAGTTAAAGGTATATACCACCTACTGTATACACATGGTAGAACACTCATCTAGTATCAGCTTTTGATTAAATCTAGATCAGAAGAAAAATGAAGAATGGATTAAAAACCTGAAAATAGGGCATGTTAGCTCGCTCCAAAATAGTGCATCTGATACCAAGAAAAATGAATAATGGTAAAAGAGTAATATATAACTCATTATCATGGTTCCAACATGACTGAAGGTGGAATAACTGAAGTTTAGATTTTAAAATGATACCTAAGACTAGGCTAGCTTTATTAGGTGCTCCTGTATGAGAGAGAATGGAGGAGTTGAGGGATTTTTCCAATAATAAATTCCCTACAACTGTTTTAAAAAATCCTTAGTAATTTACACTGCATGTAAATTCTTTACACATGGTGTAAATCTCATGGTCTTCTTACCTAGGGATATTATTTACATGATGTGAACTAGCCTACCCAGCCCATTACATGTCATTTATTGAATATACATCATGTATTCTAATTACACGGTGTGTAATTATCCTACATCCAACCTACATCCCTACTTAATCTTCCCTTCCAAAAACTACCCAATTGTCACATGGCCGTCTTTAGGGTCTACATCAAAAATTGAACTTAAATAAGAGTTTAACTGGAAACAAAAAAAATCATACCTCATTGGAAAACCTAGGATATTACAATGAATCCTCACCACAACTACAAGTATTCCTAGCCATGTAGGTTGGATCTACTATTTGGTTGAGTCTAGCTCTCAAAAAAATTGGATTTAGATTTTCTTCAAGAGTGGTAATGGTTGGCCATTTTTTATGAAGTCCAAACATATACATTGTAATATCTAAGTATGTGCATATAATCATTCCCACCATCAAATTCCTTATTCAAAATTATTACTCATGAAAAAGTATAAATATATTTTTCATTACCATAAAAAAAATTCAAATTATCTTTCTTAAAATATATATTACTCTTCAAATATCATTAGTGGATGGAACTTCAATCTACTCCATTCTTATATAAAATGTGCTACCCACAAGAACATGTTCTATAAACATGTAAAACAGTTCTTCAACTACTTTAGGGTATTTATTTGACAAATATAAAGAGATATTCTAATAGTATCCTTTGTAAGTTGAATAAACACATTCAATATTCATTAATAATCCTTTTAAACTCACAAATTAATTATCAACTTGATGCACATAGTTTCTTGGGAACATCACTTCAATCTTTAACAAATAATCTTGTGAACACCAATAAACATCCAAGTTGTTATTATTTTATAAATTCATATTGAAATATATTATTTCATATCTTAATGACTTATTTACAAAAACTAAAACACAAACACAATGTTGGATCATAAATCTCGGCCTTTTTATGTATTATCAATACCAATTTTGAAAATGGGATGTCAAAATGTTCTCCTCAATTCTAATCTCCCCTTTTTTATTATCTCCTCTCCCTATTATTGATAAAAAAATTAAATTACATGTGAGAATATTGTATCATGTATTTCTTAATAAATGTGCAATTGATTATTCTTATCTAAGTGCACTTATGCTAACCCTATGTATAAAACAAGAGAGTCTAATTTAGAAAACAAAAATATCCATTCTCAATTCAAAATACGATACTAATGGATATATCATAACTTTTTTCTTTCCTCAGATATTTTTCAATTGTTTCTAGGTTGATTGAAATTGGTTGATATGAATTGATAAAATTAAAGTGGAACACTTTTGATACCACTTTTTGATAAAAATATTTTTAAGAAACTATCAACCAAAAATTCATGAACTCGTGTCAACACATCTATTAAATAAATTTAAGTATACATAGAAGGTTATATTCTTTAATTTAGTCATTGAACATTTTCCAAAATTATTTTGTTCATGTCATTGATTTATTTATGTTCCCCCCTTATGTTCTGGTATTTTTTAAGTTCTTTGAAATGGGATAAGAGTGTAATATCACATACCTCATCAACGAATTCTTAAAAAAATTACCTTGTGTAGATGTTATATTTTTATAAAATATAAAGATCTAGAATATCATTAGATGCTCCCCCTCAAGGCATGATCTATAGATTATCTTCATTAAGATATATCATATCATTAGTTGTTATTATGAATTACAATTTATGTGAATATAAATTTTTATCATCTTATCAATGATGGGGAATTCAAATTTATTAATAAGTTATAATAGCTTTATCTTCTTCATCAAGGTTGATCTACGATCTTTTGCAGTAAATAATCTTCAATATATAAGTAGATATATAAAAACATTATGGTTATTTTCATAATTATTATAATGAATATTTCATCTTGTAGATATGGAAATATAATTTTATATACTCGATTCTCCCCCTAAGTATGTGATTCAACTTAAATTCATTGAAAATAATGAACAAATACAAATTATATGGGATTAAGGTGGATGTAATTTGATTTTTAGTGAAGCAAACAAGTATAATAATTGTTTATAAATTATTAAACACACTTATTTCCTTTTATATGTGAGGGTGTCCCCTTCATTATAAATATTCTAAATTTATTAATAGTTTTGGGAAGTATGGAATATATACTCTCTTCAGTAATAACTTTGTGTGTAATTTTCCTTTTCACACTATCCATAAAGGTACATTCACCAATAGGTTATTTATGAATCTTCTTTAGAAATTCTTCTGGATCTAGTGTTATGAAAAAACATTCATTGGAAATGTTTCTAGCATTCTTTCACCATCCACACATTACTTCTGAGATGTTATGGTTATCAATTATTGAAAAAATCTCATGAAATTTAATTTCATCATGTGGAATATTATGCTTGAATTTATAATTTTCCTTCATCTATTATTTTTCAAATTTTTCTTCTCTTACTAGATATTTTGGGAAGATTACTAGTATTTCATTTGGAATATTCACAGATTTTTTGTTAGATCCATGTGGCTTTTAGGTGAGATTTTTACCACTTTAGAAAATTTATTTTGTTATTAGACTAGACATCCCCATTGATGCATAAGCTTGAATCTATTCATTTTGATATTCATGGTATTCTTATAGTAATCCATGGTTTGACCTATTATTCCATAAAAATAAGCATCTTATTCTCTTGGGTGTAGCACTATTTTTTTCTTCTTGGGTTTTTTATAAGCATTAGTATTTTTTGATTTTCACCCAAAAATGACTCACCTGTCTTCTTTGTAAACTTTTTAGGAATATCTTTCATATAGTTACTTCCCAAGGTTGAAAATTCCTCTCTTCATTTCTTTTAAATTTTTTATTGGAATTTTTGAATGATTTATATTTTCATACATCTTGATTATGGCCACTTTCACTGAAAATATCACATATATTCTTCAAAACATCAAATCTATTTGTAACAATCATATTCTTAGCTTTCATTTGTGGACTTTTCTTTATCACTTCGTTTACACCCCCTTGATTTAATATTTCTTTAAACTTTTTAAATTTTCATATCATTCCAAAAAACGACAACATTATTCCTAAACTTATAGTAGTACCAACAAGAGCCAAAAAATATTGATCTTATGTTATGTGAACAAATATTTCCATGATTTCATGTCATGAACCATCCCCTAAAGCATGTCTCATGACTACCCCAAGCACATCACCCATAGTCCAAGGGTTGACAACTAGCACTGAGCTGGAATTTCCCACAAAGGGGAGGAATTTTCCTATGAACTTCTGCACACGCACCAGTCCCCAAGAAAAAGTACTGAAACCAAAAACACTGAGTAAATACATATGCATCCCACTAAGATAACCACTAAGAGTAACAGTATAAACTGAAAGGTAAATGGGATAGAATAAAATCCCAACTAAAATAGAAAAGTATAAGCTCCGGGATCTCATTCTTAGAAAACCCTACCTGAAGGGTGGGTACAGTAAATTGTTTAAATGTTGTTGAAGCATACCATGTCTATTGGGATACCCTAAAGCACCACCTATCCCTTTCCCACCAAGGAATCTGTCAAAGATTTTGATCATCTGCACAAGACATGACACATGTGGGTGAAGCCCATGCAGAGGTGAGTAAAACAATACTTAGTAGGGACCACAAACCACAAAGGTAAAACACAAGGGATACAACTAAATAGATAGAATAAGTGTATCCCATAAGAATTATAGTCAAAAAAGTCCCCAGAGACAAAAACACACCAGGATGCATACACTATGAAAATACAAGAATAACCAAAATCAAGGACACACACTCTATAAGAGACACACTCTATGTAGGTGTAGAAGACACACTCTATGAGAGACACACACCGTGTAGCTGTGGGAGACACACTCTGTGAAGGTATAAGAGGTGCACTTTGTAAGAGAAACACTTTGTATAGGCATAGAAGACACACTCTATAGAGGACACACTATGTGTAGTCATAGGATACACACTTTGTAAATGACAAATTCTTTATAGGTCAGAACCATTCATAGGATTCTATCCTTAGCATGCTCGTTCGGGAATCACCTGCACATCAAGACAAAAGGTTGTATTTCAACCACCATGAAAGGTCATGTAGAGTGTCCCAAAAGGCCCATCTCGTCATGAGGGTCTTAACACCACAAATGGATCGTCAAATAGATATATTTTTTGAGAGTTATGAGCATTTAAGTAATAAGAGGCTGGTTGGATCTAGGTCCCACCTGACCCAACCCATCGGGTCTGACCCGGCTCGACCCAACTAGACCCAAATTGCTGGCTCTAGCCCGACCCGATCAAGAAAACCAGTTTGTTCCACCAATACATGGAGGTTCCACATCCACTTTAGCTCCATGAAATTCTCCATTGAGTTAGCTACTTCTCCTACACGCAGTCCACAGGACCGCCTGCCTGTTGGTCTGATGTGGCATCCTGCCGCGTCACTGGTCTGCCCCTCTATATCCCACCCTATTTGCAGCTCCTATCACTTCCCATAGCCGCATAGCCGATCGTCGAGCTTGAGGCTGCCTACTATCAGGTTTCCACGCCGATGTGTGTCTTTGCTGCGTGTCACTGCCATGTGTCGCCACTGCCTGTCGCCACTGACGGCGACTCTCCTTCTACGGGTTTTTGGTCGCACTCTGGTGCTCCATTTTTTGAAACAATAGCATTCATATGACCCTCGGGTCATGTTCTTCATCTCAATGGGATCTAATACACGTTGCAACCCATTTCTCCAGTAAACTCTTTTGTGAAAGTATATCTTGTGTCACTTTTATCTATGTGTCATTATTGCGATCGCACCTCCACTAGGTCATCACAAGGATATATATTTTATTAAAGATCATTTCATTAAGAAATATTTGTGCAACAATTTTCTACTCATATTCAAATGAATAATGATAAGAACTCATAGAATAGAAAGGGTGAAAGCACAGGTAACAACCCAAGGAATAGACCTCGTCCATTGTTAATTCCATCCTTGATCTATTCCATTAAAAGGATCAATAGAAATAATAATCAAATTTAGATACACAACAATCCAAATAATACTGATCATCTCCAAAAAAATTCTTGAAAAATAAACCATCCCATAAGACCGAGCGATCCATGGTTCAACCTGTTCATGGGTTGATCCACATTCATCGTTAATTCCAAGAATGGGGAAAGAGGGAATTGAAATAAACCCCCTTCCTAGAATAAGGATAGTTCGGAGGAAATAATTACTTCTTGATGGAAATATATCCACAACATCCTCAATCCTTCATTCGTCGGTGATTGATCTGGGCTCCTATATATAAACTGTCATCGACGGTGAGAGAGATTCCTCTGGTTCTAGATAAATTCTTTAGCATTATGAATTATAACATTGTTCCCTACACCTAATTAATGGAGGAAACCTATTAACACATTATATCAGTTCCATGATGCTACATTACATCATCGTTGAGTTTCCACATCATAGTGATGCAGAGTCAGTGAATAACTTCAAAGAAAAATCATAAAAAAATAAAATAACTTTTTCAGTATATTTTATTTTTCTCTTAAAATATCCATAAATTAACTTTTGCAACAGACCCGCGCCAATAGATGTTAGGCCCCGACTAAGGTAAAATAGTTGTTTTGAGATCAATGATGCCCTTGTATTTTTGATCTGGGCACCTATTTAAAAGTTACTAAAAACACACATGAGCACTATTTTTTAAAAAAATAAAAATAGTTTGAACATTTATTCTTGGTACCCTGGGCCTTAGAAGCATGTATTGTCTCCACACCTTGTCCCAAAATAATCCCATATAATTTTCCAAAAAAATACAAGGAAAAATCGGGACATTACATTCTCCTCACCTTAGGGATTTACATCCCCAAAAGCTAAAACAAATGCTAAACAAACAAATGGGGATATTGAGAATGAATCTACTCCTCTCGTTCCCATTTCACCTTCTAAATATTTTCATGCTTCAATAGAATGCACACTAGAGGAATCTATTTCCCACATAGATTCATCTCCTACAGATCCTCGATCTCCCCTAGGAACTCCATAAAATTCTCTCTATCATCAACATCCATCACGCCCTAGTCAATGATGTGTGATGGGTTGTGTACATATCACCTCAGTTGGGATATGTGGGAGACGTCGTGAACCTTATCTAACTACGGAGGTAGATCCAAGTGGTACTCCACCTCACCGACTCTATGTAGTATTAAAAAAGGTCCAATTTACCTTTGAGATAACTTGTCGCCCAAGCCAAATCATTGTATCCCACATCAAGGAGAGGCCTGAAGGAATACAGGGTCTCCCTCCGTGAACCCCAAGGTTCTCCATCGCCTATTATTATAGGAATTCTAATAACTATGTATATTTTTCATCCACTCTTGGATGACATGAACCGTCTACGTAGTAGCCTTCACCAACTCCAGACCCATGAGTGCTGACTCTCCAGGGTCAGTCCAGTAAACTGGCGACCTACTGAGTCACCCGTACAAGGCCTCAAATAGTGTTATACCAATAGTGGAGTGGTATTTTTTATTATATATAAACTCCACCAAGGTTATTTTATCCTCCTAAATACAACCAAACATGAGTATGCTAGCACGTATCATGTCCTCTAAGACCTAAATGGTCCACTCTGTCTGGTGTTCTATCTGTGGGTGGAAAGCTGTGCTCAAATGTAGATGAGTACCAAATGCCTCGTGAAATCTCTTCCACGACCAGGATGTAAAGTGTGCTTCACAATCTAAGACTATATTTTATGGGACTCCATGGAGTCAAACTATCTCATGCACGTAGAGGTGTTTGAATCTCTCCATTGAACCTTCTTCCCGAATAGTGAGGAAGTGGGCCGACTTGGTGAGTTGGTCAACGATCACCCTGATGGTATCATGCCCCCTAGATGTACATGGTAAACCCATCAGTAATTCCATTGTTATTCCATCCCACTTACACTTTGGCGCCTCAAGGGGTTATGTCAAACCCAATGGAACCTGGTTCTTAGCCTTCACTTACTAATAATTGAGGCATCAAGAGACAAACTCTACCATAGCCTTCTTCATCACCAGCCACCAAAACTGATGTCGAAGGTCTTGGTACATCTTTTCCACTCTTGGACGTACCACCAAAGGTGATTTATAGAACTCCCTTAACACCTCCTCCCATAATGTCACTAGTAGAATTATGAATCCTCTAGAAAGAACGACGTGCACCCCACTTTTTGAATAACCATTAGGGCCATGCCATGTGAACATCTGAGCACCTGTAGTTTCACTACTTGTATCTCTGAGTTGTGCCTTCCTGACTCATTGTAATAGTGGAGGGGTAACTACTATTGACTATAGATAAGATTCCCCATCTCTATCCACAAAGGAAATCTGAAGCAATGCCAACTGCTCTGAGGCCTCATTCCGTAGTTGTGAACTTGATCTCTAGCTGAGAGCATCAGCCACCACGTTCCCCTTCATAGGAGTATGGAATATCTCGAATTCATAGTCCTGGAGGAACTCTAGACAATGTCATTGTCTCAGGTTCAGATCCTTTTTAGAAAGGATGTACCTGAGACTTTTTTGGTATGATTAGATTATAAACTACTCACCCATAAGGTAGTGTCTTCACATCTTCAATGCAAAGACTACCACCACCAACTCCAGATTATGGGTCTCGTAGTTATGCTCAAGTGGTCTTAAATATCATGAACCATAAGCAATAACCACTTTACCCTAAATCAAGACACAACCAATATCATTACTTGATGCATCACAAAACACCACATACTCAAAACTCTCCTTTGGAAATCTCACGATGGAAGCTCTCATCAAACTTTGCCTCAGCTGCTGAAAGCTCTCCTGACACATCTCCATCCACAAAAATGGTTTACCCATTCATGTCAAGGTTTTAATGGATTTTTATACTCTATAAATGTTAGGTATGAACCTATAATAGTACCCAGACAACCCAAGGAAACTCCTCACCTCGGTAACATTCTTGGGTGGATCCCAAGCAAGAAACACCTCCATATTCGCTGGATCAAGTACAACTCCATCCTCTAAAACGACCTATCCCAGAAATTGGACCTCTCAAATCCATAACTAAAACTTTTATAGCTTCATATAAATCTAGTTCTCTCAGAGTAAGTCCAGTACCATCCTCAAGTATATCGTGTTCTCCTCGTCAAATGTCGAGTACACCAGGAAGTCATCAATAAAGAACACTACAAACCTGTATAGATAAGGATGTAAGATCATGTTAATGAGTCCCATGAAAACTGCTAGGGTGTTCATCATTCCATAAAACATCACTATGTAATTTTAGAGTCCATAAAGACATCTGAAAGTTGTCATTGGAAGGTCCTTATCCCACACCTGATGCTGGTGATAGCCTGATCTGAGGTCTATCTTTGAGAACCATCTTGCTTCCTTCAATTGTTTGAAGAGGACCTCAATCCTCGGTATTGGATAATTATTATTCACGGTCACCTATTTCAGGCACCAAAACTCCACCCATAACCTCAAGATCCCTTCTTCCTTCTAGGAAAATAAAACAAGGGACGCCAATGGTGAAACAATGGGTCTCATGAAGCCCTTCCTCTGTAATTCCTCCAACTATATCATCAGCTTATGAAGCTCTACAGAAGGCATATGATATGTCGGTGTAGATATCAGTGTCTTCTCGGGGTACAAGTCAATGTATATGTCTACCTCCCTATGAGAAGGTAGTCCGAGAAAATTTTCGGAAAGACGTCCTTATACTCATCCACCACTATAAGAAACTGGGGAATCATATCACCCACTACACCGAGGGTCATGTTATCCAACTGATGTGTGATCTATTTCACCCTCATGTGTATGATTATTTCCAATTTTACTCCAGTTTCCTTTTCACTGATAAAGGAAAATCTGGTCCCATCTTCACAGACACATCGCACTTTGTGCCTAAAATAGTGGATCTAAGCATAAACTGTGGATTACTGATCCATAACAAAAATGACGTTGTAAGGCCCTGATGCTTCCACCAAGAGATCCCAACCAAAACTCTCACCCCCAAGAGTAAGGGAATACTTTAGGCACTAGTATTTTATCATTGAATATCCTTCTATAAGAGTCTCTAAGCATAGGGATCGAGTCAACGATTCCACTGGATTCTCTGTCTAAAAAAAGGGTTTTGGTGAGAAAAGAGTTGTTGGAACCCATATCTATCAAAACAACAGCTAGGGTAGAAAATATGCAGATCATACCACTAATAATCATGGGAGTCTGAAGATCATAAGCCTCCATAACTTGGAGCTGACCTCACCCATACCCACCAGCTCCCTAAGCTCATAGTGGACCACCTTGGGGTGGTGGTGGTGGCACCTCGAACCTCTGTCCACCTCCTACCACTCGTCCCACTCCTTTTCCATGTTCTCCACCTTGAGAACAACCCTATTTATGCCTCTTCAACTACCTTGGAAGACCCTTGACCATCTCCTAGTTGGTCATACATCTAGTCGAAAAATCTCTATCCATATGTCCCCAACTGCCACATGCATAGCACAACCCTTCTTTAGGCCAACTTCCTCTACCCATTGTGCTCTGCACCACTGATCTTGTGTCCTGGGGTCATCACCTAGATTTTTTGGTCCTCTTGGACCACTATGTCAGTTGTTTGCTACCTTCTACTAAAGAACCAACTACCTAATTCCCAGTGGTAACTCCCACCGGTGGTGCCTGCCCCGCAAGAAATCTCTCTACTAGTAGAGATCGCTATAGCACCCTAGCATGTGTAGGGATGAAAAGGGATATACTTGATGCCCTGATCTCCGGATGTACCATGTCTGAAGGTATGAGCCCGAAAGAATGGTTCATGCACCATGTATGTAGTGTAGCAAGAAATATCCATTAATCTCGCTGAGTACTATGCCACCATCTGGGTTCCCTGCTGCAGATGATGGAGATCCTGTATAGGAACAGAGTGTAACATCACTAGAAAGAACTCCTCCCTAAAGAGATGCTCAAATTATTCCCAAGAGAGGGTCACCTCCTTGTGTATCTAGATCATAAATCTCCACCATCTCCATATTGAACCATGTAGAAGACTCATGTCTAGGACCATCATCTAGTCAATAGGCATCCTCACTAGGTGGAAAACTACAATAATCACCTCCAGCTAATCCTCAGCTACCTGAGTATCTATCTCACCTTGTAACATGGGAGGTCGCTATCTATGGAACTATGCAATGCATTAAGCCTGCATGCATCCTCTTATGCTAATGTCGGTAGGAACTACTTCTCTCTGGGTGGTGGTATCATTGGTACACCACCAGAAGGTTCTATCCCTGTAAATAGTCCTTGTACTGATGCCTCATCGCTCAGTGGACCATCCTAATGGACGCACCCTGGAATCCTGGCTGCCTACCTATGTGGAAGAATTATAAAATAGAACAAGATGTACCACAGTCAGTAGATTATAACTAGTAAGCCGACTCTGACTCAATAAGTACATGAGAATCTACTCAATTTCTATATGATGCATGAACCATTAATTTCCCATGCAACTAGTGTTTTCATGTACCAATTTGGAAAAGTAGAATTCATGATCCTGGTGTATGGATACGTCAGCCGCCACACGAACATTGGGTTCCCTAGCCTGAAAGGCGAACTTGAATCACTTAACACTATTTCCCCAAAACAAAAGTAAAACTGACTATCCTTTAATACCACTCCATCATGACCCATCCCTCGGGGCCCATGTCAGGAATACCCCAAGCCCGCCTACCATAGGCTAGGGGTTGGTGACTAGCACCGATGAGGCATTTCCACAAAGGGGAGTAATTTTCCTATGAACCTTCACACACACACCCATCCCCAAGAAAATTTACTGAAACTAGAAACAATGAGTAAATAGATATACATCCCACTAAGATAGCCGCTAAAAGTAATAGTAAAAACTAAAAGTTAACAGGCTATAATACAAGCCCAACTAAAATAGAAAATTATAAGCTCTTAGATATCATCCATAGAAAACCCTACCTGAAGGGTAGGTACAGTAATCTGTCTGAATGTCACTGAAGAGTACCACATATGTCTTGTCACCCTGAAGAACCACTTGTCTCCACCCACCAAGGACTACATCAGATCTATCAATCATCTGCACAATACATGACATGTTCATCAAAATCTCGTACATGGGTGAGTGAAACAACACTCAATACATACCACAAACCACAAAGGTAAAACACAAGAGACTATTAAATAGGTACACAAAGTGTAGCCTCTAAGAAGTACAGTCAAAAGAGTCACCAGAGTCATCTCACACCAGGATACATATACTAAGAAAGTCCATGCATATCCAAAAACAAGGATACACACTCTTTAGTAGACACACTCTGTGTAGGCATAAAAGACACACTCCTAAGGAGACACACTCCATGTAGGAGCAAGACACGCACTCCATAGAAGGTACAATCCATATGGTCGTAGGAGACACACTCCATAGGAGACACACTTCATCTGAGACACACTCTATGTAGGCATAGAAGACACAATCTATAGGAGACACACTCTGTATAGGTCAGAACCAGTCATAGGCTTCCATCCTTAGAATGATCATTCTGAATTAACCTAATCCTTGAGCCAATAGGTTGTACTCTAACCTCCAAAACGGGGCACGTAGTGTATCACAAAAGGAACACCTCATCTTGAGGGCCTTAATTCCATAAATGGATCATAAAAGAGACACATTGATTGAGAGTTATTGGCATTTAAGTAAAAAGGTGTCGATTGGGTTCGGGTCGGTCCGGCCCGACCTGCTGGCTCCAGTCCAACCCACTAGAGAGGGATAGTTGGTTCCACTTGGATGTGGTGGATTCTGTATCCTCTCTAGCTCCATGTGGACGGTGATCGAGTTGTTCTTTTCTCCTATATGCAATTTGTGGGACCACATGCCAGCCGGTCCGATGCGGCGTCCTGTTGTGTTGCTGGCCTACTCCACTATGACCCACCCTGGTTAAGGCTCCCATCGCCACACATAGTCACACCTCTGTGGGCCCCTCCACCACTATAAACCTCTTGATTCCAAGTGGCTATTCCATGGCGCACCTCCTCTACTATCTCTCCTTCTACGGGTCACCGGTTGCACTCTGGTGCTCTGTTTTTTCAAAATTAAAGAACGATTGCGATTGTCTAGTCACTTTCTTCATCTTCATGGGATCAAATACATATTGAAAACCATTCCTCTAGTAAATTATTGAGTGATAGTATCTCCCATGTCATTTCAATCCATCTGTCATTGTCGCACCTCCTATAGATCTTCACAGGGGTGGATCATTAATTCCATATCGTTGCACCAATAAACGATTACACAATGATCATCTATTCATATTCTCATGAAGAATGAGAAGAAAAAGTTGAACAAGAAAGGGGAAAACATAAGTAACAACCCAAGGAAAGGACCTTAGTCTTTTTTTATTCTATCCTTGATCCATTCCATTATAAGGATCAATAAAAATGATAATCAAATTCAAATACATAAAAATATGAATAAGAATATTCATCACCAAAACAATTCCTAAAAAAGAAACCATCCCGTAATAACGAGTGTTCCGAGGGTCAACCAGTTTGTTGGTTTATTTTTGTTCATTGTTAAATCAAAGAATTGGGAAATAAGAAGTTCAAATAAACCCTATACATTGAAAGATGATTAATCAGAGAAAAAAATTCATCCATGATGGTGATCGGTCCACAAACATCCGCAATCTTTCATTCATCGGTGTTCATTCTAAGCTCTGATCTCTAAACTGTCATCGTCAGTGAGAGAGATTCTTTAAGTTCTAGAGAACTTGTCCAATGTTATGAATTATAATGTTAGTCTCTACCCCTGATTAATATAGGAAATGTGTTTCATCATTTCCTCTATGTTATGTTGCAGCGTCACTGAGTCCCTGCATTGTAGTATTGTTGAGTCTCTGCATAACATTGATGAAAAATAAAGTAAAAATAATATAACACTTTAATTATATTTTATATTTCTCATAAAAAATCCATAAATTAACTTTTGTAGCCAATCCACTTCAGCCTATTTTAGGCAACACCTAAGGTAAACTCGTTGTTCTAAGCTCGACGGTGCCTTTGTATTTCCAATCTGGGCACCCATTTAGAAGTTACTAAAACCACACACGACTGCTATTTTTAATAGAAATAAAAATAGTTCAAACATTTCTTCCAGGAACCCTAGACCATAGAATCATGTGTTGTCTCTATTCCTAGTCTCAAAATAATCCCATATAATTTTCAAAAAAAAATACATGGAAAATTCAGGACATTACATTTCATGTGGGTTACTTTTGTTCCTTCTCATTCATTAAATGGTTCTATTTAGGGGAACAACTCCTTATACATTTACTTTCATCCACCCTGGTTGTAATGGTGAGATTCTTTCCATTTTTCCTCAACAACATTTGTATATATTTTTTATTTTGAATCTACATAGTGCATAGAGGAAGATTTATAAATGACCTTATTTACAAGGTTGGATGTTACTTTTTATTAAATACAACTTGATATTGAACATTGAATGATTTGAACTTGTTCTTTCCATCGTGTAGAGATAACTTAGAATAATAATCCTCTTTATAAGTTTGTGTAGCATTATATAATTTAGTAACAGATCTTATTTTAGCTTTTTGTGAAGAATGGGCTAGAATAGTTTCATAATTTTCTATTTTGATTCTAAGATCAAGACATTTTAGATTTAGGATAGTTTTCTCATCCTCCACTAATTTTAATCTCTCTTCAAATTCACTTTTTATCTTCATTATTTCCTCATCATAAATTTTATGTTTCTCCTATAGTAATGTGTCAAACTCCTTGATCTTGTATACTTTAATTTTAAGTTGATAATTCTTTACATAAATTACATCCTTATTCTTTTCTTATAATGGGTTTAAAGTTTCTCAAGATTCCGTTGTGGCATCCTATTTCTCAGGAATTCTATTTAGCCACTGATCTTAAATAAATGGAGAACCATTCTTCAAGTTTAACATTCTTTACTTATTTGACTCCAATTGTTTTAAAGAGGTTTATTTTGGATTGAATTAATTATTTAAATATTTTCTCCAAGTTATATATGTATTCTTCAAGGTTATTGACCACTTTATACATTCCTTTGATTGATCCACTTATAAAATTGACTATTTATTTGGGGAAATTGTGCAGTATATCATTCAAATTAGTAATTTATTCAACATCAAACTCCTTAGATATATGATCAAATCCTATAATTCTTGTATACTCATGAGGATAGTTTTCAAAATATATTCTTATTACCTCATCTTCATGTAGGGTTTAATCACTACATAGAACCATTTTTCTCCCCTTTGGTAGTATATTATACTACCAGATCTTATGCTTCTATGTTAGACTAGCCCTTATGATATTTATAACATGGTTAAATAGATTCATCCACCTATTTGGACAAGAGGGATGTATACTTCATAACTCTAAATTATTTCTTCATTACATTATTCAAATTATTGGATGAGAGTGAATTGTGATCTATAATAGATATAACTCCTTTGTGTTTTCACTTCATTGTGAATTGAGAAGAGAAATAAGATCTTTAACAAGATTCCAATCAGAAAATACAATAATATATGTAACCTAATATGATATAAAATGTTAATATCACTTTAGGATGGACTCATTGATAGGGTGATGAATTAGTGTGGGATGGATTTTACTAATTTAAATATTTATCCCTTTTTACACCTATTTTACTTTCTCAGGGAATGCTTTTATTTTTTTTCATCACCTATAGTTAGAAAGATTGCACATAAAATAATAAATAAAAATAATTAAAAGATTTATTAATGAGGTTCACCTCGTATGTGGATGAATACATCCTCAATGTATGGTGGTTATTATCACACTCACACACAAATTTACTTTTATTATCTAGAAAAACACGATCAAGGGTATGAACTTGAATACATTTTCCTAGAACCAACCAAATGAAATAGAAGATTTATCATTGAAGCATAAGATAAAATATGTCGACCTACCCCTTATGAAGTGATTAGTTTTGTAGTTAAATTCTTCTTCAATAGAAAACAACCATTACAATTAGCTTCCTCTAAATGCAGTAATAAAATGGTTGACTCAATTTCATAGCTATCAAAGGGTTGTCTCAAATTTAGAAATCAATACACTGACACAAATTATGTAGAAATCTAGAGTGATTACATTTATTCTTGTTCTTCAGTCTCAATAATATGAATGTACAATAGACTAGATCTATCAGATCAAATTCATGTACAATGTGTATCATGCATAGTATATTTCAACATACCTTATTTCTTCTTAGTTCAACACACAAAGGGTCAAATTCTCAATGTACCTTTTTGAATAAGTTAAATACCTTATATTATTTTATGAAAGGATTAATACATTCATGTATTTACTCATGTTTATTTACATGAAATATTTCACATGGATCTACCTTTCATGTGATCACACAATATTTATCCATATTATTATTATTATTATTATTGTTTTCTAATTATTCTAAACCAGTGTGGTCAAGTATATCCATTGAATGTATTTGTGTAGGGTTATGTATGTAGTATTGTTATGGAATGTAACTATTCTTATTCATTTGAGTATGTGGGTTTCTTATTATTCATTGAAGCTAAGGGAGACAAAACTTTTCAAAATAAAGAGGGGCTTTGCATAACTTCTATATAATAATTTCTGTATAATAGTGTGAATACACTAAGACAACATGTCTTCTTTATGTAACTATTTAGTGTTAGCAAGAGTATGTGGTTATTTACATCATGATAAAAGGAATTTCATGGTTCTTCTTCACGTAATATTTTTGTGTGGAATTTTTTATCTTAAATCCAAGTGTATTCTAGATACTTTGTTTCTTATTTGAGGAAATGAGAACTCTTAATATATTCAATAGCAGCTCTTGACTTTGACACTTGGTATTTATAAATATGTTTAATCTTCCCTAGTTCTTTATTTTCACCACCTCAGATCCAAATTTCATATTTCTTCAAGACTTTGATTAAAATATAGAATCGTTGATCAATATTAATATTACCAAATATTTTAGTATTTTAAAAACTATGTCGGTTCCCACCTTATTTTTTTCAATGATGCCAAGAATCATGGAATCTTCATATATTAAACTTCTTAATTCACAATTTTGGATTCATGTGCATGTGAACATATCACATAATCATTTCATACATTAATGTCTATTATATAATCAAATGGCCTTCTACAACTTTTTTTCTCATTTGTACAAATACCCTTATTTGAATAATCTCATTCAGGTAGATCCTTTATCCAGAGGTAGGAGATGATGACCATGTTTTATTACTATATATGTATGTACCTTGAATTTAAAGGTAAAACCTTTTTTGAACCATTTTATAATGGTATCCCTCTCCCCTATAGAAGGTTACTAGTGTGTAAGGGTTGATCCTCATAATGGTTGATCCGTGTAAGGGTATACATTTTAGGAATAATTGTAAATAGGTTCAAGATGATGGTATTCATAAGGTTAAATCCATACTTTAATAGGGTTATAACATTAAAACGTTTTTTATTAGGTTGAATATGATGCACTGTATTCTTCTAATTATGGATTTTCATATGATTGGATGACTGGTGATATATACATATGTTTTTAAATTTATAAATGGTAACACATGATCACTAGTACCACATTGGTATTACAATATTTTTTGGGACTCTTAATAATAATTTTCATCCCTTCTACCTCTAGAGTTATAATCTAGGTCATCACCCATAACACATTCATACACGCCCCTCACGGGTTGCACCAAAACTTTGCATGATCCGCCAAGAACCTCCTTGTGTGCTATGCACGTGCCATTCCCATAACCTTATACACCCTTATGTGTGTTATGTATCCTTGCCACACCTACCACCATGCCAATCCATATTGGTTTCCTCTCTCACATGTTGATCCCATAACCCAAAAATGTGGGATTGAGTTGGCCTTCAAGTGTATTAATGGTTTGCCTATTTTTTGGGAAGGCCCAACATATAATTAGTAAAAACTAAGTATCAACACATAAACATTCCATCCCTAAAATTCCTTATTCACAATTATTAATCACTAAAAATAAAATATATTTTACATGGATTTAAAAAATCAATTGTTATTCATTGATATATATATATATATATATATCATTCTTATAAGATCTTCAATGGATGGAACTTCAATCATCTCCATTGTTGTAGAGAACATGATATTCACTAGAACATTTTCTTTAAGCATGTACACCATTTCTTCAACAACTTCAAGATATTTATTTTCCAAATATTAATATATATTCTAAGTGTATTATTTAGTAGTACCATAAACACAACCATGATTCTTTATTTTACCTTTGAGATTCACAAGTTAATTATTAACCTGAGGGACATAGTTTCTTGGGAACATCACTTCAATATTAAGCAAAAAATATTGGTAACACCAATGAAATTTTAAGAGATTATTATCTACTGAATTAATACTACCAACAAGTTTGGAATCTCTTAATGGCTTATTGACAACAAATACAACACAAAAACATAGTAAGATGGTCATTTCTAACCACTATAACATAATTAAATCAGTACCTTATCTATACTAAAATTTTATTATATTGATTGAATAACACATTTATATCTATTTTCCATATATGAGAAATGAAAACTACACTCGTGTGTATGTGTGGAATACCACATTCAAAAATTGATGTGTTTTTTCCATCATCGCCTCACATGGATGGTTATAAATATGGAATTGATTAAAATATAATATTTTTTATAACAACCCATATCTTTAATACTCATTATTTTATTATTTATTACATAAAGGTACAAAAAATACAACCCTATAAGATTATGATGACTAGTGTCTTTGGTAAATTAGGTACATGACATAATAACTTAAAACATCAGTAAAAATAATTATTTAAAAACTCTAAAACATTCCCTTATATTCCCTGGACATTTTAAAACTACATGAGATATCCTAGGGATGTAAATTATAGAGTGAGATATAAATTCCATTAATTGAATAATAAAATAATAACATGATGAAATTAATACATGTGAATCAATACGAATTTAAGTAGGACATAAAAGTAAAGAGAATCATAAATATGAACATCAAATCCTGATATATAATGATAACATGAAGGCAACATAGGATTGTTGCAACAAAATAAAACATGACATCATAAAAATATGTCAAGGATAATCACCAAGACATTATAAAGTAGTGTGCTAAGGATAACCTATCATGCACTATAAATGGTATCTCATCTGATAAAAACATTACCTAATATGTTGGAGGGATATATAATTCATGTCCCACCTAGAATTGTTCATATAATGTACGTACATATGTTTTCCACATAGATCATTCAACATAAGGATGTAATTTATCATTTTTAACCCCCTGAGTAAGGCGTATGGTTTACATACATGTAAATCCCCAGTAAATGAAGGAAAAGTGCAACTAGGTGAATACCTTTGAGTGGAAATGGGAATAGATATTCATTATAAAAAATTGGCATGGAAAATCGTTGGATAATTTTGACAACATAACGGGGGTATTGTAACGACCCATCCTCGGGGCCCGTGCCGTGACTACCCCAAGCCTGTATTCCATAGGCCAGGGGCTAGTGACTAGCACCAAAGCCGTAAATACCAATAACTGGGAAGGAATTACCTTTATAAAACATAAACACATCCAATCAGAGTGGCGCAGCAGAAGAGTGGTGGATGACCTAGGAGATGCTTCTATCTTCCAGTTGTTTGTCTTTTTTGTTGTTGTTTATCGATCCGTGAATTAAACCAAGATCCTTTCTTATTCATGGTCTGAGCATTCTTCACGTGTTCTTCATCATCAAATAATTAAGCGCGCTGGAAACTCAATGTTTCATTGAGCGTGACATACGGACGTGAAGGTCTCGACCCAAGGATCACAGATCCACTTTCATCTCTTTTTTTCCAAGTTAAATTGAACCGAGGATGACATGAAGAAGGATCCCATGGTGTGGGTCCGATGAGGGGTTCGGCTGGTGCGGGTTAGGAAAGGTGGCCAGCAGCGGTGCGGGTGATCGTCCCAGCGGTGTGCAGTTTAGGCAGGGTAGGCCGAGGCGGCATCCGATGGTGCAGCTGGGTTGAAGGGCAGCGGCATGGCAGGCTGGAGGCACAGCGGTGCGGGCAGCTGAAGGTGGTGGCGGTTCTGGCTGTGCAGAAGAAGGTTGGGTGTTTGCAGCGTTAAATTTGGAGGAGGATGAAACGTGATTTGGGGAAGGAGTTTTTTTTGAGTGTGAGGAATCGTGGATGAATGAAAGAAGATTAGAGAGAGAATAGAAAATAATATAAATAAATTAAAAGTAAAATAAAAAGAGAAATAAATCAAGTGATGGGGTGTGCAAGGGATGGAGTAAGGCAAGGGAGGCGCTACTCTTGGTGGTGCGTAGATTTGGGGTGTGGGGATTTAAGGAATTAATTTAAATTAATAATAATAATAATATAATATATTATTATTATTTTTGTTGGGAAAACCGTATTTTGATGGTATCTTCTTCGTGTGACCTCGGTTTCACAAACCATCAGTGGCATTGGTAATCACATTGAGAAATGGTTCCTTTGAGTATACCCCATGAGAGTTTAGGGTACAGTTGAGATACAGCCGAGTTGGTTCGTACACGAAACCAATTGGGCTGTTGGGACTAAAAGGGTAATAACTCACAAACCAGGCGTCTGATTGACGTTTTGTCTATTGCGTTGAGACCCCTATGACGAGGCAGTCCTTTGAGATACTTCCATGTGAGTTTACGTGAAACTTGGAAGTATCTACCAGTAGCTCATTGAGCAGACCCTCTCAGAGATGAGCGTATGGAGTACGGAGTCCTTGTAGCTGGCTGCGACCTAATGACTGCTTGTCCGATTCGAGTCGGAGTGACTCGTATAGCCCAGTGGGGAGCACTACTGTGTTTGGGTGGCAGACCCACAGTGGGGAGCACTACTGTGTTTGGGTGGTAGACCCACGGTACTCGATAGAAGGAGTACCTCTGTAGGCTATGAGGGGGAGCACTACTTTGTGAGGTGGCAGACCCATGGTGGGGAGCACTACTGGGTTTGGGTGGTAGACCCGCGGTGCTTGACAAGAAGAGTACATCAGCAGTCTAAGGTTAGTGAGCAGCGCCTCGGAGTTGTGACAGGATCACTGTACTCATCAGAGTAGGATCTCTTAAGTAGTTGTGGTTTCAATATCATTAATAAAAATCCTGGTTTGAGCTGAGTCAATGACCTTTGTGTTTTCCTCATGATTGAGATGGGTTACTTTATAAACTTAGGTATAAGTATGGGCTTGTACCAAAGTAAGGGTTATCTGTTAAAATCCTTATTTGTGGTTATCCTTGTTGTATTTAGTGAGACCTTGAGGGTCTCGGGGTCCCTAATGAGTATCGTTATACTCACCCCTGCACGGGCTATGCCTGCACCTTGTTGTGTTCGATGTAGACGACGGACAGTGTTGACAGAGACCGAGTGTATGAGGACTGGACGGTACCCAGAGGTGTACCTCATGACGATTCAGTACCCAGAGGTGGACTTCATGATGAGATTGTACTCGGAGGAGGTTGGCGAGCGAGAGCATTGAGGAGGCTATTTGTACCTACCCTTCACATAGGATCTGAGGTGGATGACCCAGGAGTTGCTTCTATCTTCCAGTTGTTTGTCTTTTCTATTGTACTTTCGTTCAGTTGTAGTTGTACATTTTAGTAGGGTTTGTATTCTGGCCCATTTACATTTCAGCACTTTCTTTTGTACTTAGTGTATTACTTCCGCTTGTACTCTGGTTGGACATGTTTATGTTTTATAAAGGCAATGTCTTCCCAGTTATCGGGATTTATGCCTTTGGTGCTAGTCTCTATCCCCTATCCTATGGAAGGCGGGCTTGGGGTAGTTAGGGCACGGGCCCTGAGGAAGGGTCGTGACAAATTGGTATCAGAGGAGTCAGTTCTACCTCAGAACTTATAACTCTGATATTTCTTTTTTGTGAAGCAATAGTGCTAAGGATACTGAGTGTGGTTTTCAGTTCAGGGAGTCCAGTGTTGGTATGGCGGCTAACGTATCCATACACCAGGACCCTGACTACTAATTTCCAACTCAGTGCACGAAAACATTGATTGCATGTGTGTTTTCAAAATTTTTCTTAAAGATAGCTCAAACCAAGTAATCTCACCAGGTATAAACGTTTGACCATGTCGCATCTGTTCAGGATGCCTCTACGCAGACAGTCAGATGGAGATCCGAGAGAGTACCTGATGATGGCCCACCGATCGATGAGGCTCTGGTGCAGGGCCCTCCTACTATGTTGGCACCTCCGGGTGGTGTACCAATAGTAGAACCACCCGTTAAGAAGCAGATACCACCATCCACACTGGCAAAAGGTGCACGCCGACTGAGCGTGTTGCACGAGTCCCAGTGGCAGAGGCCTCTGAGGTTACGAGGTGAGACAGATTCTAAGGCATCAGTAGATTGGATGGAGGCGATATTTAGAGTTCTACACCTAGTTTAGACACTAGTAGAGAAAATGGTGATCTTGGATACTAGTATCTCTCAGTGAGTGACCATGAGGTTAGTTCGCATAGTAATGATGCTTCGGTACGTGGACCGATGCCTGAGATAGTACCTTCGGGTAGTGTGCCAGCTATATCACCACCTATTGGTTAGAAGTTACAACTGTTGGTACTGGTAGATGACACATGTAGTCCTAGTACCTTACACATGTTTCAGAATCAGATACCCCTCAGGTTTCGAGGCAAGCCTGACTCACAGGCGGCTGAGGACTATCTTGGGGAGGTGGCTGAGAGTTCTCTAGAACTTATACAGCTTCACCAGGATGAAATGTCGGTAGTTGAGTATTCATCGAGGAATACTGATCTTTCTTGGTACATGATGACTAAGATATGATCAGTGCTTTAGATCTCGGACCTCAGAGCGATGTGTGTTTAAAGGACAGATGAATCTTTATAGCAGCAGACGTGGAAGCATAGTTAAGAGAGCAGCATGTGGTGGTGTACTTTTCGACATGTTACAACCACCCGCCTTTGTATTCCCCACCAGGCTCAGGGATTAGGCGGGAAGGGGAAGAGAGTAGCTGCATGCGGTCAAGGATTGCGACTGAAAAGCTCTAGGAATGATTCGAGGTACGGTCTGTGTCTTCTATTTGCTTCCGTATCAATAGACATAGGTACCAATCATTCATTCCTTCCACGAATCTTGTCCCATACCTAGAGTTTCTAGTTAAGTCGTTGACTTGACCCTCACATATGGAGATACCTTTGGGAGGAGACTCGATAATCACGCTTACGCCGATGGTGTGATCTGACCCTTGAGGCGAGAGTTTTGGTTGGAACCTCTTGGTGGCAGCGTTGAGGCCTTACAATGTTAGTTTGTATATGGAATGGACAACTATAGTTCGTACACATATTGACTATATTAGGCAAAAAGGTTTTGGTTTATCTACAACGTAGGGATGGTGTTTTCCCTTGGTCGGCGAAAAGGGAAACCCAGGCAGCACAAGATAAACTCATGCATAAGAGGGTGTGGCCGATCACTCTTAATTCGGCCAACCTTACCCTTGTGGAAGCAGGAGTTTTGAGTTTACAGTTCCAAACAGGAAAAAAAGGCCTCTAGAGTTTGACAATGGTGACAACGTCTTTTTAAGGGTCTCACCTTGATGAGGTCTACGGAGATGTGTCCGAGGTGGCAGGTTATCTCAAAGGTTCAACGGACCTTTCCAGGTCCTCGGCAGGGTAGGTGTGGTGGCTTATCGCTTGGCCTTTCCACCTCAGTTGCACCGGGTGCACGACATCATCTATGTATCTCAGCTGAGGAGATGTGTGCACGACCTAACTGTCATCATCGACCACTGAGATCTGGACATTGATGATGGGGTGACTTTCATAGAGGTTCCAGTATAGATTTTGTATCGACTGGATCGGGTACAACGAGGACGGTCGATTCCTCTTGTGTTCATTCTCTAACATCACGAGAACCTCCAGGAGAGAACATGAGAGCGGGAGGCTCATATGCGTTCTCATTACCTATTTTTTTCCCTAGTGTGTGTTGAAACTTTACAGGGATGTAAAGCCCTAAGGTGGGAGTAATGTAAATACCCGTAAATTTCAAGGAAAGTTTTTTTCTTAATTATTTGGAATTTTACGAGTCTGTAGCTTCTGACAGCACTTGATTCTGAAGCCCGGTGTGCCTGTAATCAATTTCTGAAGTTTTGTTTGGGTACATTCAGTAAATGTATGTGTGGGTTTTTCTATCTTTTGAACTAGTGCTCGGAATTGAAATCTGAGGGAACTGATGAACTTGCAGTGTGGATAATTGCTTAAGGAGACCTTTACCGCAGTTGCGTTTTATGCGGGTTGAAAGTTAAAATATGGGGATTAGTTAAAAAGTTAAATAAAATTGTTTAAAACTATTTTATACACCATGGTGGTTAAATCCTACATGGTGAAGTTAATGGTGGGGCCCACCCCCACATAACTTTCCATTTGTGGATATTTGTAAGGTAGGGCCCACACGAGCCCCAACCTTTCATCTCCCTTGAAACCCCCCTTAAACTCTCTTGTATTTATTGTGACAACCATTCTCTTTATTAAGTTTTTTAAAATCTCCACCTTCCTCTGAATTAAATTGACAACACATTATAATTAATTAAGGGGATTCTCTAATTAATTAATTATAGTGATTGATTCTTAAATCAATTATTGTGAGAATAGAATAATATGAAGAGCTATTATTTTAGTTGGGCAATTTTGGTGTTGGAGAAAACCGGAGAAATCTCTAGAGATATAGATAAAGAAAGTGTTATTCTCTTCGATGAAGAATGCCTCCAATTAAGAATGACGGCGTTCATCGCGACGCCATCTACCGCGACGTTCATCTTCCGTGGATCGACGACGTGCGATGTCTTTGCAAGGTAGGGGAATATTTTATATTTATTATTTATGTGGTTTATACCCTCGATCTTGAGTGTTTGTTTGTAGGATTTATCTTTGTGGATTCCTTACCCCGGTTTAAATTTTTCATGATGAATGCGAATTAAATAAATTAATTCGCAGATCGATAAATAATTGATTGAATTAATTTTCTTCTTGTTTATCTAGAATTTTAAATTCTTGAATCATGATAAATATTTAATTTCCAATCCCCCATGTTCTTGATTCTCAAAAATGATGGCCAAACTAACACAACTATTGATCCACACATAAACCGAGATCCTTTCTTATTCATGGTCCACGCATTCTTCATGTGTTCTTCATCGTCAAATAATTAAGCACGCTGGAAACTCAATGTTTCATTGAGCGTGACATACGGACGCGAAGGTCTCGAACCAAGGATCACGGATCCACTTTCGTCTCTTTTTTTCCGAGTTAAATTAAACCCGGGATGACGTGCAGAAGGATCCCATGGCGTGGGTCCGATGAGGGTTTCAGCTGGTGCGGGTTAGGAAAGGTGGCCAGCAGCGGTGCGGCTGATCGGCCTAGCGGTGTGTGGTTTAGGTAGGGTAGGTTGAGGCGGCATCTGACGGTGCGGCTGGGTTGAGGTGCAGCGGCATGGCAGGCTGGAGTCGCAGCGGCACGGGCAGCTGAAGGTGGTGGCGGTTCTGGTCGTGCGGAAGAAGGCTGGTTGTTTTCAGTGTTAAATTTAGAGGAGGATGAATCGTGATTTGGGGAAGGAGTTCTATTTTTATTTTTTTTACCATGAGGAATCGTGGATGAATGAAATAAGATTGGAGAGAGAATAGAAAATAAGATAAATAAATTAAAAGGAAAATAAAAAAGAGAAATCAATAAAGTGATGGGGTGTGCAAGGGATGGAGTGAGGCAAGGGAGGCACTACTTTTGGTGGTGCGTGGATTTGGGGTGTGAGGATTTAATGAATTAATTTAAATTAAAAATAATAATAATATATAATAATGTTATTATTATTATCGTTGGGAAAATCTTATTTTGACGGTATCTTCTTTGTGTGACCTCGGTTTCACGAACTGTCAGCGACATTGGTAATCACGTTGAGAAATGGTTCTTTTGAGTATACCCCATGAGAGTTCGGGGTACAGTTGAGATACGGCCAGGTTGGTTCGTACATGAAACCAATTGGGCCCCCGGGACTAAAAGGCTAATAACTCACAGACCGAGCGTCTGATTGACACGCTGTCTATTGCGTTGAGACCCCTATAATGAGACGGTCCTTTGAGATACTTACACGTGAGTTTAAGTTACACTTGGAAGTATCAACTATTATCTCATTGAGAGGACCCTCCTAGAGATGAGCACACGGAGTATGGAGACCTTGTAGCTGGCTGAGACCTGTGGACTGCTTGTCCGATTCGAGTCATAGTAACTTGTATAGCCCAGTGGGGAGCACTACTGTGTTTGGGTGGCAGACCCACAGTGGGGAGCACTACTATATTTGGGTGGCAGACCCGCAGTACTTGACAGAAGGAGTACCTCTATAGGCTATGAGGGGGAGCACTACTTTGTGAGGTGGCAGACCCATGGCGGGGAGCACTACTATGTTTGGGTGGCAGACCCATGGTGCTCTACAGGAGGAGTACCTAAGCAGTCTAAGGTTAGTGATCAGTGCCTCGGAGTTGTGACATGATCATTGTACTTGTCAGAGGAGGAGCTCTTCAGTATTTTTGGTTTCGATATCATTATTGAAAATCCTGGTTTGAGCTGATTCAATGACCTTTTTGTTTTCATCATGATTGAGATGGGTTACTTGATAAACTTATGTATAAGTATGGGCTTATAACTAAGTAAGGGTTATCTATTGAGATAATTATTTGTGTTTATCCTTGTGGGATTTAGTGAGACCTTGAGGGTCTCGGGGTCCCTACTGACTATCGTTATACTCACCCCTACACGGTGTATGCCCGCACCTCGTTATGTTGGATGCAGACGATGGACAGCGCTGACAGAGACCGAGTGTACGAGGACTGGACGGTACCCGGAGGTGGACCTCACGACGAGTCAGTACCCGGAGGTGGACTTCACGATGAGATGGTACTCTAAGGAGGTTGGCGAGCAAGAGCATTGTGGAGGCTATCTCTACCTACCCTTCATGTAGGATCCGAGGTGGACGACTCAGGAGCTGCTTCTATCTTCCAGCTGTTTATCTTTTCTGTTGTACTTTCGTTCAGTTGTAGTTGTACATTTTAGTTGGGTTTGTATTCTGGACCATTTACTTTTTAGAACTTTGTTTTGTACTTAGTGTATTACTTTCTCTTGTACTCTGGTTGGATAATTTTATGTTTTATAAAGGCAATTCCTTCCCAGTTATCGGGATTTACGCCTTTGGTTCTAGTCGCTAGCCCCTGCCCTATGAAAGGTGGGCTTGGGGTAGTAACAGTACAGGCCCCGAGGATGGGTCATGACATGTATATAAAGATTAATGGAAGGGTTAAATATAGATAAATGGGTATCTCATCACTTGGAAATATTAAGTGTAGTAATAGTGATGTGTGGAAACATATCCCAACATGAACAATTGGAAACCAAAATAGATAATTTAAAGAAGGTGCTTGAATAAAAAGGATGAGGGGATACCTTACCTTGAGAGGGTTCTTCTAAAAGATTTGGAGGATCTTATTAAGAGCTCAGGGATAGCTTGGGAGGTCTAAAATGTTTTTTAGTGAAGAGGAATTGGAGGTTTTGAGTATTTATATTGAAAAAGATAGGGTAATTCTTTATGTATTTCTAAACATAGGTTTTACACTCTATATGATAAATTAATCAAAACCACATTTAATACCATATTTTTTCACATGTTTTATAACAAAGAGGAGTGAATTTAATTATTTTATAAGTCTAATAACCGAAATATTTAAAATAATACCCTTGGTGAAGTGGAATTGCATCATGTTTATAAATAATTGATTTTAAAACCTTAAAATATAATATTAATTATGGAGGATTACTTGAGGGTTTATAAAATTAATCAAGTAAATTAAAAAACAAATTATTTTAAAGTGGAGAAATATTTGGGTAGTGGATACTCTTTATAGTATTGAATATATTAATTATGAGAATTTATGATGACATAATGCATACCGTATAATTTTTTTGTAGTTAATTTTTACCTAAAAATTTGATTGTCTCAGAAAATTATGAAACATTTACCATTTAATATTTTAAATATTTTTATTTCAAAAATATATATTTATTTTAATGAGATAATTATAAAAATATGGGAATTTATACTTTAAATCAAAAATAATCATTTATTGAGAAATACTAGTTTTTTTAACAAAAATAGTTTTCTAACCCTTATAAAAATTATAATTGACATATTAAAATTATATTATCATTTATATTTAATAAATATTATTTAATATTAATATTTTGTTAAAATATAATTTATTTCAAAAAAATGAATTCATCAAAAAAGTGTTTTGATTGAGACTATATATTTCTTAAAAATAAATTCATGTTTCATTGTATCAAAATAAATTTTTTATCAAGCATATTACTTAATAATTATAAACTAATAAAATAAAAATATAAAAAATTATTTTATAAAAAATAAAAAAAATCATATTGTTAGGGTTAAGATACATATGACATTATTACACCAGTGAATTCCCTAACGGTAATGTGTGTGATGGTGAGATTTTATTGGGGTGGTTTGATGAGAATGGTTTGGGTTATGAACTTAATGAGTCTAAACATCTCCCATAAATAGTTTCTATTGTGATTTATTTTTTGAATATCATGTTGGTCTTAGTTAAGGGAAAATTCCAGTGATATTATCTCCCTTAGAAGCACTGAAAAATGGGATTGAAATGGTACAATCCTATTAGTCGATGTGATCACATCCTTTATCTGTGTTAATTGGATTTTTCATAAACCTTAATATATAATTATTTAAATAGTCACTATACAATGACTAAATTATTAAAATAAAGGACACTTAATGGTCTTTTAAATATGAAAACCCGTATAATGGTCCAAAACAACAAAAGTAGTGCTTGTGTTTTCTATAAGTAAATTACATAATATTGCATTTATTCATTAAAAAAATATAATTTCATTTATAAAAGTTGGGGTCGTTTCATTCTTCCCCCAATTAGAAATTTCAACCTCAAAATTTTCATTTCATAAAATAAAACATGTGAGGGTACTTATGTTTCATCACTTATTCTAGATCCCATGTTGCTTCCTCAAACATATGATTTTACTACAACACTTTGATCAAGTGAATTGTCTTGTTTCATATAACTTTGTCTCTATAGTCTAATATCTACAATGACTTATCAACATATGAAAGATCATTCTCAAATGGTACCACCTTGGGATTCAATAAATTTCAGGGTTTTGGTTTTTAATTCCTCAAAAGGGATACATAGAGGACATCATGTTCCTGAAATAGGTTAAGTGGGAGTGATTTTCAATAGTTCACCACCCTGATGTGGTAAAGGATCTCAAAGGGGATGATGTATCTAGGAATAAGCTTTCCCTTATTCTCAAACTTCCTGAATTTCTTCCATGGTGATAAGTAGTACTAGAGCTCAATTTTTTATCCAATTCTTGCTGAAATATTAATAAAAACAACAAGGTAAACCTCAGATATCAATTGTATATAATAGATTATGGCACTCCATGGAGTATTAAAACTTATCTTAAGAATATATTTGTGATTTGATGAAGTTATAAATCATCCTTGATAGCTACCAAATGTGTTGTCTTCTAAGTCAGTCAACTACCAACCAGATGGTGTTATTGTGTTTAGGTGTCTTAGGGAGTCCCATGATAAAACCCATAGTTATGTTTTCCTATTTTTATATTGGTATGGGAAATTTTTTCATCACAACATTAGACTTATTTCATTCTTCTTTGACTTGTTGGCATACCAAACATCAAGATACAAAATCCTCAATCTTCCTCTTCGTTTTGTCCTACTAGAAATTTTTCTTCGAATCTCTATTCATTTAATTGGTTCCTATATGAATAGATAATAATGATATATTCACATCATCTATAAGTTCCATCTTTAATTGTATCTTTTATGGGAAATATATCCAAGTTCAAAACCTTATAACTCCATATTTAGCAAAATTAAACTCTGTAATATTTTCTACCTTTTCTATAGCACCTCATCATATTTCTAGGCCTCTTGATCCTCTCAAGATTATATGGGTGAGTATTTATTTGAGAAATATAGGATGAATATTATTTTATTATTCCCATATCCATATTTTTCATATCCAATAATATTGGATCCCTTTTAATCCTCATCATGGATATGATTATCAGGTCCTTTTTACTAAGATAATATTTCACTTTATTTTCAATCCTATGATAGTAATGGATTGGAAAATCATAATCCTTGGTCAGATTTAACCTCCTTCATTAGTTCATATTAAGATCATTTTTTTGAATATATAATTAAGTCTTTTTTTATTTTTATAAATGTCATAATTTTCTCCATATATATAATGTCACCAAATGTTTAATATGAAGATCGCTTTAAACAATTCTAGATGATGAGTTGAATCATTTTTATCATTTGTATTTAATTGGGAGGAGTCATTGTCTATCACTTTTCCATATTTCTTGAGTACAAAAAACAATACCTTTATAGATGAATCCTTTTAAATCGTAAATAGTTCCCTACTTGTGGTAATATGAGTACAGGTGAAATGATTAGCCTCTTCTTCAACTCTTTAATGTTCTATTCACATTCATTAGTCTGGAAAAACTTAACACCAATATTAGGTAGCTTGCTTAGTGGGATTGAAAATCATGGTAATTTATCATAAATTAAATATAATACCTATATAATCCTTGGTGACTACTGATTGCTGTTAAATATTTTGGTATGGGACTTCCTTAAATTGCCTCTGATTTTGAAAGATCTATATATATCCATTTTTTGGGTATATAATTCCCCAGTAAAGTTAATTTCCACAGCCATAACTCACATTTACTATACTTATCCAATAACATTTCCTTTTATAAAGTCTTCAGTACAAAATTCAAATTCTCATCAGGTTCCTACTTACTTTTAGAGTAGATAAAAATATCTTCTATAAATACTTCCACAAATTGTTTGAGGTAATCCCTAAAGACTCTATTCATCAAGTTCATAAAGATCATTGGAGAATTAGTGAGTCTAAATGGAAAAATTATGAACTTATAGTTCTCATACCTTATACAAAAATAATTCTTGGTATATCCTCCTCCTTCACCTTCACTTGATAATATCCTGATTAAAGATCCATATTAGAGAAGTATTGTACCCCATGTAGTTAATAGAACAAGTCATCAATCCATGGATGAGTATACTTGTTATTTATCATGATCTTTTTTAGCGCATTATAATCAATGTATAGGTTAATTGAACCATCCTTCTTCTTGATGAATAGGGCCAATACATCCCATGGGGAAAAACAAGGTCATATGAACCCTTTATCAAGATTATATTATAGTTATTTCTCTAGATTTTTAAGTTCAACAATGGACTTTGTATTTAAATTCTTGGATATTAATAAAGATCTAGGTATAATATTGATATAGAACTCAAATTCTTGTCTATGAGGAAGACCAAAAAATCTTTATGAAATACATCATTGGATTCCCCCACAGTGGGCATGTCTTTAAGGATGATATTTTCTATGGTCTCAATAATTTGACCTAGATATGCATTATCAAAGGGAAATAATATCCATGATTGATATGATGATACAAAATTATATTTATCATCCCCCTTTAACTTGTAAATAATCAAAGGATGATTCATGATATGGAGGGTGATTTACATTTCTCAAAATGTTATATTGTACTTATATAAGGAAAGTAAATACATGCCTAGAATTGCATAAAATTCTACTAAAGTTATTATCACAAGGTTTTCGAATAAATTCAGCCCACATATTTGGTTAGTGGATAAGTTATATTCTTGGGATTAAATAATTGACCCATTCACTATCTTTATTGATAATAAAACTTCCATGTTCTGAGGTGGTGTTTGAATAATTCTACTCAACTTGGGTGATATATAATCTAATAATACATTCCTTATCCTTGAAAAAATATCTACTGTATCTATCACCACTTATTTTTTGGGATCCACCTTAGTGGTTGTGATGACTTAAGCTCTCCCTTGATCTCTAGGCCTTGGAGGTTTTTCTTATCAATAACCCTTGGATTATTGCATTGACTCACATATTATCCTTGTTCCTTACAGTTGAAACATTATAAATATGTTTAGGGTTAACAAAATAATTAATTTATTCCATCACATTTTTGGGTTTCATCAATTAGAAACCACTATCTAGGTGCCCTCCCATACCTCACGAAAATCATTTCTTCATCACCTTCAGTAAATTTTAGGGATTCTTCTTCCCACACATTTTACAAGTTGAATTTTATAATTTCTTTCCATCGTTATATTTATCCATTATACAACTATAATTAAAATCCATTTTATGATTCTTATCCTCGCGAGAAAATTGATTTTATCTAATATCTATTTTTACATCGACGGAACATTGTAAAATTTTCTTATAGTTGTCGATGTTTTAAATGTCTAAGGTTTTTTATAAACTTGTCTTTATCCCACAAAAGAAGCATCCAACTTTACATTAGGGGGGTCATGAAGAAGATAAATGTGTAGCATATAAGTGTTTTGAAGTTCTCCGCATACACCCATATGTATTTTTCATCCTATTGCTTTAGAATAAGTTAATCTATCTCCATTTTAAGTTAGAGAGTGTGAGTAAAATATTTTATTTAAAGAAAATATATATAATCCCATCCACTCCACCACTTTGATATCCTCCTCAGGATTTGTATTCTTAACTAACATCAACCACTGACCTGCTTCTACTTCTATATGATAAATTTATATCACAACATTATCTTACTCAAATCATTAAATAATGGAGAATATCTTTTCAATGGATTTCATCCATTGTTTCATGATTAAAGGATTGGAAGATCCACTGAAATTCAGGGGCCTTTATTATATAAAGGTATCAATCACAAATTTATCTTTCTTGGGGGGTATTTGGGCCTTCCTCCTAACACAATTTTTGATTATAAACATGATTTAACTAATAAATTAGAGTCATAAAGTTCCTAATCCCTGCTCTCATTGGGTTGGGTATCTCATTTGAGAATTCATCACATTTTCCCACACATTGGTTATTGAATTTGTTTATCCTATTTTCATCTATTAATTAAAAATAATGGAAATATTAGGGATGGTTATTTTTAAAATATTAAAAAAATAAACAAAAAACCATGAACATTAAAGGGATAACTCATAAATGATATATATTCCTTAAGTAATGAATATATAGGTTTCAATATATGTTATCCATGATTTATTTTCTAATATAAAATATTATGGAATTTATTCCATTTTTAATGGTTCATAAAGATCTTTTGATTTTACTAAAGAATATCAATTCATAGTGTCAAACCCGGTGTGCATCAAATCCCATTTTTTTCATTAGGTGATGATTTAGTCTAGCTAAATGCACCCTTTTCAATGTTATTACCCCTTGATACAATTGTTCCAGATCTTCATCCACTTGTAGTATCCAAACAGGAATGTATTTTCTTGTAAACCACTTAATCTATACCTTAACAAAATTTAGGGATAGTTTCTTATGTTTAGAATTATACATAATACATTCACTATATTTTTCAAATATTAATCCCAAAAATAACTCGACTTTCCTCTGATACCAACTATGATAACCCATGTCTTTAATACACTTTATTTTATGATTTATTACATAAAGTTAAACTTAATAAAACCCTAAAAGATCATGAGACCTAGTTTCTTTGGGAAATTAGGTACATGACATAATAAATTAAAACATGGTTACAACATTGTTATATGAAAACTCAAAATCATTCCCTTATATTCCTTATATATTTTAGAACGCCATGGTATAATCTATCGATGTACATAAGAAAGGGGTGATCTATAAATCCAAGTAAGGTAATAATAAAAGTATAAAATGATGAAATTAATACAAGTGAATAAATAGGCATATCAATGGGACATAAAATGGGTGATAATGATAAACATAAACATAAACATAAAATCGTGATATATGATGATAACATGAAGGTAATATAGGAATGTGGAAATAATATAAAACATGAAATCATAAACATAAGTCAAGGATAACCCCTAATACATCATAACATAGTGTGCTTGGGATAACATTACATGAACCATACATGGTATCTAAAAAGATAAAAACATTATGCAATGTATTATAAGGATATATAATTTTGAGTCTTCATATCACTTTTATATCATGTACATGCATAAATGTGCCACATGGATCATACAAAATAATAAAGTTTTTCATCATTTTTAAACCAATTATTATCATGTGTGGGTTAAATACAAGTAAAATCCAAATAAATAAAGGATATATGAAACTAGATTAATTTTATTTAGTGGAAATGGGAATGACTATTCACTATAAAAAATGTTTGGCAAGGAAAATAACAATTTGCTTTCAGTAGAATTACGGGGATATATTAAGAATCATGGAAGGGTTAAATGATAGTGAAATGGGAATCTAATCACTTTAAAATGTTAACTTTAATAAGAAATATTTGTTAAAAATATCCCATCATGAAAATTTTGAAAATAAAAGGGGCATCTTAAAGTAGGTTCTTGAATAAAGAGGAGAAGGAGATGATCTCTTACCTTGATTGGGTGATTCTAAAAGATTAGAAGATGCTTCTTAAAAGATTTAGGGGACCTTGGGAGGGATTTATAGAGGTAATGGTGATGTAAATTCATGCTAAATGGATTTTTATTGAATAAGAATGATTGGTTGGGAGGGTTTATATAGAAAAATAAAGGGAAATTTTTTATTAATTTCTAAACATAGGTTTTAGACTCTATGTGATAAATTTATCCAAACCACAAACCATCCCATAGTTTTTTATCATATTTTGGACCAAATAAGAGTTTATTTCATTATTTTATAAGGCTAAGAACCTAAATCCTTAAAATAATACCCTTGGTGATGTGGAAGTGAGTCATGTTTATAATGAATTGATTTTAATACCTTGATATATAATATATGTTTTAGAGGATTCATTAAGAGTTTATAAAAACAATAATATAACCTAAAAACACATTATTTTACGATGTAAACATAATTTTGTTCATGGATAATATTTATAGTATTTATTACATCACTTTGGGGCTTTATGATGTCATAATTCATACCTTATAATTATACCATGTTTAATTTTTACCCAAAAAATTAGCTTTTTTATAAAATTATAAAAAAATCACTATTTGAAATTAAAAAAAATTATATCTAAAACAATATTTATTTTATTAAAATTTTTCTCTAAATAAGATAATTTAAACTTTTAAATAAAAAAATCCCCTTTATTTAAAAATACTGGTTTTTTGACAACAATAGTTTCTTAACCCTTATAAAAATTACATTTAACTTCATAAAATTATATTATCATTTATATTTAATAAATATTATTTAATAAATATTATTTAATAATTATATTTTATTAAAATATAATTTATTTCAAAAATTCATTAATTCATCAAAAAAAGTGTCTTGATTTAAACTATGTATATCCCAAAAATATAATTTGTGTTTCATCGTATCAAAAATTAATTTTTATCAAAATTATAATTTAATATTTATAAAGTAATAAAAGATAAATATAATAATTATTTTATTAAAAATAAAAATATAAAAATTCATTTTGTTAGGATCTAGATACATATCCCTTTATTACACCAATGAATTCCCTTTGGGTAAGGTGTTTGATAGTGATATTTTCTTTATGTGGTTCAGCAAACATGGATTGGGCCATGATCTCTATGAGATTTAAATTCTCCAATAAATAGTTTCTATAATTCTTTTTTTGTTGAATGTCCGGATGGTATTGGTCAATGGAAAAGCCAAGTGTTTCTATTTCCCTCAGAAGCTCCAATAAATGGGCTTTATAGGGTACGATCCTATTGGTCAAGACCATCGCTTCATTTGTCAGTGTCAATTGGATTTATCATAACCCTTAATATATACTAATCTAATTGGTCACTTTAAATTGGATATATTATCAATGGAATTGATTCTTTATGGTATTTTAACTTTAAAAAACCATATAATAGTCTCAAATAAAAAAATAAGTGCGTGTGTTTTCTATAACTACATTACATAATAATGCATTTATTCATTCAAAACTGGAATATAATTTATAAAATCTCAAGTCATTATAGTTTTATAAAATTATTATTATATTATTATAATATTTCACTTACCTTATTACCATTTCTAACCATTTTAAATTGATAGTTTTGATCATTTATACGTGTGGAATACCACCTCCACAAACCGATGTGATTCATTTTTCATTACTGCATCATGTGGTTGATAATAAAGATATAGATAATTAATAAATATGGAATTTATAACATAATTATGATTCTGTAAAACATAAAATATTATATACCTTATTTTTCCATTTAGTAGAAAAATGGAAATGTATCTTGTGTATATAGGCAGACCACCGCATCCATGATAAGTTTTATATAATTTTTCACATCCACCTTACTTGGATGGTTCTAAATTTTTTTAATGTATAAAAATAATAATTTTTTCATGATTATGTGTCTATAGATTGTGTAACCAAGATCCCTTTGTCCATAGTAATTTTATTGATATCATTTTGGACTTATAAACCAAACGCCCTAAAAACATATAATTTAAACTTAACCATTTTAGTAACTAAATAAAACATGTTAAAAATGAAATAAAAGGAAAATGATAACTAAATGAAAATGAAAATGTTTCTTAAGTAAGTATAAAACAAATATAATTTTATTACTTAGGATGGTATACATATGAATGAAATGATTCAGGACTTGAGGTAAAGTAATTTCTTTTAAAAATATTGTTTTAAAGTTTTCATTATGAATTTATTCCTTCCACGTAAAGGTTGTTGTAAAAATATTCAAGAATATTCTTATATTTGATTAAAATTTTGATAAAGTAAATTTTAGACTATTTTTTACTTTCTTTACACAATATTAGAAAGTAATATTTTTAATATTTTATCTATGTGTATTTTTTATTTTCTTTACCAAAGTTTGAAAAGAATATTTCTTTTCACAATTGTCAAGTGAATGGATTTTCCCATCCTCATGTATATTTATTTATTTAATATTCCCTTAAAAGTTTCCATGGGTTTTATTTTTAAATAATACAAATCTATCAATATTTTAAATAGTTTTATTTTTAAAAAACAATTCTACGGAAATGAAAATTTATTCTTGTTTATATTATATAACTAAAAGTGTTATTTCTTAAGGGCTGGAAGGTGAATTAATATCATTTTTATGGTTAAAGTTCAAGATATATGTGTTTTACGCATGTTATGGTTCTTAAAAATTTTATATGAATGAAGGGTGAGACTAAAATAGGTCTGATGACAGATAAGCCTTGTACATATCTCTAATGTATTGGGTAAATGATAGAGTTTACTAATGATAGGATACTCCTAAGAGATGTGAGAATTATCTAATTATGTTATTCCATTTTAAGGATTGTCATAAGGTTTATTTTTATGAATAATGTCCCAATGAACCACCATGAAATTTATTCAACTGATTATAAATGAATTTTTTTTATTTTGAAATGTAATAAAATGAGTTTATGTTTCTTACGAAAATTTATGACATTAAAAAATAAAAGGGTGAAAAGATTTTTTTTTCAAGTAAAGGTAATAATGATTTTTCAGGATTTTTAAGAAACCCTTATGATTATAAATTCTACTTTATTAGTTCATATGAACTTTTTTGTGAAAGATATTAATAAATTAAGTTGTTTTCATAGAAAGGTAAAAAGATAATTGATCACAGATGTTTATTATTAAAGAGACAAACATTCAGGGATTTTTTTGGTTTACAAATGGACTAATGGATTTATTTTATTTTATGTCCCTTATAGAGATTTTTTTTATCATCCCAAATTTTCAAATGTTTTTCACAAATATTAAGGATGAGTGTGAATGTTAATAAATTCAGAGTTCCAGTTATAGGAGTAACCTTGAAATGAAGTAAGGGTTTCATTATAAAGAACATGTTTTTTTGGGAAAAATGAAAAATATGTGAATATTTAAACTTTTTAAGGAAATGGATTTTCTAATTCTCTAAAACTGTAAACCTATAGTGATCTTTGGTATTTAAGTGATGAAATATATACCATAAATCATGTAATTTATGGGAAGATTATATGTTTGTTGTTATATTTGGTATCAGACATGGGTTTAGATAACTTTATGTGTTAGGATTATGTTAAAAGATATTATTAAGAATTTATAATTCTTGTATTTATTATCAATAGATGTATTTTGAGGACTTTCAGGTGACTTCATCTAGTATTTGTTTATTCATAATTATTTTTTATAGAAGAAACAGGGTAGATGAGGTCAAAAGGCATCAAGAGTATAATATCCTTCTAAACTAGAAACTCAAAATGGTTGGAATTATAATATAGAAGTTTGTTTCTATGTTCAATCAGTTGAAAAAATATATTAATGGAGGTATCAAGACAAGGGTGGTACCTAATTCTTTTTATAAGAATATATCAATAGTAGAGCATTTCATAGAACATCACCCTCTAGATTTTGGTGGATTTTTTGACCTAGTGAAAGTTGGGAGATGGATTAAATCTATAGAGAAGATGTTTGGAGTTATGTTATGTTAAAAACATCAAAAAATAACCCTTTTGATTCATATTTTTTAAGTTGAAGTTGATCAATAGTGTTCTTTGATTAAGAACACTATAGAAAAGGAATAAATTGGTACCTTGGAATGGAAAGTGTTTAAAACCCATTTCCTTGAAAAGTATTTTACTAAAGGTATCCAACGTATAATGGAAAGGAAACTCATAATGTTGAATAAATATTGGGTGGACTATGTTGCCTACTATAAAGATAATTTTACTAGATTTTCCTGGTATGCACCAATTTCATTATATAACATGATTGAAAAATTGTTTGATTCTTATCAATATTTAAGCAATGTTTACAAAGGGTTATAGTTACTCATGATATTAGACATTATAAATAAATCATATAGTGTATTGAAAATGTATAGATGTAGATTTTATACTTTTAAAATAATAAGAATAAGAAGTGGTTAAGGGGAAAGTTAATGGGGAATAATTCATCGAAGAAACATGAAGGTAATAAAATTAAATTACCCTTCTGTGATAAGTGTGGTAAGAATCAATATAGGTATTGTAATATGATATTTGGGATGCGTTTTTTTATGTGAAAATTCAGGAGACATGGATTGTGACTGCAAAGAAAAGAGTAATGGTAATTGTCAAACTGATCACAAAAAGAAAGATGTTAAATGTTTTAAATATAATGAGATGGGACCTTATACAAATAAATGTTCAAATAAATGTATGAATGATAGTTATCACCAGTACCATAATCAAAAAGGTGTTTCAATGTATTTTTTATTGGTGGTCCACCAAATGAAGTAGTGACAATGTACATTGATTTTTTACTGTAAGAATTCTAATTTCATGTTTGATTCTGGATCTACACATTCTTTTATTTCAAATAAATTTTATAATAAAATAGAAATATCAACTCAATAAATGAAAACAAATATTTATATAAAAACTCTTTGCGGAAGTTTCTTAGTATTTAAGATTTATGGGAACCTTCCTATCATCATATGTGGAATGGTTTTTTATAAAAATCTAGTTGTCTAAACTTTAGTGGAGTTTGATGTTATTTTAGGTATGTATTGAATTTTCGTTTATCATGCTAATATAGATTGAATATCAAAAGAATTCATATTAAGTCCTTAAAGTGAATTTAATTTTGTATATAAGAATGAGTTTATATATTTCATATCCTATCAAGAAGATGATAAAACAATTAAATACTGGAGTGAAAATTTTCATGCACGTATTACTAAAAAGAAGTAAACTATTCAAATTATTCATGTATTAATTGTAAATAAATATATTGACATAATTTATGATGATTTTATTGGTTTTATTATATATTAAAATGTTTAGTTTATTGTTAACTTTGTTTCTTATTCTAAGATAATTCCAAAACCATCATATTTAATGGATTCAGTTGAGTTGTTATAATTGAAAAGTCACTTATTGTAATTTCTTGATAAGGGATTCATCCACCATATAACTTCACCTTTAGGTGATCATATTCTTTTTTGTTAAAAATTTGGGTGGTTCCATGAGATGTTAACTTGATTATATAGCACTAAATAAAATCACTATTAAGAACAAGTATCTTTTCCCACATATCAATGACTTGTTTGATCAGATATAGGGAGAAAAGTATTTTTCAAAGATTTATCTCAGGTCTGGGTACCATAAGATAAAGGTTAAGGAAGAGGATATTTTAGGGATGGTTTTCAAGACTATGTATGACCATTATATTTTTTTGGTTATTCCTTCTGAATTTAAAAGTTACCATGTTGTATTATGGATCTAATGAATAGAGTTTTCCATGAGTATTTCAATATAATCAAGGCAGAGTTTATCTATGATATTCTGTTTTACTCAAAAATATATTAAGATCATGAAAAACATATAAGGATTAATTTTATAACATTAAAGGAAGTGAATTTTTTTGGAAATTTTATTAAATTTGATTGTTCACTATAGTATATTTATTTCCTTGGGAATATTTTTTTTAAATATGTAATAAAAATTGATCATATAAAAATTGATGTGGTGGAATAATGGCTAAGAACATAAAATTTTGATGAGATTCAATGTCTTATTGGGCTAATAGGCTACTAATGATATATTGTTGAAAACATTTCTCACTTATCTTACCCAATAACCAATTTAACTCAAAAAGAGTTATAATTATCCAGAAAAAGGAATGTGGTGATTTTTTTAGGAATTGAAAAGAATATTTCTTAATGCTCCTATATCAGAATTGAAACATAGAAATAGGAAGTTTACTATTTATAATTAATCTTCTTTGAAGGGTTTTGATTGTGTATTGATGAATAATGACTAGCTTATAATGTATGAATCTCATTAATTTAAACATTATGAGAAGAAATATTTTACACATGACCTTGAAATAGATGTAGTATTTTGTATTTATAAATTTTGAGGAATCATCTATATGGGGTGAAATTTGAAATATATAGTGATCATAAAATTTTAAATTATATATTCAGTCACAAATAATTAAATGTGAGGAAGAGAAGATGGATAGAGCTAATTAAGGATTCTGATTACACAGTTAACTATAATTATGAATAATAAAACAAGGTAGTTGATGACTCACGACAAAAATATAATGCACCATTAGCTATAATATTTTTGGAATATGATCCTTTAGTTAATAATTTAATAAATTATGGACTAAAAATTGTGCATGTGGAAACTCTTTTATTTTATGATCAGGTATTCATGCGGTTGGATTTGTTATAAATAATTAAGTGGTCTTTTAAGGAAGATCATGGTTTGTAAGAAATAGTGGAATTAGTCAAAAAGGGTAAGTTTCATGAGTTTAATGTTGATGAAGAAGGTATTGTAATATTTGAAAGGAAATTAAGTGTTCAAAGTGATTCCTAGATAAATAAGTAATTTTTATATGGATCTCATAAATCTCAATTTTCTGCTCATCATGGTGGAACTAATATGTAAAGTGTCCTTCAGGAATATTTTTGGTGGGAAGTTATGAAGAAGGATATATATGATTTTACCATGAAATGTTTGACTTTTCATTAGGTTAAATCTGAATAAAAAATATTAAATGGTATTATTCCACTTTAGAATATTATAGAATAGAAATGGGAGAAAATATTCATAGATTTTGTGCTGGGTTACCAAAGAAATCTTAAGGTAATAACTTTATTTAGTTTATTAATGATTTTTTGACTAAATATGTACATTTTTTACTTATTAAATATATTATTTCTTTATATCATATTTTTATAATTTAACTTGAGGATATAGTTAGTTTACATGGATTTTCACTCTATATTGTATCATATCATGATCACAGACTTACAACAAATTTTTATAATGGACTTCAAAAGTCTATGAGTCTTAAATTAAATTTCAATACCACTTTTCATCCTCGGTCTGATGGAAATTTAGAGTGTAAAATTCAGAATTTATTGGATATGATTTAAAATTTTTCATTATATTATTGGGGATATTAGAATCATTATCTATCTTTAGTTTAATTTTCTTATAATAACAATTTACATTATTGTGTTCAAATAGAACTAATTTATGAATTATATGGAAAGCGATTTCAAAATCCACCAGGTTACAATGAATTCAGTGAGAGGAAATTATTGGGACTATACTATGACAAAATTATCTAAATAAATGACACTTAATGGTATTTTAAATATGAAAAACCATATAATGGTCCAAAACAACCAAAGTAGTTCATGTGTTTTCTTTAAATACATTACAAAATAATGCATTTATTCATTAAAAAATGGAATTTCATGTATAAAAGTTTTGGTCCTTTCATTATTCCCCCAATTAGAAATATCAACCTCAAAATTTTCATTTTATAAAATAAAACATATATGGGTACTTTTGTTTCTTCACCTATTATAGATCCCATGTCGCTTCCTCAAACATATGATTCAACCACAGCACTTTGATCAGGTGAATTGTCTTGTTTCATAAAACTTTGTCTTTATGGTCTAAGATCTAAAACGACTTCTCAACATATGAAAGATCATTCTCAATTGGTACAACATTGGGATTAAATAAATGTCAGGGTTTTGGTCTTTACTTTCTCAAAAGGGAAACATATAACACATCATGTACCTAAAATATGTTAAGTAGGAGTGATTGTCAATTGGCCACCACTCCTATGAGATCAAGGATCTCAAAGGGAATGATGTATCTAGGAATAATCTTTCCCTTCTTCTCAAACTTCAGGAATTTATTCCACAAATATATAAAAAGGAACACTTTAACTCTATCCTCAAACTTTAAGTCTCATCGATGATTGCCTACATAGATTTTCTATTTAATTTTTGAAGATTTTATATGTCGTTGAATGGTTTAAAGCTTATTTTTAATCTCTTGGACAAGATAAGGTCCTATAATCTTCCTCTCTCTAACTTCATCCCAACATGTTAGAATCCAACACCTCTTCCCATATAGATCCTCATAAAGAACCATTTGAATACTAGAATAGAAAATATTTTTATATTAGTACTCCACATGGGGAAGGTGTTGATCTTAATATCCTTGGAAATATATTTAACATGATCTCATCATATCCCCCAGATTTTGAATGGTTCTTTCAAAAAATCATCCATACGAGGGTGATAAGTAGAACTAAAGATCATTTTTGTATCTAATGCTTGCTGAAATATTAATAAAAACTTAAAGGTAAACCTCATATATCAATTATATATAATATATTGTTGCACTCCATGAAGTCATAACACTTCTCTTAAGCATATATTGGTGAGTTTATCAAGTGATAAATCTTCCTTGATACCTTAAAAATGTGTTGTCTTCTAAGTCAGTAAACTAACAACCAGATGGTGTTATTTCCTTTAGGTGTCCTGGGGAGTTCCCTGATAAAACCCATTGTTAAGTTTTCCTATTTCCATATTGGTATGGGAAATGGTTGCATCACAACATTAGACTTATGTTGTAACGTCCTGGATCTGGGTGCCACTCCACAGGTGCCCCAAACCTGGTTGGTCACATGACCTCAAGCGCATTTCCCTAAACGCCAGAGGCTGCCGACTAGTAGCGAGGGCCCAGGTCTGATAGTGGGGAAAATATCCCTTCATTTTTTAAAGTATAGCACAATGAAATACAAGATAATACATACAACAATAGTGGTAGGAATAAAACATGCATAACTAAAATTAACAACTGTAGTAAAAGAGAACCAACAGTTATATAGATAATGATGCAACATGTCTCTAGTTCTAAGAAAAAATCCAGAATAGGTTACATAACAATACAATACAATGGAAAGTATAGGTACAACAAACAAAGAAAAACAGTGCAATAGAGACTCAACAACATCTCAAGTCTAAGCTCGGTCCCATGATCTCCTACTCCTCTAAAAAAATCAAGTACCTATATAGGGACCCTTTCCCTTATCCACACCTACAGCAATATAGTCTGTTTGGGCTGAAGACATGACCCAAATAGGGTGTGAGAAATGAATCCCAGTAGGCACCCACCAAAGTTATATACCCTACTGTCAGTGTAAATGTACAACAGCAGTGTGCAGTAGTAAATGCAATAAACTATGTAGTACTCAAAAGTAACTACTTGTACTAATTATATTTCCATTTTTTATATTCATTTTATTATTAAATATAAGGAAATCACCACAATTAATTTCTATGTAAACAGTCAGTTTCCTCAGGAACGCAAACCCTTACTCTCTGGTAAAGAGAATCAAAACCCATAGGAATATACCCACATGCATATCGAATAATGCCCATAGGCATACGAGGTGTCGCCCACAAGCACAGAGTCTACTGCCCACAGGCATGAAAGAAGTTTCCCTCAGGCTGAACAGAGAACTTCCCACAGACTAATCACAACACTGCCCTCATGCAAACCAAGTAACCGAGCAACGAACAATATATAAACAAGAAGTTTATATAAAATTCCTCTCAAGGTAATTTTAATACATTCTAAAATTTATGGTATACCCTCGGGTAACCTGGCCAAATGGCTAAAGAGAGGAACACACCCCAGGGGTGGTCCTGGATCTAAGCAGTGATCCCAAACAGTAGTTTTACAATTTTATTAAATTACCTATGCAATTCTAGGTATTTAAAATAGCCAAGGCCTTAGCCACATGACACCCCAAAATGGGTTCATTGCACATTGGTACACAAAAATGCATAGCAGTTAGAATTTAAACACCAGACCACCTACCTCGATCACCCCTGATCGGTATACTTGAACGACGCTCCTAAAATCATCCAAGAATGACGCAGATCTGAGGTAAAATAATTCCTATTCAAATTTAAATAACATCCCCTCAGTAAATAATTGGTAAGAACGGATCAAGGAGAGGGGAGGTCTTACCCGTATGGTTCAAACGAGATCGACGGAGGCAGAATTGGATTCTCAGTACTCGGTCGGGTGATCTCCAAAGCACCGGCCATCCTCCCAAGATCTCCTCCTGTTCTAAGCCTTCTCTATGAATAGAGGAGGATACTACCCATTTTAAGTGGAAAAAAAACTACACGGCGTGTACTACTGAGTACATGGCGTGTACTTTTCATTTTTTAACTGTTCCTTTGGCAGCTTCTTTCCACCGTGGCATTGTTCATCTGTCGACATGAGTACACAGAGTGTATTCCTGATTACAAGGCATGTAATGTCACTTAGCTCCCACTGCCTTACTGTTGGCCTACCGACTGACTACACGGCGTGTAAATACCCACCACACGGCGTGTAGTCGGTTTTTACACCCATCATCATCGACCAGCCTACACGCCCTGTGTACTCATTCCACACGGCCAAAGTACATGGCGTGTGGAAAAGTACATGGCGTGTAGTCACAAAATTTTGGATTTTCTCCCATTTTTCTTATTTCCTCAAAAACACATAAGGGAAAGAGAAAAGAAGAAACCTGTACCTCAAGAATAAGAACCAGCTTCTTACAAACTTCCCCCCTTAAAACAATTCATCCCCGAATTGCCCTTCCAATGGTGGTGAAGATAAAGATCAGAAAAAATCTGGCCACTGAGCACGTACGTTGATCTCCCACTCCCAAGTTTTTTCCTACACTTGGCCATGCTTCCATAGCACCCATACGAGAGGAACTGACTAACCACGGAGAACCTTCGTTCTCCTATACACGATATGAATCGAATGCTCCTCAAAGGATGCATCAACTTGTATCTCAACCTCATTGGGCTGAAATACGTGAGAATGTTCTGAATGATAACGGTGCAACTAATATACATGGAAGATGTCGTGCATGGCCCAGTACCTCTGTGGTAACTGCAACCGATAGGCAACCAGCCTGACTCTCTCCAGAATCTCAAATGGACCCACATACCTCGGTGAAAGTTTAGCCTGTCTCCTAATCTGCCTGTGTCCCAACCTCGGTGAAACACGTAAGAAAATCTGATCCCTGACCACGAACTCCAATGGTCATCTGCGGTGATCAGCATAAGATTTATGATGAGACTGTGCAGTAGTCGTCCTCTTCTAAATCAACTGGAACTGCTCAAGAGTCTTTTTCACGAGATGTGGTCCTAGTAAAGCTTCCTCGCCTGCCTCCATCCAGCACAATGGTGATGGGAATGGCCTACCATATAAAGCCTTGTATGGTTCCATATCAATAGTTTCCTGAAAACTATTATTATAGGAAAACTTGACTAGGGGTATATGCTTCTCCCATGAGCCCCAAAAGTCTAGGATGCATATATGCAACATGTCCTCTAGCACATGTATCGTATGCTCTGACTGACCATCGGTCTGAGAGTGGTAAGTTGTGCTCAGAAGCACCTGTGTACCCAGTGCCCTCTGAAAACTCTACCAGAAATGAGACATAAAATGGGCATACCCATATGAAACGATAGAACAAGGGACCCCATGAAGACATATGACCTCTCGAATATACAAATTATCAAGATCGTCGACTCTGAAGGTCTCCTTGATCTGCAAAAAGTGAGCTACCTTTGTGAGTCTATCCACAATAACCCACATGTCATCATTTCCTCGAGGTGACCTCGACAACCAAGTCACGAAGTCCATCGTGACATCATCCCATTTCCACTCTGGAATGGATAATTGCTATAACAGTCCAGCTGGACTCTGATACTTCGGTGTCACCTACTGATAGGTGGAACATCTAGTAACAAAACTAGATACGCCTCTCTTCATACCCGGCCACCAATACTGACGTCTCAAGTCCTGTTCATTTTGGTAACTCTGGGATGCACTGCCCAAGCTGAAGCATGAAACTCTCACATCAACTCCTCGTGTATATCCCTAGGAACCCACACTCATCCATAGAAATGCAGTACCTACTCATCGCCTATTGTCCAACCAGGAGGAGGGTCCTCACTTGCCACCAAATCTCGTAGAACTAGGCCTTCTGAATCAGATATTTGTTTCATCCTCACTCTAGCTAGGAGGGTAGAAGTCATAGCTAAAGATGAAATATAGGTTTTCCCTTGACTGTCATGCACCTCTAAATGCATCTCAGAGAAAAAATCCATAAGCTTCCATTCACCACTGGCCTCATGAACTGCCTGTATCTGTGTCTTCCTACCCAGTGCATCAGCAACTGCATTACCCTTACCAGGTGTATAGGAAAGCTCAAAATCGAAGTACTGAAGGTATTCGACCCACCTTCGTTGCCTCATATTCAAGTCACATTGAGTAAATATATACTTGAGACTTTTTTGGTCGGTGAAAACCACAAAATACTCTCCCACGAGATAATGTCTCCAATAGCATAACGCATGAACAACTACAACCAACTCAAGGTCATGCGTCGGGTAATTCCTCTCATGTAGCCTCAACTGCCGAGACCCGTATGCAACTACTCGATTGCCCTGCATCAGCACAGTTCCCAACCCAATACCTGATGCATCACAGTAAACTGTATAGCACTTTCCCTGCTCTGGAAGTATCAGTATTGGTTCTGATTTCAACCTTCCCTTCGGCTCCTAGAAGGTTGTCTCGTAAGCTTCTATCCAAACGAACTTCACACCCTTCTTAGTCAAACCCATCAATGGCACTGCTATGCAGGAGAAGTCTTGTATAAAAGGCATGTACTAACCAGCCATCCCCAAGAAACTCTGTATCTCAAACATGTTCTTAGGATGATCCCAGGAAATTACTGCTCTCACCTTCTCTAGGTCTACTGAAACTCCTGCCTCAAAGATGATATAACCCAAGAAGTGAATCTGGTCCATCCAAAAGTGGAACGTTGAGAGCTTAGCATATAGCCGATGCTCTCTCAGTGTACTCAGCATGATCTCAAGATGGGTTGCATGGTCATATTGAGTGTGAGAGTACACCAAGATATCTCCCACGAATACTAACAAAAAAGAATCCATATAAAGATGGAACACATGATTCATCAGAGCTAAGAAAACTGCTACTGCATTTTTGAGTCTGAACGACATAACAAAGTACTCATATAGACCATACCTACTCCTGAAGGTTGTGAGAGGTATATCAGATGGTCTAACACGCAACTGATGATATCCGGATCTCAATTAAATCTTCGAGAACACTCGTGCACCTTGAAGTTGATCAAAAAGATCATCAATACTTGGTAACTGATATCAGTTCTTGCCCGTCTACTGGTTCAGCTTCCGATAATCAACACAGAGTCTGAGGGTACCATCCGACTTCAATGAAAAAAGGACCGGAGAAGCCCAAGGAGAAGTACTGGTTCAGATAAAACCCTTTGACTATAACTCCCCTAACTGTCTCTTGAGATCCTGTAACTCAGGTGTAGCCATCCTATAAGGAGGAATAGATACCGGTGCAACTCCTGGCACAAGCTCAATAGAGAAATCCACCTCATTATTTGGTGGTAGACCTGAAAAGTTATCTAGGAAGATATCCCTGAAATGAAAAACCACTACAGGGAATCCCTTCTAAAAATCCCCCTGATCATCCAGATATAAACTCGCAATCTAGGCTATGACTCTACCTCGCCCACGATGATCTGGTCCAGCTCGACTCGACTAAACATCCCACTTGCCTTTGTATTGAAACTCTATACCCTCAGGTGACGTGAAACACACCCTGCAATGATAGCAGTCTACAAAGGCTTGAAAGGGAACCAATCAGTCCATCCCGAGAATGACATCATAGCTCGTCATCTCCAATACATAGAGGTCCCAAAGAAAGTGACACCCACCAACCTCAAGGGGACACTCCCTCTAAAGATGCACACTAGCAGTTCTAGTCCCCAACGGAGTGTCTAGCATCATAACATCAGAAGAAGAAGAAACATAGAGCCCAAGGCTCTCCACAACAGGCACAGATAAAAAACTATGTGTAGCACCCATATTGAAAAGTACTAAAGATAAGACAGAAGCTACTAGAATAGTACCTCTATCAGTAGAAGGTGCAGGATCTTGCTCATGTTGGGTCTGTTGCACTGCATATGCCTACCCAGTGTCGCGGCCCTGTGACACACCCTGGATACCCTGAGCTGTCCTGCCCTACTGCCTCTGTGATCTGGGTGTCTGGCTACCACAGCCATGACTACCATCTCTTCCTACATGCCCTGAAGTATTATAGTTTCTTGACTGGTAAGAAGTTATTGGTCCTGCTCCCGCACGTGAAGTTTGCACAGAACCCCTGTCACTAGACACTGGTAGAAACGCCCTTCAAAAGCGTTGCAGATGACCCATCCTTCCATAAGTTCGTCATTCCACTGGGTTACGTGGACACTACAGTCTCTTGTGCCCCTCCTTACTGCACTGGTAGCACATGACCTAGCAACCTAAAACATTCTTATGGCTAGTACTTCCACCGTGAGAGAAGTCCATATGTCTCTTCCTCTTTCCAGTAGAAATAGTACCAGAAACTCGAGTCGAACCGCCCTGGCCCACACCACTAGCTTCCCGCAGATTCAGCTCAGTAATCTATGCCTAGTTCATAATAGCATGTACAGTAGGCAACCTGAAAACATTCACCAATGCTCAGATTTCATATTGAAGACCATACTCAAAGAATTTGGCCCTCATCATCTCATCAACCACCAGAACGGGTGTAAAACGTTGAAGCTCGGTGAAACAAGCAGAATAATCCATCACCGACATAGCACCCTGTTGCAGATTCATGAACTCTTGAGTTCTATCTGCTCTCAGCGTCTCTGGGAAGAATAATTCATAGAAAGATATCTAAAAATCTTCCCAAGCCATGTCTCTATGATGCTCTGTCTGAGTGGTAACATCCCACCACTTCTTGGCGGAATCACACAGCATATAAGTCACGAGCTTGACCCTCCATCCTGGAGGCGTCTCAAGATTCTTGAAAATAGTCTGCAATGAATCCAACCATAACTCTGCAGCCTATGGTCTGTCATCACCTAAAAATGTAGGCGGATGCTGCTTCTAGAATATACGTGTCATCTTATCCGTATATGTAAAAGCCGGTGGTGCTCCCTAAAAGGTCTGCATGAACCACATGAAGCCTTCACAGAACTGCGCATCCGCGCCTATGTCCGGTAAAATGGCTAGTGCCGCATATGGATTTTCTGGAGGATCCCCTGGTAGCCCATGGCCTAACATCTCTTGAGTATAATCGTTACCACTCTGTTGGGGAAAAACAGGTGGTCGTCTCGGCGGCATGACTCTAAATGGTCAAATGCATACATTAGATCAAGATTATCAAAGACCTAAAACAAGGGGATGGGGAAAGAAAGTTTTCAAAATTTACAAAAAATGACTACACAATGTGTATAAATACTACACGGCATGTTCTCACAACCGTTCGCATGGGCGTGTACTCCAGCTTAAACTGGCCATGTAACACCCCAAACACATGGCGTGTCTTCTAAATACACGGCGTGTACTTGAATCCTACTTCCCTGCCTGAGTCCTCCTACACGGCTAAGCCACGCGACTCACTTTGTACAAGACTACACGGTGTGTAACTCATCTACACGGCGTGTATGATTTAATTTCCAACAGCCCGTGTCATTCGGGACACGACCGACTACTCTTCTGAGACCACACGGCATGTTACACCCACACACGGCATGTACACCACCCCGTTTCCCCAGCCACATGCCTAAGTCCACACGGTCTCCCACCAGTAAGTACTACACGGCGTGTCCCTCAAGTACACGTCATGTTCAAGAAAAGGTAACACCGACCTGTGTTTGTTAGATACACGGTCGGGTACCCAGGTCAGACTACACGGCGTGTTCCAAGGTGGACACGGTGTGTATGTCTCAAGGTCTCCTCTATCCTTGTTGTTAGTTACATGGGCAGACTCCAGGTCAACACTACACGGCGTGTACATCCGGTACACGGTGTGTTTTTTCCAAGCCTTTCCCTACCCTGTGTCCCCGCCAACACGGTCTATGACACGGGAATAGACTACATGGCGTGTACTAAGGGTACACGGTATGTACTCAAATAGTTTTCATTTCTTCCTGAACAGAAGAACACACGGCGTGTGTCCGAGGAACTACACGGCATGTATCTTGGGTTTTCCAGATAGTAAGCCTCTGAAACTACTCTGGAACCTAGTAAATACTGAAAAAACAACACCTAAGTGCCAAATTCTGATCCGTGAGGGCCCATACTCCCCAAGAATCAAATTTTGGAATCTTATACATGTTATGCACAATTAAACAAGCCAATGATCCACAAAATTCCAGTCATTGAGGGCCCATACTCCCCAAAAACCAATGTTTGGCGTCCGTCCTATCAACAGGCTCACACAAAAATACCCTATCACATATCAGGTATTTATCCAAGCAGCTATCACAACAACATGCTTTTCTATCACAACAACTATCACAACAACATGCAATTTCTAATGCGTATACATGGCATGGAACTATGCATGGAATTTGATTTCTAGCATGTGCCTAAATGATGCTTGAGATGGAATACCCTCATCTCATCAGGTTGTAACTAAATAGAACCCATGAATAACATATAAAAAGCACAATCACAAGTGTGTCACCCAACGGTGAAAATCAAATTAATAGTAAAATTTTCAAAATCAGAATAATTACAAAAATACAAGGTAGACTGGATTTTCCCTATACACGAGTTAGTTACTCCCAGGCATAGCTTATTACAAACTACCATTTTCATCCTATCCCTGACTAAGGCTCCAAATAGTAATTCAAAGAAAATAAAAACATCCTCGGATACCACTTTGTAACGTCTCGGATCTGGGTTCCACTCCACGGGTTCCTCAAACCCGGTTGGTCACATGACCTCAAGCGCATTTCCCCAAATGCCAGAGGCATCCGACTAGCAGTGAGGGCCCAGGTCTGATAGTGGGATAACTATTCCCTCATTTGTCAATGTGTATCATAGCCGAATACAAGATAATACATACAACAACAGTGGTAGAAATAAAACATACATAACTGAAATGAACAACTATAGTAAAAGAGAACCAACAATTATATAGATAATGATGAAACATGTCTCTAGTTCTAAGAAAACAACCAGAACATGTTACATAACAATACAATACAATGGAATGTACAGGTACAACAAACAAAGAAAAACAGTGCAACAGGGACTCAACAGCATCGCAAGCCTAAGCTCGGTCACATGATCTCCTACTCCTCTGCACCAATCATGTACCTATATAGGGACCCTTGCCCTTATCCACACCTACAGCAATATAGTCTGTTTGGGCTGAAGACAAGACCCAAACAGGGTGAGATAAATGAATCCCAGTAGGCACCCACCAATGGTTCATGCCCAACTGTCAGTGTAAATGTGCAACAACAGTGTGTAGTAGTATATGCAATAAACTAAACAGTACTCAAAAGTAACTACCTGTACCAGTTATATTTCCATTTTTTTATATTCTTTTAATCATTAAATATAAGGAAATCACCATAGTGAATTTCTTAGTAAACAGTCAGTGTCATCAGGCACGCAAACCCTTACCCTCGGGTAAATAGAATCAAACCCCATAGGAATCTACCCACAGGCATATCGAATAATGCCCATAGGCTTACAATGTGTCACCCATAGATATAGAATCTACTGCCCACGAGCACGAAAGAAGTTTCCCTTGGGCTGAATAGAGCACTACCCACAGGCTAATCACAACACTTCCCTCAGGATAAACAAGTAACCGGGCCATGACCAACATATAAACAAGAAATTTAAATACAATTCCTCTCAATGTAATTTTAAGACATGCTAAAATTTACGATATACCCTCGGGTAACATGGCCAAATGGCTAAACAGAGGAACACACCCCAGGTGTGGTCCTGGATCCAAGAATTGATCCCAAATAGCAGTTTTACAATTTCATTAAATTACCTATGCAATTATATGTATTTAAAACAACCAAGGCCTCCGCCACACCACACCCCAACATGGGTTCATTGCACATTGTTACACAAAAACGCACAGCAGTTGGAATTTAAACACCAGACCACCTACCTCGATCGCCCCTAATCGGTATGCGTGAATGACGCTCCTCGAATCATCCAAGAATGATGTATATCTGAGGTAAAATAATTTCCATTCAAACGTAAATAACTTCCCTCAGGAAAGAATTGGTAAGAACGGATCAAGGAGAGGGGAGGGCTTACCCGTACGGTTCCAACGAGATCGACGGAGGAAGAATCGGATTCCCAGTACTCGATCGGGTGATCTCCAAAGCTTTGGCCATCCTCTCAAGCTTTCCTATGGTTCTAATCCTTCTCTATGAACAGAGGAGGATACTTCCCATTTTAAGAAAAAAAAACAAACTACACATTATGTAGTACTGAGTACACAGCATGTACTTTTTCATTTTTTTACTGTTCCTTCAGTGGCTTCTTTCCACCACGGCAATGTTCATCTTTCAACATGAGTACACGACATATATTCCTGATTACACAGTGTGTACTATTGCTCAGCTCCCACCGCCTTACTATTTTCCTTCCAACTGACTACACGTTGTGTAAATTCCCACCACACGGCATGTAGTTGGTTTTTACACCCATCATCGTTGACCAGCCTACACGCCCTGTGTACTCATTCCACATGGTCAAAGTACACAGCGTGTGAAAAAGTACATAGTGTATAGTCACAAAATTTAGGATTTTCTCCCATTTTCTTTATTTCCTTAAAAACACTTAAGTAAAAGAGAAAATAAGAAACCCGTACCTCAAGAATAATAACTGGGTTCTTACATATGTCATTCTTCCTCAACTTTTTGGCATACCGAGCATCAAGATACAAAATCCTTAATATTACTCTTCATTTTGTCCTACTAGATATTTTTCTTCAAATTTCTAAGCATTTTATTGGTTTCTATATGAATAGATAATAATGAGCTATTCAAATAATCTATATGTTCCATATTCAATTATATCTTTGATGGGACACATATCTGAGTTCAAAACCTTATTTCTCCATATTTAGAAAAATTAAACTCTATAATATTTTCTACCTTTTTCTATAGAACCTCATCATCTTTATAGGCCTCCTTGAGTATCTAATGAATAGATGGTTGAGTATTTATTTTAGAAATATAGTATGAAGATCATTTTATTATTTACATATCCATGTTTTTCATATCTAATAATATTTGATCTCTTTTAATCCTAATCATGGATATGATTATCGGGTTATTTTTACTAAGAGAATATGTCACTTTATTTTCAGTCCTATAATGGTAATTGATTTAACAATCATAATCCTTGGTCAGCTTTAACCTCCTTCATTGGAGCATATTAATCTTGTTTTTTGTGAATATATACTTGAGTATTTTATGATTTCTATATATGTATTAATTTTCCCTATATATATAACGTCACCAAATATTTAATGTAAAGATCACTTTTAAAAATTCAAGATCATGAATTGAATCATTTTTCCCAGGGGTGTTTAATTGGTAGGAGGCATTGTCTATCACTTTTCCATATTTCTTAAGTACAAAAAACAATCCTTTTTATATGAATCGTTTTAAATCATAAATAATTCCCTACTGGTGGCAATGTGAGTTCAGGTGAAATGATTATACTCTTCTTAAACTCTTTAATGTTCTATTCACATTCATTAGTCTAGAAAAACATAACACCCATCTCAGGTAGCTTGATTAGTGGGCTTGAAAATCATGAGAAGTTTCTAATAAATTGAAGATAATACCCAGTTAATACTCAGTGACTATGGATTTCTGTCAAATATTTTGGTATGGGACATCTTTAAATTGTCTCTTATTTTTAAGGATCTATAGATATACATTTTTTGGGGATAACATGATTTTGTAAAGTTAATTTCTCCATCCATAACTCACATTTACTATAATTATCAAATAAATTTTCCTTTCACAAAGTCTTCAGTACAAAATTCAAATTCTCTTCATGTTCCTACTTACATTTAGAGTAGATAAAAATATCTTCTATAAATATTACCACAAACTTTTCGAGGTAAACCCTAAAGACTATATTCATCATTTTCATAAAGATCACTATATAATTAGTGAGTATAAATGGAATAAATATGAACATATAGTGCTCATACCTTATACAAAAATAAGTCTTTGTATATCCTCCTTTTTAACCTTCACTTGATAATATCTTGATTAAAGATCCACCTTAGAGACGTATTTTACTCCATGTAGTTAATAGAACAAGTCATCAATCCATGAATGAGTATACTTTTTCTTTATCATGGTCTTTTTGAGGTAATGATAATCAATGTATAGGCGCATTGAACCATCATTCTTCTTTATGAAGAGGGCTAATACACCCCACGGTGAAACACGTGGTCATATAAACCTTTTATCCAGGTTATATTGCATTTGTTTCTCTAGATATTCAAGTTCAAAAGTGGCCTTTGTATATAAATTTTTGGATATTGGTAAAGATCTTGAAATAAGATTGATTGAGAACTCAACTTCTTGGAAAGGAGGAAGGGAAAAAAATTCTTTAGTAAATACATCATTGGATTCCCTCACAATGGGCATGTCTTTAAGGATGATCTTTTCCTTAGTCTCATTCATTTGAGCTACATATTCTATCTCAAAGAGAAATGATATCCATGTTAGAGATAATGATACAAAAGTATATTTATCCTCCTCATTTAACTTGTATAGAATCAAAGGATAATTCATGATATTGAGGGTGAATTACTTTTCTCAACAATTTATGTTGGACCTATGTAAGGAAAGTCAATCCATCCCTAGAATAGAATCAAATTCTACCAAAGTGGTTATCACAAGGTTTTCTAATAAATTCATCCCACATATTTGGATAGTGGATGAATTATATTCTTACGATGAAATAATTTACCCATTCACTTTCTCCATTGATAATACAACTTCTTTGTTCTAAGGTGGTGTTTAAATAATTCTACTCAACATGGGTGTTATATAATCAAATAATACATTCCCTATCCTTAAAAAAAATATAGTGTATATATCACCACTTAATTTTTGGGATCCACCTTAGTAGTTGTGATGACTTAAGATCTCCCTTGATCTCTAGGCCTCAGAGGTTTTCCTTATCAAAAACCCTTGGATTAGTGCATTAATTCACATACTATCCTTATTCCTAACAGTTGAAAAATTAGAAATATTCTGAGGGTTAATAATAGAATTCCTTTATTCCATAAAATTTTTGGGTTTCTACCATTAGAAATCACGATCTATGTTCCCTTCCATACCTCACCAAAATCATTTCTTCATCCCCTTAAGTAAATTTCAGGTTTGAATCTTCCCACACATTTGACAAGTGGAATGTTGTAATTTCTTTCCATTGTTATATTTATCCATCATACCACTATAATTAAAAACCATTTTATGATTCTTATCCTCATGAGAACATTTATATTATCTAATATATTTTTTGACATTGAGGGAACATTGTAAAATTTTCTTCTAGTTTTCGATGTTTTGAATGTCTAAGGTTTTTCATAAACATGTCTTTAGCCCACAAAATAATCATTCAACTTTACTCTTGGGGGTCATGAAAAAGATAAAGGTGTATCATGTAAGTCTTTTGAAGTCATCTTCATACGCTCCAATGTATTTTTCATCCTATTTCTTTATAATAAGTAAATCTCTCTCCATTTTAAGTTGGAGAGTGTGAGGAAAATATTTTTTGAAATAAAAAATATAGAATTCCTTCTACTCCATCATTTTTATCTCCTCGTCGGGATTTGTATTCTTGATCAACATCAACTATTGATCGGCTTCTCCTTCCATATGATAAATTTCCATCACAACATTCTCTTACTCATATCATTAAAGGATGGATAATATATTTTCAATGTATTTGGTCCATAGTTTCATGATTAAAGGATTAGAAGATCTACAGAAATTCAGGATCCTTTATTACATAAAGTTATCAATCGCAACTTTATTGTTCTTATGGGGGATTTGGTCCTTCCTCCTGATACAATTTTTTATTCAAAACATGATTTAATTAATAAATTAGTGTGATAAACTTCCCAATTCCTACTCCCATTATGTTGGGCATCTCATTTTGGAATTCATCACATTTCCCCGCACATTGGTTATTGGATTTTTTCTCCTATTATCATCTATTGATTAAAAATATTTGGAAAATTAGGGATAATTATTTTTAAACTATTAAAAAAATAAACAAAAAACCATCAACATTAAAGGGATAACTCATAAATAATATTTATTCCTTAACTAATGAATTTATAGATTTCAATATATGTTATCCATGATTTATTTACTAAAATAAAATATTATATAATTTATTCCATTTGAAATGGTTCATAAATATCTTCTGAATTTATTGAATAATATCACTTGGGAGTGTCAAACCAGATGTGCTTCAAGGCCCATTTTTGTGCACTGCGTGATAATTGTTTCTATCTTAATACACACTTTTCAATGTTATTACCCCTTGATACAATTGTTCCAGATATGTATTTACTTGTAGTATCCAAATAGGAATGTATTTTCCTTTAATTCACTTAATCAATAACTTACCAGAATTTAGGGATATTTTCCTATGTTTAGACTTATACATAATACTTTCACTATATTTTTCAAATCATAATCCCCAAAAATAACTATACTTTCTTCTAATACTAACTATGATAACCCATATCTTTAATACACTTTATTTTATGATTTATTATATAAAGGTAAACTTAATAAAACCCTAAAAGATCATGAGACCTAGTTTCTTTGGGAAATTAGGTATATGATATAATAAATTAAAACATGATTACAACATTGTTATATGAAAACTCAAAATCATTCTCTTATATTCTTTAGATCTTCTAGAACATCATAGTATAACCTAGGGATGTACATAAGAAAGGAGTGAGATATAAAGCCCAGTATGGTAATAATCAAAGTATAACATGATGAAATTAATACAATTGAATCAATAGGCATATTAATGGGACACAAAATGGGTGATAATCATAAACATAAACATAAAATCGGGATATATGATGAAAACATGAAGGTAATATAGTAATGCGGAAAAAATATAAAATATGACATCATAAACATAAGTCAATGATAACTGCTAATACATCACAACATAGTGTACTTAGGATAACCTTCCAAGCACCATACATGGTATCTCATAAGATAAAAATATTACGCTATGTATTATAGGGATATATAATTTTGAGTCTTCTTGTCACTTTCATATCATGTACATGCATAAATGTGCCACATGGATCATACAACATAAGAAATTTTTTAATAATTTTTAAACCCATGATTATATAGTGTGGGTTAAGGACATGTAAAATCCAAACAAATTAAGGATATTTGATACTCATTGAATATATTTAAGTGGAAATGGGAATGTCTATTCACTAGAAAAAAATTTGGCATGGAAAATAACCAGGATGCTTTTGGCAGCATTATGGGGATACATTAAGATTCATGGAAGGGTTTAATGATAGTGAAATGGGTATCTAACCACTTGAAAATATTAATTTCAATACGAAATATGTGTGACAACATATCCCAACATGAAAAATATTAAAACAAAAGGGATATCTTAAAGAAGGTGCTTGAATAAAGAGGAGAAGGATATGATCTCTTTCCATGATAGGGTGCTTCTAAAATCTTAGAAGAAGCATCTTAAGATATTTAGGGAACCTTGGGAGGGATTTATAGAGGTAACGGTGAAGTAGATTCATGCTAAATGGGGTTTTATTGAATAATAATGATAGGTTGGGAGATCTTATATAGAAAAATATCAGTGAATTTGTTATTAATTTCTAAACATAGGTTTCAGACTCTATATGATAAATTAATCAAACCACAAACTATCGCATAGTTTTTTATCATATTTTAGGCAAAATAAGAGTGTATTTAATTATTTTATAAGGCTAAAAACCAAAATCATTAAAATAATACCCATAGTGATGTGGATGTGAGTCATGTTTATAAATAATTGATTTTAAAACCTTGATATATAATATAGGTTTTGGAGGATTCATTAAGAATTTATAAAAACAAAAAATTGAAAAAAATGCATTATTTTAAGGGGGAAACATAATTTTGTTCATGGATAAATTTTATAGTATTTATTACTTCACCTTTGGGATTTTATGATGTCATAATACATACCATATAATTATAATATGTTTAATTTTTACCCAAAAAAATTGGATTTTTTAAAAAATTATAAGAAATTCACCATTTGAAATTTCAAAAAATCTATATCTAAAATAGTATTTATTTTATCAAAATATTTCTCTAAATATGATAATTTACACTTTTAAGTAAACAAAAATCTCTTTTACTTAAAAATACTGGTTTTTTAGACAAGTGTTTCATAACCCTTATAAAAATTACATTTAACTTTATAAAATTATATTATCATTTATATTTAATAAATATTATTTAATAATAATATTTTATTAAAATATAATTTATTTAGAAAATTCATTAATTCATCAGAAATAGTATCTTGATTTAAACTATGTATTTCCCAAAAATATAATTTGTGTTCCATCGTATCAAAATTTAATTTTTATCAAAATTATTATTTAATAATTATAATTTAATAAAAGATAAATATAATAATTATTATATTAAAAATAAAAAATATTAAAATTCATGTTGTTAGGATCTAGATACATATCCCTTTATTACACCAATGAATTCCCTATGGGTAAGGTGTCTGATGGTGATATTTTCTTTTGGTGATTCAGCAAACATGGTTTGGGCCATGATCTCTTTGAGATTTAAATTCTTATATAAATAGTTTCTATAAATATTTTTTTTTGAATATCATGATAGTGTTGGTCAATGGAAAATCCAAGTGCTTCTATCTCCCTCAAAAGCTCCAATAAATGGTCTTAATAATGTACGATCCTATTGGTCAAGACTATCGCTTCATTTGTCTGTGTCAATTGGATTTATCATAACCCTTAATATATACTAATATTATTGGTCACTTTAAAATGGATATATTATCAATTTTCATGATTCTTAATGGTATTTTAACTTTAACAAACTATATAAGAGTCTAAAATAAAAAAGGTTGTGTGTGTTTTTTCTATAACTACATTACATAATAATGTATTTATTCATTCAAAAATAGAATACAATTTATTAAATATCATGTCATTATTGTTTTATGAAATTATTATTATTCAATGATTATAATATTTCGCTTACCTTCTTACCATTTATAACCATTTTAAATTGATAGTTTTGATCATTTATACATGTGGAATACCACCTCCACGAACCGATGTGATTCATTTTTCATTACCGCATCGCGTGGTTGATCATAAAGATATAGCTATTTAATAAATATGGAATTTATAACATAATTATGATTTCGAAAAACATAAAATATTATATACCTTATTTTTTTCATTTAGTAGAAAAATGGAAATGTATCTTGTGTGTACAGGAAGACCACTTCCTAAATGATAATATATATATAATTTTTCACATCCACATTCCATGGATTGTTTTAAAAATGTTTTTAATATATAAAAATAATATTTTTTTCCTGATTATGTTTCCAGAGATTATGTAACCAAGATCCCTTTTTCCATAGTAATTTTATAGATATCTTTTTGGACTTATAAACCAAACTCCCTAAAAACATCTAATGTGAAATTAAACATTTTAGTAACTAAATAAAACATGGTAAAAATTAAATAAAGGGAAAATCATAACATAATAAACATGAAAATGTTTCTTAAGTAAGTACAAAACTAATATAATTTTATTACTTAGTATGGTAGACATATTAATGAAATGATTCCGGACTTGTGGTAAGGGAATTTATTTTAAAAATGTTGTTTTAAATTTTTCATTCTAACTTTGTTCCTTCCATGTATAGGTTATTATAAAAATATTCAATAATATTCTTATATATGATTCAAAGTTTGATAAAGGTAATTTCTGACTATTTTTGTCTTTCTTTACAAAATATTAAAATTTTATATTTTCAATATTTTATCTATGAGTCTTTTTTTATTTTCTTTACCAAAGTTTGAAAAGAATATTTGTTTTAACAATTATCAAATGAATGGATTTTCCAATACTCATTTATATTCCTTTATTTAATATTCACTTAAATGTTTTCATTCTTTTTTTAAAAACATTTCTCTATATATTCTATAAATTTTTATTTTTTTTAAAAAAATTCTACGAAAATGAATATTTATTCTTTTTTATATTAGATAACAGAAAGTGTTATTTTTTAGGGGATTTAATGTGTAATAAGATCAGTTTTATGGTCAATATACAAGAAATATATGTTTTATGCATGTTATGGATCTTAGAAATTTTATATGAAGGAAGGGTGAGACTAAAATAGTCTGATGACAGATAATCCTAATACAGATCTCAAATGCATTAGGTAAATGGTAGAGTTTACCAAGGATAGGATACTCCTAAGAGATGTGATAATTATCTAATTATGTTATTCCATTATAAGGATTTTAATAAGTTTTATTGTAAGAATAATTTCCTAAGTCACCACTATGAAATTCATTCAATTTATTATAAAGGAAATTTTTTTATTTTAAAATTTTAGAAAATGATTTTATGTTTCTCAAGAAAATCTATGACATTATAAAAATAAAAGGGTGAAAGGATTTTTTTTCAAGTAAAGGTAATCATGAGTTTTCAGGATTTTTAAGAAACCCTTATGATTATGAATTCACCTTTATTAGTTCATATGATTTTTTTATGACAGTTATTAAGAAATTAATCTATTTTCATAGAAAGGTAAAAAGATAATTGAGCTCAAATTTTTATTATTAAAGAGACAAACTTTCATGGATTTTTCTTGTTTGCAAATGGAGTAATGGGTTTATTTTATTTTATGTCCCTTAATGAGATTTTTTTATCATCCCACATTTTCAAATGTTTTTTACAAATATTAAGGATGAGTTTGAATGTTAATAAATTCATTGTTCTAGTTATGGGAGTAACCTTGAAATAAAGTAATTGTTTCATTATAAAGAACTTGTTTTTTGAGGAAAAATGGACAATATGCGAATATTTAAACTTATTAAAGAAATTGATTTATTAATTCTCTAAAATTATAAACCTAGATTGATATTTGGTATGTAAGTGAAGAAGTATATGCCATAAATCATGTAATTTATGGGATTATTATATGTGTGTTTTTATATTTGGAATTGGAGCAGGGGTTTAAATAACTTTATGGGTTAGGGTTATGTTAAAAGATATTATTAAGAGATTAAAATTCGTTAATTTATTATCAAGAAATTTCTTTTGAGGAATTATAGGTTTCTTCAATTAATATTTGTTTATTCATAATGTTTTTTTATCGAATAACTGGGGAAAATAAAGTCAAAAGGGATCAAGAGTATAATATTCTTCTAAAATAGAAACCCAAAATGGTTGGAATTAGAACATAGAAGTTTGTAGCTATGTTAAATCTATTTAAAAAATATATTAATAGAGGTACCAAGACAAGGGTGATACCAAATTATTTTTTAAGAATATATCTATAGTAGAGAATTTCATAGATCATAACCCTCTAAATTTTGGTGGATTATTAGACCTAGTGAAATTTGGACAATAGATTAAATCTATAGAGAAGATATTAGAAGGTATGGTTTGTTTAAAACATCAAATAGTAACCATTTATATTCATATTTTTTAAGGTTAAGTTGATAAATAATGGTATTTGATTAATAACACTATGGAAAAGAAATAAATTATTACTATAAAATGGAAAGTGTCTAAAAACCATTTCCTTGAAAAGTATTTTACTAATGTTATCCAACTTAGAATGGAAAGGAAAATCCTAAAGTTGAATAAATAGTGTGAGGACTATGTTTCCTTCTATTAAGATAATTTTACTAGATTGTATAAGTATGCACAAAATTTCATTATATAAAATGATAGAAAAATTGATTGATTCTTATCAATATTGAAGCTATGTTTACAAAGGGTTCTAGTTACTCATGATTTTAGAGGTTATAAATAAATCATATAGTGTATTGAGAAAGTAGAGATGGATATTTTATACTTTTGAAATAATAAGGATAAGAAGTGGTTAAGGTGGAAGTTAATGGGGAAGAATTCATCAAAGAAACATAAAGGTAAAAAAATTAAATTACCCTATTGTGATAAGTGTGGTAAGAATCAATATAAGTAATGTATTATGATATTTGGGAAGCATTTTTTATATGAGAAGTCAGGGAACATGGCTTCTGACTGCAAATAAAAGAGTAATGGTAATTGTCAAATTGATAACAAAAAGAATGATGTTAAATGTTTTAACTATAATGATATGGTCCCTTATACAAATAAATGTTCAATGAAATGTATGAAGGATAATTATCACCAGTACTATAATTAAAAAGGTGTTTCAAAGTAAGTTTTTATTGGTGTTCCATCAAATGAAATAGTGACAATGTACATTAATTTTTTATTGTAAGAATCTGAATTTCATGTTTGAATTGAGATCTAAGAATTCTTTTATTTCAAATAAATTTTTTAATAAAATACAAATATCAACTCAATAAATGAAAATAAAAATTTATATAAAAACTATTTTTGGATGTTTTTTAGTATTTTATATTTATGGGAACCTTCCTTTCATCATATGTGGAAAGGTTTTTTCTACAAATCTATTTTTCTAAACTTTAGTGTAGTTCGATGTGATTTTGAGTATGGATTGAATTTTAGTTTCTCATGATAATATATATTGAAGATCAAAAAGTATTCATATTCAATCCTTAAAGTGAATTTAATTTTGTATATAATAATGAGTTTATATATTTCATCTCCTCTCAAGAAGCTGATACAATGATTAAATATTGGAGTGAAATTTTTTTTTCACATATTACTATAAAATAAGGAAACTATTAAAATTATTCATTTATCAATTGTAAATAAATATATTGACATACTTAATGATGATTTTATTGGTTTTCTTATATATTAAAATGTTGAGTTTATTGTTGACTTCGTTTCTTATACTAAGATAATTTCAAAACTGTCTTATTTAATGGATTCAGTTGAGTTGTTATAATTGAAATGTTGCTTGTTGTAATTTCTTGATAAGGGATTCATCCACTATAGAAATTCACCTTAGGGTGATCGTATTCCTTTTTGTTAAAAACAAGTGTGGTTCCATGAGATTTTACATTGATTATATATCACTAATTAACATCAAAATTAAGAACAACTATCTTTTTCACATATCAATGACTTATTTGGTGAGATCTAGGGAGAAAAATATTTTTTTGAAGATTGATCTCAAGTTTGGGTACCATAATTTAAAGGTTAAATAAGATTTTATTTTAGGGATGGTTTTCAAGACTAGGTATGGCCATTATATTTTTTTTGTTTTTTTTTAATTAAAAAATTTCCATATAGTATTATGGATTTAATGTATATATTTTTCTTTGAGTATTTGGATTAATTTATGGCAGAGTTTATCTATGATATTCTGGTTTACTCGTAAATATATTAAGGTCATGAGAAACATTTAAAAATCATTTTTTAAACTTTAAAGTAAGTGAAGTTTTTTGTAAAATTTATTAAATGTGATTATTCTCTATAGTATATTTGTTTCCTTGGGAATATTTTTTTTAAAGATGGAATAAAAATTGATCATATAAAAACTAATGTGGTGGAATAATGGATAATAACATAAAATATTGATGAGATTCAATTTCTTCTTGGGCTAGTAAGATACTACTGATGTATTGTTGAAAAAATTTCTCAGTTTTCATACCCACTATCCATTTTAACTCAAAAAAGAGTTAAAATTATCTAGAAAAATAAATGTGATGATTTTTTTAGGAATTGAAATGAATATTTTTTAATAATCCTATATCAGAATTTAAACATAGAAATAGGAAGTTTACTATCTATAATTATGCCTCTTTAAAGGGCCTTGATTGTGTCTTGATGAAGAATTATTGGGTTATAATGTATGAATCTCATTAATTGAAACCTTATGAGAAAAAATATATTACACATGACATTGAATTGGATGTAGTATTTTTTATTTAAAAATTTATATGAATCATCTATATGGGGTGAAATTTAAAATATATAGTGATCATAAAATTTTAATGTATATATTCACTCAAAAATAATTAAATGTGAGGTCGAGAAGATGGATAGAATCAAGGATTATGATTACATAGTTCACTATCATCATGACTAAGAAAACAAGGTAGTTCATGCCACAAGACAAAAATATAATGAACCATTATCTATAATATGTTTGTAATATGATGCTTTAGTTAATAATTTAATAAATGATGGACTAAAAGTTGTGAATGTGGAAAAAAATTTATTTTTTGATCAGGTATTAGTGCAATCAACTTTGTTATAAATAATTAAGGGGTATTCTAAAAAATATCATGGTTTGTAAGAAAGAGTGGAATTGATCAAAAATTATAAGTTTTGTGAGTTTAATGTTTATGAAGAATTTTTTGTAATATTTGAAAGGAAATTATATGTTCTAATTGATTCCTAGATAAAGAAGTAGTTATTATGTGGATCTCATAACTCTCACTTTTATGCACATCATGGAAGAACTAATATGTAAGAGTCCTTCAGGAATATTTTTGGTGGGAATGTATGAAGAAGGATATAGATGATTTTACCATGAAATGTTTGAATTTTCATCAGTTTAAATCTGAATGAAAACTACTAAATGGGATGATTCCACCTTTGAATATTATATAATGGAAATGGGATAAAATATTCATAGACTTTGTGGTGGGGTTACCAAATACATCTTGAGGTAATAACTCGATTTGGTTTATTGATGATTTTTTTACCAAATATATACATCTTCTATTTATTAAATATAATATATCTTTATATCATCTTTCTACAATTTATCTTTAGGACATAGTTAGGTTACATGGTGTTTTACTCTATATTTTATCATATCTTGATCTCAGGCATACAACAAATTTTTAGAAAGGACTTCAAAATTCCATGAGTATTGAATTAAATGTCAATATAGATTTTCATCCTCAATATTTAGAGTGTAAAATTCAGAATTTAGAAGACATGATTTAATATTTCTCATTAGATTATTAGGGATATTAGAATCATCATCTATCATTAGTGGAATTTTCTTATAATAAAATTTTATATTCTTGTGTTCAAATAGAACCATTTGAGGCACCATATGGAATGCGGTTTCAAACTCCACCATGTTACAAAGAATTTACTAAGAGGAAATTATTGGGACTAGAATTGGTAGAATATATGGTTGAGAATGTAAAAATCATTTAGAACCACATTAGTTGTAGTATAGATAAAACAAAATAATTATATAGATAATTGGAGTAAAGATCTTTCATTTGAGGTAAGTGACCCTGTATTTTTTAAAATATCTATTTAGAAAGGTGTAATGTGTTTTGTTAAAAAGGGGAAGTTAATCCCATGGTTCATTAGACCCTAATAAATTTAGAAAAAATTGGTAATATCTACTTACTGGGTAGAATTACCTCCATGTTTAATTTAGTTACAAGATGTGTTTCATGTTTCTTTTCTAAATAAGTACATTCCTAATTAATATCAGGTTTTGATCCCTGAAGTAGTATAGTTAGGGGAGAATCACTCTTATGAAGAAAATTCATTTCAGATTTTAGATAAAATAAAAGAGTTACTATGAAATAATTCGATTCACTAGTTTAATATTTTATAGAAGAATCACATGATTGAGGAAGAAGTATGGGATCAGAAAATGTTGTGAGGCAAAAATACTCTCACTTGTTTAAGTAATGTACAAAATTGTGAGGAAGAAATTTCTAAAAGGGATGAATATTGGGAAAATCCATATAATTTTAATAATAAATCACTTTTATCCCTTATTAGTTATCACAAATATATTTTATGGATTTATATATAATATGATAATTTTATATGACTTATCAGTCTAAAATGAAATGGTTTTATTCTATTTGAAATGTTTTCCATGAAATATTTGGTTTTATTTAAAAATTAAATTTATAAATTATATAATTTTAATTTTATAAAATTAAATTAATTTTTCGATTCATCATATCAAAATTATCTTAGGGTGATTTTTTGGATTTTTTAGAAATGATTGATTTTTGAGTGAATAGTGAAAAAATACATATTTTTGTTTAAACTCAAATTTATTTTCAAGTATTATAAAAAGTAAAATTATATTTATTATTGATTTTAAATTTAAATTAGTCCTATTTGAATATTAATATTCCAAGTAATTCCATAATAATAGTTTTTATATTTTATTTTTCCATAAAATAATTTTTATGCTTAAAAATAATATTTTTCTATAAACTGTTTTTTATTGTGATTTGAACGCATATATTGAAATTAATTTCTACCACTTATAAAAATTGAATCTTGAGAAATTAATATCATTTTTTTAATAATGAGGTTAAATTATTTTAATGTTTCTAATTTAATTGTTTTTTTATAATGAATAGTTACCATAGAGAAACTTTATCACTTTGGTAAAGGTTGAAAGGGTTAACGGGGGTTAAACTAAGAAATAAGGCATAAAATATCTCCAAAAATTGTATAAATTTGATTAGTCGAGTTTCTTTTTTCCTTAAAATATATTTTCTTCTAAATTTTACTAAATTGGAGTCACTTTACTTGAGAAATAAATTTATATTAATTTAATTTTTTATGTATTTTCAAGAGTGACACTACCCTTACCTATAATAGGGAAACTCCTCTCCTCACATATTCACACACATTGAGGCACTTATCTCAAAAAATATCTCCCCAAATAACTTTCCATAATACCTCCACATATACTATAAGTCCTGGTATTCTCAAAATACCATTCTAATAAGTCTTAATGTCTTAGCCAAATGGAGATATATGAGGAGAAGGTTTAAGTCCTAGAAAACCAATTTCAATTTTATTAGTTATTCTACCTTGTTCAAATCTGTTTATAACCACTATAACATAATGAAAATAGTATCTTATCTATATTTAAAATTTATTTTTTTCATATAACAACTCGTTTCTATCTCTTTTCCATCATATGGGAAATGAAAACATCGCTCATGCATACATGTTGACTACCACCTCCATGAAACATTGTGTTTTTTCATCACTACCTCACATTACTAATTATAAATATGGAATTAGTTAATTTATAGTATTTATATGATATTATTATGATTTAGGTAATATAATATATTACATACCTTCTAACCCTTTCCTTTCATTGAAAATTGATAACATTGCTCATGTGTATGTGTAGAATACCACATTCACGAAGTGATGCGATTCGTTTTTCATTAGCACCTCACATGGTTGTCCATAAGGATTGAAATAATGAATAAATATGAAATTTATAATATAATTATGATTATTTTAAATTAAAATATTATATACCTCATTTTTTAGATTTAGTATAAAAATGGAAATGTTTCTCGTATGTATATGTGGACTGCCACTTCCATGATACGACATATTTTGTTTTCCATTATCACCTTCTATGGATGGTTCTAAAAATGTTTTTATTGTATAATAATAATAATGTTTTCATTATTAAGTATTTTTATTTGATTTAAACATGATCCCTTCCACCATATTCATTCTTATAATATAACTTTTGACTTACGAACCCAACTTCTTCAAAAGTTAACAAATGATCTTTAACCATTTTTATAGCTAAATAAAACAAGGTAACAAATGAAATTAAAAGAAAATTATAATGTAATGAACATAAAAATGTTTATTAATAATGTATAAAATTAATATAATTTTATTACTCATTAGGCAATACATATGAACAAAATGATTCGGGACTCAACGTAATAGACTTTCTTTTAAAAATCTCTTTTTAAATATTTCCTTCAAACAATTTTTCTTCCATGTAAATGTTATTTTAAATTATTTAAGGAATTCTCTTATTTATTATTAAAAGGATAATAAAGTTATATTTTTATTATTTTTTACTTTATTTATAAATTTAAAAAAATAAATCTTTTCAATGTTTTTAGTATGACTCATTTTTTATTTTCTTTACCAAAGTGTGAAAAAATAAATGTTTTAACGATTACCAAATGAACAGATTTTCTCACTATCATGAATGTTTCCTTATTTTATGATTTCTTTAAAAGTTTTAATGTTTATTTTCCAATAAAATATTTCTTTCAATATTTTATAATTTTTTATTATTAAAAAATTTTCTGTGGAAATTAAAATTGATTCTCATTTATATGATATAAAAAAAGTGTTATTTATTATGGGATTGAATTCCAATTACAATTATTTTTATTATTAAATTGAAATATATATGTGTTTTATTTATGATACAGTTCTTGTAAATTTTATGTGAATTATGGGTTATCCTTAAATAGATCTAATGATGGGTTAGGTTGATATCCTTATCTAATGCATTGGTTAATGTGACTAAGATTACTGATGATAAGTTACACCTAAGAGATGTCAGAATTATCTGGTTAGGTGATTCCATTATAAAGGTTCTTGTAAGGGTGAATTTAAGTATAATCTCCCAAGTTACCAAAATGACTTTATTTTAATGGTTTATAAATTAAATATTTTTATTTCAAAAGGTAATTATATGAGTATACATTTTTAAGGAAAATTTATGGCTTTTTTTTAAATAAACTTCAAAGGATTATTTTTCAAGGAAATATAATCATGAGTTTTCATGATTTACAAGAAACCCTTATGACTATGAATTTTCCATTATGATTTCATATGAAATGTTTTATAAAAGGTATTGAGAAACTAAATTCATTGCATGGGAAAGGAAACAAATATTTGATCTCAAGTGTTTGTTATAAAAAATTAAAACTTTCTTACTGATATTTTAAGTTTATAAATTGGCTAATAGGTTTATTTTATTTTATGTCCCTCGCCAAGATTTTTTTTCTCATCACACATTTTCAAAAAATATTGAATATCTTAAGGATGAGTATGAATGTTAATAAAGTAAAAGTTCTAATTATGGGAGTTACCTTGAAATTAATAAAGTGTGTCTCTATAAAAATATATGTTTTGATGAAAAAAATAGACATTGTGTGGATATTCACACTATTTAATGTAACAAGATTCCTAATTATACAAAAATATAAACCTAAAAATGTATCTAAGATATAATTGATGAAATATATTTAATAAATAAAGTAAAATATTTAACAGTTATGTGTGGATTGTAATAATATTAAAGGTGACCATAGACAGAGAATTTGGATAATCAATAAGAAGCTTACAAATTATACTTTATTTGTTTAAATTTTGATGTATAAAATTTAATTTTCACTATGATATACTACTCACCTTAATATGGAACACCTTAGTGATCCCATGGTTAAAGAAGAAATTATTCTTGAAAAGAAACAATAGAAATAATAGTTACATTATTTGAAAGTTTTAACAATAGTTGTTAAAGAAAAATAGAAAAGGTCCAGAATTCATGGTTTGGTGGAATTAACATTATCAATTGACCACAATATATCAATATTAATTATTTATATTGGTTTTAGTATGAGATAAAATGTTCTAATTAACATAGGTGATTGAAATAGTGTCATATTTGCAATGAAGGCTATTATCTGGTAAGACTTTTCATTAATATACTATTATAATTTATATTCTATTCAATTCATATCATATATTGAAATTATTTTTTTTATTTTTAAGTTTATATTTGTAATAAATTATTTTATAATTTAAAGGAAAATTAAAATTTCCATACAATACTGACTATCGGGTGCATAAGAGATGCTGATGGGAAAGTCAGTAATAACCCACCAGTAATAAGTGTCAACTGTATCTCTTAAACCTCTTGGAATTCTTTCATTTCCAAAAAATGATATTGAGATTTTTATGGTAAATTATAATTTATATTTATGTGTTTGTAAATATATGATAAATTTATATTCATTTTTGATACTCTATAAAAATAAAAAAGGATTGTGTAGAATAAATAACATATAATAAAGACACAAAACCCATTATAATGAACTAGACTAGGTAAAACTACCCTGTCACCTAAGCCGATCCACCAAAAGGCCTAAAGCATATTCTCAATCACCATGAAATAATTAAAAGAACCATTAAATCACATAATAACCATGTGGGAATGGTTTGACCCTTTAATAAAAATAAATAAGTAGCAAGATCTAGATGATAATATGGAATGGTGCATCTATACCTTGGAATTCCATGCATGTAAAATAAATTTTCCTAGATAATATACCAAGCCAAATATGTATTTAGTAATATAAAAAATGAAAAATAAACTTTAATATATATATAATAATCCTTCAAATATTTCATGGTTAAACAAAAAATAAATCCAAACATATAATAAAATTATAGTCTAATTAGCTGATACTTAAACATCTCAATAATAAACCAACAACCTGAGCCACTACTCACACATCTCAATGAGAAACATAGCCACTCACCACTTCCAAAATTTTCATTAATGTAAAACATAAACAACATCAAATATGAAATCATAACATGGGAACTTGTATGAAACATTATTGACACAGACACACAACTATGTATATAGGGTGTGAGCTAAACAATCCCTGTAAGATTTTACCTAAGAGTATATTTAATTCCTTTTGTAAAACATTTCTTTAATTATAGTTTGAAAATCATTTAGAAATTATATTTTTATATTAAAAATCTTGATGAAAAAAGGTATGATACATTCAAAAAATTTCTAAAACCATAGGTAGACCCAATTTAAGAAAACAAAATCACATCTAGGCTTCAAAAATAATGATTTACAACCTAAGTAAATTAATACAAATTTTTTAAAAATATTTCTTTTGAAACTTAATTTTTACCAACCAAGGGGCATAGAAACTACATTAAAAATAAAAACATTAAAATATTAAAAATTTGGACTTCCAAGTTTATAAAAACAAAACAATACATTTTTATTTCTTTCAAAACATTCCACAAAACCCCTTTTCAAATAAAATTGAAATGTAAACTATACAATAAAATATATGTTATATAAACAAATACACACAATCATATAAAGGATTTATAATATAAATAAAAAACAACAATTTAAATAGTGCCACAAGTCTACGATAATCAGAAGGGAAAAAATAATGTACACAATGATAATTCACAAGATAACATAATCATCAAATAAATACACATCATGATAAAAAAAAATTCTAAATGTGAGTTTATCTTTGACATATTCAATTGGAATCATTGGTTGGACTATTTTATCATACTAAATGATATAAAAAATCAAATTTCTCTCATAGGGAATCCTACCCTAGCAAGAGCACAATATAAACTAGGTAAATAGTCACAACACAATCTAAACTAGTACGATATAAATAAGATCTATAATTTAGTTACCCTATATTCCCATAAAATAGTTAAATTCTATGTCATAAACAACACACCATATTCACATAATATATACCAATAATAAAACATAATAATATAAATCATATCACCACCAGAACCCACTCGAAAAATATCTCCTTTCATATTTTCATAAGTATCAAATAATATTTCATGTTATCTCACATAGAGAAAAATTTTATACAAGATATAACATAAGGGGAAACAAAAAGAGTGATACGATCATTAAGGAAATTCTTTCTATAAGGTGGAAACCATGAATATTAAATTAAATTAGAATTAAAAGTTATACAGTATACTTTTATATCCAAACATGGTTCAACACTTTATAAACAAAGGTTTCCTCCCTTAGAAGTGAACTAAAAAATAAAACCTCTTTAGTTGAAAACAAACCCTCAAAACACAAGTTTCATTATTTGGAAATAAAAATAGATCCAAACTAGTTCCTAATTCTCAAATTTATCTGAAAATATATTATTAGAAAATTATAAAAACACTTTTCATACATAGCCTTTGTTAGAAATGAATAATGACAAATCTAAGAAAATCCATTCATGAAAAGTAAGGAAAAAATTTAAAACATTTCAAAAACCCACTTAAGGGTACTATATATAGGTATAAATTAAGTAAAAATGAATTTATAAATCCCAATAATTTCATGAAATTTCAAATAAAATAATTACTGAAAAACATGTACCTCAATCACCAAAAAATCAATCTTTACATTGAAATCCAAACCTTAGAATAAAACAGACTCAATAATTCCTATAAAAATAATTCATTAATGTTAAAAAAACTCAAACCCTAGGATCAACCACCATGGTCCTTACATTTCATATTAGAAGAGAAATTAAGGGGAAATAGATAAAGAAATATAAAACATGAGTCTTTCCTTAAAAAACCTATTAAAGTCAATGAGGAATGGGATTTGATACAATGAGAATATATAGAGAATATCTATTGGGATGTCCTATATATGGTCACATTATATTAAGAGGTGAGGATTACTAAATCAATTTAAATTGAATAGGGTTAGATAGGTAAATTCATAGTTTAAAATTATGGAAACTCAGATGGTTTAGTCACACAATTTATCATATCATGCACCAATCGTGCAACCTATACTAGAATCAAGACACAACTGTCGCATTTTTACCTCAAATTATTCTCTAAAATATTCAAAATTCATGTATAGGTTAATGATGAAAACACCACATATGTAATATTCATCACATAGTTTTCACTAAACCTCACATGAGCATGCACCAACTGTGAACCACAGGTAATATACCTATGTAGGAGTCATTACTATACAAAAAATATAATCTTCATAGTTTCATTAAATCATTCACTATCCATAAACTCCAAAATAAACTAAAAATGAAAATATTTAAGTGTTTTAATATGGTTTATTATTTATGTAAAATTCATTCTCACTGTTTCACCCCAAACATAAGGTTATTTGAATTATCACTTATAATTGTGTGGAAATCATACAGTAGAGAAAAAAATAAAAATTGAAATAAAAAATAAAAATATGTGATAATTATATAATAATTTATACAATATTATCATATGGGTGTTATAATTATTTCTATCAGTCTGCTTTTTCAACTAGAAATTAATCATAAAAAAAGTATAAATCAATGAATAATGAAACCTATTCACCCAGTTAAGGGTTCAATAGTATACTAAGAAAATAAAATAAATTGATATAAATTACCTACCTCGTGAAAATAAAATCTATACATTTTATACATACCAATTGATATAAATAATTATCCTACACTACCACTACCTTCATCTAGATACCAGAGTTGGGAGGGTTGGGAAAAATTCAAAGAGGTATAGAAAGAAAAGATCACTTAAGAACAATACAACTCCTCACAATACAAAAAAACTAATCCTTAAACATCATTTGATAAACTAAATAAAATTTTAAATTAAAATTAATAATTATAAATCTCAAAGACTAAAAATATATAAGATAGGTTTCCCTACCATTTATAATTCTTCTAAAATAGAAATAGAAGAAAATAGACATTCTTACTAGAAGTGTATCACTAAAATAAAAATGTTTCCTCAAATAACCAAGGGAAAAAATAATTCTCCACCAACTATAACATCCTATTATTATTTTTAGTTATTACCTAATCCCTCTTTTTTTCTTTGTTTGGGTTTCATTTGGGGTTGTTTTAGGTGAAAACTTTGGAAATTATTAAAGTTCTGGGTTTGTGCACGGTTGGCACATGGTTTTTCCAAACCATACGCCCATCCAGAGAAAACCGTGAAATTCAATACAATGGTATTTTACACGGTTGGAACATAGTTTGAAAAACCATTCACTTGTGAATTATAAACCATGAACCATAGAAAATTGGTTTCTCGATTTTCTCAAATCCTGCAGCCCTTCCAAAGTAATGTGCGTACAGGTTTTTTTAATCCAAAAATTATTTTAAAATTCCCAAAACCCACTTTTTAGAATTTGAATGGCCTTGTACGGCCCATATAAAATTTATTCTTCTCTAGGATCTCTGAAGTGAAGTTTTTATACCCTCATCACCCTCCCAGAAGAGGATATAAGCTAGGAGAGTAATATTCAATCTTCTCCTGGTTAGTTCCCTCTTCTTATTATATATATTATACTCTCTCTCTTCTCCTCCCTAGGGTTTTTTGGATCACTGTGATTGTAATGGCCTAGACCTCTTTAGTCCATTCCTTTGTGAAAATCAAGTGTATGAGGTGATTCGGGAGGTCAAGGTGACTTATCCCCAACACTTTTCCAATTTTCCAGTTCAGTGAATAGTTCTAAAGGTAGACAGTTGTGAACAGTTCAACAGTAACCTTATGTGAACAGTGCATTGGTGACCTTAGGTGAATAGTGTCATCGGTATCCTTCTATGAACAGTGTCATTCATGAACCTTGGTGAACAGTTTCGTTGGTATCCTTTTATGAACAGTTCCATCGGTGAACAGTTCTATCAGTGAGGTCTAACAGTAACCCCTCTTTCCTTTTCCAAATTTCCAAATCTAGGAACAGTTCTATCGGTGAACAGTTCTATTGGTAACCTCTCTTTCCTTTTCCAAATTTCCAATTCTATGAATAGTTCCATCACTGAACAGTTTTATCAGTAACCTCTAACGGTAACCTCTCTTTCCTTTTTCAAATTTCCAATTTTATGAACAGTTCCATCGGTGAATAGTTTTATCAGTAACCTTTATTTTTCTTTTCCGAATTTTGAGTTCGTGAATACTATTTTCAAAATAGTGAGGTCTATCGGTAACCTCTATTTCCTTTTCCAAATTTTGAGTTTGTGAACAGTTTTTCCAGAACGGTGAGGTTTATCGGTAACCTCTATTTCCTTTTCCAAATTTTGAGTTCATGAACAGTGTTTCCAGCTTCCTACAGTTTCACCCCTTTAACATTTCCTTTGACATAAAATGGATTTAAATCTTTATTTTAAGGACTATAAGGCCGATTCAAAGGCTATAACTCCTATATTAATTTATCCTAAGGCTTGTGACATTTTTACTTGGTCAAACTGTGTGGTTTAATGTAATCCGATTTTAATGGAAAACCTAGCATATCTTAAACCACCACTCCATTAAATATTCTAAATGGACAGGATATCTTCCTCCCTAGTTCTTCCTCCTTGTCCTCGACTTTGAGATACTAGAACCTTTTATTCTATTCTGTAGGGGTTGTGCAATCAAATATTTCTCCTAGGATTGGTTCCGCTCTGTTTTGATGCAACCAAGCAGTATCGATCAATCTTTGGTATAAGGTATGATCTATCTCTATTCTTTTGGGTTTGTCTCCTTCTGTTTATCCTTAACCTTTTATGGTATGTGATATCTATAATTCTAATGGAGTGTTCTTGGGTTTCTGTTGGTGCGGTCATACCGCAGTATCCTCAGCTGGATACATTTGTCACGAGAGGAGGTGATCGTTATTCTTTATGTGGATCATTCTAGTATAAAGAACGACAAGAATCATTTTAGGTAGGGGATTCATTGCTTCTCTTTTATTTTATGTGAAACTATATATTGAGCATGTTTTATCCCACTAGATCACAATTGAATTGACATAATAAATATTTGAACTAGATAAATAAATTAATATTGATCATATGTTATTGCCTCATGTTTTGCTAGATAGTGGGATATCTATGATTGCTTTGTATAGTTGTTCGTTCCTGATGGAAATTGGTAAAGAACGTAAACCGAAATTAATTGATAATGGTTTGGCTAAAGATAAAGAGGCATGTAAATGAATCTAGTTCTTCTTGTTGTAATTTGATGTTAATAAAAATGGTGCAGTAAGCATGTTTAATTATTTGTGATAGATTACTGTTTAGGTTTCCCAATGTTGTAACCTATGATTAGTAAATTTTTTAATCCAAGATGGATTAAAGAACTTGTGGTTTGATAAGAGATAGTTCCTTATAGGGGTCTGAGTTACCCTTTTGGTTGTTTAAGGGCCAAGATCCCATTTGATATGATGTTTTTTCCCACTACTTGTGTGGTCGTGTGAGCCTGGATGGTTGTTGTGATATGTAGGGGTAGGGAGGCCAATTTATTGTGGTAGCAGTTGATGCCTATAGTGGTGAGATGCATCGATTTATGCATGTGGGTGTCAGGGAGGACACAAGGGATGATGGAATGGGTTGGATGTGAAATTTTAGATGCTTCCTGATTCTTATTGGTTGTTTATGTTCTTTACTTCTCCCCACTCCTCAAGGCAGCTGGTCTTACTTACCCTTCTTCTAAAAAGGGCGAAGACGCGCTGGGTAGGGCATGTACTTTCTGTGTTTAGCTTCTCAAGGGATAATGGGTCTACGATCCTACTATATGCGACAAAAACTCGACGGGTAGTTCATCTACTCACTGTGTTGATCCCCCTTTTGTTTAATAGCATAGAATGATTTTTTGGAATTCCTGGGAATATGAGAAAGTAATGCTGTAAATAAATAATTGAATAAATTATGTTACCCCATGGGGTTTAGAGCTTGTTGGGGCGCAATGCAGAGGTTGCGATTTGAAGTAATAGTGTACTTTGGGTGTGATGCTAATGAAATTTAATGTGGAATTGTTATTGGTTAACTAATGATTTAATAATTAATTAACATAAAGTGAAAATGATAAAAAGGGAATGAAATAATATATTAAATCTCTTCAAAAGGTTGTGATCTTATAGAATACCTAGTCTTAGAAGTGGCATCCCAGATTCTGATAGACGTTAGTTGCAGTTGAGTCTAAGACAATATTTTTCCAATAGTTTGGTTTTGGGATATAGTATATTCTATACATTTTGTGTTTGTATACGCTACTTCACCCTTTCAATAAGGGAAACTGACACCCAGGGTATTCTGAGCCCTCAGGGGGGTGTTTTCCCCAACATTTTGGTGGGAGGATGAATGGCTGACTACCCCCTTTGGCCTCGTTCTCTTCTCTTAGTAGTTACTTGTGCTGGTAGGCATAGCAGTTATTTTTCCCCATATATGTGTGTAGAGGGATGTAATGGAATGTGGTTATTCACACACATATATTCTAGATCTAGTTTCCTATGGACTACTATAGGTGTAATGTGTATAGGCTGTGATGGCTTGAGGATCCTTACTTGGTGTATGGGTTGTAATGGCTTGAGTTATAATACCCGATGTATGATACACGTTATGTGGGCTGTGGTGGCTCCCAGAAACTATATGGTTACTTTTCTTACATGGACATGGTGGTTTTGTTGCATGAGGTGCATGTTGTGGTGCTTCATCCAGGTGTCTGCGGGCAAACCTTTTTGGAGAGAGATGCTCAGGACGTGAGATGTTGGGAAAAGTGGAAAACCATTGGGGAATTAGTAGCAAGTTACCCTTGATATTATTTATTATATTATATATTCTTGTATGCATTACTTGGTGAGAGTATCCATGGTGAGTCTAGGAACTTAGTATACTTTTTTAGGTGATGAGTCAGTTTCACTTGTTGTTCACTGTTCTTTAGTATGCTTTCTTTACCTTTACACGAGAGGATTCGGGGGTGATCCTACTAAGTATATTGTTATACTCACCCTATGTATATATAAACTTCTTTTCAGATCACTTAGAGAAGGTTAGAGATCAGGCTAGTTACTACTATCTTGCAGTTGCAGGAGCTGTTTGGGCTTGTGGTTACTACTGTTTTACCTCCTTATTGGGTACTTGCAATTTTTCCTCTTTCAGTGTAGTAGTTTTGCATGAAATTTCATATGTGTACTTGGGATTTCATTCATATTACTGGTTGAGTTGGAGTTGGTTGGTGTCTATCTTATCTCTTTTCTGCATGTGTTCTATTGAGCATAATACCTCCCATTTGTGTGTTGACTATACCCTCGGTTCTAGTCACAAACCCGAGGCCTACTGGAGGTGGGACTTTGGGGTGATTATCTCCCTTCTCACATTTTTTCCCCAGGAAGGGTACACTTTATGGGGAGGGGGTCGTGACAGAGTGGTATCAAAGGTAGGTTGAGAGATACAATGGAGTTTGGAGTTAGGCACAGGTGAGGTTGCATGGGTTGGTAGGGAAACGATGTCATTCATGTTTATCAAGTGATTTAATCACTGGATATCGGTTGAGACATAGGCATTTAGGGCCCCCTATGATCTTTTGTATAGACCTTTAAGTTTACAATGCCTACTAAACAAGGTGATACTAGTTGCAGGGTAGAGACCTAGGAAAGGATCATGAATAATTCTTCTTTATGCTTGTGTTTGAATAGGTAGACCTTGGGATAGGTTAAACTAAAATCAATGAAGGAAAACAATTAATTAATTAATGTTGTGTCTTACATATTCCAGTTTTAGGAGCTCTAACTATTTTTTATTTTTCAGGTATGGCTCTTGGTCGACGTCCTCATTAGGATCGCATGAAAAATGTCCAGCAGGCTATTCTAGCAGATCACCACTGAGTAGAGGTTGACGGCGATGACACTTGGAGGAAGACACTTAGAGAGTTTTAGTGCCAAAGTCTACAGAAGTATGGGGGATCCATTTCTGTTTCATTCATGGAAGACTGGTTAGAGGAGGTCGATATCGGCTTCATTATGATCCATCATCAGAAGAAGCACTGGTTGTCCTTGGTTGTGATGATGCTGTGTGGAGCTGCAAGGCAGTGGTGGTTCTTGTTCCTTAGGGATCGCAAGGAGTCAGTGATCGCATGGGAGGAGTTCTGAGACAATTTTAGAGTCGAGTTTCCTTCTTCGACTGTGAAGGAGTCCAGTTGCTAGGAGCTTCTTACCCTTTTACAGGGGAACTCCAGTGTGCGATAGTTTGCAATCTATTTTAGAAAACTTTTACGATATGCTTCGGACCTATTGCCAGATGAGGAGGCCAGGGCGAGGCATTTTGTGGAGGCTTTACATCTAGAGATCCAGCGCCAGGTCACCCTATTTATGCTGATAACATATCTTGAGGTTCTAGAGAGGTAAAAGGTTGTCAAGAGGACTTTGGCATGAACTGTATCATCACGATAAGGGATTAATAATAATTCCTCATGAAGTAGAGCTTTGGTCTGGGGTTCCCAGTTTTCAGAGCAGAAGAGTTTCTGTTCGGTCAGGGGTAGGTCCCTGTCCTTCACATCTCGTTTCTCTAAGGGAAGCAACTCTTAGGCCTATACTAATGGATCAGGCGCTTTTTTTCTTTTGGTGGTCGAGGTCATCAGTAGCGGGAGTGCCCGACCTTTCAGGGCAGTCATCATGCACCAGGTGCTCCACTATATGTTCCTCTATTGAGTCAGTTCCAGCCGAGGTAGCAGTAGTAGGTTGCACCAACATTAGATCAGCAGAGGGTAGATGGGGCAGGAGGAGGATAGACCTGCGACACTCCCATCCTCAGAGAGTAGAGTGTGGACGTGGTGTTGGTCATCATTATGGTCAGAGAGGCCATAGAGGAGGTCATGGTCAGCTTCATGCTCTAGCGTTTCCAGCTCCAGGCTATCCAGACATCATTCGAGGTACCCTTTTCTTGCTTTCTACCTTGGTGTATGCCTTGTTTGATTCAGGAGCGACACACTCCTTCATATCACCTACCCTTTTCCATGCTTTGGGACTTGAGGTAGAGAGGCTTCCAGTGCCCTTGGTGTTTACTACGCAAATTGGAGGTTGAGCTGACTTGTTTGAAGTATGTAGAAAATGTGAGCTAGTGTTGGGGTAGCACTGCTCTTGGGGATATTTCCTATGTTTACAGATAAAACTATATGATGTCATTCTCGGCATGGATTGGTTGTATTCAGTGTAGGCTATCGTGGATTGCTTCATGAGGAAGGTTGTTTTCTTCGATGTGGATGGAGAGTCAGTGGTGTTTGTTGGCGAGCGAGACCCTCGGATGGGTCAGAGGCATGTTACATACTTATCATCCATGATGGCTGAGTTGATTATGAGTTCTTCATAGGTTCAATAGTTGGAATTTTCTAGGGTTGTAGAATATTACCCTGATGTTTTTCTAGAAGAGTTTGTAGCATTAACCCCTCAACGAGAGATCGTGTTTGGGATTTAGCTACAACCAGGAGAATATCATATCTCTATGTATCCATATAGGATGGTCCCTTATGAGTTACGAGAGCTACTTATACATCTTGATTGTATATTATAGTGTGGTTTTGTTCAGCCAAGTGTGTCACTGTGGGGTGCACCAGTTTTGTTTGTGAAGAAGGATGACGGCAGTTTGCGGTTGTGTGTTGATTATCATCGCTTAAACAAAGTGACAATAAAGAATCACTATCCTCTTCCATGGATTGATGATTTATTTGATCAATTGAAGGTTGAAAGTTGGTTCTCAAAGATCAACTTCCGGTCAGGATATCATCAGATGCGTGTGAAGGATGAGGATATCCCGAAGACTGCTTTCCGTTTTAATCATGGGCATTATGAGTTCGTTGTAATGTCATTTGGCGTGACAAATTCTCTAGATGTGTTCATGGGATTGATGAATGATGTGTTCCGTGAGTTCATGTAAAATTTCGTGGTATTTTTAATCGATGATATCATGTATACTCCATGTCTGAGGAGGAGCATACATAGCATCTATACGCTGTTTTGGGAGTTCTTCATCAACATCAGCTGTTTGGAAAGTTGTCGAAGTGTGATTTTTAGGGTTGAGAAGTCCATTTCGTGGGGAATATTATGTCCCATCATGGAGTAGCTATAGATCCATTGAAAATAGATGCAGTTGTGTATGGGGAAGCCCCCAAGACAGTGTCAGAGGTGCGAAGTTTCCTTGGTCTCACAGGCTACTACAGGAGGTTCATATCCAATTTCTCACGAGTTGTGACTCCTCTGACAACTTTGATCAGGAAGGATCAGGCATTCATATGGATTTATTAGTGTCCTTAATCTTTCGAGTATCTAAAGGAGAAGTTAGTAAGTTCTCTAGTTCTTTGTCTTCTAGTTGTGGGAGTTCAGTTTGATGTTTTCAGCAATGCTTCGCATCTGGGGTTGGGTTGTGTTATGATGCAGAAATGATCAGATGTTTCTTATGGGTCTTGGTAGTTACGTCCCCATTAATGTAACTATTCCACTCACGATCTTGAGTTGGCATCCGTGGTGTTTTCTATAAAATTGTGGAGAAATTACCTCATTGGTGAGCGCTTTTTGGTTTTCACTGATCATAAGAGTTTCAGGTATGTTTTCTCCCAGTGTGACTGGAACTTACAACAACGTCGGTGGATGGAGTTCTTATAGGAATACAACTTCAAAATATCATATACACCTAGAAAGGGGAATGTTGTAGCTGATGTGTTTATTCGAAAGTCACGTAGTGATTCATTGCGTGAATCTGGTGACTCCTAGAGAGTAATGAAAGAACTGTCAGCATTACATCTTGATATGGGACAAGTTGGGGAAGAGGTTGTCTTTTTTAGATGATGGTGCAGTCATATCTCATGAAGTAAGTGGAATATTCCCAGTTGGGTGATCTTGAGATGGAGGTGTGGAGAGACCGAGTTGTTTGTGGTGAGGCCCCTGATGGTTGGTCGAAGGATGAACAACATCGAGTGTTGTATCATGGAAAGATTTTTGTTCCTTTGACGATGTGTGAGATGGTTCTCATAGATTTTCATTGTGTGCCTTTAGTGGTGCATCATGGAATGAAAAATATGCATCAATCCTTGAGAATACAATTTTTGTGGATTGGGCTGAATCGTGTAGTTGTGGAGTTTGTGTCTCAATGTTTGGTCTTACCAAAGGTGAAGGATGAACAATATGTTCATAGTGGTCTGATCCAGCCATTAGAGATTCCTCATTATAAGTGGGGGGACATATCAATGGACTTTGTTACTGGTTTACCTTGAGCTCTGATAGGAAATGATGTTATTTGGGTTGTAGTGGATCGCTTAAAAAAATCTTCCCACTTTATAGCAATCAAGGAGTTGAGCTCAGTGGATGTTTTTTCAAGACAGTATCTAGAGGAGGTGGTGAGACTTCATGGAATCCCAAGGATGATCATTTATGATTGAGATCATCTATTTACTTATAGGGTGTGGAGAGGCCTCCATCATGCTTTCGGTTCTCATTTATGCCTTAGCACTGCTTTTCATCCTCAAACATATGGTCAGACAGAGCAAACCATCCAGACTCTTAAAGACATGTTATGCTCTTGTGTTCTTGATTTTGGAGGTTCGTGGATGAGGAACTTACCCTTGGTGGAGTTCTCTTATAATAAAAGTTTTCACTCCACCATTGGTATGGTTCCATTTGAATCCTTGTATGGCCGACCTTTCAATTCTCTGTTGTGATGGACTAGGGTCGGAGAGTCAGCAATTCTCGGACCAGAACTAGTATAGAATACAATAGAGATGTTTCAGGTGATTTGTGAGAGGATGAAGACAACGCAAGATCATCAAAAATCATATTTTGATCAAAGAAGGATACCCTTATAGTTTAATGATGGGGATCATGTGTTTCTGAAGGTGACTCCCCATCATGGGCAGCGATGGTTTGGTCGTGGGAGTAACCTTTATCCCTAGTTTTTTGGGCCTTTTGAGGTGTTAACTCGTGTTGGAGTTGTGGCATATCGAGTAGCACTTCCCCCGCAGATGAGTCAGATACATGATGTTTTTCATGTATCAAATTTCCATCGTTATCTTCATGATGACTCTCACGTCATCGATTGGGGAGAGATTGATGTTGATGATGATGCAACCTTCGTGGAGCGACCTATAGAGATCCAATACCGCAAATAGAAGGTATTGTGTGGGCATTCTATCCCATTGGTTCATGTCTTGTGGCGACACGGTGGCATGGAGGAGAGTACCTGGGAATGTGAGTCACCGATACATGCTCAATACCCAGAGTTATTTGATGTTTAACACTTTTCATGTAACAATGTCCCCTTTGTTGTTATATACCTTTCGTGTTTATAGTATGGATTTATTTTTTTGCTTATTGTGGATTCCTCTCTTTTGAGAGGTATCTCGATGGGTGGTTTTTCGGACCCCGTTTCATTTTCCCTTTAGGTGGGTTTTGAATTCTCGAGGACGAGAATGTTTTGAGAGGTATCTGATGTAATGGGTCAGACCTCTCTGGTCCATTCCTTTGTAAAAATCAGGTGTGTGAGGTGATTCGGGAGGTCAAGGTGACTTATCCCCAACACTTTTCCAATTTTCCAATTTGGTGAATAGTTCCAATGATAGACATTTGTGAACAGTGCAATGGTAACCTTCTGTGAACAGTGAATCAGTGACCTTAGGTGAACAGTGTCATTAGTTACCTTCTGTGAACAGTGTCATTGGTGAACCTTGGTGAACAATGTCATCAGTAACCATCTATCAACACTTCCATCAATGAATAGTTCTGTCGGTGAGGTCTAACGGTAACCCCTATTTCCTTTACCAAATTTCTAATTCTATGAACAGTTCTATCAGTGAACAGTTATATCAGTAACCTCTAACAGTAACCTCTCTTTCCTTTGCCAAATTTCTGATTCTATAAACAGTTCCATTGGTGAACAGTTCTATTGGTAACCTCTAATGGTAACCTCTCTTTCCTTTTCCAAATTACCAATTCTATGAACAGTTTCATCAGTGAACAGTTCTATCGATAACCTCTAATGGTAACCTCTCTTTCCTTTTCCAAATTTCCAATTCTATGAACAGTTCCATTAGTGAACAGTACTATCGGTAACCTCTATTTTCCTTTGCCAAATTTTGAGTTTGTGAACAGTGTTTCCAGAACGATGATGTCTACCGGTAACCACTATTTCCTTTTCCAAATTTTGAGTTCATGAACAGTGTTTCCAGAATAGTGAGATTTATCGGTAACCTCTATTTCCTTTTCCAAATGTTGAGTTTGTGAACAGTGTTTCTAGCTTCCTATAGTTTCTCCCCTTTAACGTTTCCTTTGACGTAAATGAATTTAAAACCTTATTTTAAAGACTCTAAGTCTAATTCAAAGTCCATAACTCCTACATTAATTTATCCTAAGGTTCATGATGCTTTTACTTGGTCAAACCACGTGGTTTAATGCGATCTTCTTTTAATGGAAAACCTACCATATCTTAAACCACCACTCTCTTAAATCTTCTAAAGGGATGGGATATCTTCCACCCAAGTTCTTCCTCCTTGTTCTCAGCTATGAGACACTAGAACCTTTCATTCTATTGTATAGGGGTTATAAAAACAAACTTTCCTCCTAGGATTGCTTCCACACTGTTTTGATGCTACCAAGCAGTATCGATCAATATTCGGTATAAGGTATGATCTATCGCCATTGTTTTGGGTTCATATCCTTCTATTTCTCCTTGCCATGTTATGGTATGTGATCTCTATAATTCTAATGGAGTTTTCTTGGGTTTCTGTTGGTACGGTCTTACCGCAACATCCTTGAGTGGATACAGTTGTCACGGGAGGAGGAGATTGTGATTCTTTGTGTGGATCGTTCTTGTATAAAGAATGAAAAGAACCATTTAAGGTAGGTAATTCATTTATTCACTTTTATTTTATGTGAAACTGTATAGTTAGCATGTTTTATCCCACTGGATCACAATGGAATTGACATAATAAATATTTGAACTTGATAAATAAATTGATATCAATCGTATGTTATTCCATCCTGTTTTGCTAGGTAGTGTGATATTTACGCTTGCTTCGTATAGATATTCATTCTTGATGTAAATTCGTAAAGAAAATAAACCTGAATTAATTGATAATGGTTTTTCTAAACATAAAGAGGCATGTAAATAAATCTGGTTCTTCTTGTTGTAATTTTATGTTAATTAAAATGTTGCTGTAAGCATGTTTAATTATTTGTGATAGCTTACTGTTTAGGTTTCCCAGTGTTGGAACCTATGATTAATAAATCGGTTAATCCAAGATGGATTAAAGAACTGGTGGTTTGATAAAATATAATCCCTTGTTGGGTTCTGAGTTACCCTCTTGGTTGTTTAAGGGCCTAAAGCCCATTTGATATGATGTTTTTTTTTCTACTGCTTGTGTTGTGGTGTGAGCATGGGTGGTTGTTGTGATATGTGGGGGCAGGGAGGCCTATTGATTGTGGAAGCAGTTGACGCCTAGAGTGGCGACATGCATCTATTTATGCATGTGGGTGTCAGGGAGGACAATAGGGATGATAGAATGGGTTGGATGTGAATGTTTAGATGATTTCTGATTCTTATTCGTTGTTTATGTGCATTACTTCTCTCCACTACTCAAGACAGCTAGTCTTACTTACCCTTCTTCAGAAAGGGGAGAATACATGAGGGTTATTCCATGTGTTTTCCATGTTTAGACTCCCAAGGGAGAAAAGTTCTACGCTCTTGTTATATGTAGAAAAAACTAGATGGGTAGTTCATCTACACACTGTGTTGATCCCCCTTGTGTTTAGTAGTATTGAATGTTTTTCTATAATGCCTCGGAATATGGGAAATTAATGTTGTAAATAAATAATTAAATAAATGATGTTAACCCATGGGGTTTAGAGCTTGCCGGGGCGCAATGCTGAGGTTTTTATTTGAAGGAATAGTGTACTTTGAGTGTGATGCTAATGAAATTTAATGTGGAATTGTTATTGGATAATTAATTTTTAAAGAATTAATTAACGTAAAGTGAAACTGATAAAAATGGAATGAAATAATGTATTAAAGATCTTTAAATGGTTTTGTGCTTATAGGATACCTAGTCTTAGAAGTGGCAGCCCGGATTCTTAGAGATGTTAGCTGTAGTTGAGTCTAAGACTAGGTTATGCCTATAGTGTGGTTGTGGGATATAGTATAATCTGTAATTTTTGTGTTTCTATACGCTACTCCACCCTGCTGGCGCAGTGGTTAGTTTTCCCCATTTATGTGTGTGGAGGGCTGTAATGGCTTGTGGTTATTCACACACATATATTCTGGATATAGTTTCCTATGGAATACTATAGGTGTAATGTGTATATACTATGATGTCTTGAGGATCCTTACTCGATGTATGGGTTGTAAGGGCTTGAGGTATAATACCCGACATATGATACACGTTATGAAGGCTGTGGTGGATCCCAAAAATTACTAGGTTAATTTGCTTACATGTAAGTGGTGGTTTTGTTTCATGAGTTTCATGTTGTGGTGCTTTTCCCAGGTGTCTGTGGATAAGCATTTTTGGAGAGAGATTCTCAGGACATGTGACATTGGGGAAAAGCGGCAAAATAGTGGGGAAGTAGTAGTGGGGTACCTTTGATATTATTTATTATATTATATATTCTTGTATGTGTTACCTGGTGATAGTAGCCATGGTGAGGATGGGAACTTAGTATACCTGTTTAGGTGATGAGTCGGTTTCACTTGTTGTTCACTGTGCTTTAACATGTTTTCTTTACCTTTGCATGAGAGGCTTCAGGGGGGATCCTACTGAGTATACTATTATACTCACCCTATGTATATATAAACTGCTTTTCAGGTCACATGGAGTAGGTTGGAGATCAGGCTGGTTACTACTCGCTTGCGGTTGCAGGAGATATTCGGGCTTTTGGTTGCTGCTATTTTACTTCCTTTTTGGGTACTTTCAGTTTTTCCCCTTTCAGTTGTAGTAGCTTCGCATGAAATTTCATATGTGTACTTGGGATTTCTTTTATCTTACTCGTTGAGTTGGAGTTGGTTTGTGCCTATCTTATCTCTTTTCTGCATGTGTTCTCTTAGAGAGTAATGCCTCCCATTTTTGTATTTACTATACCCTCGGTTTGATTCGCCAACCTGGGGCCTACTAGAGGTGGGACTCGGGGGTCATTATCTCCCTTTTCACATTGACGACCCAAGTGGGCTACACTTTGTGGGGAGGGGTGGTGACAATGATGTGGGAAGATCTAATAAACTTTGTTTTGGATCTTAAATCTGGGTTTTTTTCTTAGATACTTGTTTTCATCATTCTTCATTGGTAAATCCCGGTTAGGGATTTGTGATTCGAGATTTAGTGATCTCGAGGTATGTGGTTCTATTTTGATTGGACAATTTAATTAACCCTAAATTTATTGATTTGATTAAATTAATTTCAATTAAATACATGGGATTTTATTCCTATCAAATTCAATTGTTGAAAACCCAATTCTATTTAATTGGTGGATTTCATTTTGGAAATTGGACTCTGGATGAAATGGGGAACCCCCCCCCCCCCCCCATTCCATTGAATTGGGGTGCAATTGTGAAATTAATAAAAAAAAATTGAAATTTAAATAGTTGAATTTAAATTTTGAAAGTGAATTGTGAAATTTAATTTTAAATTGATTTTAAATCCTTATTTGTGAAAAATGACATAAAATGGTTTTGATAGAAACCTTGGGGTTTTATCTTTAAAATTTTATATTTTTTAAAATAACCCCATTTTGGTTTTTAAATGGAAAATTGGAATATTTGAAATGGATAATGGGATGAATTTTATTTTGAGAAGTACAAAAATAAATTTTCCATCATTTTTTGTTTTTAGAGTACATGCAATCCAAAGGTAGTTGGTGAGTTATTTGGACAACACTCTATGATTTACAATGTTCCAAAACATAAATTCAGCATGTCACATCCCCAATGGGATGGTGATGAAGTTCCCTTGACTAGTATAGAAGGGGGAATAATTATACATATATTTTCATGTCACCTTGAGTGTGTGGAGTCCTATATCCTAGTACTATCATGCCTTTTAGGCATATGACCATGTTTCTTGCTTATTTGTATTTGAAATGAATATATTCCATTTCTGTAAACTTTTTTAAATGCCTTGTGAATTTATATAAAATGTTTCTTTAATCCATTTTTTAAAAAATATTTCATCGATTTAAAAGAGTGTAATTTGTTTAAATTATTTCCATAATTTGAAATATAATGTGCGGTTTGTTTAAATATGATTTTGAAATTCCAAATATGTTTTATAAAAATTAAAATATCTTTATTTGGTTAATTAAATTTTGGAATTTATTATGTAATCCTTGGTGAGACTATACTAGGAATTTATCTCACACACTACTTGTACCTTCATATGTTGGTAGATTTTCTCCTTCCAAATTCGAGTAGGGGTGAAGCACCACTTGGAGGTGGCTTTAGCTATTAATACACGGACTTGGAGAGTTGTTTCCATTAGGAATTAGGTTGTTCTTTTAGTTTTCTGGTACTTTGTTGTAGTAATTTTGGTTGTGTATACCTGTTTGACTTTGGGTACAGCTCTCCCTATGGAGTTTTTCTTGTATGCATACTGACTTGTTTATCTGATTTTGCAATGTTTGTGGAAAATTTGTTCCCACTTTAATTTATTATGATGTCAGGTGATAGTTTCCTACCCATGGGTATTGGTAATGCCCTTTGGGCCATGTTAAGAATGGTCTTATTATTGGGTTACCAGGTTACCTAGGCTGGTTCATGAAAAATTGGTATCAAAGGATCAGGTTTTCATCTTTCCTTGATTTCAGTATGTAGTTTTGTAATATTTTTGGGTCATGTGAGGTAGTTGTGATTGAGTGTTTATCCCACTCTCACCAAAATGAACCTTAAGTCATCATGGGTGGTTTGGGAAATATGTCTTGAGTATTAGTCCTAGTCATTTCGCTACTTTTGATTTGAATATATTAAAATCCAAATCATTATTTCTATCTATTGGGATTTATTTTCCTTGTTTCTCTATATGAGTATTAATATGATGTATTCCTTGTTGTCTTCTAATGTTGTGTAGCATCATTCCTTTAATAAGATGTGTGAATCATATCTAGGTGAAGAAAAATGAAAAAATCAAGGTGAATTGTGCCACATTTGTGCTTGAAGGACCGAGAAGGAGATAGTTTGATGTGATAGTGAAGGTGAAGAAGCATGAGGTATTAGAGTAGAAATACTTAAAAGATCTTTCCATCGACTAGTTATATATAGAGTTGATGATTTTATCCAAGGATAAAGAGTTTTTCAAACATAAGAATGCTGATAGGACTGTGAGATAATATGAAAATCATATTTATGAGCTTGTGTAGTTGACACCTAAGATAGTATCAAATGACAAGATGAAGGCTCAAAGGTTCAAGTTGGAACTTTGATAAGATATTCATTGTTATTTTTTGTTACTGAAGCTAAATTCTTATGCTGATGTGCTGGATAGAGCACTAATGGTTGAAATAGACTTGGCTGGCAAGTCATGGTTATTGGAAGTTTCTTTCTCTTCCAATGGAGGTGCTTGTTCCTTAAAATAAAATAAAAATCTTGATGATTCTTGTGGTGGTTCTAGATAGTATGGTTTTTCTAAACGACCTTTAGAGCCTTGAAGAGGTCCTTTTATTTGTTACCAATGTGGCATTGCAGGGAATTAAAATAAATTTTTCACTGAGGTACCCCAAATATCTGGCTCCTATAGACACTTAGGTCACTTAAAAATGGTATCCCATATCTTTTACACACCTCATAGTGGAACGGGATCATCATCTCCTTCTAAATAAGTGGGGAAATTAGACGATTCATGTATAAAAGGGTTCCATCCATAGGAATCCAAAACTAAACTTCTTTATGTAGTGTAAGAGTCTCTTAAGGAATTGGATATGGGTCCAGTGACTGTGAATGGTTCCATCACTATATCTTCATCATTAGTGTCTTATTTATTTGATATTGATTCAACTCATTTGTTTATTTCAAATTGTATTATTAATATTCTAAATCATCCTACGAAGAATTTATCTTATGTAATGGATATTACTACAACCCTTGGTATGAAGAGATATAAGGATCTTTGTATTCCCTCTTATGTTTAATCTCTATTGGATGTCGATATTTCTTGGAGTTTTTTGGTTCTAGACATTAAATATCTTCCCATCATTTTTGGTATGGATTGGTTCATTTCCAATAAATCCTGGATTTATTTTTATCATTGACGGGTCTTCTTCACTGCCCCTGATGGTGTGTTCCATGTCTTCAAAGGATAATGGTACCCAAGTTCGATTAGAGTCATATATTCTTATTTGGAATTGGGGAAATTAATATTTTTGTTTTATTTTGATCTAGAGTAAGGATCTTTGAGCAGTGATCTCCCTTCAATTTTCATCGAGCTTTCCGATGTGTTTCCTTCTAACTTCTCTAGTTTACCAAAATTAATGTAGTTATAGTTTTATATTGATTTAGTTCAAGGTAATCAACCATTTTATATTCCCTCATACCACATGTCACCAAATAAATGATCTTAAGACCTAGTTGGATGATATTCTTGAGAAATGGTTTATATTATTGAGTGTGTCAACTTGGGTGGTTCCGGTTATCTTTGTTATTAAAGATTCTAGTACACTCTAACTATGTGTTTATTACTAAAAATTAAACAATGTAATGTTGAAGAAAAAGTATCCATTTCCAGAGATTGGTGATTTTTTTTGATCAATTGAAAGGATATAGGTGGTTCTCTATGATTGATCATCGATTTAGCTACCATCAGTTGAAGATAAAATAATCTCATTTTCATAAAAATTACTCTCGGAGAAGGTATGTCCATTATGATTACCTTTTAGGGATCCCATTTCTCCATTATACCCCATATTTCTCTCTCAAGCACCCTCCTCTTCTCTAGTGTTTGAATAGTGTCGGTGCATTCCTATTTTTCCCCCCTTTTCTTATATTCCCCTACTTTCAGTTTCTCCAGTTCAAATCCCTTTTGGTGTTACATTCCTCTAGTTTTGACTCCGTTCATTGTGCGATTTTTTGTATCACATTACTCTTAATAATGGCCCTATTGGTGTTTTCATTGGTGTATATCATAGCCCTCCAATGGCAGATCTCATCTTTGTTTGACCCAAGTCCCACCTCTGATGGTTCCACTAGGTCCTTTTGGCAGTGCTCCCAGCCTAGAGCGACATTGTACCACTTTATTGGATCTAGAGAGGAGACCTAGTTTATTAGATATAACCTATATCTCCCTTGGCTATGGTGTTGATAGGGATGGTGACTTTTGAATGTTTCATTGGCTGAATTTGGAATCTATTTTCAGGGGAATTCTTCCCTTTTGTTCTATTTCACATGATCTGCTTTGGATAGTCCTCTGTTTAGTTTCAATTTTTCCCCTTTCAGTTCCTATTATAACTTTTTTTCTTTTTAATCGATGATAGAGGATATTACTCTCATGGAGGTGTTTTTGAATAAGAGTTCAAGATTCTAGCATATCCCATGGTTTTCTTTCATAGTAATTCTATCATTCTCACCAGAATTTCTCAGTGTAAAGTTAATTGATATTTTATGGTTTATTTAATTTATATTTGGTCAATGTTTTTCTAGGATTATACTTAAAAATTCCATGACTCTTATTATAGGCTTTAAGCTACTTCAACTCTACTTTGGATTCATGGTCCATGTCTCCTCCCTAGGTCGGTCTGGTATGGTGGGTATTAATAAAGCTTTGGGATGTGTTCTTCGAGTGTCTAACAGTGTTAAAGGATGTGATAACTTCATTCGATGGTATGTAGTAATGGAATAATATGCATAAGATGAGTATGTGGTTTTGATGCAGGTTAATATCGATGTCATCCATGGTTTGATTCATATTGGTTTTAGATTTGTCTGAAGGTGTTTTTCTCATATGGTGGTGATCATGTACGATATTGGATCTTGGCGACATCGATGATATTTTGATGGTGATGAGGGTGAAGGTGTCTTTCATGAAGATGGGTCGAAGATTTTTCCTAGTTCTTATTCTCAAAAAACTTCTTCATGTTATCAAATCTAGTGTTGTTAGGTCAACAAAGGTGACAACAGCAGTAATCTCATGATGATAAGGCAGGTGATGGGACTTCACTAGACATGTGTGAATGTGGCTAGAGAACCCCTTGGGTTATGTATCTGTGATTTTTTATGTTTTCTGAAATTTTATTTTTTAAATATATAATCTTGTTTCTTTTTAGATCCCTTTTGTTTTGGTTACCTCATTACCATAAAGATGATTTCTTGAAAATTATAAAAAATGAGTTTTCAGTCAATACCTTTCTATTCCATTGGTTTAACCAATCCTCATGTAGTATTTATGAATTTGAGGAATAGTATTTTCCATGTGTATTGAGATACTTTCATGTTAGTCTATGTGGATGAAATCCTTGTTTACTCTAAGTATAAGAAGGATCATGTTTGTAATATGGGAGTAGTTCAGGAGTTATTGATAAATCAACATATTTATTCCAATCATTCGAAATGTGATATCTATATTTTGTAAGTTTAATTCTTGGGACACTTGGTGTCATAATTTGCAATTTCAGTTGATCCTGAGAAGGTGAATAATGTTATGACATGGGAGCAAACATAAAATGTTTTTGAGATTTGGATCTTCTTGTGTCTTACCGGTTATCCTCATTGGTTTGTTAAGTATTTCCCAAATTTGGTATCTCTAATGACTGATCTAAATCAAAAGGGAGTAAAGTTTTCCTTGGATGAAAAAAATTCATAATTTTTTATTGATTTGAAACATATTTTAATGATTACACTGGTGTAGACTCTTCTAGAGTACGGATAGGGCTATGGGGTATTTTTTGGTGCATCAGGTTTACATTTGGGCTATGTTCTTATGAAACTTGATCATGTTGTTACTTAAGGATCTCGTCAAATTAGGCCAAAAAATAAGAACTATCTAAAACAAGACCTTAAACTTAAATCTATAATGAAATCACTTTATATTTGGAGGCACAACCTTTTCTAAGAAAGTTCTACCTTGTTTTTAGATCATAGGATCTTGAGTTATATCTTCCCACAAAAATATTTTAATCTCTGCCAGAGGTGTTGGGTAGAGTACTTAAAATATTTCGATATTGAAATCATCTATAACCCAAGTAAAGGGAATGTAATTAAATATTATTTGAGTAGGAAACTTATGAATTAGGTTGTGAAATCATCTTCAGAATAGTGGAACTTCATTGAACTTTTTTTACAGTTTCATATTAGAATCCATGAATCATGGGTTGAGGTTGTTTTGGCCAGTGTTCAGTTGTCATCCAATATTTTTGAGATGATTATTCCGAAAAAATATATTTATGTTGAGTTTTATAGAATTGGGGACTCTCTTTATGGTGGGGATACCATGCCTAATTGGTTATTCTTCATGAAGGGCATTCTATGTTATCAGAATCAATTGTTTGTTCCATTAATAGTAAGGAAAGTTGTGATGGGGGATTTTCATAATTCCCAATGGGTTGTGCACCTAGGAACCAAAAATATGTTCTATTACATGAAAAGACAGTTTTAGAGGCTAGGTATGATATGAGACATTTTTAATTTGTCTCTTCTTTCTATACAATCTAAAAGGTCAAGGTCAAGCACCGGAATCCTTCAGGTTTGATTCAAACACTTCCAGTCCCTTCTTGGAAGTGGGATGAGATATCTATGGACTTTGTGGTTAGGTTTCCTCAAAACCATAGAAAGAGTAATTTGATATGGTTTGTGATTGATAGGCTGACCAAATCCTCTAAATTTATACCCATTAGTGATACAACTAAATTTAAATAGTTGGGAAGTGTCTATGTGAAATATATTGTTCATTTTCATAGATTTCTATCTTTTATAGTCTCTAATAGGGATCCTCAGTTTACTTTTTTTTGGAGAGGCCTTCAAAAGGCACTGGGATCTCAGTTCTTTTTGAGAATGGAACGCCATCCAGAGCTGGATGGATAGACAGAAAGAGCTATACATATTCCTGAGGATATGCTCTGTGATTGTGTTCTGGACTTTGGTGGCACATGGGATGATCACTTTTGGATAATTGAGTTTTCATATAACAATAGATACCAATATTTGATCATAATTGCTCATTTTGAGACCTTGTATGGTCGGACATACAAATCTATATTATGTTGGTCAGAGATTGGTGAAAGTTCCTTGGTTAGAACAAGCTTGGTTCAATAGATGATAAAAAATATTTATTTGATAGATACTAGAATATTGGCAACACAATTCTTATATTGATCATCTTCATAGACCATTTTAATTATCAGTTGGCGACCAAGTGTTATTGAAAGTTTCACCCTGTTTGGGTCATCAAAATCTAGGGATGTAAGGGAAAATTTCTCCTTGTTTTTTGGGACCTTTTGTGGTTTTTTGACGAGGTGGGAAAAGTGAATTATCATTTATCACATCCACCACAGATGATTTAGATACATAACATTTTCCATGTATCTCATCAATAGAAGTATCTTTTTTATCCATATCATGTTCTGATATGGAGTGATCTTGATATCAAGCCTAGTATATTCATGATTGAGCAACCAGTCAAGATAGTTGATTATGAGATGAAGATACTTCATGGGATGAAAATACCTCTGGTTGATGTGTTATGTCATCATGGTTCTGATTATCATGAGACGTGGGTGAGAGAGGAACTCATGAGAGAGTTGTGTCCTCATTTTTGGGAATGAAAGCTTCTAGGATTTTTTGTGATAGAAATTTTATATGGTGGGGAAGTTGTAACATCCTGTTAATATTTTCAGTTATTCCTAAACCCCTCTTTTTTTCTTTGGTTGGGTTTCATTTGGGGTTTTTTTGGGTGAAAAAATTGGATATTTTAAAATCTATGGTGTTGTGCACGGTTTGCGCATTGTTTTCCCAATCTTTGTGCCCTGATAGAGACAACCATGCAAAGTAAGGTACTGGTATTTTTCATAGTTAGTGCATAGATTGAAAAATTATGTAACCACCAAGTAGAAACTAAGCACCTTGGGAAAAGGGGTTCATGGCTAGGGACCACGGTTTGGTCTAATTATGCGGCCCTACCTAGATAATCGGGTATATGGGTTTTTTTAATCCAAAAAATTGTTTTAAAATTCCAAAAACCCTATTTTTAAACCCCCAAAGAACTTTTATGGCCCATATGGGATGTATTATTCCATAGGAGCTCCCAAGAGTATTTTTTGGCCCCATGAAACCCACCCAAAAGTGGATCTAATCTAGGAAAATGACGTTCTTCTTGTTTGTTTCCTCTTTCAGTTCTCTATCTCCCACTCTCTCTCTTCTCCTCTCAAGGTTTTTTGGATCACCATGTTGTGGGTAGATCTAAAAACCTATTTTTTATCTTAAACCAAGGTTTAATTATACAATAATTTTTTTGATTATTTTTTTTGGTAAATCTTGATTAAGGATTTTTTAAGTTGAGATCTAGCAATCCTGAGGTAGGTGGTTCTATTTTGATTGGACAATTTAATTTACCATTAAATTACTTGATTTGATTAAATTGCATTAAATTTAATTTGGGGGATTTGATTCTTATGAAATTTAATTGCTGAAAACCCAATTCCATTCAATTGGGGCATTTGGTTTTGGAAATTGTACTTTATCATAAAATAGGGAAAACACCCCAATTCCATTGAATTAGGGTGTAAATTTAAAATTGATGGAAATTGTTTGAAATTCAAATTTCATAATTTAAATTATGAAAGTAAATTTTGAATTTATTTCAAATAATTATTTGTGAAAAATTCATTAAATTTTTTTTGATAAAAACCTTTTGGTTTTTATCTTGGAAAAATTCATTTTTTTATTTAAACCCCATTTTGGTTTTTAAATGAAAAATTGGAATATTTGAAATGTAGAATGGGAATAATTTTATTTTGATTAGTCTTAAAATAGATTTCCTATCATGTATTTTTATTATATAATAACCAAGACTTAGGTAGTTAGTGAGTTATTTGGATAGCACTCTAGGATATAAAATGTTCCAAAACATAAATGCAGCACATCACATCCTCGATGGGGTGGTGATAAAGTCCTCTTGACTAGTGTTTAAGGGGTTATGTGTATACACATATTACCATGTAACCATGAGTATGTGGAGTCATATATCCTAGAACTATCATACCTTATAGGAATATGTCGATGTTGCACACTTGTTTGTATTTCAAATAAATATATTCCATTGTTGTAAACTGTTTTACATGACTTGTGAATTTATATAAAGTGTTTTATATAAAAAATTAGTAATAAATTTTTTTAAAATATTCCGTCAATTGAAATGTGAGGAATTTGTTTAAAGTATTTCAATCATTTGATATATAAATAATTATTTTTTAAAATATGATTTTAAAATGACAACCCTATTTATTTAAAATTGAAATTTATTTAGTTGGTTAATTAAATGTTGGCATCTATTATGGAATAATTAATGAGACCCTACTGGGATTTTATCTCGCACCCTACCAGGGCCTTCAGGTGTGTTTAGACTTTCTCCTTCCCGGTTCGAGCAAGGGTAAAGAACCACTTTGAGGTGGTTCTATCTTTTGATCCGTGGAATTGGAGAGTTAGGTCCATTGGGACTTGGGTTGTTTTTTCAATTTTATAGTACTTTTCTAGAGTAATTTGTGTTGTTTATACCTATTTGACTTCTGTTGAACCTCTCTCTATGGAGTTTTTATTGTATGTATAATGACTTATTTATCTTCTTCCACAATATTTGAGGAAAATGAATTCCCACTTTCCTTTTATATGATGAGAGGTGTTAGTTTCCAACATATGGGGATCAGGAATTCCCTTATATCCATGTCATGGTAGGCTTGGTTATTAGGTTACTAGGGTACCCATAATGGTTTATGAAGCCATCCATAAACAACCATTCAAGAAAATGGTTCACAATTCCATAAAGAAATCATAACCCAAAGGGTACTAAAAAGAACACAATAAAGGTAAAAACATTTGACAATGAATACCTATATTAATGAAACAAGATTTCAAAGATTCATCAATAAATTTATTAGGTGAAAATAATATCAAATTTAAAAAATTATCTACATACTCTTTTATTTCTCACTCACCCTAATAAAGGCTCATAAATTCATTGTATTTATCTACCTTCACATCCAAGGTATAATTTCACTAAATAAACATGGTATTAAATAATCCCTAAGATATATCATCTTATAACTATTTATGGTGAAATTATTTAATACTAAACTCATCATGGTCCTTTAGGAAATTACAAAGTAGTTTTAACCTATAGGTTTTAAAATTTTCTAAATGATTTAAGCTCCTCTCAATCCTCTCCAACCAATCTATCACCACAATATGTCCTTGATCATATTAAAAAATAAAATGGATGATGATTAATAAATTCTTATATGGGTTATAATTGTAGAGAAGGTTCTGGATCCAACACTATATCCAAATCCTGGGTAGAGTCAATAACTAGAAAGTTTACAGTTAGAATATGAGAGGAATCACATTAAGTATTTTCCCTAGAGACATACTTTTAATGTTTTACCAAAGTCTTTATATAAGGTTAATTCTATATAATATGAAACATTAACTCAACAAATTAATTCTTTATAATCAAATAAAAAAATTACAATATAACCAAGGAATCAAACACAAAATCATAAACTCACTAAAGTTGAATACACTAAAAACAACTTTATTTTAAATCACCAAGATTTGATAAAGAGTATTGGAAATAATTTTATAAAGGCATTACCATTTTGAAAAAACTCCAACTCATTTTTAAAATTAATGGAAATTAATTTCCCAATTCTACAAAAATTTTAAATTCCATCTTCTTTATTAAGAAATTAAAAACATTTTTTAAAAATACACTTTCATTTCCAAACACTTTTTGATTTTCACCCAAAAACTAACACCTTTTGAAAATCACCACATGAGAGTAAAAAACCATTATAAATAAACCACAAAAAAATAGTTTCAAAATAAAATAATTTCCTTAAATTCACCATTTCACTCTAATTTAGATTTTAAAACATCAAGCTAAACAACATCAACACATCACAAAACCATATTTGTTTCATATCCAATAAATAGAAACCAATTTAGGATAAATTATAGATTAAAATAGTTTGAAACAAAAAAATGGATAATGTATGGTGACCCAAGATAAACATGACTTAAATAATAAATTAATCTCATGATTTAAATAATAAATATAACAAATAGTCTCTCAATCCAAGTACCTAAAATTTTTTGTATTGAAAATTAGATACATAAATAACTTATTTTTCACCAATTGAAAACATTTCTTTATGATCATGATCTTCTAGACCCTTTTCTAGACATCTCACATGAAATAATCATATTTATAACCTAGATATTGGAAGCATCATAAAAGGGTGATATTAGATTCTTAGTGAGGTAAAAAAAATATCATAACATGTAGTATAATATGAGTGAGACATAAATATCAAAATATATTATATTATAATCATAATATATGATATTGAAGCATAAGATCATAAAAAATATCATTAACAAAGCATAAAATATGAAACATGGATCAAAAAACATCTCAATAATCATATAACATGTGATCATGACATAAAAGTGTGGAATATTTTAGAAAAATTTGTAAAAATAAAAACATGGAATTTTATAGGAATTAAATAAATCTTTAACATTTTACATAACTTGATTAAAAACATGGAAATATTACACAGCCATATTTTTAGGAAAATTTTTATGAGAAAACCCATTATACCCACTCCTTTTTGAACAAACTCATTATATCCATATATAATATTTTCAAAAAACCCATCATACCCATGAATGTGTGAAAAAAATCATTATGTCTAAACTTGACTATATCAAGAGATACAAACTTAAAACAATGCATTAGAGAGTGATATAAGACCCCACATATCATCATACATACATATGTATTCCACTTAAAATAAATTATAAAAAAAATATTAATCAATCCATTGAAAAATAATGAGTTTCTTAAGTATCCAAATGGATATTATATAACTTTCATAAATAACCCATGTAAATAAAATGAGTTTGATAAAACATCAAAATTTAATAACATTGTGAATTAAATTGTTTGATCTTAAAAACTTGATCACTGAAAATAAAAACATAATAAAAGAATATATGTGGTTAAACATGAAACATAACTCCATTAGTAGTATATAAATTTTAATATAGTGTGTAAAAAACTAAATATTGAGAAGAGATTTCCTCAAAACATTTTGTATTCATAGATATAAAATCTAGATTTACGAGAATCTTTTCAAAAATTATCCTTTTCTATAAGTGATGAGAAAACAATTCATGGAAATAAATTTGGATGAAAAACCCAGTTTTCCTATAAATAAATAGGTAAATTCATTGAAAATGGAAAATTTAGTGAACATATGGGAAATAAAATTAAAAATAAAGTGTATAACTCAAATGATGAAATTTGAATTACTAAGTCCCTTACCATTACATTTTATTTAAATATAAGTTTTTTAACCTCCAGTATCATAAAGATAAAAATATTAATTACATATTTTATAACCTTATTCGTATATATTTATATTTATAGTCTTCATTAATAAAAATTATCTTCATTTATAATATTATTATAAAATATTTTCAACATCGAATGTTAAAAAACATGACCATTTTGAACTAGGTTTGTAAAATTGGTATCGATCTTCCTTTTTCTCCCAAACATCATAATTTCAAACCATTAAAGGTATTGGAAATAGTGTTTTATAAAGACTTATAATGTTATAATTCCCTCAAATGGACCGAAGGCCTTCATTTTTTATTGATTTTTGATAACCGCCCTTTCAAGGGATGAGGGGAAACCCTTACAAGGCTCATAGCTCAGAGATGAGATGAACCGTAGGCTTAGGATATTACATGACCTGAAGGTCTTAGGGAATTCAACCAGACTATCTACAAGGAACTGCCCATCCCCAGCATCTGCATCATGATAGTAGCTCTCCACCTTCACATGACCGTCTGGCTAGGCTTCCCGTGCAATCACAGGCTAGTCCCGATGGCATATCCATACCCTCTCATTCTAACAAATCCATTTGGTTCTGCTCTGGTGAGTACACCTGCTCTGAATCCTCTTCTGGGGATGCTCCTTTTTTGTAGTGTGTCTAGGGAAACTGGATGTGGCCTAAAGGCCTTGAGGTAGCCCAAAGGCCTTAAAGGTGGCCTAAAATCCCTACTGAACTGAAGGCCTAGGTGGCCAGAAATCCATAAGGACTCCAAGCCCAAACTGGTGGCCTAAGGGGAATAGTTTCAACTGCTACAGTATTTTAGTTCACTATATGTGAACCTATTCTACTCTTTAATCTATTATAACTCATTGAGATGACTTATATTCACTGAAAAGAGATAAATAAGTAAAATTATTTTATAGGTGAAAACTCAAACCTAGTCTATTTCATAGGATAGACCATACTTTTTCATTTTACTAGTTTAAGAAAAAAACCCATGTTTTTTCAAAGGAGTGACCCTAAACAATCACTTTTTCCTTTTTAGGTGTAGATAGAACCTATATGATTTCCAATTGATCAGGTTTACATAAACAAAAACTAACTTTTAATGGAGTTATAACTGTTTATGGGAAAATGGAATTACATACTCTTCATAAAAGAAAATTAAAACTAAATAGACTTTCTAGAAGATTCCGGTGAATAAGAATGTGTGTGGTAATGAACTTCATCCCATAAATAATCAATGAAGAATAAATAATATTTTGGAAACCATACATAATTCAGAAAATTAGTAGCAATGAATCAAAGTTATCAAAGTCCCTCATTCTCTACTGCTTGTATTTCCCCTTATTTATAGATGAATTTCATCAATGGATAATTCTCTTCCAATAGAAATTTTGTAAGATATATTCTCCACATACGTTTCATATGTCTTTAAAATGCATTTAAATTGAATTGTTATAAAAAAAATGAAAACATTCATTACCTATAATTTGAATATTGTGCATGAATTCATCAATTTAATATTTATGCTTCAATATCAGTAATAATATCAATGACTTATTTATATTATAGGAAAGAAGAATAAAAATGAAATAATAAACCTAGCATAAAATTTAAAATGTTTTGAAAGGAACATGTAAAGGTAAATTTTCATAAGGGTATATCACGTAAGGGTGACCATGAAATGAGACATACTATGTAAAGGTAGATAATAATTTTCTAAAGCTTCATAAGGGTAAGCATATTACGTAAAGGTAACTACATGCTAAGTAAGGGTAGTTTGAATAACACATAATGGTGACTTATCATTGAAAAAAGGTAGTTTGTATATCACATAAGGGTAATCAAAAGTTGTGTAAAGGTAAATAAATGTTTTACAAAACCTGCATAATGGTAACTAGTTCACTAAATAAGGGTGAATAGAAGTTACATAAAGGTTAAAAAAATTATATATCTCATGTAAAGGTAACTAGCATGTCTTGTAAAGGTAACTAGAAATTTTTATAGATATCATAAGGGTTGTAATAAATTCAAAAGGGTATAGAAAATCATGTGTAAGGGTAATGAACACTTACTTAAGGGTAGATACATATTAATATATGATACGTAATGGTAATGAATGCTTATGTAAGGGTATGGAGAATTCAAATAGCAAGCCTAAAGGTAATAGGAATGTAATATATGGTTAATAGAGTATTATAAGTACTAAAATAAATGTAACAAGAGACACATGTAGGGGTAATATAATATCATAAGCACTTATGAAAAGTTACATGTAGATGCATAAGGGTTTAAGGGTAGCTTATAATCTCATGTAAGGGTAATGGTTAAGTTACGTAATGGTATAAGAAAATTTTTAAATTTACATAATGGTAAAAATATATACTTTGAAAAGTTCTTTTTTCATAGGATTTAACCAATAATAACTATATATAATAATAAATATAATTGATTAGAAATTAAAGAGCAATTAAATTCAATATAATTAATATAAAAGTAAATAATGCTATGAATTGAATCCACTTAAATATTTAAACAGTCTAAGAAACAAATAATCACATAAATTTACATATGTAACATATTATCATGATAAAAAATATGTGTGTATTTTGTAACAAAATAAAAAAATATTTTTTTATAGGATAAATTAATTAAAAAATTAGATCATTAACACATGTAATAAATAAATAAAATGATATAAAACATAGTTTTTATTATAATTATTAATTTATTTAACATATTATAGAAGTTCTAATATATCAAAACAAAGATTAAACCAAGTTCAAACACCAACAATATCCCCCTTTTTATAAATTACAAAACCTATCATTTTATAAATTCAAAATATTTTATCATAACACATTTATAAATATATAAATTGATAAATTCTAAATTTTTTACCATAAAACATTTCAAATGCTATCATTTTAGAAATTCCAAATATTTAATCATAACACTTTTCTAAATTTTTCTACCCCTTTTTGAAATTTTGGGAAGGGAAGAAACAATGTTATAAACCATATCGCATAAAACAACCAATTCTACCCCTAAATTTATAATTATATAAAAACATTAATATATACTTATATTATGTTTTTTAAAATAGTTTATAGTTAAAAACAAAGATAAACATTTATTATTCCAATATTACAAGTTAATACATTTTTCTCTCAAAACATGAAGCATTTAATGTTATGTTAACATGTCATCTAGTTATTTTTTAGTGGGAAAAATTCAAAGAAAATATATCCTTTATTAACATCATCTCTAATAAAATTAATTCTTGCATCTATATGATCTGTTTAAGAATTATGTAAAGGATTTTTAGATATTGAAATAATACAAGTATTATCATAACAAATTTAAATTTTATCAAAGTAAATATCAAAATCACACAATGTTTTCTTAATCCAAAGAAACTGAGCATAACAATAAGTAGTGGCAAGATATTCACCATCAGATATAGATAAATCCACTTATAATTGTTTCTTTGAACTCCGTGAAATTAAATTTTTACCAAGGACATGTAACATATCATATGTAATTTTTTTATCAATCCTGCAATCTCCAAAGTTAGGATCACAGTAACTAAACAAATTAAAGAACATTTTATTGGAATAAAAATACTATAATTGAAAAATCCTTTTTTGTAACTTATAATTGTTTTAACTAATTTAATATGACACTATTTTGTATTAGCTTGATACTTTCACAAAAACATACATTCAACATTTTATCAGGTCTAAAATTAGTTAAGTAAATAAAGCTTCCCATCATTCCCCTATAAAATTTATCCTTAATATACTTTCCAGATTCATTAATATCTAATTTTGAATTAATACTGATGTGGATTATCTTACTCTTACTATAATCCAAAAAAATCCTATTGAATAGTCCTTTGCATATATATAATGATAAAGAAATATCCCATATTTCCTTTAAATAAGTTTAAGTCTAATAAAAAAATTAACTCTACAATTAATCTCATGTCAAACCCATTATTCATTAGACTGGAAAACCCATTACACATGGATTCACTTATATATTTAAACACAATATAATCAATGAAATTTTTTACAATTAATATATCGTTGTAAACATTAATAATGAATAAATTTGCATAAACTTTTCCTTTATTAAAACCATTTTATATAAAAAAACATATCTACTCTATCATAAAAAGCTCTTGGAGATCATTTGAGACTATAAAATGATTTATAAAGTTTACAAAAATGATCTAGAAATTGTTAATTTTAAAATATAGGGGTTTGATATACATATACTACCTCATAAATAACTCCATTAAGGAATTCACATTTTACATCAATTTGAAGTAATTTAAAATCTTGAAAACAAGCAATAAGATAATAAAATATCAATTACTTCAATTCTAGAAACTAGATAAAAAGACTCTTCAAAATATATTCTTTCCTCTTGTGGATATCCTTGAGCTACAAGCCTAACCTTGTTTTTAATTATCTAACATGATTCATCTATATTATTCTGAAAAATATATTTAGTTCTTATGACTTCTTTCTCTTTAGGGGGATTGACTAGATTTCGTACATTATTTCTAAAAAATTAACTAATCTCTTATTCTATTTCCATTAACTAATAAATATCTTTCAATGATTCAAAAATATTATTAGGTATTATATCAGATAAAAAATTAGAATGCGATAAAAAAATAAAATCACTGGTTTTGTCTCCAGAATAAATATTTTCAACAACTTTCTCTAGTGGATGATCATTATTAGTCCTATAAAGTTTAGGATCATATTGGGTAATGATATCATCTCACTCAATTTTTCATTATTATCATTATATTTAACTTTAACAAAGTTAAAATCACAAAATTATTCTTCGATATTTTAAAAATATATACTTTTTATCATTATTTACATCAAACTGTACATGTATAGACTATTCTATAGTCATTGTTATCTTATTATACACTATATTATATACTATTGGTATAATATACTAGAATAATTCCTTCATTTATTTTATAATCAAAATTATATAAGTTATATTTTAATATTTAAAATGAAATCTTTACACCCAAACACCTTAAAATAACTTCCTTTGGACTTTCTTCCATTAAAAAATTCATATGGAGTTTTATTGAAAAAAATATAATAAAGAAATTATTTAAAATAAAACTGGCATTGTAAAAAAACAACCCACAACAATTTTGGTGCATTATATTCATTGAGAATTCTTTGAGATATTTCAAAAATTATTATATTCTTTTATTCTATAATACTATTTTATTTATGGTGTTCTAGTATCTGAAAAAATATGAGATTATCCATTTTCTTCATATAACTTTTCAAAATCCATATTTGAAAACTCAACACCATTATCACTTCTAATTTAAATCATTTTATACCCTTTTTATTTTGAGTTAATTTTCAAAATATAATAAATGTATACAAATTTTCATGCTTGTAAACCACAAATTAAATCCAATTAAACCCACTATAGTCACCAACTATTAAAAACACATAGTTTTTACCTTCTAAACTAGTATTAATCATAGGTCTAAGCAAATAAAGATGTAATAAATCTAAATTTCTAGAAGTACTAGAATTTTAATTGATTGAAATGTTACTTTATATTTCTTACCTTTTAAATAATAATCACATCCAAAATATTTAAAAACCTTTAACTTAGGAAGATCCTAAATATATTAATTGTTATAAAATCTGTACTTTATCCAAAAGATAGCATGTAAAAGTCTCTTATGCAATATAATATTTTCATTTTCTCTATCATTTAAACAATTAAATTTTTTCTGGGTCAGATTAGAAATTTTAACTATATAAATGTTATTTATCTTATTTCCATAAAATTAAATATATTTATCTTTAAAACAGCACATATATTATCTTTTAACATATCATACATTCTATCATTTAAAAGATTTTATATACTAATTAAATTATATTTGAGTTCATTAATATATAAAACTTTAGATATTATAAAATATTTATAAATACCTACTTCTCCATACCCTTTAACCTTACCCTTAATGTTGTCTCCAAAAGTGACAGTTCCTCCATTGCATTGATTTAAAGATAGAAATATCTATGGATCTCTAGTAATGTGGTGTGATCATCCACTATCCATGTATTTTATTTCCTTGATACTTATAAGGAATTTTTCCTGAAATCAAATCAAAAAAAAATTGGAACTCAGGCTACTTTGGGTCCAATTAGATTAGTAAAACAATTCTTCAATACTCATACAGATTTAAGAAATTTAGTAGAGGGTAATATAGAAGATAAATCCTTAAAAATAAAGATTTTATTAAAACAAAAAGATTGTATAAATCAATCAGAACACTAATTTTCATAAGTTTCTTTCATATTAAACTTAAAACATATGGCAGTGGATTTTTTACCATTAGTACTTTTAAAAAAACAATTATTATACATTTTTAAAAATTTCTTATTATAACTAAAAATATATCTTTCCTTATTCATTTTATTCATTGATTTCATCTAGTCAAACTTCACTTTTCATTACAAAAAAGTTTGAAGAGTTAAGTATGAAACTTTATTTTTAGTATTTTTATTATCCTTTTGAAAATATTTCAAATCTATCTATATTTTACTATTTGAGTGTCATTGTTAGTTTAATAGCTTAGTATTCTCCTAATTTAGTTTCTTACATTCTTTCTAAGCAATATACATTTCATATAAAACTTATTTCAATTTAATTTCTTGATCTTCATTATTTTTAGACCTAAAATCATTATGACTTTCATTCTTATTTATTAACTACTCATTTTCTTTTGGAATATTTTCCATCTATTTACACATAGAACATGAAACTAAATATTTATAATTATTTTTCTCTTTATCAAACCTTTTATTCTATGTTTTCATATTCTTATGTATTTATTTCAAGCTATTATACAGTTCAATAACTTTAAAAAACTCCATTTGTAACCTTTCATTTTCTTTAGTTAGTTCGCATCAAACTAGTTAGAATCAATTTCATCATCAAAACTATAATCTTATTAAATTATTACCTATTTTTATTAATAATTCATAGAATATAGGTTGGTTTTATATTATTTACTTTAAAATTCACTTCTTGATATTGAATCTTTAATTTAACTCTATCCAGCATGAAATGATTTCTTTAATTCCATCTTGTACCTCTTGTCTATTCCTTCTTATTTTAGTTCTATAAAATCATCTTTGATGTGCCCCTTTATTTTATATTAAAAACATACTAGTTTTGAAAAACTATTATATTTACTAGAGTTGTATTTATTTTCCATTATATAATCTTTCTTATGTTCCTTTTTAGAACAACACCTTAAACCACCTTCACATTTCATTAACTTATAAATTCCTTTTATTAATATGTTCCTCCTAATTTTTCTAGGAAACTATATTAGAATTTTTATTAGAAATAGTAGTACAATATTTAAATGAAATACTTTTATTTTTATTAAAAACTTCACTATAATTTCTATTTAATTCCATCTCTCATTGAATAAGAGATCCAATTAATTCATCCATGGTATATTGGCTGAAATATTTCCTTTATTGGAATGAAACCTTATTTGGATTCCACACTATGGTAATGTTTAAAGTATTTTCTTAATAATTATTTCACTCTTCATATTCTCCTGAAGAAAAAACATTCCATTCACAATCTTAGTAAATTGTCTATACATCACAATGATATTCTCATGAACATACATTTTGAATTATAAAAATTCTTTATAATTTATTCCTAAAATAGTTAATTTAAACTTATCAATGCCATGATGAGTGACTTTTAAGGTCCTCCAAATTTCATAAGTAGTTTTGTATGATAAAATATGTCAATGCATGTTTCTATTTAAATAAAATTAAATTTAATTCATGATTTTATAATTTAGCACATATTTGGAAGAATCATTTCTAGATAATGTATCCAAATCCAATTTAGTAAGTTTATATTGTTTAATCATTATAGTCAAATATTCAATACCAATATTATTTAAAAATACCTCCATCTAATACATCCAATATGTATAATCAATTCTGTTGAAGTGAGGTGGTCAAAGAGGATATATGAATTCAATTTCCTTAATTTACATTAAAAACAAAAATGATCTTTTCTTAGACTATTAGTTTTAATAAATTATTAGTACAATAATAAAAATATAACTTACCGTATTCAAAGGAAACATCTCTAATACCAATTATTAGACAAAATATGGATGATAAGATGGACTAGAGGGTGTGAAAAGTATTTTTAAATTTTTTTGAATTAATTATATAATTATCAAAGTATTATCAAATAAATAATCAAAATAAATAATATATAATGTGAGTGTGGTGTTAAAACAATTAGGTTGTGTAAGGAATAAAATAATAATAACAACAGTATTTTTATAGTATTTTAGTTCATTGTACATGAACCTTGTATACTATTCAATCCCCTATAATTCAATGACAAGACAAGTTCTCGCTAAAATGAAGATAGAAAATTGTAAAAGTGTTTTATAGATTAATACTCAAACCTAGTTTATTATACATGATATACTATACCATTTTCCTTTTTTAGGTATAAGAAAAAAACAATCTTTTTCAAAGGAGTAGCCTTAACCTATCACTCTATCTTTTAAAGGTGTAGATGGAACTTATGTGATCGCATTTTTATTAGGTGGACATAAATAGAAACTATAGTTTAATGGAGTTATAACTATGTATGGGAAAATTAATGACAATCTCTTTATAAAAACAAAAATAAAATTAACTAGTTTATCTAAAAGATTTCTATGAAGAAGCTCATGTGCAGTGGTGAACTTAAACTCTTCAAGAATCAATACAGAACAAGTAATCTTTGGGAAACTAGAAGTACTTCATCAAATTGTCATCAATGAATCATAGTTCTCAATGTATCACATTATCTATTTATTTTATTCCTCCTAATTTATAGATTAATTTATTCAATGACTATTGTTCTTCAAAATGAAATTTTGAAAACTATATTCTCCACAAGAAGGGGTATTATTTATTCAACATGAATTTAAATTCAATAGTTAGAAAAATAAAATGAAAATATTCATTACCTATAATATTAATATCAATTAAAAATTCGTCAATTTAATACTCACACTTCAATCTTTGTAATAGCATCAAGGATCTCTTTCTGGTATGCTCAATAGGAATAAAAAAGAAATTATAAACCTAGCATAAAAATTTAAAACATTTTAAAAGGAACACATAAAGGTAAACTTGTATAAGGGTATCTCACATAAATTAAACCTTGAAATGAAACATGTTTTGTAAAGGTAGATAAGAATTTGGTAATGTGTTTTAATGTAAATCATGTTATGTAAAGTTAACTTGCACTATGAAAAGGGAGTTTGAATCTCACATAATGGTAAATTAGCATTGCATAAAGGTATTTTGTATCTCATGTAAGGGTACTCATAAGTTACGCAAAGGTAAATGATTTTTCATACAACCCATGTAAATTTAATCAGTTCTCTATGTAAGGGTTTTTAAAAGTTACATAAAGGTAAACAATGTTTTATACAACTCACATAAAGGTAACTATCATGTTGTGTAAAGGTAACTTGAAATTTATATAGCCTACATAAGGGTAGTTATGAATTCATAATGGTACAAGAAATCATGCATAAGGGTAATGAAAACTTACTTGATGGTAAGTAAAATTTTTATAAAATATGTATAAAGGTGATGAACACTTACATAAAGATAAGGAACTGTTTGAAAATCATGCATAAAGGTAACAAAAAAGTTACGTAAGGGTAACAGAGTATTATAAGTACTTATGTAACGATAAAAAGAGACTTATGTAAGGGTAAATGAATATCATAAGAACTCACATAAAGGTATAATGAAGTTTCATAAGGGTAAAGGGTAAATTATAATACTCACATTAGGGAAAAGGGTAAGTTAAACAATGGTAAATGGTAGTTTGTAAAGCATATGTAAGGGTAAAAAATATACTTATAGAATTCATTTTTCATTGGATTTAAGAAAAAATAACTATATATAATAATAATTAAAATTGATTAATAATTGAAGAATAATTAAATTCAATAAAAATATTATAAAAAACCAATAAACCATGTTATTAATTGAATCAACTTAAATATTTAAATGGTTTAAGAATAACACATGATCACACAAATTAACATATGTGACATATAATCATGATAAAAAATATGTGTGTAATATGTAATAAAATAAAACATTATTTTTGAACAAGATAATGTAATTAAAACATTAAATAAATAACACATGTAATAATAAAATGATATACAACATAGTTTGTATTGTAATTTTTTATTTATTTAACAAATGAGAGGAGTTGTAATTTATCTAAACAAAGATTAAACGAAGTTCAAGCACCAAAAAAATTATCTATAAAGAACCATATTATTCATATTATATATATATATAATCATAAAATATAAACTAAATCTATCCATGTTAGGTAGATAAGTAAAATGAATCATTTTTATTCATTGTGTCCATAGTTCACACAATGCACAATTCACGCTTTTTTTAATGGAAAAGTGTAGGGTATTTAATGATTGTACCATAAGTATAATAACATATAATTATAATAATGATACTTATTTTAGGCTTTAAATATGGTGAAATTAAATTTTAGTAAATAAAATTACATAAATAAATAAAAAAGATAAAGAGATGTTAGGAACTTACAGCTCAGTTCTTGGATTATCTCCTTTACAATGGTGATTAAACCATTAAGGGATCATCTTTTGAGAAATCTAAAACCAAATTAAGGTGTATAAACATATATATAATAATTATTTTAATTTTTTAGGCTGAACTTTTGGGTTTTTTGTGAGGAAAATTGAGGAGTGGAAATCCTCTTTATAAGTGAAAGGGGATGACATTTTTGTAAATACCCAAAAAAATCAATATTGAGAAGTAACTCTTAATTAAGTGGCACTAAAATTCCGAAATAATAGAGAGGAAAAGATATTACAACACTTAATTAGAACAATATTTGACATATTAGTTCATTTACCTCTTAGGTTACTTATTTTTACCATTTTGATTTTCACCATAGTAACTAGTTTTTACCTTGGTAATTTCCCCATTATTATAAAAAATAAAGTGGTTCTTATTATATAATTAAGACCTGATGATTCCAAATTTGAAATACATTTAATTATGTTAAATTTATAAAAGATAAAAAAAAATTAATTTTATGATAATACTTCTATAATGTATTAAAAATATAGCTTATATTCCAAAATTTCAAATATGGGTTTTTAAATTAAAACCAAAATTTTTAAAATTATAAATTCACTAATAAAATACATATTTTTTCTTATAAAAAAGGTTTCATAAATTTCCAATTCATACTTATATACTAATAATTTCATAAAATTCATGTTACCTGTCAAAACGATATTTTATACTATTCACCTAAAACTAAATCTTTTTAGAAAAATTTAAAAAAAATTATATTAATATAATATGTCCATGATAAATCCAAAAATGATGTCAATATTTTAAAATTCACATCTTAAAATTTGTTAATTTTATTTTTAATTAAAAACATAAAATATAGTGAATGTTGTTTTTATTGGAAAATTACTTTTGGTATATTAACTATTATTTTCCCTATAAATTACTAATTAATATATAGTTAATATTATATTAAAATAAAAATGTATTATACTTGGAAAGAATTAAATTTTAGAAAAGAGTTTTTTATTTTCTTAGTTATACTAATTGAGTCAATATTTAAAGTGAATTTTTTTGGTTTTTCTTTATATATATATATAGAGTAATTTTTTTACCACTATTTATACCTTCCAATTTTACAGATAACTTGAAACCATCTATATTTTCTGGTTTAATGGTGTTATGTGGAGTAAGATATAATTATATTTTTTATTTAAGGTGGAAAAACTCGGGTCATTATATTCTACCGCCTTAAATATTTCTGTCCTAAAAAATATTACATAGAAAAAAAATAAGGGTGATTCTCTCTCATCACATCCCCAAGTTCTGATATCCCTTTCTAAAACATATGATTTATCTATAAAAATTTTACTAGATGGTTGTTCTTGTTTCTCAGAACCCTTTCTTTTCAGTCCAAGATTTCCATAGGTTGTTCTTCATATGAATGGTCATTCTCTATTTGTATAGCTTTTAAGATCAGTACATGTGATAAATTTGGTATGTACTTCCTCAAAAGGGAAATATATAGCACATTATGAACTTGAGATATGTGTGTATAGAGTGTTTAGTGATAGTCTATGACCCCTACATGATCATGGATCTTAATGGGACTGATGTATCTAAGTCTCAACTACCCTTTCTTCTCAAACCTCATGACCCACTTCTATGGAGATATTCAAAGTAACGCCTTGTTACTAACATTGAATTCTATATCTCATTGATGGTTATCCAAAAAACTATTTTATTTAATATTTTCATCTTTAATATGTATTTTAATGGTTTGAACCATCAATGTCATTTATAAGAAAATTTTAGGACATATTAGTTTTCTTTCTCCAACATCATCCCAACACGCTGTAATTTTACATATCTTCCCATATATAGCCTCATATGGTTCCATTTGAATGTTATAATGGAAAAAATTGTTATATAAGAACTCTAATAGGGAGATTTGTTGGTCCCGACATCCTTGGAAATACATTGAATAAGATCTCATTATATCCTCTAGATTTTTAATTTCCCTCCTAGATTAACAATATTAATGAGGATGATATGTAGTGTTAAGACCCAAATCTGTTTCTAAATATTTCTAAAGTCTTATCTATAAAATCTAGGTAGAACTCAAATACTTAACATATATAATGGATAGTCGTACTCCATGAATCCTCACCACGTTCCTTATGTATATATTGTTGAGTTGGTAAAGGGAGAAATCTTCTTTGATGGAAAAAATTGAGACGACTTTATAAGGAGATCGACGACAACCCAAATAGAATTATAGAATTTATAAATTTTGGGTATTCCTATGATAATATCCAAGATAATGTTTTTCCATTTAAATATTGGTATATGTAATGGTTATAACATAACCTTAGACTTTTTCATTCAACATTAACTCACTAGAATAGTATGCATCGAGATATATACTCTAAAATTCCCCTCATCATGTTGTCGTGCCAGAAGTTTTTATTTGGATATCTACACATCTTCATGCTTTTAAGAGAGATAGAGATGGATGAGCTATATGCATTATCCAAAATTTAATTATTCAATTTTAGTTTTTATCATACACATATTTGGTTTCTGACTCTTATAAATTTATCTTTATCAAAGTTAAACTCTAGAATATTCACTACCTTTTTCTATAGCTCTACATCATTTTTTTGGATTATTTGATCAATATGTGAATGGATGGATGAGAAGTCAATTTGAAAAATAAGATTTATCTACTCTTATTGTTACTTCATGATTTATCCTCAAACAATCCATGATCATTGGGTCTTTTTTAATCCTCTTCATAGATATAAATGCATGGTCTTTCTTACTCAGATCATCAGCCACCTTATTTTTATTCCTCGAGTACTAATGTAATAATCAACCATAATATTTTATCAATTTCAACCATATCCTTTGGTTATATAAATTTCATTCTATTTAAATATATATTTCAATCTCTCATGATCTTTATATATATCATGCCTTTCTCTATAGAGATAATTTTTCTAAATCTTCAATAAAAAGATCACTACTATCGACTCTAAATCATGTGTTGGGTAATTTTTCTCATGATTCATTATTTATCATGAATTATAAGTAATTATGTTATCATTATACATGAGTATGAAACCTAAACCCTTTTTTAAATCATTAATATATATTACAAACTCTTCCCCACTATAGGGTAATGTAAGTACATGAGTAGTGACTAACCACTTCTTCAATTCTTTGAAAATTTCTTCATATTCCTATGTCTAAAGAAAATTTACTAAATTTTTTATTAACATATTTAGTTTATTTTATAGTCATGGGAAATTTATCACAAAGATTTAGTAATATCCTCCTAACTTGAGAAAAATACGGGTCTCAGTTACAGTGTTCGGTATGGGATATTTCTTTATGAATTCCATTATTTATGGATCTAATGATATGTCCTTTATTGTGATTATATGACCCAATAATGATACTTTTTGAAGACATAATTCACACTTTATAAATTTTACAAATGTTTTCTCCTTTTATGAAGGCCTTTAACACAATCTATAAATGTTATTCATGATTTTTCTCTTTGAATATATAAGAATTTCATCTATAAAGACAACAAAAAACTGATCAAGGTAGTATCTAAAGACTATATTCATTAGATCCATAAATATAGTGACTAAATTCACAATTATAAATGAAATCACTATAAATTCATTGTTTTTATACCCAATATGAATGGTTTTATTGGAATATATTCCCTTTTAACCCTTAATTGATGATATCCAAATTGAATTTAAATCATTGAGAAGTATTGAGATCCTATGATTTGATTGAATAGATCATAAATATAGGGTATAAGATACTTATTATTGATCATGATTTTAGAAATCTCTCAATAATAAAGGTAATGGTTCATCAATTCATTATTTTTTTAGAAATAAGACTGATTCATCCCATAGTGAATCACAAATGAGTATAAAACCCTTGTCCAATTTTTCCTTCAGTTTCTTATTTAACTCCTCTAATTCATTGGGATACATCCTATATGAAATCTTTAAGATAAGTATGGATCTAGGTATAAGTTAAATTGAAAAATCAACCTCACACTCTAGGTAAATACCTAAAAATTCATCCAGAAATACATTAGTATATTCTCATACAATATGAAAATCATCAATATTGAATTTATCCCTGATCATTTGAGTCACAATTAGCTCATATTTTGGTATCATAACCCATATTATATAATTTTCTCCCATGGGGAGTTCATAATCATCTTTTTGTTGATACATGATAATAAGATTATTTGGGAAATGAAATGTGTCTTCCTTTTCTAGAAATTTGATATGTTATTTATATAGAGAAAGGCAATACATGCCAAAAAATCATTTCAAAATCAAACAAGGGAAGAAGAAATTGATTTTTAGGAAGTATACTCTCACAATTCTCAATATGATCATATTTATAAATCTTATATATGATCATTAGGACACCAAGGATTTTCACCAGTAGTTAAATATCCATTACATGGGGTGGTGACTCCACATTCTTAGAAAACATGTGTTATATAAATTAATATGACAAACCAGAATCAAATAAGGTATTATAATATCTTAAAAAGAGATATAATTTACCTCACATAACTTCACTATCATGATCTACCTTATTGGTGGTGATCATGGATGCCCTTTATCACTCTGTTTAAGAGGTTACTAGGGCCTATTTGCTTCATTGGCATGAGGGTTGGGTAATCTATTCTCATAATTTCTAAAATCTTTTCACTTGAATCATTTTAGTGTGGGTTGATCATTAATAGGGACCTTATTCTCTTCTATTGTGTTAATTATATTCCTAGACTTAGTTCAGTAGTTATTGAATTAGTGTAATACTTTTCCAAAATTAAAAAAGTTCTCTGATCCATTGAGATAATTACCCAGGTGATTTCTCCCACAATTATTGTATATACGAAATTGGGTTTTCTTCTCAACATGTTTCTTATCATCGGTGCTTCCATGATACTACATTTTTCTTTTATTTTCTCCATAATATTCAAAGGTTATAGTTTTCATCTATACCTTAATATCACATTAAAAAATCTCTTCATACATATCAAATTTTCTTATGTTTAACACCCTTCAAAGGTTAGTATTTAAGGCAGTAAAAAGGTGATCTATTTTTCTCATAGTATCATAGAATAAATTAGAGTCATACCTCAAGATTCTTGTTAAATTTACTTTATATGATCCAACTTTTTCATCCAAGTTTTTCTTAAATTAAAATAATTACCACAAAAAAATTGTGAAAAATCCCAAGGAAAATATTTAGTGAAAAATATCTTATCAAACTCTTCCAATTCCATTGATTCTATGTCCCCCTTTAACATATAATTCTTAATAAGACTCTTTCACTAGTCATCATTACATTCTAAATGATATAATACTAAAACAACATTCTCATGGACCAAGAATTGTAAAATGAAAAATATATTTTTCATTTAATTGAAACATTTCTTAGTAACCAGTGTCTTAAAAGACCTTCTAAAATAAGGTGGGTGTTTCCTTAGAAATAACTCAATAGAGTGTTACTCCTTCCTTGGTGCGTTTAAGAACTCAACCAGATTTGGTTTGTTTCTGATAGCTTGAGATATTTGTGTGATCATTTTCATGAGGTTTTTTATTCCATACCTAACTCATTAGGTTTATCATGGGAACAAACTCCACATTTTCCATTACACCCATTGTTAACTCGATTCTTTTGGGTTCCCACCATTACCCAAACTAAAGGAAAATGGAGAATGATTATAATTAAATTAATGAATGTACATAAAATGAAACTATTAACTTATAAGATGGATTTCATAAATGATGTGAATACATTAGCCTATTAATATATAATTATCAATATATGTTATCCAAGGTTATATTTTTAACTAAACAAGTTATATATATTCAAATTATTTATTATGGTTTTCAAAGATAATTTGATTAACCAAAGAATATACCCTAGGATTATCAAACCTAGTTGGAGGTTAGGAATATTTATTATGAAATAGTTAGAAGTTTAGTTAATAACAAACACACCCTATTTGGGGTTATTAACCCTATGTACATTAGTGTTACGGCCTAAATTGACTTGTAGTGTCCAGATAGAGAATTAATTTCTAAGATAACCACACAATATCTACATTTCCAAAACTTTAGGATGTTATCTCATACATAGATTCATACCTTAGTCTTTTCCCTAGGGTTTTTGATAAATTTATCTAAACTAATCTCTAAAAATAACTAAACTCTACACTAATACCAATTATAAAAACTCAAGACAAACATGACATAAATAATACAATAATCTCATGATTTAAATAGTACATCGCACAAATAGTCTCATTGTAACAAACCAGGTGTTTATAGAATAATATATTTCATTTAAATTAATATTTGTGAATAATATATTGTTTTTGAAATAAAATGTATGTTTTGTCTGATATATTACTCTACATATAATAACGGGTTTCTTTGAAATCTTACATTGCACACAACCTTGAGTTATATTGAAAAAAAATATTATTATTATTTTTTATGTTAGTTAACTCCTAGCCGTTGTATTGGAAGGAATGAAAATAACTAATAATATTATGATTAAAGATGTTTTTTAAATGTTTTACATTTATTCAATAAAATTTAGAGGCTCAAATTAATAATGAAAACTATTTTAAGCATGAAATACTCTAATAATTTTAAAAGGTTGATTTACCACCTTTTGATGGAGAACCCTTTTTAAATATTTTTTTTCCACTTTTATATGCTCTATTTGAAAAAATAAGTTTCTTATTTAGAATAAGGACAATAAAATTTAATTTGGGTAAATTTTTGGTATTTTTCTAATTAAGTACATTTTTTAATGAGTAGTGAAAAATACTGCATTTTAAGTCAAAACTGCATTTTCATCTAATTTATTTATATGGAAAGATTATACTTTTAATTGGTTTTAAAGTTTAATTGCATTATATTTTTATAATTTAATCCAATTATGGTAATTTTAAGTAATTTTACATTGAAATTTCACATAAACACATGTCAATCTTTTGGAAGTTTTCACTTCTTAAAAACATGCTTTTGGTTTTGACAAGAGGAATTAATTTTAAATTAATTTATGCAATTTTTGTGTTTTGAATTTGGAAAAAATGATTCCATATTTGGAATCATGAGGTCCAAATTGTATAAATAGTTACCTTTTATTTTTAGACATTATGAATAGTAGCTTTAGTAAATATTTTATTTACCATGGTTAAAGGGTAAATCTAGTAAATAAGGGTAAAAAATAATATTATAAAAAAATTAAATTACCATAACACATGTCCTAATAATATTTTATGATATATTTCTGACCATGGACATCCTTAGGTCGATTTTAGTACCCCATGGAGCCACTTGTGTTTGACAATGACATTTAATTACTTTTAATTTAAAGTTAAGGAAAATATAACCTAAACATGTATCTTTTAGTAAAACAATTTTTATATAGAGTTATATCAGTTATATTTTGGACTATAAATCATCATTAGAAATATAAAAATATTTATTATATCATTTAATTTTATTTATAATTTTTAGATATTATATAAATAAATTTATTTATGACACAATGGTGATGTAGTGATTACCTTATTAATAAATCATTTAAATAAATGAGATTATAAATATTAAAATAAATTTATTTTGAAACTTTTTATTTTATACAATAATTTTATGGATGATTATTACTTGTTATATTTGAATTAATTATGGACTTTATAAATAATCAAGTTGTTATGTATTTTTTAAAAGCCATGATATGAATAGTATCTAAATTGACATAAATGAGTTTTTTAAACAAATACTTTTTTAGTAAATGATTTAATACTCCTAAAAATATAATATTAGGCCAAATTACTTAGATAAGGTTTAAAATTTCATTAATGAACGAATTGAGGTTCGATTGTCAATTTATAGTAACTATATTAACCATATAGTATGAATATGCAAGAAGTCATGGTAAGAGTCAAATTAGTTAACTAAGGGTTAAAGCCAAAAGATAAGTTTAACTTTGAGACCTAGACTTGTATAAAACCTATTGTATGAGAGTTATTAGACCCCAAAACGTATTATCTTTTAAATAAAGGACTTTTATACCAATTTAAACCAAAAATCATTTTATAATAAAATAATGCTTTCAAACTTTTCTAAAGTTCCCCTCCTCCGTCTTATAAAAGGGAACCACCCCAAACCATTTAATCACTCCTCTAAATCCCATTAGATCATCAAAAATCTGACCAAATAATCTCCCAACATCCCTCTCTTACTCATAGAATCCTTACTATCAGCATAAAGAAATTCAAGAAAGCATTTTAGATTAAATTAAAAGAAGCTACCCGATTCGAAGTAATGTCATCTCTCAAGCTTCTTTCATTTATTTTTCTTATACAACCCCCTAAAATCTATTTATTCCATTATTTTGTAAAAAAATAATTATATTAAATGTGATAGGATTTTTTTTTGATAATTATTCGAACTACACTGCCACACACCTCCATCTAATGGATTTGAACATACTGTTTCTGTGTATAGTGAACTACTGTCTCACGAAATGATGATTGTTCAATTTTTACCTAACACCTCTCATGGTGGCCATTAATATGGAAATGTATTTATATATGATATATAATATATTTATTTTTCCACTATGCTTCTATTTTTTTATTTAAATCAAAACATTAATCTTTCCATCATGTATAAATAAGATAATTTCATTTGAGGAAGTGCGGACTACTGCCCCCTCAAAGTGATGTGACTCGTTAATGACATACATGGAATGTATAAAGGATGGAATTAATGAAATTATATATGATATTATACTGTAATTATGATATACCTATGTATAATTTATTTTTCCTTCCTTTAAATGTGAAAAAGAAATGAAAGTAGCGTTCATGCGTATGTACAGCTTACCGTCTCCATGAACGGTGCATTTCATTTCTTATCTCCAAATATTATGTAATATTATAAATACATATATATACTAGATATATATGATATATATGATATCTAAATTATGAATATCATTCTAGATATAATGGAATTTGTACCCCATCGACAATTGGTAATTAGAACAAGTTCATTTTTGACTCAAGTACCAAATATCCACAAACGGTCGATATTAACTTAAATAATTATGTAATGATTATAATGTGGTAATAAGTGATATTAAATGAATAATAAACTTGAAAAATATTCTGAAGCAAGTATAAATTAACTTAATTTTATTATTCAGGAAGAAAACAGAACTTATGTAACAAGTCGGACTCAAGTTAAGAGACTTTGTCTCAATCTCCTTTCATTAAGGCATATTTTGATTTATACACGAATTTATTTTATATGTTGTATAAAACGCTTTGAATTTTAATTTCATTCAAAGGGAATATTTTTATATGAATAATTTTACTAAAGTACAAAAGGAATGTTTCTTTTTAATGTACACGGTGACAACGACTTTTTCATCACTTTGAGTATTACTTGATATTTGGCTTCCTTAATAAACCGTAGTGTTTTTAAAAGAAAAATAAATACCATATACCCTTCTTCCATATTTTGGTGTTGAAATTGGTTTTGATAAATCATTGATTATGTCAATATCTTGAAATTATATATTGTGATTTCAGTGTGGAAATATTCTCTTTCTATTATGTTTGCTTTATATGTTATGAATATGTTATGGTTCTTGGAAATTTTTTATGTATACGAGTGGTTCTATGATAAATCTAAGGTGAGTGAGCTTGAGATAGAACTCCAATTTATTGGGTAATGTGATGGAGTTAAATTCTAATGGTTCTCCTAAGAGATTTAGGTAATATACCATGATTGGTATTCCAAACGTAACTCCCTATGTAGATGTGAAAGCTACAATGTAAGTATGTTATGGATTCCAAAACTTACAATTATGATTTGTGATTTTTATGTGTTATTCATAAATATTATGATTTCATGAGGTATGTTAAATATCATAAGTTTTATAATTGAAAAGTACGATTTCATTGATTTGTATGTATTGATGGTCTAATGTTTTATTCTCTTATTTTATAACCCTTAATGAGATTTTTATACTCATCCCATGTTTTTGAAATGTTTTTTACAGGTTATAAGAAAGGGTAAGATAAAGGAAGAATTCAAGAAATTTACATCAAGAAAATAATTCTTGTTTTCTTTTAAGATTTTTTATTTTATGAAAAAATGGATACTGAGTAGAAGTCTCTACATGTAACGTTCAAGTTATTATGTATAAGTTATGTCCTAATTCTCTAAAGCTCTAAACATGAAAAGATCCTCAATGTGAAAAATTAACTTAATTCAAGATTTTTTAATGTTTAAGGTTGGGGCCTTATAGTTGGTTTCAGAGGTCAGTTTAGACAACTTTAAGAGTTATGATAATGTTAAATAGATATCCATAAATTATTTTTACTTTATGGTAAGATTGAAATGATATAGGATTTAAAGATTACCATGTTTCATTGTCTAATATTATTCTGTGGTCATAATGGTTTGTCATGGAGGAAATAGGGCAACTATGATGGGATGACATCAAGAGGAAAACAGACTTCAAAATCAGCAACCTGAGATGGTTGGAATCGTAACAGAAAAGTTTGTTACAATGATGGAATAGTTGAATTAGACTATAAATGGTTGTGGTATCCATGCATGAGATCAGTCAGATAAACCACATAGGAAAATGTTAGTAGTAAATAATTTCATGAGGCAACATCCCCCATAATTCAGAGGATCATCTAACCCTGTGCTAGCTGAAGTGTGGATTAAAGAACTAGAAAATATTTTTGATGTCATGGGGTGTTCATAACATCAAAAGGTTAGTCTTGATGTTCACCATTTTTAAGGTGAAGCTGATGAGTGGTGGTTGATGGTTAAAAATATAAGGGATGATGAGGAGATTAATGCTCTTGATTGGGATGAATTCCAAGGTAGTTTCTTGAGAAATATTTTCCTAATGTGGTTCGACTTAGGATAGAAAATAATTCTAGGAATTGTGGCAGTAGGATGACTTAGTGGATGCCTATGAAGAAAAATTCACTCAAATGGAAAGGTGTGCTCAAAATTTCATACGAGATCTTGATAGTAAAATAAGTAGTTTTTTGCTTAGGATTAAATCCAAAGTATCGAAGGGATTTAGATTCTCAGGATTTTAAAAGTTATGAAAAACTTTTTCGATGTGTAGAGAAGGTGGATATGGAGTTTTCTAATGATCAGGTGTTCTTTGACAAACAATATAATAATAGGTCGATGTGGGAGATGAAAGGGAATAAATCTTCAAAAAAATTATTATACTAAGAAAATTAAGTTTATAGTTTGTGAAAATTTTGGTAAAAAGCACAGTGGGGAATTATTTTTGAATTATAGTAAGTGTTACCAATGTGGTAAAATGGGACACAAGGTTCATAATTGCACTAAAAAAGATCAGGGTAATAGTACGACAAAATCTGATTAACATTAAGTAAAATGTTTTAAGTGAAATAAAATGGGTCGTTATGAAAATGAGTGTCCAATGAAGAACTTAAATAATGGAAATCATCAAGACTAAAAGCAGAAAGGGGTGGCGAAATCCTTTGCAACTACTTCAATAGATATTGGGTCATCAAATAAAGTTGAATAAGGTATACTGTTTGTTTATTCAGATTATACCAATGTGTTGTTTGATTCTGGTTCTACACATTATTTCATTTTTGAGAAATTTTCTAGTAAATTAGTAATTCCATCTCAATATATTAATCCTAAACTTGAAGTAAAAACACCTAGAGGAAATGTTGAGACAAAAAGAAATTATAAGAACCATCTTGTTCATGTGTGTGGAAATAATCTACCTGCAAACTTTATTGTTTTTCCTCTAGTAAAGTTTGATGTTATTTTGGGTATGGATTGGATTTCAGTTTATCATGCTAAGATTGAATTCAGAGCTAAATAGGTTTCTTTTCAGAAATAATTTTAGCTTGTGTACAATAATGAACCCTGCCTTTTGAAAACTGTTGGACTCACCTGTTTTGATAATCCCAAATCATGATTAAATATTGATCATGATATATTAAGTTAGTTACTAATCTTTGTAATCTACATTTATAATTATCCTATCCTGAACAATGTATACTCTTAAGTCTCATGACTTTGCTGCATCAGCTTACAGTTTATACATATCTAAATATAAGTTCACTTTTGAAGGCTACTGGTAAGAGATTTCTGTTCAAAGTCACCATTATAGCTTACTATCACATTAAGTCACTGATTCTAGATGATCACTGTTGAAGATTTACAGTCACTGTTGGAAGCTACTGGAACACGGTTACAGTCACAAACCTACTGATGATTTACCTATCAAAACTCACAGACAAAGAGTTGTTGTCACAAGGTCACTACTGTAACAAGGCTTCTATTAGAAGTCCACTGTCAGACTCTTTCTAAAGTCTTCTGTTGAGAACCTCTCTATTCAAGCCTGCAGTTGGACAAGTTTAGCAGAAGGCTACCACTGGACATATCCTACTGTCCAGATAGTCGACTGTTGCTCAAATTCTACTGATGAGGAGCAACTGTTACACAGATTAAAAGCTACTATTATAAGACATCCACTAACACAAAGTCCACCATTACAAGCTTACAGTTGAAGAACCTACTGTTGGAGCTCACATCTGAATAGTCTACTGATGAAGTCCACAGTTGTAGAGATTAAAGTCTACCGTGTGACATTCATCTGCTACCAGTCTAATGATATTCTATTCTTTTCTTTAACAATTTTATTAATACTATTATAATGGTCATGTCTGGACAAATTAATACCTCGGACATTATTTAATGTTAATTACAGATATATCAAGAAATAGTACGATGTACGAGGAAGACCACACGTGGTTGAAACATTTTTCTTGTCAGCCCCTACTGAACCAAATGAAAAAACCTGAATTGGAAAAGAGTATATATAAGAGAGATACATTCAGAAACCCTAATAAGAGATACTCATACACAATCTGAAGAAGAGACTTCAAGCACTCATTCAGAAAACATAGAGCTTCACAAAGATTTATTGAAAGAACCATCTACAATTTGTAGTGGTGTGCTGCAAAGAGTTTTTAAATCCTAGAAGTTGATCATATCTAAATTTGGGAAGTCGTAACCTAGAATTTTCGACACTCTGTTTTGGAGACAACTTTCAAAGAAGGACCAAAAGTTCATCTCATTCATACCAATGAGTCCAGAGCTGATCTGCCAACTCATCAGAGCATTCTAAATTCATCCCTACTATCTTTATCTCTACTATGTTTAAATATTTTACATTTGTGAGCAGTGTGTATGTGTTATACACACTGACTCTTGTACTTGAACTGAGGGATACTTAAAATCCTCATTCTAAACTCTCTTTGTTTTGTTTCCCACGTATAATTGTGGAAGAATCCTGGTGTGGCTTGGTAGTTTATTTCTTTCCCACATAGAACTGTGGAAGAGGTTGCAAAACCTGGATAGTTTATGAACGCTATTGTAAAGCCCAATATAGGATGTGTATCACTTTTTAATATAACTACTTGGTGGAAGGTGATCACCAAGTGTAGAGGACTAGGTCTTGACTTAATACTAAACCTCTTGTTTAAATTTGTTGTGTTCATTTTTCTTTACTATGTTTAACATCTATCCGTCGTGCTTATATTAGCAAAAACATAAATCTATTTTTACATTCACTCTGATAGTTAGTTTTGGTTAGTGTGTATATCTGATTTGTTTAGTAAACTTGTTTCAAAATTTGAATTAGTTCTCATACTGATTCAACTGAGGAGTAATCAACCTTTGAGAAACCTGTTGAACAATAACTCACTTATACCTCTACTGCCTTAATTGACTGGGCTGTTCTAATTTGGGGGATTTTAATACTAAAAGTTTTTAACAGAAATTTAAAATTGGAACTCAATTCACCCCCCTCTTGATTATACACTACGACCAACATTTGGTATCAGAGGCTTCATTGTTATTTATAAAAAGGGTTTTCAAACCCTCCATTTTTTAAACTGTGATTTTAGTTTTATCTTAAAGATCTTAGATTTCTATTAGTTCTAAATTTTATCTCTTTAATATATTTTCTAAAATCTAGTTATGGAAAATCGACTAGAAGGAGCTGCTACTAACAGGACACCTTTCTTTAATGTTGTGAATTATGCTCAATGGAAAATCAAAATGAAAATTCATTTGGAATGTATTGGTTTTAATATTTGGTCTGCTATAGAATCAGGATATGAGATCCCTAAAACTGCTAGATATACCTGGGATGATGCTACAAAATTTTACTACAATAATAACTGTAAAGATATGAATTCCCTTTACTTCTCTATAGGAGATGAGGAATTTAACTGAATTTCTTCATGTAAAACAGCTCATGAAATCTGGGACACCTTGGTTGTTTCTCACGAAGGAACAACCAACATGAAGGAAATGAGATTAAATACTAATACTATTAAATATGATAATTTTAAGATGATACCTGATGAACCCATTTCTGATATGTATCTTAGGTTTAATGAGATTGTCAACACCATGAGTTCACTGGGAAAAGCTGTTCCAGAAAAGGAGCAGATCGTGAGAATATTGAGATGTTTTCCTGACAGATGGAGAGGCACTTCCATGTCTATCCGAGAGTCATGTGACATCGGCAAGCTACCTTTTAAGGAGTTGATTGGTAAAATAATGATGTATGAAGAGGAACTGAAGGTGAAAAAAGAAGAAGATGATGAACCCAAGAGAAAATCCATGGCATTCAAGTATACCTCTTCAAAGAGCAAAGACAAGGGGAAAATATATGTACCTATTGAAAGTCCAGCTAGTGAAAATTCAGATTTAGATAGTGATAAAGAAATGGCTCAAATAGCCAGGAGAATTAAGAAGTTCTATAGGAATAGGAAGTTTTTCAAAAAACCAAACTACAAGGGTAAGTATGATCAACAAGGTATGTGGAAGAAGGATTGGAAGAAATCTGATAAGGAAGATGATATAGTCTGCTATGAATACAAGAGGAAAGGTCACATCAAGGCTGACTGTCCGAAGTTAAAATTTAAAAATAAATATGATTATAAGGACAAGAAGTAAAAGAAAGACATGAAAGCAACCTGGAGTGCTTCGGAAGACATCACAAGTGAATCAGAAGCCACTGATTCTGAAAAGAATCATGCCAACATGTGCTTCATGACTAACATATCTGAGGTACCTGTTTCCCCTATTCTAAATGATTATTATTCTGGAAATAATAGTGATTCAGATAATGATGAAAATATGTCTAAGGATGAACTGTTTGAATATTGAAATATACTGGAAGATACCTACAATTAACTAAAATATAAATATAAATTTTTAAAGAAATAGCATGCCTTGACTAGCAATATTAAACCAGATCTAAGTGTAGAAAAATAAAATAATGATCAATTGTTAAAAGAGAACACTCAGCTCAAATTATCTAATGAACAATTAAGAAAGGATATTTAGAAGTTCACTGCGGGTAGGGATACCCTGACACAGTTTCTAGGAAGACATATTGCTCCAAAATGTACAACTGGTCTGGGATATCAGCCTGGACAGAGACAAATTAGCAAAACCAAATTTGTTCCAAAATCTGGACAGTTCACTGCTAATTCTGGATCATCTTTTGAGAAACAATTTTCTAAAGTAACAAACAAAGTATTTATGTCTCAAAATATGTTTGTTGATTTCAGAAAATCTATAAAGCAAATATGGGTTCCCAAAGTTTTATTGTCTAACCTTTCTGGACCCAAGAAGATCTGGGTACCAAAATTATCCTATGTTTAATCTGTTTTGCAGAGAAGTTTCTTAAAGAGTTCCTGTTAGACCCTGTGGTACATGGACAGTGGATGTTCAAGACATATTACAGGAGACTATTCTTTCTTCAAGAGTCTAATTAAAGTTGATGGTGGGCATGTCACCTTTGGTGACAATGAAAGAGGAAAAATCATCGGCTTAGGCCAGATTGGTAACCCTGATACAATATTAATTTCTAAAGTACTTTTTGTGGATGGATTAAAATATAATTTACTTAGCATATCTCAGTTATGTGATAATGCCCTTAATGATAAATTTGAAAATGATTCATGCAATGTTTTTAATTCAAAAAATGATTTAGTTTTCACTGCATATAGAAATGAGAATGTATATGCTGTTGATTTAAACTCCTTATCCAAACAAAATGTTTCCTGCTTAATGGATTTTCATAAAGAATCTTGGTTGTGGAATAGAAGATTATGACACTATAATGTGCACTCACTTAGGAAGCTATCTAAGAAATGTTTAGTTAGATACTTATCTAAATTAGAGTTCCCAAATGATAAAGTGTGTAATCCCTGTCAAAAGGGAAAACAACACAAAGTTTATTTCAAACCAAAGAAAGAAGTTTCAACTTCTCAACCACTTGAGTTGGTTCACAAGGATTTGTTTGGACCATCAAGAGTTTCAAGTCTAAATGGTAAGCACTGAATTTATGTTCTTGTATATGACTTTTCTAGGTATACTTGAGTATACTGTCTATCTCACAAAAGTGAATCTTGTTCCTACTTTTTCAAATATTCCAAGTCTGTATAAAACCTTAGTGAACTTAAAATTAAGACCCTGATAAGTGATCATGGTTGTGAGTTTGATAATCATGAGTTTGAATCTTACTGCTCACACAATGGCTATAGTCACAACTTTTCTGCCCCTAGGACACCTCAACAAAATGGAGTTGTAGAAAGAAGAAATAGGACCCTTCAAGAAATTGCAAGGACTATGCTTAATGAGTATGACTTACCCATTTATTTTTGGGTTGAAGCTATAAATACAGCCTGTTATGTTATCAATAGAGTTTTAATTAGACCTATTCTAAAAAGGACCCCTTATGAACTTTGGAATAATAGGAAGCCTAAGGTTAATTACTTTAGAGTTTTTGGTTGCAAAGTCTTTATTCTTAATACCAAAGATAATCTTGAAAAATTTTCTCCCAAAAGTGATGAAGGAATTTTCCTGGGTTATTCTATTTTAAGTAAAGCCTATAGAGTGTTCAATAAAAAAACCAAATGTGTGGAAGAATCAGTTCATATCAAATTTGATGAGACTAATCCACATGAGCCTAAATCTTCTCTTGAAAATCTTGAGGAAGATTTATCAAATTGGAACTTTAATGATAAAAATATTGAATCCCCTATAAAAGTATCCAGTTCTTGAAATTTTCCAAAATCTGCTCCTACTGATTTTGAACCAATAGACAACTATGAAGAATCTAGTTCAACCCTTCCTAGAGGTACTAGGACTCTTAAGAATCATCCTCTAGATGCTGTTGTAGGTGATTTCGATAGAGGAATATAAACTAGATCTTCTCTAAGAAACCAGGTTGAATATCAAGCTTTTCTTTCATAGATTTAACCCAAAAATATTAATGATGCAATCAATGATGAATTTTGGGTAATGGCTATGCAAGAAGAACTAAATCAATTCGAAAGAAACAAAGTTTGGGAATTAGTGGAAAGACCCAAGGACACCTTAACCATAGGTGCTAAATGGGTGTTTAGAAACAACATAGATGAGTCTGGGAATATAGTTAGAAATAAAGCTAGGCTAGTTGTAGAAGGATATAGTCACGAAGAAGGAATATACTATGGGGATACCTTTGCACCTATAGCTAGACTAGAAGCCATTAGGATACTACTTGCCTATGCAGCTCATCTGAATTTCAAACTTTATCAAATGGATGTTAAAAGTGATTTTCTAAATGGGTACATATTTGAGGATGTGTTTGTTGAACAACCTCCTGGTTTTACGAATCCCCATTTTTCCAATCATGTTTTCAAACTATCTAAAGCTTTGTATGGCTTAAAACAAGCTCCAAGAGCATGGTATGATAGGCTCAACTCTTTTCTTATTTCAAAAGGTTTTACCAAAGGGATAGCTGATCCTACTCTTTTCATTAAATAGATTTCTAAAGATGTTTTGATGTTGCAAATTTATGTGGATGATATTATTTTTGGATCTTCTAAAAATTCATTATGTGTTTATTTTTCAAAAATGATGCAAAATGAGTTTGAAATGAGTTTAATGGGAGAACTCAAATTTTTCCTTGGATTTCATATCTTTCAAAACAAAAATGGAATTGTTTTAAATCAAAGTAAATATATTAAAGATCTTTTAAAACTTTTTTCTTTGGATGGTAGTAAAGGTAGTGACACTCCAATGATTACCACTTGTAAGTTGGATGCTGATGACGCTGGAGAACCAGTGGATCAAACCAACTACATAGGTATGATAGGAAGTCTGCTCTATCTTATAGCTAGTAGACCTGACATCATGTTTTATGTATGCATGTGTTCTCTCTTTCAATACAATCTAAAAGAATCTCATTTAACTACTGTAAAAATAATTTTTAAATATCTCAAACATACTCCTAACTTAGGATTATTTTATCCAAAAGAACAATCATTTGATTTGTTGAGTTATTCTGATGCTGATTTTTCTGGTTGCAAGTTAGATAGAAAAATAACATATGGGACATGTCACATTTTAGAAAATTCACTAGTATCTTGGTGTAGTAAGAGGCAGAATTCTATTGCATTGTCTCCTGCCGAAGCTGAGTACATAGATACTGGTAGTTGTTGTGCTCAAATTATGTGGATGAAACACACTTCATTGGACTATGGATATCAATTCAAACATGTATATATAAAGTGCGACAATAAAAGTGCTATTAACATTTCCAAAAATCCTGTATCTCATCCTAGGACAAAGCATATTGATGTGAGATATCACTTTTTGAGGGATCATTATCAAAAGGGTGATATCACTCTTGAATTCATTGGCAGTGAACATCAATTGGATGATATATTCACAAAGCCTTTGGATTATGAGAGGTTAAATTACATCAAACATGAGTTAGGTATGATTAATCAATTCACAGTTGAACATCACAGTTAGACTTCACAGTCGAAACTCACAGTTAGACCTCACAGTTAGATCTCACAGTCGAACCTCACAGTTAGAGCTCACAGTTGGACCTTACTATTATACCTCACTGTTGCATCTCACCTGTGTACCTCACTGATACATCTCATTGTTGGATACCTCGCTGTTTGTTTTTACTTTTTTTCAAGAATTCGAACCATTTTTATTTCTTTTTATTATTTCTATTTTATTGTGTTTTAATCCCTAAATGATAAAATCAAAGGCAAATAACATATTTCAATCCACCTTCCTCTCCCAATCTTGAACCTTGCTCTCTAAATTCCTAAACCCTAAACCTTCACCTGAGCACTCGAACCTCTCGCAATCTCTTTGTCCAGAACCAAGAGACCCCTGACTATCAATGAGGATGCGCCAAGGCCTAAGAGAACTCGAACCGAATCCAGCGGCAACAATAACACCCCATCGGGACCTGTAAACTTGCATCTTACCAAGAGACAAATATTTGCTGAGAAGGAGTTAGGTGAAGAATGGTTGTTGTCAAGAAAGTCATTAGTACTGAAAGTACTAGATGCCCAAGGATGGACTGAATTCTTTGCCAACAATAATGGACATTACTACCCGAAGCTTGTGAAAGAATTCTACGAATATCTGACATTCGAAGAGGAAGAGAATGTGCATAAGCTAATGTCCAGAGTCAATGGAAATGAATTTAGTTTCTTGTCTGCTGAGTGGGCTGCCTGTTTGAGAGTTCCTCATGAAGGAATATTTGATTACTACTCTGGAGTATCTCCTCCAGATAGTGCTGATTTTGAGTATGAAAAATCTCTGGAAGAACTGACAGGAGATGGAAAATCAAGAAGGATTATTGCTGCTGAGATGAATGGAGAAGATAGTCTCTTATTCAAGTTTATTCAGCATATAATTAGTCCAAGGAGAGGGGACTTTGTAGTACTGAAGTACCAGGACATATTCCTGATATACTTACTAAAGCATGGAAAGAAGATTAACCTATGTAGGTTACTGATGGAACAACTGGAGGATATAGCCAAGGCAATATCAAAGTCCAATGCCTTATTCCATGCCAAGCTTATTTCAGTTATGATAAAGGTAAAGGGTGTGGCCGGAAATCAAGAAGAGATGATAGTGGCCAAGAACAGTGTCTGTATCTCCAAGGTGATTTGAAAATTCATGAAAATTATCTGGAATCCCTGGAAGAAGGTTTGGGTAAATGATGAAGGAAATGTGTGAAAATTTCGACCCTACTACTCACCCATCTAGGCCAAAAGACAAGAGAGATCTAGGCCTGAAGCCTGATGAGCCAGAACCGGTTTATTCTGATGAGGAGGAGGCTGAAGGAGCTGTGGACCCCCAAAGAGAGAACACCCCCATTGATGATGGTAGTGATCTTGATTTACCTTACAGTCCTGTAAGGACAGTAGCTTTTGGAGCAGTTATCCCTCCAAAAGAACTACCAAGGAGAGAGACTGTTATGAAGGACAGTGATACTGAGACCACTGAAGAAGAAGAAGAAGAAGAATATCAGAATGTTTTCAAGTACACCTTCGAAGAGGATTAGGCTACCGAGTCAGATCATTTTACTCATGAAGAAAAGGAGGTTGTTGCTGAAGCCGATGATGAGGACAATGAAGAAGAAGAGCTCAGTTTGAGCCCTCTGATAGATAGTATAGTCAAGATAGTGCCTGGTCAGGAATCAGGAGTGGCATCTACTGCCATTGATGAGGGATTAATTGATGACTCAGAAAATTATAGGATTCACCCTACTATTGAACTAACAGAGCAAATGGTTGTTGAATCTGCTGAAGTTGCAGAGGAGGTTGTGAAGTTACCTAGAGCAGAACAGTTATAGGAGATTCCTCAGTATAATGCTCTAAGTGAGGGGGAGCATCTTGGTTCAGTTTCTGTGTTGTATGACATTGAAGATTGGTCATTAGATCCATGATATATGGTACTTGGACTCAATTATGGAGATTCTGATGAAGAATACCAGCCCCAAAGGGATTCAATTATCCTACTTGTTGTGGCTGAAAATTTGGCAACCAAAGAGGACCTTGAGTCCTTAAAGGCTAAAATGAAAGAAGCACTGAGAGAATCAGTGGAAGATTTGAAGAAAAGCTTGGTTGAAGAAATGAGGAGTGTGGAGAAATCCCTGGAGCTATCTCTGGGATGTGCTGTGTCTATTCCAGTGAAGGAAATGATGGATGAAGTTAAAGTATTCCATACTCAAATTAAGATCTGGACAGGAGCTGTGGTTGCTCTGAGACAATTGATTGCTTCATTGACTGCCATGAACAGTTCTCAAACCCAAGTGAATGCTGAGATTAGATATATCAAATAAGTAGTCAAGCAGTTTGTGGAAGTATTTGAGGCTTTTAAGACATCAGTAAAAGAAAATTTGAATAGTCAAGATGCACTTGTTCAAAAGGTGATTAGTAATTTGACTTAGTCTTTCAAAGAGACAGTAGCCTTCTCGATAAAACCCCTTCCCTCATCCAGTTCCTCTGTGAACTTTGACCAAATCAGGATTGTGATCCGGGAAGAGTTTGCTAAGGCCAGTACTAGTGGCACCTCTGATTCTCAGATACTTGCTACCACTAGGGAAGTCAGCAGTTTTGTTCGTGACCACCTGCGGGTAGCTACTGCTTATCAAGAGTCCATTAAGAATAAGGTAGATTCTTACTTTGAGAATATCTACACCAAGCATCAAATGACCAACCACTTCAAGATATTGATTGAGAATATGAAGTTTCCTCTAGTGACTCAGGAATTCAGGGAGAAGGTCAGCCAGCTGAGAGATTTGACCCCAACTTTGGATACGTTTTTGGAAAATAAAGATGATTTCTTATCTGCTATGGAAAGAGGAGGAAGCATTATTATAGATTTCAGAAACCTTCTTCTACCCTTTCTCCATGTGGACTGCACCCATGTCATCATCCCTCCTGCCTTACCTGCATCTCAACCCAGTGGTTCTTCTACGATGTCTCCTGATGAAGCTATCAGAAGCCTTACTCCACTGATACCTCAATGAGCTACCCATTATAGACCCATAGGAGCTTCTATTACTGCCCCTTCGGCCATTCCTACAGCCATTCCTAAACCTGCTGATCCACCAGCTCATCCTCCCTCTTCTTCCTCCAAAGAAAAAGATACCTTGCCTAAGGCTGAGGTGGATTGAGTCTGTTTCTATATTTTGATAGGGACTATGTATTATTTTTGGTCATGTATTGAACTGTTTATTAATACAAGCTTTCTATGTTCTCTCATTTATCTTTCTTTTACTTCTAATCACAAAGGGGGAGAAATACTTTTCTAATTTGATAAATATTGTGCTAATTTGAGAAATGTTGTGCTAATTCTAGACTAATCATATGATTGGAGATAAATATGCTACTATGCTACTATAATACTATGTTGAATCTTATCTTCCTTTCTCTCTAATACCATGTACTGATATTTTCTGGTTTTATACTCTTATTAATCTCTGATACTTATCTTTAATACATACTGACATAATTTGGGATTATGAAAAAGGGAGATATTGTTGGACTCACCTGTTTTGATAATCCCAAATCATGTTTAAATATTGATCATGATATATTAAGTCAGTTACTAATATTTGTAATCTATATTTATAATTATCCTATCCTGAACAATGTATACTCTTAAGTCTCGTGACTTTGTTGCATCAGCTTACAGTTTATACTTATCTAAATATAAGTTCACAGTTGAAGGATACTGGTAAGAGATTTCTTTTCAAAGTCACTGTTATAGCTTACTATCACCTTAAGTCACTGATTCTAGATGATCACTATTGAATATTTACAGTCACTGTTGGAAGCTATTGGTATACGGTTACAGTCACAAACCTACTAATGATCTACTTATCAAAACTCACAGACAAAGAGTTACTGTCACAAGGTCGCTGTTGTAACAAGGCTTCTGTTAGAAGTCCACTGTCAGACTCTTTCTCAAGTCTTCTATTGAGAACCTCTCTGTTCAAGCCTGCAGTTGGACAATTTTAGTAGAAGGCTACCGCTGGACATCTCCTACTATCGAGATAGTCTACTATTGCTCAAAGTCTACTGATGAGGAGCTACTATTACATAGAGTAAAATCTACCATTACAAGACATACACTAACACAAAGTCCACTGTTACAAGCCTACAGTTGAAGAACCTACCATTGGAGCTCACAGCTAAATAGTCTACCGATGAAGTCCACATTTGTAGAGATTAAAGTCTACTGTGTGACAAGCATCTACTTCCAGTATAATGATATTCTATTCTTTTACTTACCAATTTTATTAATACTATTATAATGGTCATTTCTGGAAAAATTAATACATCTGACATTATTTAATGTTAATTGCAGGTATATCAGGAAACAGTACGATGTACGAGGAAGACCACACGTGGTTGAAACATTTTTCTTGTCGGCCACTGGTGAACCAAATGAAAAAAGCTGAATTAGAAAAGAGTATATATAAGAGAGAGACATTCAGAAACACTGATAAGAGAGACTCATACACAATCTGAAGAAGTGCCTTCAAGCACTCATTCGAAAAACATAGAGCTTCACGAAGATCTATTGAAATAACCTTCTAAAATCTATAGTGGTGTGTTGCAAAGAGTTTTTAAATCCTAGAAGATGATCATATCTACATTTGGGAAGTCATAACCTCGAAGTTGGGACACTCTTTTTTGGAGTAAACTTGTAGAGAAGGACCAAAACTTCATCTCATTCATTCTAATGAGTCCAGAGCTGATCTTCCAACACATCAGAGCATTATAAATTCATCCCTACTATCTTTAGCTCTACTGTGTTTAAATATTTTACATTTCTGAGCAGTGTGTATGTGTTACACACACTGAAACTTGTACTTGAACTGAGGGATACTTAAAATCCCCATTCTAAACTCTCTTTGTTTTTTTCCCACGTATAACTGTGGAAGAAGCCTCGTGTGTCTTGGTAGTTTATTTCTGTCCCACGTAGAACTGTGGTAGAGGTTGCAAAATCTGGACAGTTTGTGAAAGCTATTGTAAAGCCTGACACAGGTTGTGTATCACTTTTTAATATAACTGCTTGGTGGTAGGTGATCACCAAGTGGAGAGGACTAGGTCTTGACTTAAGACTAAACCTCTTGTTTAAATTTGTTGTGTTCATCTTTTCTTTACTCTGTTTAACATCTATCTGCTGTGCTTATATTAGCAAAAACATAATCTGTTTTTACATTCACTCTGATAGTTAGTTCTGGTTAGTGTGTATATCTGACTTGTTTAGTAAACTTGTTTCAAAAGTTGAATTAGTTCTCATACTGATTCATCTGAGGAGTAATCAACCTTTGAGAAACATGTTGAACAATAACTCACTTATATCTCTACTTCCTTAATTTACTGGGCTGTTCTAATTTGGGGGATTTTAATACTAAAAGTTTTTAACAGAAATTTAAAATTGGAACTCAATTCACCCCCCCTATTGAGTATCCACTCCGACCAACATTTGGTATCAGAGGCTTCATTGTTATTTATAAAAAGGGTTTTCAAACCCTCTGTTTTTTCAAACTATGATTTTAGTTTTATCTTAAAGATCTTAAATTTCTGTTAGTTCTAAATTTTATCTCTTTAATATATTTTCTAAAATATATTTATGGACCATCTACTAGAAGGAGATGCTACTAACAGGCCACCTTTCTTTAATGGTGTGAATTATTCTTAATGATGTGCCAGTGGTAAATGAGTATCTTTATATTATTTCTAATGAGTTTCCTAGTATAATACCAGATCAGGAAGTTTAATTTATTTTTGACTTAGTTCCTGATGCTAAGACAATTTCAAAACCCTCATATCAAATGGATCAAATTGAACTTTTAGAGTTAAATAAGCAATTGCAGGAGTTATTAGACAAAGTTTTCATTCGATATAGCACATCACCATGGGAATCCCTTGTATTATTTTTTACAAATAAAGATGGTTCAATGAGATTATGCATTGATTATAGAGCCTTGAATATCCTAACTATTAGAAAAAGTATCATTTGCCTCATATCAATGATTTGTTTGATCGTCTCCAGGGAGCTCGGTATTTTTAAAAGATTGACTTGAGGTTGGGGTACCATCAGTTGAAATTAAAGGAAGCATACATTCCAAAGACCGCGTTTTGTACAAGATATAGCCATTATGAATTTTTAGTTATGCCTTTTCGGTTAACCAATTACCCTACTGTAATCATGGATCATAGGAATATTATTTTCCATGAGTTCATGGATAAGTTTTTGGTTGTGTTTATTGATGATATTTTGGTATATTCTAAAATTAAAGAGGAATATGAAAGTCATTTAAGGGTTTTCTTTCAAACCATAAAGGAAAATAAATTGTATCGGAAATTCTGCAAGTGTGAGTTTTGGTTGCATAAAATTTCATTCCTTGGTCATATTATTTATAAAGATGGAATAACTGTTGACCCTTCTAAAACAAAATTTTTTGAAGATTGGAAAATACCTACCAATGTCATACGATCCTTAGTTTTCTTGGTTTGGAAGGCTATTAGCAAAGTTTTGTTGAAACTTTTTCACTGTTATCTATTCCATTGACTAAGTTAACTTGAAAAGGTGTTAAATTTATTTGGAAAAAATAATATGATGATTATTTTTAGTAATTGAAAAGATGATTGGTGAATGCTTCGGTATTGGCATTACCTTCCAGAAATAGTGAGTTTGTTATCTACATTGATGCTTTGTTGAAAGGACTTGGTTGTGTCCTAATGCAGAATGATCAGGTAATTGCTTATGTTTCACGTCAGTTGAAACCACATGAGTTAAATTACCCTACACATGATTTGGAATTAGTTTCTATTATTTTTGCATTAAAAATTTGGAGGCATAATTTGTATGGCGTAAGGTGTGAAATATATACTGATCACAAAAGTTTGAAGTATATATTCACTCAGAAGGAATTAAACATGAGATAGAGGAGATGTCTAGAATCAATCAAGGATTATGATTGCACTATCCATTACCATACAAGAAAGGAAAATAAAGTGGATGACACTTTGAGATGAAATAGTAATGCTACATTAATCATGCTACGTTTGGAATGAGGTCATTTGTTTTTTTTATTTGATGAATTTTGTATTGGAAGTTGTTGGTTTAGGGAATTCCTCTTTTTTGTTTCATGTGGTAGTGAAATAATCTCTATCATATAGAATTAATCAAGTACGGAAAGAATAGAGTAAGTTTCAAAAAAAGGTAGAATTGGTTCAGAAGGGTATGTTACCTGAATTTAACATTGATAAAGATTGTGTTTTCATGTTTGGAAGAAGGTTATGTGTTCCTTGTGATTCATAGTTAAAGAAATATCTATTATGTAAAGCTTATAGTTCTATGTTTTCAGTTCATCCTAGAAAAACTAAGATGTATAGAGATCTTCGGGAATATTACTGGTGGGATGGAATGAAAAGAGATATTGCTGACGTTATTGTGAAGTGTTTAATTTTCCAACAGGTTAAAATAGAATGGTAGTTACCAAAAGGAATGCTTCAGCCTTTTCCAGTTCCATATTGGAAATGGGAAAATGTGTCCATGGATTTCATAGTTGGATTACTAAATACTTCTCGATGTAATAATGCAATCTAGGTTATTTTTGATCGATTAACTAAATCTACTCATTTTCTTCCTATTTGAGATACTATGTATCTAGATCAACTTTATTGAATTTATATTAAAGAGATAGTCAGGTTATGTAGAGTTCCCCTCTCTATTGTATCTAATTATAATCTTAGGTTCACTTCTAACTTTTGCAAGGGCCTTCAAAAATTTTTGGGTACTGAATTAAATTTTAGTATAGCTTTTCATCCACAATTAGAAGGGAAATAAGAATGAACAATTCATACCTTGGAAGATATGATACATTCTTATTCAATGGATTACTAGGGAAGTTGGGAACAACATATTTCTTTGGTTGAGTTTTCTTATAATAATAGTTTTCATTCCAGTATACATATGGTACCATTTCAAGCATTATATAGAAAGCGGTGTCAAACTCCAACTTTTTGGGATGAAGTAGGTGAAAGGAAGTTGATGATACCCGAATTGGTAGAAGAGATGGTAGAAAAAGTTCAGTTGATTCAGAAGCACATGAGAATAGCATAGAGAAGGAAGAAAAGTTATGTGGACAACCGGAGGAAGGATCATTCTTTTGAGGTATGTGATCATGTATTTCTCATTGTTTCTCCATAGAAAAGTGTGATGTGTTTTCGAAAAAAGGGAAAAGTTGAGTCTAAGGTTCATTAAACCCTATGAAATCCTAGAGAAATTTGGATCAGTTTCCAACAGAGTGGATTTACCACCAATTTTATCCTAGGTACACAATGTTTTTAATGATTCAATGATGAGAAAGTATATGGCAGATCCATCTCATGTTTTGATTTTAGAGGTAGTTTAGTTGGAATAGAATCTTTCTTGTAAGGAACAACCGGTCCAGATTCTTGACCGTAGAGAGAAAGGGTTGTGGAATAAGGTAATCCATCAAGTAAATATTTTATAGAAAAACCATATGGTTGAAGAGGAAACATGGGGATCTAAAAATGCTATGAGGGATAAATACCCCCACTTATTTGATAAGTGAATAAAATTGTGAGGACACATTTACCTAAAGGAGGGAAGGATGTAACAACCCATGTATTTATAGAATAATAATTTTTCATTTCTATTAATATTTCTGAATAAGATAATATTTTCACAATAAAGGGGATTCTTTTTCTGATAGCGTACTCAACAAGAGACAACGGGTTTCTTTGAAATCTTACGCTGCACACATCTTTGAGTTACACCGAAAAATAATATATTAATATTATTAATTTAAATGGTATTTTTGGCCAATACATTGTATTGGTAGGAATGAACAGAACTAAACATATTATTCTTAACCATTTTTTTTAAATTTGTTACATTTATCCAATAAAATTTAGAGGCTCAAAATAAGAATGTATCCAATTTTAAGCATGAAATACTCTAATATTTTTAAAAGGTCAGTTTACCGCTTTTGATAGATAACCCTTTTTAAATATAGTTTTTTTCACTTTTATATGCTATATTTTACAAAATAAACTTCTTCTTAAGAAGAAAGACATAAAAATTTACTTTGGGTAAATTTTTGGTATTTTTGTAATAAAGTTCATTTTTTAATGAATAGTGAAAAATAATGCATTTTAAGTCAAAACTATCTTTTAATCTAATTTATTTATATAGTTAGATTATCCTTATAATTGGTTTTAAAGTATAATTGTATTATATTTTTAAAATTTAATCCAATTTTGGTCATTAAAAGTAATTTCACTTTGAAATTAGACATAAACACGTGTCAATATTTTGGTAGTTTTTACTTCTTAAAAACATACTTTTGGTTTTGACAACGGGAATTAATTTTAAATTAATTTATGCAATTTTTTTATTTTTAATATGGAAAAATGGATTCCATATTTAGAATCAAGAGATAAAAATTATGTAAATAGGTGCCTTTTATTTTTAGACAATATGAATAGTAACTTCTATAAATATTTTATTTACCATGGTTAAAGGGTAAATCTGGTAAATAAGGGTAAAAAATAATATTATAATAATATTAAATTACCCTAACACGTTTCCTAATCCTATTGGATGATATATGTCTGACCATGAGAATCCTTGGGTCTATTTTAGGACCCCATAGAGCCACTTGTGTGTGAAAATGATATTTAATTACTTTTAATTTAAAGTTAAGGAAAATATAACCTAAACATATATATTTTAGTAAATAAATTTTTATATGGGGTTATATAAGTTATATTTTCAACTATAAATAGTAAATAGAAATATAATGAGATTTACTATATCTTGTAATTTTATTTATAATTTTTAGATATTAAATAAATAAATTTATTTATAACACAATGGTGATGTTGTGATTACCTTATTAATAAATAATTTAAATAAATGAGATTATAAATATTAAAATAAATTTATTTTGAAACTTTTCATGTCATCAACAAATTTTATGGATGAATAATACTTGTTATAATTACATTAATGAAAGTTTTTTTTAAATAATCAAGTTGTTATGGATTTTTTAAAGTCATGATATGAACAGTATATAAATTGACATTAATGAGTTTTTAAAAAAATACTTTTTTATTAAATGATTTAATAGTCTTAAAAATATATGATTTAGAAAAATTAATTAGATAAGTTATAACATGTCCTTAATGAACCACTTGAGGTTTTATTTTCATTTTATAGTAACTATATTAACCATATAGTATTAATATTCTAGAAGACATGCTAAGAGTCAAATTAGTTAACTAAGGGTTAAAGCTAAAAGATAAGTTTAAATTTGTCACCTAGACTTGTCTAAAACCTATTTTATGTACTTTTTTTGACCCCAAATCATCTTATATTTGAAATAAATTACTTTGGGATCATTTTAAACTGAAAATCATTTTATAATAAACTAATAATTTCAAACTTTCCTAAAGATCCCCTCCACCCTCTTATAAAATGATATCAACCCAACCCATTTAATCACACCTATAAAGCCCCTTGGATTTTATAAACTCTACCCAAATAATATCCCAACATTTATTTATTCCTCTTCGAATCCTTACCTTAGGAAGAAGGAAATTCTAGAAATCCTTTTAGCTTAAATCAAAAGGATCTACCCGATTCGAGGTAATGTCTTCTCTCAAACTTCTTTCATTTATTTTCCATCTCCAACCCCATAAACTCTCTTTATACATTATTTTGTAACAACTACAGTATCTTAAATATACTAGGTTGTTGTTATGAGAGTTATTATAACTACACTACCACACACCTTCATCTAATGGATACGAACATACTGTTTCTATGTACAGTGAACTACTGCCTCACAAAATGATGATTGTTCGATTTTTCCCTAACACCTATCATGGTGGCCATTAACATGGAACTATATGTATATATGATATATATTATATTTATTTTGTCTCTATGATTATATTTTTTATTTAAATCATACCTTTATGCATTCCATAAAGTGTAAATACGATAATTTCATTTAAGGAAGTGCAGACTACCGCCCCCTCAAAGTGATATGACTCATTAATGTCATGCATGGAATGTATAAAGGATGGATTTAATGAACTTATATATGATATTATACTGTAATTATAATATACCTATGTATTATTTATTTTTCATTCCTTTAAATATGAAAAACAAATGAAAGTAGCATTCATGCATATGTATGGCTTACCGTCTCCATGAACGGTGCATTTCATTTATTATCTCCAAATTTTATGTACTATTATAAATACATATATATACTAGATATATGTGATATCTATGATATCTAAATCATGAATATAATTCTTTAGATAATTTAATTCTGACCCCATGGACAATTTGTAATTAGAACAAGTTCATTTTTGACTCATGTGCCAAATATCGACAAAACGACTAATATTAACTTAAATAATTATGTAATTTTTATAATGTAGTAATAAGTGATATAAAAGGAATAATAAACTTTAAAAGGTTATGAATAAAGTATAAATTAACTTAAGTTTATTATTAAGGAATAATAAGGAACTTACATGATAAGTCAGACTCAAGGTAAGGGACTTCGTCTCAATCTCCTTTTTTGAGGCATATTTTGATTTATACACAACTATCTTTTATATGGTGTACAAACCCCTTTGAATTTTCATTTCATTCAAATGGAATAGTTTTTCTATTAAGTGTTTTACTAAACGACAAAAGGAATATTTCTTTTTAACATACTTGGTGACAAAGACTTTTCCACCACCGTGAGTATTATTTGATATTTGGCTTCCTTAACAATCTGTAATGATTTTAGAAGAAAAATAAATACCATATTCTCTTTTTAAATATTTTGGTATTGACAATGATTTTGAGAAAGAATTTATTATGTCAATATCTTGAAATTATATATTGTGATTGCAGTGTGGAAATGTTATCTTTTCGCTATTCTTATTTTGGTGTTATGAATATGTTATGGTTATTGGTCATTGTTTACGTATATAGGTGGTTCTGTGATAAACCTAGGGAGGGTGAGCCTGAGATAGCTCTCCAATGCATTGTGTAATGTGATGGAGGTAAACATTAATGTTTCTCCTAAGAGATTTAAGGAATATACCGTGATGGGTATTCCAAACGTAACTCTCTATGTAGCTGTGAAAGATATAATGTAATTATGTTATGGATGCCATAAGTTAGCATTATGATTTATGATTTCTATGCATTATTCATAAATCTTATGATTTCATGAGGTGAGTTAAAGATAATATGTTCTTTGATTAAAAAGTATGATCTCATTGATTTGTATGTATTAAAGGTATAATGTTTTATTTTCTTATTTTATAACACTTACCGAGGTTTTTTTTCTCAACCCAAGTTTTTGAAATATTTTTCACGGGGTATAAGTAAGGGTAATAGAAAGAAAGAATTAAAGAATATTTAGATCAAATAAATATTTCTTATTTTCTTTTAAGAGTTTTTATTTTATGAAACAAATGGATACTGAGTAGAAGTGTCGACATGTAATATTAAAGTTGTCATGTATAAGTTATGTCCTAATTCTCTATATATGTAAACATAAAAAGATCCTTATTGTGAATTATTAACTTAATTCAAGATTTTGTAATGTTTAAGGATGGGGCCTTATACTCATAACCCAAGGACCTAAAGGTTTAGTCTATTGAATATTATATACATAAAAATTATTTTAAAACACCTAAAAACATTTATTCATAATCATGATCCTCTAGAACGTTTTCTATAAATCTCACATGAAATAGTCATCTTCATAGCCTGGGTAATTAAAACCTAATACAAGGATGATATCAAATACTCAGTGATGGAAAAAATATCATAACTTGTAGGATAATATGTGAGAGGCATAAATATCATAATAAATGATAAAAATACCTTAGATGATGATCATAAAACATGATGGATAAACATAATATCATAAAAATAACATTAAGGAAGCATAAAATATATTATATGGCTCAAAAAACATCTCAAAAACTATATAACATATGAGCATGATAAAAGGTGTGGAATAAATTAAAAAATAATCATTTAAACATGGAATTTACTGGGAATTAAAGGCATCTTGTAAATTTGTAATAACTTTATTAAGAATATAAAATTGTTTAACAACAATAATTATATGAAAACCTTGGTGATAAAACCCATTATTCCCATTCTATGTGAACTAACTCAATATGTTCATGCCTAAAAATGTGATAAAACCCATCATGCCCATTCTTTCATGAAAAACTCATAATATCTATATCTGACTATCTCATAAGATATAAATGTAAACCAATGCATTGGAGGTAGATATAAGACATCACCCATAATAATCTATATATATGTGTACCACCTAAAAAATCATAAACATACCTTATTGAACCAACTGAAAAATAATGGATTTCTTAAGCATCCAAAAGGAAATCATTCATTTTTCATAAATAACCCATGGAAATAAAATGGGTTTTATAAACCATCCAAATTAAATAACATAATGAATTAAATCATTATATATAAAAAACATGATCACCCAAAATAAACACACAATAAAATAATATATAGGGTGAAACATGAATAATAAATTCATTATAGGTTAATAATTTTGAATATATATTGAAAAATGAAAAAAAAATATTTAGAATGTATTTCTTGAAAAAAAATCATTTTCATTGACGTAAATGTCAATGTTCCAAGTCTATTTTCAAAAATCCTCCTTTTTTTCTAAAGGTGAAGATAAAACCATTCATTGAAATAGACTTGGATCAAAAACTCTTTTTTACATAGAAATAAATAGAGAACATTATTTATATTGTAAAATTTAGTGGACACAGAGGAAAGAAAGGTGAGAAAAAATTTTATAACTCAACATAAAAAAAATTTTGATACCATGTCCCTTAGCTTTACCCATGACTTCAATAGAATTATTTAAAAAAAATTTATCATAAAGATAAAAATATTAATTTCCTATTTCATATACTTATTTATATAAATTTCTATTTTTAATCTTTATTAATATTAATTCTCATCATGTATTAAATTGTTGTAATCTCTTTTCAACATCGAGTGTTAAAAATCTTTACTGTTTTGAAAAATGTTCATAAAAGAAATTTCGATCATCCATTTTATCTGAAATATAATCATTTAAAAACCATTAAATGAACTATAATTTATTTTTTTTAAATACTTTTAATTTTATAATTAAATTACATGGGTGTTTTAGTCACATTTTGTGAAGATGAAAATGATGATGAACTAGTTTTGGGTTTTCTACCGATATCGATGGATTACCTTATAATGATTTATAATTTTTTTGTTATCCATAAAGAATCATATTAATGATATATATTACTTATATATATCATATATAATCATAAAATATAAAGTAAAACCTACCATGTTATAAGGTGAATAAAAACAAAACATGTTTATCTGTGGAGGGAGTAGTCCACACAACACATGATTCAGGTTTTTATTTTTCTAAATGGAAAAAGGGGAGGGTGGTTAATTATTATATAATTATTATAATAAAATATCATTGTAATAATGATACTAATTTTATCATTTAAATATTTTGAAATAAAATTTTCAAAAGAATAAATTCTTATAAAAAAATAGAAAATAAAAATACAGATTGGGAACTTATACCTCACTTCTTAGATTATCTATTTTAAGAAGGGGATTAAACCATTGAGGGATAATATTTCATAAAAAATAAAACCTCATTAATTTGGATATCAGTGTAGAGGATATTTTTAGGTAGATTTTTTTCTTAAATTAATGGTTTTTTTGTGTGAGGTTAAGTTAGGAGAGGAGATGCCCTTTTCTAAGTGAAAAGGGATGACATTTTTGTAAATACCCAAAAAAAATCAATAATGAGAAGTCACATTCAAGTAAAGTGTCTTAAAAATTAATAAATAATATATAAAAGACTATATAAGGTCTATCCACACCTCCATAACTCAATTATAACATGTTTTTAACATTTTAGTCCCATTACCTCTAAGGTTACTCATTTTTATCATTTTGGTTTTCACTATGATAACCATTTTTTACATAGGTAATTTATCCTTTATACTAAATAATTAAAATTTAAGATCTTGATCCTTTTATTAGGTATTTTGTGTTTTTATTTTGGATAAAATTATTTTAAAATGGTTAATGGAATGTTTCCTAGGAGTTGGGGAGGTATAAAAAGTGTTTTGGGGGTTCAAAACTTGAAAATATAAAAATGTTATTTACAATGCATGGTGCATGGTTGGTGCATGGTTAGTAATAATGTTTCCATAAGACTATGTTCCACAGTTTAAGGATGATAATGGGTAACAAACTAGGTGAGGTTTCCCAGCTTATTGTGTGGATTGAGCTCCCCTTGGATAGAGGAGACCACATAGATACCACATAGTATTACAAACAGTGAAAGTGGACCATAAAACTGTGCAACTTAGTTTACCTTTAGAAATATGAGACTATGTATTTGTAATAAGGTTTCGAAAATCATGATTCAAAAACATTGCCTCATTAAAAGTGTCAATTTTACTATTCTTCTCTCTGGATATTATATCCAATTCCCTTTATTTTCACCCTCATTTCTCCTCCAGGTACCTAGGGTGAAAACCTTCCTCTACCAACCCTTATAAAGATCATTATCCTTAAATTCTTGGGTGTTTTAGTTGTCATTTATTTTGATTTAAATCCTTGAGTAATTATCTGACTCTATTTATTTCAACTTTATGGAATATTCACACAAAATTTGTTTCTCTTCTTCTGAAGCTCATGAGCCCTAACTCTATAAAGTTATTATCCTTTGAGTTTTTGGTTATTTCAGTTCGAATAAAGGGCCAAGGATAGATGACTTTTTGTATACAATCATAAATTTGGTGGTCTACAATATTTCTCCCATAGTCTTGATGTTGTTAATATGTATGTGTTTTTTCATTGCATTTTCATGTTGTGTATTTGTTTCCTTGATTAATAAATGTAAATTGGGCCTTAAATTGATGTATAAAACCCTTTCTAGGCCCCATCAGTTCTATTAATAATTTCAAAAGCATGACTAAGGCCACCCATGGGGTTTTTAGATCCCATAAAATGGTAAAATGGGTTTTTAATGATGAAATATATGGTTTAGGATATTAAACTAGTTTTTCTTATTGTTTTATGGTTTATCATAAAATAAGGGGTAGTTTGACTTAATTCAGAAATGAAAAGTGTTATGAAATTGAAAAACGAAAAAATGAAAAATATTTAAAGGGGATTAATTATGTTGTTAAATTATTTTAAATAAACTTTAATGTTTATTTTATATGAATTAATGGGTAAATGGTTGGATCATGGAATTAGGTTAAATTAGTTGAGTTAAATAGACCATGAGAATAATTATAAATGTAAGAGGTATGACTTTGATGTTGTGATGTGTTGAAAAGGCCAAGTGTGTTGGTCCTTGGAAATTATGGATTGATGAAATTGTTAGAGATGTTGGAAATGATGATTCACACCCATGGGTAAAGATGTTGAACATGCTGCTCATTAACCGTGATTTAGGATGGCTAAACCTGATGCTCAGTATCCTTGACTTGATATGGTGGACATGTAATTCCTTATTCTTGGCCAGGGTGCTAGCATTACATTTTGGGTACTAATGGAATTTGACATGGTATTGGAAATTAGAACAACACACCTCAATATCTATAATTGAAATGATTAATAAATTCCCTACTTTATTTATAATTTTTAAACTCTAAAATTGATGTTTTATACTTCTAGCATGGCTGAAGAAAGTTTGGCTGGTTGGGGTCATAATGAAACCCAAGGGCCCAAGTGGTTAATTGATAAATGTTTATTGTGAAACATGTTTACTTTGTTTTCATATTTATCTATTCACTTTTTATTTTGTATAAACTATTATTACACTAGATATTTATTTAAACACCATTGGTGGTGGACTACTGATTTGTATTCACACCCTTCTCAGGCTTCCATTGGCGCAGTAGCAGATATCATGGTTAGAGGTCAGGATAAATGCATGGGGCTTGTGATATATTAATGTGTTTGTATTATGGGATGGAACATGGATGAAGGGAAAAAAATTTATTTTGATACCCTATCTGGGTATTTTCAATGTGTCTTTATTTTGGGTTTCCTTTAACTTATGGCAGCACTATAACATGACATTTTTTCTATATTGGTTTGTGGGAACTTATCTAGTTTTGGGATCTTGTTATGATATACATGTTTATTATTGCTTAATTGTATTTATTACCTTGGATTTTTTTTATTTATATTGTTTCCTTACTCTAGTAAAGAGGGTATAGTCTCCCCATGTACCTTATTAGACCCTCATTGTTAGTTAGCATCCTCTGGATTATGGGTAAACACACCTGATGTCATGTGGAGAACTAGTTCAGAGAACCGGTTTAGTGGCATCTAGGATGGGATGTTACAAAGTGGTATTAAAGGGGTTTATCATATATTGCTTTTCTATTTGTGAAAAGTAAACAAGATTCTAGGATGTTCTTGGCCTTGTTAATGATTTCAAGCATGGGAGTAGCTAACTCATGTGTAGGGATAAAACCCAGGTTCCAAGGTTGGGATTATTGTTCTTGACATTCACTTATTATTGTTGAATATTATTTTACCTTGGGTTACACACTTGTTGTGTGATGCTATTAATTTGTGATATTTTACTCATGGAAAGGTATAGAATGAGTATTATGTATTCATGTGTCATTATAGTCATTCAAGGATTTATATGACATGTGTCATGTTAGGCATACTCAAAAGAGAAAGTATGGTTGGGATGTGATACATGAAATGGTTTTTTTTTCTTTTTTGTTTTAAAATAAATAGTTCCTAATAAAGATGATGTAACTATTATAAATTGAAATATATAAATTTAAATGGTTAAAATGGTGTCAAACGAGAATTTTATAATTTGGAAGTTTATTTTACCCTAAGTTAGTCATTAGCCTTGGATATGGATGATTGAGGATAGTGAAATTGTTGTGGTTATGAACATATATATAGTGTATGTAAATTATCTTTTTATGGAAAGTTATGACCCTTATTTTTCATAATTTTGTAATTTTATGTAATTTTATTTGAAATTTGAATTTGGAATTGTAGAGGTATACCCCCATTAAAATGCTTACCGGTATGGTGATATGATGGAATTGATGAGAATGAGCCTCTAATAGCAGGACTAGAGACCCCATTGGTTCTGGGTGATAGAGAGGAAGAGAAATTCCATGATAACTTCACCTAATTTATGCAATTTATTTATTGAGACCTAGGGTGGCATGCACTGATTATGTTTGATCTGACTATGGGGTTCCAACTACAACATCCTTTCACATTAACCTAAGGGGATGGTGCTGAGGTAGTTGGGTTTTGGATTGAGTCTATCTTGTTGATTTTGTATCACTTGTAGACTCCTCAATAGAAGAGGGTTAAATTAGTATCTTACAAGTTGTGAGGATCAATGAAGCACTAGTGTGATATCTTGGTCCAGGCTGAGTAGTTAGAGGGTATGGTTTGGAAAGTGTTCTAAAAAAAATTCTTGGAATATTTCCATCTATATACTCTAAGGTAGGATAGAGATACAATGTTTATGAATTTGACCTAGGGTAATACATTTGCGATGGATTATTCCATCCACTTCACTAACTTTTAGTGATTTTTCAATCTTTTATAAGGGATGAGGAAGCTATGGAGAAATTTTTTCATGACATACTTTGATATGAGATTAAGTCCTAGGTGAATAACTTCTATTTGAATAAGTTTGCTGAGGTGGTGAATCAGGATATCATTTCTAAGGGGAACCTAAAGTATGATTTTAATGGTGGATAGGTAGAATAAGTTGGGTGATTGGGTAGTACATACTTCAATGTTATGAAGTTAATTTAAAAATTCTTTCACCAAGGTTGTGGAGGGTAGAGTAGATAGAGGAGAGGAACAACCTCTCAAGGAAGTGGTCAGGTGTTCTATTATTAATGTGGAAAGCCTAGTCACATTCATGGCCTATGTATTTGACTACCAATGTGGTTTTGTGCTTGGTTAAGGATGAAACACATATAGAGGTTCTACTGGTTCCTATTTCCAATGGCTAATGATGAAGGATCTAGGAAAATGCAGATCACATATAGGGGCCCTGCTACCTCAAATCAGTCTATAAGTTAGAGTTATATTGGTTGTTCCAGTTTGGTTGTAGGATGTGATTAACTAGCATAAGATCGGTTTTATCATTAGAGTAGTGCAATGCATGGGACTCGGATAGAAGAATAGGGTAGAGGTACAAGTCAACTGCATGTATTATAGCCTCCAATTGATGGTAGTAAGTTCAAACCATTGACTATCTGTGGTATGATTCTTATAGCTTATATGTTTGATAATTCTTTCTTTGATACTGAAGATTCACATTATTTTATATCTTCATGGTTGGTAAATGGTTTGGGTATTGTGGTAGAATTATTCTATGTAGTTATCTTGATCGACATACCATTAGAGGTTTGATCGAATGGTTCCCATAATTTTAAGGACTATTCCCTCAAGATTGGTTCATGTTATTTGGAACTTTTTCATGCTTGAGATGTTAGGTTTTGACCTGATATTGGGAATAGACTAATTAGTTCAATAAAATTTCATATATATTGTTATCATCAAATGTTAATGTTAACATATCCTAAGGGTGATATTTATGTTCACCATGGATAATGGGATATATAAGAAGGCTATAAATGGATAGTTCATCATTAGTTGGGTGATATTATATCCCATGTTACTATTATTTTTCTAAATGATGGGGGAGTGAAGTATGATGCATTTACTCTTGTATTTAATCGGTTTTAGGACATGTTTCTTGAGGATTTCTCAAGGAATACACCTAATAGAGAAATTGAGTTCATGATTGAGCTAATTCTAGGAAATGATCTAATTTCTATTCTACCTTACAAAATAGAACCAGTATAACTTCATGAGCTTAATAAATAGTTGGAGGATTTGGAGGATAAATGATTCATCTATCTGGGTAACGAACCATTGAATTTTTATACTGATTGCTAAAAGTTGAATCAAATGATGATTAAGACACGGTATCCTATTCTATGTATTAATGATCTTTTTGACTAGTTGAGGGATTCATGTGTGTTTTCAAAAATTTATTTGATATTAGGGTATCATCAACTGGGGGTGAGTTCTTCTGATATACCATGAACCACTTTCAGAATAAGTTATGGTTTGTATGAGTTCATTGTGATGCTGTTTTGAGTAACAAACACCCCTACTATGTTTATATCCTTAAAAAACAAATCTTTAACTCGTACTTGGATCTATTTTTGGTTCTATTTTTTTATTTCATCTTAGTGTACTACCAAACTCATGAAGATCATGTCAAACATCCTAACATCGCCTTTGGTAAACATAGATAGCATAAGTTATATTCCGAGATATCTAAGTGTCATTTATATATTGACATTGTATATTTATTGGGACGCATAATCCCATAGTAAGGTGTGTCAATGAACACTAAGAAGGTACAATGGTTGTTTCTTTTGAAGAACCCAATAATGTTTTGGATTTGTAAATCTTTTTGGTTTTAGTGAGTTACTACCAAAGGTTAATCAAAGACATTTCTCACTTAGAGGAACCCCTCTCTGGCCTAACCAAGAAGAGTTTAATGTTTGAATGGTTTAAGGCATGTGAAAATGCCTTCCATGAGCTAAAGAGGCATTTTACCACTGCACCAATTCTAATATTACCTGAACCAAGTGAGGATTATACTTTGTATTATGATTCATTGGGGATTAGAATTGGGGAAATGTTTATGTAGGGAGATCAATTCATGGAATACAGATCATGGTAGTTGTGGCAACAAGAATAAAAATTTCCAATGCACAATCTCAAGTAAGTTTTAGTGTTTTTTGCTTTAAAATATTGGTGGAATTATCTTCTAGGTGATAGGTTTATTGTTTATACTGATTATAAGAGTATCAAATATATATTTTCTCATTGAAATATAGATCTCTAGAAGTCACGGTTTGTTGATTATATTCAATCTTTTGACTTTGACCTAGCTTATACAATAGGATAAGGAAATAGTGTTACTAATGCTTTGAACTAAAATACATATACTCAGGTGGTCTGGGAGTCTAGTTCTAAGTTAAATATGATGGCCTTGTCTACTAAGATTCATATAGGTTCTCATGAGGAGAAATAATAGATAACCCTCATGTATTTATCCATTTATCTCACACTTATGATTCAGATTAAGTGAAATTAGTATGAGGATCTAGAGTATCTGGTGTTGATGGGCTGCCTTAATGGTGGGGAGCTACCTTCTAGTTGAATTATCGAGGAATATGATATTATCCATGTTCACGGATTAGTTTTTATGCCTACTTTTATGTAGAAGGATATGATGTATAAGTTTAATTATTTGAAGTGGAAAGTGCAACCTGGTTTGGGAAAGATGTATGATGATATTCATAGATGGTATTGGTGGCTAGTAAGGAAGAAGTGGATCATATGTTTTATGATGAAAACTACACATGTCAATAGGTGAAGGCTAATCCATAGTGGCTTATTGGTCTATTATATCCATTTCCCATTCTAGAATAGAGTTCGGATGATTTTACTATGGACTTTTTGGTGGTTTTACTGCGGATTCATCATGATAGTGATGTGATATGGGTGATAGTTGATCAGTTGACCAAAGGTTTTCCATTTATTTCCAATTTGGGATCCATTCAAAATCGACCAATTAGGTGACTTTTATGTTTGAGAAATAGTATTTTTTCATGGGGTGACTCGGATTATAATTTCATATCATGATCTATGTTTTACCTCATGCTTCCAGAAAGTCATGTAGAAGGTCTTTGGCACATAGGTTCTTTTGAGTATATATTTTCACCTATAAACAGATAGTAAATCAGAACATACTATCCAAGTGTTAGAGGACTTGTTGGGATAAGGAATCCTAGATTTTGGTGGGACATGGTAAAATAACCTAGTACTTTTTGAGTTCACCTATAACAATAGTTATTAGGTGACTATTCATATGGATCCATATGACGCACTATATGGTAGGCCATGTCGATCACATTTGTGTTTGATATAAGTAAGAGAATCAAAGTTTTCATGTTGAGACTTATGAGGGAGACATTAGAACATATTCATTTTATCTATAAGTGTATGGTTCTGACCCATAGTAGACATAAGTCATACACTAATCACCTTTATCAAAAACTTTAGTTTATAGTGGGTTATTGTGTGTTACTTCAAGTTTCATCGATATTAGGTCATTATTAGATTCAAAAATAGGGAAATTTTGCACCTAGGTATGTTGGGTTGTCTTAAAATTTAGAGACGACCAGTTCTGTAGAGTGTTGATTGAATCTCCCACGTCATTATAGTGTAATGCATAATGTTTTTCATGTGTCACAACTTCAAAAGTATCAACCCAAACCTTACCATGTGATCAAAATTGATGACACTAAGCTTGAGACTAATGTGTCATTTAAGGAGCATATGATTAGTATTATGGATCATAGAGATAAAATTATTCAGGGTAAGACCACGCCTTTTGTCCAAGTACTATGGTAGCATAACCATGTTATGGAAGAAACTTGGGAGAGGTAAATTGATATCCAAGCACAGTGGCCTAATCTTTTTATATTGGAAGCTTAGTGATATTATGGAGTGAAACTCAAGGATGAGTTATTATAAAGTGGGGAGGTTTTACGATACCAATCCATTGATGAGGTATATTCTTTTTTTTATTTTGGCTAAACTCATTTTTGAAATGGTTAATGAAATTTTCCCATTGTTTTGTAAGATCACATAAGCATACTAGGGGTTCAAGATTTGAAAAATATGAAAAATGTCACTTAAAATGAATGGTACATGGTTATTAATAACCATGCATGATGACCATGCACCATGGTCAAAATATGAGCTTTGTTAATAAACTATGAGAGTTGTCCCATGAGATGATGCAGTTTTAGATCCTCTTGGATAGAGGAGGCTATATAGCTACTACATAGTTTGAAAAACCATGTGGGTGTCCCATAAAACCATATGAATCAGTTTCCCCTTGTAAAAAGACCATGATGTTGTCACACATTTTGGAAAATTTTTTGGTAAAAATTTGTTCCCCATTAAAAGTTACCATTTTTTCATTTTACCTATTAATATTATATCAAATTCCAACTATTTTTACACTTATTTATCCTCTAGTAGATTAGGGTGAGAACCTCCTTCTTCAAACCCTTACCAAGATCATTATCCTTTGATTATATTGTGTTTTTGGTGTCATTTATTATTATTTTAATCCTTAGTTAATTCTCTGACTCTTTTTCTTTATATTATATGGAATATTTAAACCATGGTTGTTTATTTTCTTCTCAATATCTTGAGACCTAATTCTAAGTAGATCTTCACCTTTTCATTTTCATTCATTTTAGTTCGAATCAAGGAATGGGGTTGAAAGTGTTTTTCTATGAGAATAAGGTAGGTATTCCACAAGATTTCACTCGTAGTCATGATTTTTTTTTATGTGGATGTTCCATTGTGATATCATGTTGTGTATTTGTGAACTTGAATAAGAATAGTAAATTGCGCCTTAAATTGATGTGTGGGACCCTTCACGAACCCCATTGAGTCCATTTTTTGATTTAGAGACTAGGCTTAAGGCCACCCGTGGGGTGTTTAAATACATTAAAAATGGTAAAAATGTGTTTTAAATGATAAAATAGAGTGTTTGGGTGATTAAACCAGTTGAAATTTTGTTTATGGGTTAGCATGACATAAGGGGTTTCCTAATATTATTCAAAAATTAAAAGTGTTTTTACATTGAAAAGGAATAAATGGTAAATAGTTAAAGTGGATTAATTATGTTGTTAAATGGTTTTAAATAACCTTTAATTTTTTTGTTATAGGAATAAATGGATAAATGGTTGGATTATGGAATTGGGTTTAATATATTGAGTGAAATTGACAATGAGAATAATTATAAATATAATATTTTCACCCTTGATGTTGTGATTTATTGAAAATTCAAAGTGTGTTGGACCATAGAAATTGTGTATTAATGAAATGGTTAGAGATGGTGGAAATGAAACTTCACACTCATTGGTAAGTATGTTGTAAATGTCACTCCTTACCCTTGATTTAGAATGTATAGACATGACACTTGGAATCCTTTACTTGAGATGATGGACATGGGGTTCCTTATTCTTAGCTAGGGTGCCAACATGATGTTTTGGACACTGATGGAATTTGACATGGTATAGTTAATTGGACCAACACACCTCGGTATCTATAATTGAAATGATTGATAAATGATCCTATTTATTCTGAATTCTTAACCTCTAAAATTGATGGTTCAAACTTCCAACATGGCTAAAGCGGGTTTGGTGGTTTGGGGGTCATGATGAAACCCAAGGGCCTAAGTGGCTAATTGATAAATTTTTATTGTGAAACATGTTTCCTTTATTTCCCTTATTATTTGTTCCCTTTTTCATGTGAATACATTATTATTTGACTATATATTTATTTAGAAGCCATTGGTGGTGACCTACTGAGTTGTACTCACACCCTTATCTAGACACCATTAGTACACTAACTGATTTAATGGTTTCAGTCAGGATAAGGGTAAAGGCCCTGTGATAGATAGATGAGTCAAAATTTAGCGAAATAGCATGGATGAGGGGATCAGACTTGATTTAGAGACCCAATTTTGTGATTTTTGGTGTCTCTTTATTTCAGTTTTCCTTTAACTTATGACACCACTATGACATGATAATTTTTCTATATTAGTTTTTGGACACTTTCCTATTTTTGGATATTATTATGAGATGCATAGTTATTGTTGGTTAATGATATTTATTACTTTTGTTATTTTTTATTTTTATTTCCACTATTTTATTAATCTAATAAAGAGGGTATAGTCTCCCCATATACCTTATTAGACCATCACTGCTAGTTGGTAGCCACTTTCATATGGGGAGGCGCGTCTTAGGTCATGTGGCAAACTGGGCTGGGGCACTGGTTTAGTGGCATCTATGTTGGGATGTTTCAAAAAAACTTATTTTTATATAATTTGGTCCAAATTATTCCAAATTTAAAATCAATTTAATAAGTTCAAATTTTTAAAAGTGATAAAAATTAATCTTAAGATAACAAATCGAAAATGTATAAAAAATAATTTTTTTGAAAATATATAAACTAAGTTCTAAAATGTCTAATATGGGTTTATAAATAAAAAATATTAAAAATTAAAAATTGACTTATAAATACATATTATTTATTATAAAAAAGGTTTCAAAAATTTAAAATTCATACTTATATATTAATAATTTCATAAAAGATATTTTATTTGTAAAAAAATTATTTTTAACTATTCACATAAAAATAAATGTTTTCAGAAAAATTTTAAAAAATAATCTTAAAATAATATGGCCATGATAAATCAAAAAATTATGTTAATTTTTTTAAATTCACATCCTAAAATTTATAAATTTTATTTTTAATTAAAAACATAAAATATAGCAAAAAAACAATTTTTATAAGAAACCCGCTTTTGGTATATTAACAATTATTTTTCTTATAAATTACTAAAAAATATAGTGTTAATACTCTATTCACATTAAAATATATTATTTTTGGAAAGAATTTCATTTAAAAAAATATTTTATTAGTTACTCAGTTTCACTAATTTAGTTTATATTAAAAGATAATTTTATTTTGTTTTGGTTTTTCTTATATTTATTTCATAATTTCATTACAATTATTTATACCTTCCTATTATATTGGTACATTACAACAGTCCATATTTTTTTTCTTTTCATGTTACATATGGAGAAATCTATTAAACATGGTTTATATTTAAGGAGGAAAAACTTATTTCGTTACATGTAGAACTGTGCATGATTTGACCATAATATTTGGTCGACTATGCATCTACAATGTGGTGGACTTTGTAATGTTTATATACCCATGTGAAAAAGATCCACATGATTTTTTAGACCCTGAATGCTAATTATACAACTTAATATTTCTTTCACTTTAATCCTAGAACCTCAATGAAACCCTCGAAGTATCTAATATAAAACAATGGGGATAGAAAGTATGGTAAGCCACCTTTTTATGCATAACGTTTAACATAATTCCATTACATGATATTTCAATCACAAAATTACACAAGATATTTTGAGGTTAAGATTCTTGGAAATGAGGAACATGATGTATGAAGTATATAAACTTTATTTAATCCTAGTTAGATACTCCTTTATTTCCATCAATGTTAACTTAACTACATATAATTTTTTGGGGATATATATCAATAGAAAAGGGTGAGAATCAAGCCTAGTAAGGGATGACAATGGACATATGAAGTACATGATCATGGATAATTCATGAGGCATAACAACAGATCATGATCATAAATATATGAGAATAATATAATAGAATGATCATAAGTACCTGAAGAATAACATGGAAATGTGGCTACAATATAAAAATGAGACATTAATAAGCATATCCCCAAGGCTTATACCCAAGGTGTCATAAAACATATTGCCAAGGTTATTCACCAAGGTATCATAAATATTTTATCTCTAGAGATTAATTATTTACCTAATTAATTGGAGTATTGTTAGGTTGTACCCTTTATATGTATAAATTCATGTGTTTAACATACATAAATTGTCATAAGAAATCATTTCATCAATAACTCATGGTAAATAAAGAATGGGTTTTATATAAAAGTCATTGAGTTCATAAGTGATTAAACATATAGATTTTTATTTTTTTTAAACCTATGAGAATTGAATTTGGGTTTCATATAAATAATTATCCAATTAATAAAGGTTATTTTATTAATTTAAATACACCTGAAATAAAGTATGGTTGGGTATTTGTAACACAAAGGTATGGAATGGAAAATCACGATATAATTTTAGTAACATAACAAGTGTATATAAAATTAAAGGAAATTAATTAATGAGATATAGGTATGGTGTCCCATTAAAAGGATGTCATTTGCGATGTAAGGGTTGACTAGGATCATATAGATACATAATCACTTGAAAATAAAAAAGTCTTATATTAAAATAGGTGCTGGAATTGAAATGATTAGTGAGATAATCACTTAAGTTGAGAGGTTGTTTCTTAAATCTTGGGAAGAGATTCTAAGAACCTGAAGAACTCATTAGAAATGTTATAGAGAGATAAAATTAGGGAAAATTAATTATAAATGTCTTATTAATGGAGATTAATGGGATAATGGGAGGGTATTTATAGAAAAATATGGGAAATTGTTTATTAATTTCTAAACAAAGGTCTTGGACTCTAAGTGATGAAAAATAAAAAACCATTGGCCTAACAATGGTTTTATCCCATGGTATTTTCTAAAAGGGAGTGTTTTTTATTAATTTAAAATTTTCTATGGCTAAATCCTTAAAATAATATCATTCATGATGTAGAAGTGAGTAATGTTTATAAATATATTTTTTAAGTCTTAAAATATTATTTAGGTTTTTATGGTCATTTATAAATTTAGAAAAATAATATAAAAACATTAAAATACCGTATTTTAATGAAAAATACTATTTTGGTCAAGAAAACCCTTTATAAAATTTATTATATCAATTTTTGTTAATTATTATGTCATAATACTTTATTTATATTATACTATGTTTAATTTTTACCCAAAAAATTTACTATCTTGGAAAATTATGAAAAAAACATAAATAGATAATTTTTATATAATGATTTAAAAATTATCATCCATTTTATCTAGAAAATTTTTTAATTAATAGAAATTTAAAATTTTTAAAAAAATAATTATTTATTGAGAATACCAATTTTTTGTACAATTGAATTTCTAACTCCTAGAATAACTACATATAATTGAATAAAATTATTTTTCTATTTATGTTTGAATAAATATATTTTTTATAAGTTTTTTATAAAAATATACAATCATTTTATCATAAAAATATTTTAATTAAAACTAGTTATATATATTTTCCAAAAATACAATTATGGTTTCTTTGTATTAAAAATATCTTTTATAATATTCATCCTCTAATAAAGTGAATTTTACCATTTATATAAGGGTGATACAGTAAATAAAAATAAAGGATCGATGAAACCATTATTTAATTTCTAAAATAATTTATACATTAACAAAATTCAAGGTTTAAATATGTAACCCCTAATTACACCAGTGTAATCCCTAAGGTTAATGTGTTCAATGATAGTAGTTTTATGGGTTGGTTTATCTAATATTGATCTTTTTATGATCTAAACTAACTTACATTTATCCCAAATTTGATTCTTCTCATGTATTACTTATTGAATATTTATTTATTCTTGGTCAAGGGAAAACCCTAGTGATGCTACCTCCCTATCAATTATTGATAAATTTTCTTCATATGGAATTATCCTTCTTGTTGAGGCCATTATTTATATCTTTATAAATAATTGTCTCTCATCATTACCCTTTATATAAACTAATCTAAATTGTAACTATATTTCCAATGATTATAATTTATGATGTTCATAATGTCCGATGGTCATATTAATCAATGTTAATATTGACCAATGATCATATTGACAAATGACCAAGTGATGGTCAAAACCTAATGACAACTTATCACATTACACACTATATATACTCCACCATTATCATGCCTTATTATTCACTACTTAACTTACAAAGGTTTTATACATACCTTCATAATTTTAATCATGTTCTGCATGCTTCTATTTTATTTTTAATTTTTACAAAAAAAATTGATCGTAATGGGAGAATTTGAGCCAATAGAGTTTATTGTAATGTATGCATTATTATTAAGATTTTATCCACATATACTCTTCTAAGTTTTTATCATAAATATTATTACATGATGTGCAATTTCCTATGAAATTAAATCATATTTATATGTTCTCTTAACATAATAAAGCATTTTTTATACCTAAGTTAATTTATTAAAAAGATAAATAAATTTAAACTTTTATAGTTATCCCATCTTAATAATTTTTTTCCTGGAAATATGTTCCCTTCCCCAAAATTAATATGGTAAATTTACCTTCATTTCTTCCTTAAGATCCTAGGTTTCTTCTTCAAACTTATTATTTCTCCAAAATACTTTCATGAGTCAACTTATCTTTTTCCTAAACACTCATTCCCTTTCACCAAGAATATAAATAAATTATTCTTCTTATTTCATGTAAAGTTACAATTCCACAACATGCGTGTCTATTATATTCATTAGGTATTACTATACATTCTTAATAGGGACACATGGAAGACTTCATAGACCTTAGAAATATTTGGAGGCAATTTTAACTGATAGGAAGATTCTAAAACAAGATACAAAATCTCAAATGGCATGATGTATTGTGGGCTCAACAAACTTTCCTTCCAAATCTCATGACTTCATTCCATGGTGATATTTTGTGTAATACTTGATCCCTAACATGAAATTACAATTACTTATTTCTATTTTAAACTTAACTCTTTTATCAACCCTGAATAAACATGATATGTTTCTAGATCACTTATTTCTTCTCCTTAGTGTCTCTTATAATGTATATTCCAAACTGTTTTGCTTCTCCAACATCATCAACAAATATTTTTTCTCTCTATATTTTTACATAGAGTTCTTCATAAGGATCCATTTTAATCCTTGAATATAAAATTTTATTATAGGTGAATTTAATAATTGGATTATTTTATTACCAAATCCCTTAAAAATCATGTGAGATATCTCTTGACATGTCTTCTAGTGTTTGAATAGTCTTATCAGACAACCCATTAGTTTGTAGATGAAAGGTTGTGCTAAGGTTTACTTCGATATCCATATCCTTTTTAAGGATCCTCCATAACTTAATAGAAAATCATATATCATGATCTAAAACAATTGATAGTGGTTCCCCCTATAGTATCACCGCTTCTTGAATATACATACGAGTAATATGATTAAGGGATAAATCCGTTTATATATAGATAAAATGAGAAAAAAAATTAATTTATCAAAGAATACCCATATGGTATTATTTATGTTGTATTTGTTTGTAACGGTGGTAACAAAGTTCATAGTGATATTTTTCCACTTCCATACAAGTATGCGTAGTGGATTAAACAAACATTTGGGAATTAGTTTTTTTATATTCATTTACTGACATACCAAACATCTTGTAGTATTATCTTCAATCACCATTTTCCTTTTATTCCTTTAATAATGATCTCACAAATATCTATACATTTTGGTGATTTTGGGATGTATAGATAATGTATAGTTGTGAGATTTATCCAACATCTCTTTTTTTAACTATATAATAGATGGGAAATATATCCTTATACTGAAAATTAATTTTTCTTCTTAATCAATATTTCACTTAGAAAACTTAACATTTTGTATATCATCTATATTTTATTATAACTTAATATCATCTCTCTTTTATTTCTTAATACTCTACAATGATGATGGTTGGGAAATATTTTGTGATGGTATTAATGACTTCCCTTCCCTTATCACTTCAATATCCATCTTTAGGAAGTCTTTTATCAATGGATCTCCTTTAATACTCATCATTGCAAGAACTCCTGGGTATTTTCTACTATACTCGATAGTGTATTTGTTTACTTTTACAGGGTGATAATGAACAGAACAATCATATTCCTTAAGAATATCTAACCATGTCCTTTGTTTCATTTTTAGTTCCTTTTGTGTGAATATATACTTTAGACTCTAGTGGTCATTGTATATATCACACTTCTCTCCATAAAAATAGTGTATTTGTATGTTTAATGTAAATATAATCACAACTAACTCCAAATCATGGATATTATATTTCTATACATGATGATTTAACAGTTGATATTCATAAGAAATCACATTATCATTCTTCATGAGTACACATCCATGACCTTTCAAGGATGCGTCACTTTAAATGAAAGATCCTTATCTGTTATAGGGAAAAATTACTACTCTTTAATTATTTGAAACTTTATTCACAGACCTTCATCAATATAAAATTAATATCCTTTTGAGTTAACATAGTTATTAGATTAGAAATCTCTATAAAATTTTTCAAAACCCTTATATATTATCCTCCCATACCAATGAAGCTATGAATATCAATTTTTATTATAATAATAGGACACTCCTCTTACTAGATCAATGTATATTCCATCACTAATAATAATGTGTCCCAATAATGATACTTTTATAACCATAACTCACATTTATTAAATTTACCCAAAATCTTCCATTTTCTAAGAATTTTTAATATCGCCTTTATATTATCTTCATACTCCTCATGAATTTTATAATATTTTATAATATCATTAATAAATACCACCAAAAAAATTCAATTTATTCCATACAAAATCTATTCATTAAAACTATAAATATGGAAAGATCATTAGTTAATACAAAGGGAATAACAAAAAAATCATGGTGTCCATATAATATTCAAAATTAATTCTTTGAAATATATTCTTTTTAACCCTTAGTTGATGATACCATGATAAAAGGTCAATATTGGAGAGAAATTTAGTCCAATGAAGTTGTTTAAATTAATAATCAATCATTATTAGAGGCTATTTTTTCATTTTTATTCAATTATGTTCTCTATAGTTAATGTATAGATGAATTGATCCATCTGTATTTTTTATAAAGAGTACAAGTTATCCCCAAGGAAACACACTTAGTCTAATAAAACACTTATTTAAAAGATCTTTCTGTTTCTTATTGATTTCTTATAACTCTATATATTCCATTATATATTGGTTCTTCAATATAGGTTTGGATCCAGTTATTAGTTCAATTAAAAACTATACTTACATTTATGGGGGGAGGTTCAGGTAATGATTTAAGAAACATATCATTGTATTCATAAATAATGGGTGCATATCCAATCATTATACTTTAACTTTATTCCCCTTATTCACTAATCAATTCGATAAATAAATCTTTAGGAGGTGTCTCTTAAGACTCAAGCTAGGATATATATTTTTTGAAATCAAAATAATTTTTCTTTTCAAGATAAATAAAATTTCATTTCTTGTTTTATTGATCTTGGAATTATATTTTTATATCCAATATATCCTGGGTATTATTTTAAATTCCACCATTGTAATTACCAACATGTTTATAGAGATACTGAACTCACTAAAGTTAGTAGTGGAATATCTATATCTTCTTAATTATTGAATAGTTCAGCTTGGATTTTTAACTAATAACTCTACCACTATAAGTTAATGGTTTAATTTTATTTTCTTTTCAAATTTGAATGAAATATATAAATGAATAGAATCGAAATCAAATAATATACTTTCTACCTTTGAGTGTACAATGAGTATACCTACCATTGTATCATTCAAGGCCTCAAATTTTAAAAACCCACACATAACTGTCTCATAAATTACATGATTTATATCATATATTTCATCACTTACATCCCAACAATCTTTTTAGGTTTATATTTGTATAGAATTAATAAATTTTTTACATTAAAAATTATACATTTCAACACAGTGATCATTTTCACCATAAAACATATTCTTTATAAAGACACACTTTCTTCATTCAAGGTAACTCCCATAACTAGAACTCTAAAATTATTAACATTTCTACTCATTCTTAAGACCTATGAAAAATATTTGAAAATATAGGATGACAAAAAAACTAGTAAGGTTCATAAAATAAAAGAAATCTATAAGTCCATTTATAAACCTAAAAAATATATAATAAATTTTTCCTTTCTCATAATAAATATTTAATATCAAATTTTCATTTACATTTCCAGAAAAACAATATATTTTATCAATATATTTTATAATCCATTTCATATTAAATCATAAATACAAAATCATAATCTTAATGGTTTATTGAAAAAAAATGAAAACACAAGAATACCTTTCCTTAAAAAACAATACTTTCACATTTTTTTTTAAAAATGTTATAAACATTCAATAAAATAATAATCTCATTTTATTAACTTTTAGAATATAAAAAATACTTTATAAAAAAATTAAATCATATCATCTAGGTACCTTGGGATATTATCCTTACATTGACCTTTATAAAAACCCTAATAATGGAATCACCAAACTAAATAATTCACAAATCTATTAGGAGTAACCTATCCTTGGTAAACTCTTTCACTTTACCCAGTTCATTGGAGAGCTATATTAGAATCACCCATAATTATAACTATATTAGGATCACCCTTCATTTATATAATATTTCCAAGAACTATATCATGAATAAAACACATAGATTTTACATTAACCATAAATCTCATTTAAATTTTTATTCAATACCATAAGAAATAACACTTTTAGTTCTCTCAAAAATATGAGAAGAAATTTATATTTCCTTAGAAAAAAATTTCAAAAAAATCCCCATAATAGTGGTAATATATTATTCCTTTAAAGATCATTTTAACTTGAATAGTAATATTGATAATGAATAATGGCTATGATAGTGGGAAAGTGCGGTCGAACCATATATGTTAAAAATCATTCTTTTATATTTTTGTAAAAAAATATAAAATAATCTATAAATAAAATGTTTAAAAGATTAATTTTTAATAATTTTTAAAAAATGTCAAAAATAGCTAAAAATAACCTTTTTAAACCTCTCAAGAATAAATAAGAACATTCTTGAAACATTTAAAAGAACCTCGACATGGAAGAAAAGTGTTTGAAGGAAAACATTAAAACATGATTTTTAAAAGAATGTCCCTTACCATCAGTCTCATCTAGTTTTATTCATATGCATACCCTCCTGAGTAATAAAATTATATTATTCTTATACTTGATTAAGAACCTTTTTCATATCCATTCCATTATCATTATTTTATTTATTTTATTTTTTACCATGTTATATTTAGTCACCAAAATGGTTAAGATGACATTATAAGTTTTGAGGACGTTCTGTTAGTCCAAAATAACTTCTATGGGTTAACTAATTTCCAAAGGATCATTGTTCCATCATATCCAAAATTTAATCTTGATAAAATTATTATTTTTATACATTAAAAACGTTTTTAGAACTATAAATGGAATGTGAATGTAAAAAATGGAATATGTCGCATCATAGAAGCGGTAGTCCGTATATACACATGAGAGACATTTTCATTTTCTACTAGAAGAAAATGAAATAAGTTATATAATATTTTACTTTTCCAAAATCATAATTATGTTATACATGTCATGTTTATTATTCAGTTCCATCCTTATGACTAACCATGTCTGCCAGTAATGGAAAACAAATCACACCACTTCTTAGAGGTGATATTCCACATATACACATGATCAACATTATCATTTTCCAATATATGGAAAGGGTCATAAGGTAATTAATATATTATATTTACAAAATCATAATAATGTTATAATAATATTATATATTTATTAATTATCTATTTATAACCATCTGTGTAATGTGGTGATGTAAAATGAGATGAAAAAGGATTTTGTCATCAAAATAATAACATTTGAGTATATAGAAGATACTAATATTATTTCATCATCATGTATGAAGATGATTTGAAGTTAGTTGAAGAAGAAATAAACATAAAAACACTCATTTAAGAGTTAAACCTCTTCAATTAAAACCTCTTTTGTCTTACACCTTAAGCCTTCAAGGTTTCATCTTTTAGTGTGAAAAGGTCTTCAAGGATGTGGGGAAGGATTTTGGGAAGACATTTGGGTTGGGTTTGGTTGAGATAAAAAGATAAAGTGATTTGAAGAAGAGAGGTTATGGGGTTACCTTTTTTAAGTGAGGGGAGTGGCACTCTTGTAATTATTCAAAGTTTTAAAATAATATAATTTCATTTTCATGGGAAAGTAGAACTTGGAGAGTTAAAATTTGAATTTAAAGTGATAAGGGTTGAAATCCTCTCATACAATAATAATTTAAATAATATTTTGTGACCTTATCACTTATTTTAACCTTAATTAACATGGTTTACCCTTTTTAACATGGTGACAACATTTTTATCAATGTTACTATTCATAACAACCAAAAACGAAATTTAACTCATTACTAAATTTAAAACACCTAATTACAAATATAAAATCCATTTTTTGAGATTATATATGTATAAGTGGAAGAAATGTTTTTAATAAAAGAACTCAAAATGTAATGAAAAATAGCTTTTTCAAACATGTATTTTTAAGCCTAAAATGAACTTATTTTAAAATAAAATATAATTTTTATTCCAATAGAATTAATTATATTATGTTAAATCAAAGGTATGATATGTTAATTTTAAACTAAATCCAAATTATAATGAGATTTTTAAATAACTATATGTAAAATAAAATAAATGATAGTTTTTCAAACTCGAAATTTTTCATTATCCAATCAAAAATCAATATTTTCAAAAAATCCAAAAAAAATACTTAATATAAATTTTATATTATGATATAAAAAAATAATTCAAATTTATAAAATTAAATTCCAATAATTTATAATTTTCACTTTAAAATAAAACCAAATTATTCTAGAAAAAAACTGGTTAAAAAATCTATTTCTTTTTAAACTATTTTTTTTAAATTATTATAGTGAATATGACAGAATGTAATCTAATCATGTGTGTTACTAAGATATGAAATTGATTTATTATTCACATTACTTGGGTTTTCATATTATTCCCCCTTAAATAATTTTACCCTCATAATTTTATTCATTACTTTAATAAGTGAGGGTATATTTCCCTCATAAAGTTTTCTGATTCTTATGTTGTTTCTTCTATAATAGGGTTTTTTTGCAAAAACATAATGAGGTGAGTTGGCATATTCCATAAACACTACTTTCTATGATCTAAAATATGCACTATATTTTCCTATTAATAAATATTCTCTTCCAACTGTACCACCTTTGGGATCAAAGCATGAGATGCATCAGGTGCATATTTCTTTAATAATGAAACACATCATGTACCAAAGATAAACTCATAAGAAAATATACTCATTAAGAAATTGATCCAAGATTTTATATAATTTTATATAGACCAATAAATAATGGGATTAAAATTATCTTTTTACCAAATCACATAACACCTTTCTAATTAGATACTTAAGAAAGACATGATTTCCTACCTCAAACGAAATATCTTCCCTCTATTATCTACATAATTATTCAGTCTTCTCTAAGATTCCCTTATGTTTTGATGATTTATCTTTTAGTTATCAAAAATTTCTTATACCAGCTCTAGTACCAATAACTTTATTTCAAAAACATCATCACAACATACTACATTCTGACACCATTTTCCCTATAATTATTGAAAATTTTCTGTAACAACCAAAGATTACATAGTACGATATCTCTTTAAAGTAATTTAAAAGCTTGCACTACATGCAACACTGAGTTTGAGCGAACCACAACTTACCCAAATAGTTGTTCAAAAAGTGTTTATGAATATTATTAACTACATTTTGAATACTCTATATAATTTTAACATCCATATTATTTGTTTTGTTATACATAATTTAAGAACAAATTCAATTTTTTAGATGAAAGGAGTATTTAACAAAAAATTCAATTTTACCACCTGTTAATGGTGAACCCTTTCTAAATCCAATATTTGACACTTTCATAAATTCAATTTTACTAAATAAACTTATTATTTATAATCGGGACAGAAAAATTTATTTTGGATAAATTTTTGGTGTTTTTTTTGATAACTTTCATATTTTGATGAATAGTGAAAAATATAAAATTTTAATTGAGAAAAACTTTTTTAATCAAAATAATTTATAGTGTTAAATTATACATTTTAATGGTTTTGAAGTATAATTAGATTATATTTTTATCATTTAATCCAATTATATTTAGGAGAAGTAATTTTACATTTAAAGTGGACATAAACACATATCAATATTTTGATAGTATTTACTTCTCAAAAATCCACATTCTAGTTTTGACAACGGGAATTAATTTTAAATTAATTAATTAAAATTATATGTTTTTAATTTGGTAAAATAGGCATCATTTTTGAATTCATAATATCAAAATTATCATAGGGTGAATTTTTGGCATTCTTCTAAAAACATTCAATTTTTGAGGAACAGTGAAAAACACTGTGTTATTGTTTAAAACTGAATTTTATTTAAATAATTAGTTTTTTTATTTAAATTTCTTTAAAGTACAAATAGATACATAATACCTATATTAGTTCAATTTAATTCATTATATTCATTTTATAATAATATTTGATGTATAAAATTTTATTGAATTTATTAACATCTATTATCCACCTTCTAGAAACATTTGAAAATTTGTATAAAACTTAATTTTACTACTTCTGTGAATTGAATTTCAAAAATCCAATAGGCATGGTTTACATCATTAAGTAAAATTTGGTTCAATAAGATGAAAATATTTTTTTTGTGAATAGTAACTTTTGAATTTTATTTACCACGGTTAAAACTAAATAGAGTAATTAAAGGTAAAAATAATATTAAAATTACCCCAAACATGTCCTAATTCTATTGAATTAGTTTATTTCCACCAAAATCAACCTTAGGACAAAACAATATCCTTTTGATCCATTTGAGTTAGATTAATACATTTATAATATTTTATTTAAAGAAAAGTTAAAAGTGTTAAATTCAAAGTTTAATAATTAAACCATTTTAAATATAGAGTTAAACATAAGATAAATTTGACTATAAATATTAATTATAAAGATAAAAATATTTAATACATCATGGTATTTTAGGTATAATTTTTAGACATTAAATAAATAAATTTATTTATGACACAATGAAGATTCTTTAATTACCTTATCAATGAAAGATTAAAATAATTGATATTATAAATATCAAAATAATTGTAAATTGAGAATTTTGATGACATAAACGAATTTTATAGGTTAATATGACATTTTAGGGTTGATTTAATGTATTTTATTTTAAGTAATAAACTTTTTATGACTTTCACAAAAACCAAATACCAAATAGTGTCAAAATTTACATAAATGAGTTTTTAAAACAAATACTATATTATTAAATGATATAATAATCCTAAAAATATAATGTCCAGAAAAATGACTTATATAATGATATATATGTCATTAATTAACCACTTGAGGTTCTCTTGTCATTTTATAGTAAGTTTATTAACCATGTAATATAAAAATACAAGAAGGTATGGTAAAAGTTAAACTATTTAACTAAGAGTTAAATCTAAAAGATAATGTTAATATGGTGACCTAAACTAATCTAAAACCTATTGGTTGAGGGGTTTTCAACCCATTCCCACATTTTAATTGAAATAAATTCTTTTTTAGCAATTATAAACTGAAAATGATTTTATTAAAAAATAATATTTCAAGCTTCTCCTAAAGTGACCTTAACCTCTCTTATAAAAGGGTACTTCCCATTCTCTTAAATCCACACCTCAAAATCCATTTGGATCATACAACCCCTACTCAAATATCCTCAAAAATAACCCCACTTAATCTTAATTTCCTTACATTGATCAGAAGCCAACCTCAGGATCCCTTTTGATCAAATCAAAAGGAAGAACCCGAAGAAGAGGTAATTACTTCATCACCTCTTTCAAAGTTATTTTATTCTTCCACTTCCTCTTTATTTGTTGTTTTCATAATAAAATAATAACTCCAATAACTTATACATACTGAGATGTTATTATAAATATTGTACAACCATATTCCTTATTCTACTCATCCTATGAATGACATAGTCACCATATGTGTGTACGTACGGCTTACCGTCTCCAGGTCGTGGTGTAGTTTGTTATTCAACACTTCATTATTTGGATGGGAATAATAATGAGTATAATTTATGTAAATAATAATTTAACATTTTAATGATTCTATATATATAATATACCATCCAATTAAATAGGATTTCACCATTAATAGAATGATATCATCGCTCGTACGTACGTACGGCTTACCGTCTCCACAACGCGATGAGATTAATTTTCAAGTTCACCATTCAAAGATAATTATAAATATATATAATATTAATAATACTACTGTAAATATATATATATATATTTATATATATCTCATTCACATACTTTTGTTCAATACGATATGAAAATTAAAACGGCGTTTATGCGTACGTATGGCCTACCGTCTCCATAAAGGGTGTTTTCCATTTTATATATAAATCTATTATACATACTTATATTCTTAATATATATGATACATAAATAAGGTTTTATATTCTGGAATCAATTAAACCATGATATAAGTTATAAGATCAATAATAATAATTTAAAACACGTATGATAAAGAAAGCGATTATTACCCAAATTGTTATTTTAACATAGAAATTATTATTAAAAGGGTAGTATAAAGCCATAAATGATTCAAGTATTATATCATAAATATGAATATGGTTTTTTTATAATTTAATAACATATTGTGGTCATTATATAGGATTTTAAACGTACCCTTGACTAAAGGAAAGTACAAGGTAAGGGTTAATTCCTCAATCTCATTATTATCTGAGATTGTTTATGTGTAAGTATTTACTGGGACATTTTTATCATCTATGTCCATGTTTCATAAAAATGTTTTCAAAGTGAATATTTTAAGGTTCGTTTTAAGGAAGTCTTTATCAAGATCAGTATTTTAAATGTTTTAATGATTTATTTTTATAAATATTTTTAATTAATGTCTATGTTTTAAAAATGACTTTAGGGATTTATTTTAATGGACGTGATTGTTTTAAAATGTTCATTCATTTAAAAAAAATTAAAGTGGTATGGGACCCTTTGATTCAAAAATATCTTTTAAATGAGTTCCTTTATAAATGAGTGACTTTTAAATGATTTTAGAAAAATGGATATTTCTCTCAAAGAGTTTTACTAATCATTTTCAACTATGTCAATATCCTTTACTGGATATTATTATTGATTGAGATTGATTTATTATAATACAATATTTCATATTGTATTGAATGAGTTATGGTATGTTTGACTATTGATGTGCTATTTTTATACCATTCATGGTTTATGGTTAAAGTATTGACATTTCGTATGCTAGTTTTAATATGAATGTTTATGTTATGTTTCAACATTTTCATATGATGAATGCATTGGACTTAGTAAGTGATGGGTGGAGCCCGCTATAGCTCCTCGATGCATCGATAGGTCTCGATACAAATTAGTGTCTTGGCACAAGGAATTGATAAAAGTTTTATTTGTAGTCTTGGCGTGAGGCCTTGACTATGTGGTCATGATGTCCGACATTATGCATTCCCTATTTATCAAATTAGTTTTTAAATGTGATTATTAAACTAGTAGAATATCCATGTGCATGTTTATATTATAATGTATGATTTATTTTTTTAATATTATTTTCAATTTTATGTTTAAAAGGAAGTTTTTTTATTACAAATCTTTCCCTAAAAGTTTATAGCTTTTGCTAAATTATTTACCCTTACTGAGAATTTGAGCTCACCCCTTTATTATGTTTTATTTTCCTAGGATTCTAATAAATGTATTGTGATTGATATGCAGGGTTAAGATGGGGAAATAATGACATTCTCAAAGGATTATTAATGTTGTGTTTATGTTATAATTTGTAATGTAAAGTTTATGTGTTTAATCTATTTTCTGAGACTGTAAAACTAATTGGTCCTTCAGGACTTGATTCCTTGTAATCATTCCAATGTATTAAAATAATTCATTGTATTTAGGCTTTTGGGGTCGGGGCGTTACAGTTGGTATCAAAGGATGTTTAGTAACAACATTGGAAATATATTTAAATAAGATCTGATTAGGAAAAATTACCCAAAGATAGACTTTAACGATTAGTATAGAAGAACTTCCTAGAATTTTGGTAATGTAGAGATTTTTTGAATTTTCAAAGAAATACATCCCTATCTAGATACAAGAAGGTAGAGGTAGCTCTGGCATAGATGTATCTATGGGTAAACACCGAAAACACTACTTTGAGCTAGTCTCGAACGGGAATTGGTGCACGAAAACAGGCCTTGCTGCACTCTTGGTTATGACACTCTCAGGGGATATTCTTAAGATAATTCACATTTTATTTACAAACAATTATGAAGGATTTATGAGTAAATATGTGAGAAAGGAAACCATTTTTATTATTATGAGACTAGATATTCAATTAATGTTGATAATTTTTCTAGTTTTTGGATTATACATTATGATATGATCTAACCTGGTGAATTTATTCATTTATAAATGGTGCCCAATATAAGTAATGAGAACTACAGCAATATGAATGATCCAAAGAGTAAGAATGATCATATCTTTAATGTTCTTACTCCAACATTTAAAAGGGAAATAGTCTCCCACATATTCTATTTATATGAAGAAATAGTATCGTGTGTTAATAAGATAAGTAAAGAATTTTCTGAGTTGTATAGATGTGAAGGGAAGCCAGAGAAGAAGAGGATAGTAGAGAAAAAGATGGATAAAGGGAAGAAGGGAAAGAATGATTTTCCCATATGTGATAATTGTGGAAAGAATTACCCTGGTAAGTGCTTGAAATGAATGGGATTTAGTTATAAGTGTGGAGAAAAAGGACACCAAGTTCATGATTATAAGGGTAAGAAAAAGGTTTCAAATGTACAATGCTTCATCTGTAAGGAGTCGGGACACTATGTGAATCAATGTCCCAATCATCAAATTATACCCCAAATTATGTTATTAGATAATAATCAAGTTATGATACTACCACAGATGAAAATGAATGATTAGTGTTCTTAAGTTGTTATTAAAGAATTGTGTGATTTGAGTACAAGTTATAAGAATTATAAAGTATATAAGGATTGTACTATAGTAAGTTTTCATTAATGATTTTAGATTTTATGGTACTAAGTAATGTGACATAGTTTCAAGTTAAATATTTCGGAAAATATATGGTTGGGGGAAATATAACCCTTAATATGTTTCTAAAACTAAGATAATGATTTAGAAATAATATATAATTCAGTTAGATAAATTATATTGGATATTATTGACTATGTTGGAACTAATTAATTGTTTTTTTATTCCATTATTGTTGGATTTTACAACATTTTTGGATTTAAGGAGTATATATGGTATTCTGTAAGGAATAAGGGAGAATGAAGGTTTTCAATAAGGTTAAATGGTAATTTAGAGTGTTACCATGTTTTAAAAAAATACATGATGAAGGTATTCACATGTTATTATGTGGAAAAATAGAGATTTTTATTTTGTTTACCTCCCATATAACTTTTTAGTTTGTGAGTTTGGACATAAGTATTTTTGGATAAGTCTAAAGGGTGGAATGGAGTAAGTTGAGCACTTGATATTTTGTATGAGTTCAAAGTATAATTTATTGGATACTCTAACCTATATTTTTGGATTTTAGTAAACATATAGAGGATTAGGAAAATACTTGGGGATCTTATGATTTATCAAATGCGCATTAGGCATAAAAAATCATTTTTGAACATTCATTTCCTAGTATAAGGGATGAAGTGAAAATAGATCAAAGCACAACTAAATGATGATATTATGATTAATACAGGTAATGAAATAAAGTTTGTTTTCTTGAGTTCTTATCTTGATAGTAAATTAATCCCTCCTCTTCAAAAAATAAAGTTTTTAAAACAATTTGTTATCTTAATACCTTATGTTGTGTTGAATCGATGATATTTTAAATCATCATGGATTTATGGATTTGAGGCCCTCAATTTTTTCCTTTACTATGCACTTGTTTTTGATTGATGACATAAATTACTCCCTATAAATATTTAAATTTTTCCTCTAATTATTTGTCTATAATTAACCCTAATGTTCTCCTATTAGAAACCATAATTTGGTTGTGACTTTTTCATTTCCTTTTCCCTCTTATTAAGACTAAATCTTAGTAACCCTGTTTCCGATGTGGGTTTTCCAAAAAGGTATTTTCTATTTTAAATATTTTATTTTTGAAGAAAAATTTCAAATTTTGAGGATGAAATTTATTGAAAGAGTGGATAATGTAACACCCCAAGATTTCATAGTACGTTATCTCTTTAAAGTAATTTAATAGCTTGTGTTACAAACAACACCGAGTTTGAGCAAACCAAGACTTACCAAACTAGCTGTTCAAAAAGAAATTATGAATAGTATTAACTACATTTTGAATAATACATATAATTTTAACATCTATATTACATGTTTCTTAGACATAATATAAGAAAAAATTCAATTTTTCAGATAAAAGAAGTATTTTTCAAAAAAAATACAATTTTACCGCCTGTTAATGGTGGACCCCTTTTAAATCAAATATTTGACACTTTTATATATAAAATTTGACCAAATAATATTCTTCTCTAAAAGGAAATAAATATTTAGTTTGGATAATTTTTTGGTGTTATTCTAATAACTTTCATATTATGATAAATTGTGAAAAATACTAAATTTTAATTGAAAACAACTTTTTTAATCAAAATAATTTAAAGTGTTAAATTATAAATTTTAATGGTTTTGAAGTATAATTAGATTATATATTTATCATTTAATCTAATTATTTTCATTAGAAGTAATTTTAAATTTAAATAGGACATAACCACATTTCAATCTTTTGATAGTTTTTACTTCTCAAAAACTCACTTTCTGATTTTGATAATGGAATTAATTTTAAATTATTTAATGCAACTTCTATGTTTTGAATTTTGTAAAATAGGTATAATTTTTGAATTCAGAATATGAAAATTTTCTTAGGGTGAATTTTTTCATTTCTCTAAAAACTTTCAATTTTTGATGAATAGTGAAAAACACTACGTTATTGTTTAAAACGAACTTTTATTTAAATAATTATTATTTTTATTTAAATTTATTTAAAGTAAATATAGATAAATAATACCTATATTAGTTCAATGTAATTCATTAGAGTCATTTTATAATAATATTAGACTTTGTTGACATTACTAAGTAAAATGTGGTTCAATAAGATGAAAATAATTGTTGGTGAATAGTAACATTTGAATTATATTTACCACGGTTAAAAGTAAATAGGGTGATTAAAGGTAAAAATAATATTAAAATTACCCCCAACACATGTCCTAATTCTATTAGATAATTTTATTTCAACCAAAATCAACCTTAGTACAAAAAAAGATCTTTTTGATCCATTTGGGTTAGATTAGGACATTTATTATATTTTATTTAAAGAATAGTTAATTGTGTAAAATTCAAAGTTTAATAACTAAACCATTTTTAATATAGGGTTAAACATAAGATAAATTTCACTATAAATATCTATTAGAAATATAAAAATATTTCCTACATCATGGTATTTTATTTATAATTTTTAGACATTAAATAATTAAATTTATTTATGACACAATGATGATGCATTAATTACCTTATTAATAAAAGATTAAAATAGTTTATATTATAAATATCAAAATAAATGTAAATTGAGACTTTTGATGCCATTCACTAATTTTATAGGTAAATATGACATGTTAGGGTGTATTTAATAAATTTTATTTCAAGTAATCAACTTGTTATGACTTTCCCAAAAACCAAATACCAAATAGTATCAAAATTAACATAAATGAGTTTCTAAAACAAATAATATATTATTAAATGATATAATAATCCTAAAAATATAAGGTTCATCCAAAGGACTTATATAATGATATATATGTCATTAATGAATCACTTGAGGTTATCTTGGCATTTTATAGTAATTTTATTAACCATGTAATATACTAATACAAGAAGACATGGTAAAAGTTAAACTATTTAACTAAGAGTTAAATATAAAAGATAAGGTTAATATGGTGACCTAAACATGTCTAAAACCTATTGGTTGAGTAGTTTTCAACCTAACCCCACCTTAGACTCGAAATAAATCCTTTTTTATCCATTATAAACCGAAAATGATTTTATAATAAAATAATATTTCATTCTTTTCCTAAAGTGACTCTAACCTCTCTTATAAAAGGGTACTTCCCTTTATCTTAAATTCACACCTCCAAATCCATTTTTCTCAGCCAAACCATACTCAAATCTCCTCCCAACTACTCTCACTTAAACCTAGATGCCTTACTTTGATTAGAAGCCAGCCTAAGGAGCCCTTTTTATCAAATCAAAAGGAAGAACCCGAAGAAGAGGTAATTACTTTATCACCTCTTTCAAAGTTATTTTCTTCTTCCACTTCGAATTTATTTTTTATTTCCATACTAAAATAATAAATCTAGTAAATTCTATATACTAAGATTTTATTATAAATATGGTACAACCATATTCATTATTCTAATTATCCTATGAATGAAAAAGTCACCATATGTTCAAACATACGGCTTACTGTCTCCGCGTCGCGGTGTAGTTTGTTATTCAACACTTAATTATTTGAATGGGTATAATAATGAGTATAATTGATGTAAATAATAAATATAACATGGTTATTATTCTATATATATGATATACCATCCAATTAAATATTATTTCACCATCAATAGAATGATATCATCACTTCCGCCTACATATGGATTACCGTCTCCAGGACGCGATGAAATTCATTTCCACATTCACCATTAAATGATAATTATAAATATATATAAAATACTAATAATGATATTGGAAATATATAGATATATATGTATATATACATATATCTCATTCACTTACTTCTATTCAATATGATATTTCTCTCAAAGAGTTTTACTAATCATTTTCAACTATGTCAATATCCTTTACTGGATATTATTCTTGATTGAGATTGATTTATTATAATACAATCTTCCATATAGTATTGAATGAGTTATGGTATGTTTGAATGTTGATGTTCTATTTTTATACTATTCATGGTTTATGGTTAAAGTATTGACATTTCATATGCTAGTTTTAATACGAATGTTTTTGTTATGTTTCAACATTTTCATATGAGGAATGCATTGGACTTAGTAAGTGACGGGTGCAGCCCGCTATAACTCCTTGATACATCGGTAGCTCTCATGAGACAAACTAGTGTCTTGGCATAAGGCCTTGACAAACTTTTTATTTTTATTCTTGGCACGATTCCTTGACTATGTGGTTATGATTTCTGGCATTATGCATTCCCTCATTATGAAATTTGTTTTTACATGTGATTATTCGACTACTATAATATCCATGTGCATGTTTATATGGTAATGTATGGTTTATTTTTTCCATATTATGTTCAAATTTATTTGTAAAAGGAATTTTTTTTATTACACATCTTGACATAAAATTTTATAGCTTCTGCTAAATTATTTACCCTTAGTCAGCATCTGAGCTCACCCCTTTCTTATGTTTTATTTTCCCAGGATTCCAATAAGTGTATTGTGATTGATATGTAGGGTTAATATATAGGAATAATTGTGTTCCTAAATAATTATTTATGTTGTGTTTTATGTTATAATTTTTATTGTAAAGTTCATTTATGTAATCTATTTTCTGAGACTTCTAAACTGATCGGTCCTTCAGGACTTGATTCCTTGTAATCGTGTCAATGTATTAAAATAATGCACTGGCTTTGGGCTTCTAGGGTTAGGGAGTTACAGGTTCTATCTAAATAATAGAATAAAAACTATTATTATATTAAAATTCAGCTAAAGATAGACGTTGATCCCAACTTCCATAACAATATAATGATAAATCTATAATAATATCCTCTTAATTATATATTTTATTCTTTGACTATCCATAAAATTTAGGATGAAAGTTTATACTGAAATTTAATTCAATACACATTGACTTCTAAAGTCCTTTATAAAACATTGATGTAAATATGGGATCATGGTCAGATATAATGGAGAGGGGATCTCCATGTAACCTAATTATCTTCTTAAGATAAAATATTCAAATCTATTCCAAATACATAGAATATCAAATAGTTATAAAATATATAGATTTAGTTAAATTATTAAAAATAATCTAAATCACATTATTACCTTGATATTTATTTGTTAATCCCACTATGAAACCTGTGAATATTTTCTCTTATTTCCATTTTATCACTGAAAAATGTTGACGCATCCCCTTTGGTAGTTTTCATTCAACTTTAACCTACTCTCAAGTAAAAAAATTTATTGTAAAATCAACTATATATTTATTCATATCATCCCTCCAAAAATATTCCCAAAGTTCTATATATATCATAGTGATTTTATAATGAACATAAAATGGAGAGTTTTGAGATTCACTTAACAATTCCTTCTTTAACTAGGACTCACTCAGAACACATGGCCTCTTTCTAAATCTGATAACACATTTTTCATTAACATTAAACTCATGTAACTTACACTTTTTGACCAATTATAATCTTTATTTCAAACCATGATGATCCTTATGATCCTATTAATTCTCTATGATAAAGATAAATGCATTGATACATAATCCAAAAATGAGGGAGTTTCTACATAAAAAATTTATAGGCTAACATTTATTAAATCATTAACTAAAGGATCATATTCCAAATGTATCATATTTAATGATGCATTATATTTTCAACTCAAGGAATAATATACTTTTTTCTTTACCTGGATGATAGTAAATTTTGAAATCATGGTCCTTAATTAGTTCTAGTAATCTTCTCTACCTCATTTTCAACTCTTTTTGAGTGAACATATACTTTAAACTTTTATGATCAGTATATATTTCACATTTCTCCTCATATAGATGATTCATCCATATTTTTAAATAAAAAAATACTACAGTTAGCTCAAATTCATGTTTAGGATAATTCTTTTCCTGGGGTTTAAATTCAAGATACGCATACGTGATAACCTGATCATTCTGCATGAAGATACAACCAAGGAACATCAAAAAACATCACTATAAATAACAAAATCCCTATTTCTAGATAGAAAGGATAATGCATGAGTATTAACCAAACTTGTTTTGAATTCCCTAAAACATTCATCATATTACTTCATCAAGATAAACATAACTCATTCTCGAGATAACTTTGTTAGTTAACTAGAAAAACAAAAATTGCTTTCAATAAACCTTAAGTAGTACCCTACTAACCTAAGAAAATTTCGTATATAGGTGACATTTTTAGGTCTTGGACACTCTTCCACAAATTTAATCTTTGTAGGATCAACAGTTATTCCATATATAGAAACAATATGTCGAAATAAATAAATATATTGTGACCAAAATTCAAATTTACTAAATTTTCCATAAAACAACGTTTCTTATAAAGTTTGAAAAAAAAATAAATATTTATCATAATTTTAAATATTTTAGATAATGTTATAATATCATCGATAAACACAACCAAAAATTTATCTGATTACTGATGGAATACACTATTAATTAGATCCATAAATATAATGGATTCCTTTTTTAACATGAAAAAAATAATCAAAAACTAATATACCTAGTCTGAAATATCATCTTCGAACTTTCCTATTCCTTTACTTTTAGATAATAAAAACAAAACTTGAGACAAATCCTCAAAAAATACTATGATCCCTAGAGTTGATCAAACAAGTCATTTATATGATGAAAAATATAATTGTTCTTAATAGTAATATTGTTGACTTTTTTTTAATCAATGAAAAGTCTTATAAAACCATCCTTACTTTTAACAAACAAAATAGGATCACCAAAAGGTGAAGTGCTAGGGAGGATGAAACCCTTATCAAGGAACTCTTGTAACTACTTCTTCAATTATAATAACTAAACTAAATCCATTGGATAAGGAGGCTTTGAAAATGGATTATCATCGAGAACTAATTCAACTACAAATTCAACTTCTAAATTAGGAATAACAATAAGAAAAACATCATAAAAACATCCATATATTCACTTATAACTGGCACATCACTAATTTGAATAGTTTCCTTATTTTTAATAATATGTAAATTAAGTATTTCACATTCATATTTAATCAGTTTCTTGGATTCTTGATATGTTATCAAAGGTATGAACACATTCTTATATATAAATTGAAATTAACTATGGGGATTGAATATGGATGTTTAGCTCTAAAATCTGTCTTTGCATGATAAACTAAAATTCAATACATACCCAGAATAATATCCAAATTCAATAGGTATAATACAATTATATTTTTAGGAAAAACCATTCCATATATAATGATAGGAAGTTTCCCATAAATCTATGTCTCTTTAATACTTTCACCAGTAATTTTCACCAAAAGTTTTTTCATCATTTCTTGAGGTGATATTTCCATTTTCCGAGAAAATTTCTTAGTGATAAAAGAATATTTAGATCATAAATCAAACAATATATTGGAATAATTAGAGTAAACAAGTAATATACCTATAACCACTTTGTTTGAAGGCCTAAAAATAGTAAATGATCATATCACACATTTATTTTTATGGTCCTAGTAATCATTATCCTTCATACCTTTCTTTAAACATAAATTAGTATGATATCTCGTCACATTATAATTAAAACATATCATTGTATACCTTTTATAACTAGCATGACTATTAATAATTATATTTTATTTGTAGTCATGATCTAAGAGTTCAGGATTTACACATTGGTAAAACTTCCCATATCTCATAATAAATTCCCCAGAATGATTCTCACCGCACTTATCACAAGAGGGTAATTAAATTTTCTTAACCTCACATTTCATCTATGAATGAGTAACCATTACAAACCACCTAGATTCATTTTTATACTTATTCTTGTAAAAGTACAAAAACTCCATCTCGAATTTCTTAGCACACCACAGAATTTCAAAATTACTTCTGAACACATAAGTAACCAAATACCTTTATAAACAAGTATTCAATACTGATTAAAATTGATCAATTTTACTATCATGTTCCATAATGAAATTTGGTGCATACCAAGCCAATACAGAAAAATTGGCCTCATAGGGAACACCAAAGTCCTCCTCCTTTTTCATTAACTCTATAAATTATATTTCCATTATAATTCAAATAACTTTAGGAAAATAATTTTCTAAGAAGAGGTATTTAAATATTATCCATTCCATGACATTAGTTTTTTCCTTTTCTTTACTATTATTAATCAAATACTACCATTGGTCAGATTCACCTTCAAAATTAAAAATAACATGGTTTACCTTATGATGTTATAAATATCAAAGAATTAAAAATATATTTTTCAAATCATTAATCCAACCTTCATATTTCACTGGGTATGAGGATCCAACAGTAGTCGGAGGGTGGTATTTTATGAATTTCTCGACTATAAACATATTCTTATGTAGAAAATATGGTTACTCATTTGCATTGGTATCTTAATTAATATCATGTGCAAACTGATATAACATGGATAAAAATATTCATATTCCAATTCCAACCATTCTAGGTTTCTTGTTTAGAAGGATCTTATCCTCTTGATTCATTTATACCTTATCATCGATTTTTCCTCTATGGAAAATAATTTTGAATAAACATATATTAGATAAAGAAACATTTAATTCCTAAAATTCTCCCACATGATAATATAACCATAAATTATAATTTATTAATATTATATTTTAACATCAACTTAATGTCTAAAGTTTTCTAAAAACTTTATTTGATGCCAACTATAACAACACCTATTTAATCATCCCACAAATTACATAATTTATGACATATATTTCATCACATACATCCCAAATACCTTTTTAGGTTTATATTTTTATAGAATTAGGAATTTAATTACATTAAAAATTTTAAATTTCCTTAAAGTGTCCATTTTCTCATAAAATATGTTCTTTTTAAAGAAACACTTTATTTTTTCAAGGTAACTCACATAATTAGAACTCTGACTTTATTAACATCCCCACTCAATTTTAATCCCTATGAAAAATAATAAAAAACAAGGGAAGATAAAAACCAATTCCATTCAGGAATATAATATAAAATAAACCCATTAGACTATTTGTAATCATGAAAAATACATAATAAAAATTTATATTTATCATAGTAAACATTTTAAATCAAATACATATTTACTTTATTATGAATACAATATTATTTATCAATATATTTCATAAAACATTTCATATAAAATAATAATGTAAAAAATCATAATCATAAGGTTTTATTGAAAAACATTATAACTCATGAATAACTTTACCTAAAAATCAATCATTCCACCTTTTTAAAAAAAATTCATAAGCTTTCCTTAAAAATATAAACTCATTTTCTTACTTTTTAGAATCCAAAAATTTAGTTTATAAACCATTATAATCCTATTATGTAGCTACATTAAGACATTATCATTAAATTCACCCATACAGGAACCCTTACAGTGGAATCACCTAAATAGATAATTCCCACATCTCTTAATAGTAACCCATCACTGGTAAACTCTGTCACTTTACCCAATTCATTAGAGAGATATATCAGGATCATCCATCATTAGAGCTATATCAAGCTCACCATTGATTCATATAAATTGTTAATAATCATAGAGTAAATAAAATATATATATCTTTCACTTTAACCTTAAAACACATTTTAATTGGCATTAAATTCTATATGAAATGAAACTTTTAGTTACCTCATGAAAATTATAAGATATTTTCATTTACTTATAAAAAAAATTAAAACTAAAAATTTCCAGAATTGTAAAAATATAATATTCTTTTAAAACCCATGTTAAATTATAGAGGAATCCTGATAATGAATAATGGTTATGATAGTGGTAAAGGGTGGTCAAATTGTATATGTTAAAAAACATTCTTTCTTTACTTTTGTAAAAAATTAAAAAATAACTCATATGAAAAAAGTTGAAAAGGTTCATTTTTAATCCTTTTTAAATAAAGTCAAAATAATAAAAAATTAATTTTATCAACATTTTAAGAATAAATAATAACATTATTTAAACATCTAAAATAACCTCAACAAATAATTAAAGAGTTAGAAGGAAAACTTTAAAAAAATTAAATAAATTTCCTTACCTCAAGTTCTAACCCATTTCATTCCTATATCAACTCTAATGAGTAATAAAATTATATTAATTTTCTAATTTTTTAATAAATCTTATCAATATCATTATATTATCATTATTACCTTTATTTCGTTTATTACCATGTTTTATTTAGTCACTAAAATGGTTAAGTTCGAATTGCATGTTTTGAGTATGTTTGATTTATAAGTACAAAATGAATTTGGTAGGCTGACTAAGTTTAAAGGGATCATTGTTACATCATCACAAGAATATTAATCCTCATAAAATTATTTTTTTTATTCATTAAAAACATTTTTATAACCATAAATTTAAGGTGTACATGACAAATTAAATATGCCACATTATGGAATTAGTATTTTGTACGCACACACAAGTGATTTTTTCATTTTATTATGGATGTAAGAGAAATATATTTTTACAATATTTTAATTTTCTAGAATCATAATTATGTTTTACATGTCATATTTATTAATTAGTTCCATCCATATGACCAACCATGTGAGAAGTAATGAAAAATGAATCACATCACTTTGTAAAGGTGATATTCTAAACATACGTATGAGAAATGTTATCATATTACAATGTATGGAAATTTTAATAAGTTAATAAATATATTATCTTTCTATAAACATAATTATTTAATAAATATCGTATATCTTCATTAATTCCATCTTTATAACTAGCCAAGTAAGGTGGTGATGGAAAAGGAGATGAAAAAGGGTTGTGTCATCGATATAATAACATTTAAGTATATGTAAGATACTGAATTTGTTATATATATATGTTTAAATAAGATTTAGATGGTTTATAAGAATAAATAAATAAGAAAAAAACTCAATTAAGAGTTATACCTCTACTTTGAAAACCTCATTTTTCTTACACCTTAAGACTTATCGGTTTGATTTTTTAGTGTAAATGAGACCTCTATGATGTGGGGAGGGATGTTGGGAAGGTATTTTGGAAATTATTGGTTGATCTAAAAGTATCAATTTGTGTTAATAATAGAGTTTATGGGTTTCTCTTTTATATGTGAGGGGAGTTGAACTCCTGTAATTATTCAAGTTTTTAAAATAATATAAATCTTATTTATGAGAAAGTGGCAGTTAAAAAATTAAAATTTGAATATAAGGTGAAAATAATAGAAATATTATCATCCAATAATAATTAATATAATATTTTTTACCATATCACTTAGTTTTAACTTTAATTCATCTGTTTTATCCTTTTTACCATGGTGACATCATTTTTACTAAGGTTACTATTCATAATGAAAAAAACTAAAATTAGCATCATTACTAAATTTTAACCTTATAAATAAAAATATGATATTAATTTTTCAATATTCAATCTATATAAGTGGTGGAAATTACATTTAATATAAGAATACAAAACAAAATAAAATATATTTTTATGAAAAATGCGTTTTTAACCCTAAAATGGATTTATACCAACATTAAATAAAATATTGATTCCTATGGAATTGGTCATATTATTTTAAATAAAATGGATATTATTTTAGTTTAAATCCAAATAAAAATAATAATGGGACTTTTAAATTACTATACTTATAGAAAATAAATGATTGTTTTGGGAAAAAACAAAAACAATTACTATTCAGTAAAAAATAAAATTTTTCAGAAAAATACTAAAAATTATCCCTAAGAAAAATATGATATGTTGATTTAAAAAATTAGTTAAATTTTATAAAATTAAATTCCTATAATTTAAAATTTTAAATTTTAAACAAACCCAAATAATTCATGAAAACATTTTTGTCAAAAAAACATTTTCAATTTTTTCTAGACATTTTCTTAAAATTCCTATAGATATATGACTCCACAAAATCTAATAATATACATTAATAAGAAATGAAATTGATTTATTATTATAATTACCTAGGTTTTCATATTACTTTATCCATCGTGATTGAAAAATCATAGCATCTCTCCCTTGGACTTTGTTGGGGTTAACGGCGGTTCCCCTCTATTATCTTTTCATTTGGACATTGGTAAGAAAAGTATCCATAATCCCCAAACTTGAATATTTATACTGAGGGTTGTTATTATAATATATTTCCTTTATCATTTTAATTTTTATGTTATGTTTTTATATCTTCACAATTGTTTCGATAAATATAGCCATTATTTCACCCTTATAACACTTTTCACTTACTTGTAGAAAATTCTCAGAATGCTTTTTCCTATATTTGTTACACATGGGTAGTTGTTTTTTTCATTATATTTTATGGTAAAAATTATTAATAAATTTTTTAACCATATTTATCTTCTTATCATTCATTCCATGAGACCATTGCGCATCTTCAAAATCTATTTTCCACTTTAAAATCAAACCACATTATCTCCTCATTACTTCCAAAGGCTTGAATTTTTAGATATTTACACATATGTGGTATTATCCCATTAAATAATCATTAAATATTACCATCATAATTAATGAAAAATATTGAAGTTTATCGTGTAGGAATTGTAAATTTCATCTCATAACTTACCACTAATTCATTCTAATTTTTATTTAGCTCAATAAATTCTCTCTCCATCTTGGTTTGGAGGGTATGAGGGAAATCATTATTGAAAAATACTTTTTTAAATTCTTCCCACTCTGTGGATCCAACCTCATCCTTTAACTTCATGTTTTTTATCAGTTTCTACCATTGATAATCTTCTCCCTTTAAGTGATATACTTCCAAAGTAATTATTTCTTACTCAAAACAATAAAGTATGGAAAATATATTCTTTATAATAGTTATAAATTATTCTATGATCAATGGATTAGAGGTTCCAATTAATAATATGTGTTTGTTGACACATAAATTATTAAACTACTTGTTGTTACTTTTATGGTAAATATGGATGCTCCACATAGTTTAGGTTTTTATTCATGACTTGAGTAAACCGATTCATCATCATCATGAAATTTTCAACTCTAGATTTTGTTGTAATAGTAAGATCATTGTTGTATTGTCTATCACATCAGTTATTTACATGAGTCCTTCTATTTCTTTTCCTTTTTCTATAAGAAGAAAAATTATGTGAGAAATTTGATACTATTGGAAAACTTATAATAACAATTCTAAAATAAAATATAATCCAAAAATTTTCTAATAACATTCTTATTGGATGTTATACTTAAGTCTTTTAAAATATTTACATTATCTATATATCATTTATAATAGTCTGTAAAAAACATGTGATTAACCAACAAATGTACCTAAAGAGTATCTAGTAAGGGGTGAAGACTTAAGTTTACTAATCATCCACTAAGAAACTATTAATTTGATACTCAACCATCCCTTTTTAGGGAGATTACCCCTATGATAATATATAACACAACCACATTGGCTTTTCAAAATTTAAGAGGTTTTACTATATTTAGAATTATACCTAGGGTTTTTACTAATGTTTACTTATCCTAATTTCCTCAAATAGATAAAACATTCCCTAATTCAAACTATTGACACCCACATTTTACATACATTACTTTTAATATAATTCCATTATATAATATTTCAATAACAAAATTACACATGATATTTTGAGGTTTAGTGTCTTAGAAACTAAAATAATAATAAATAAAGTACATAAATTCTATTAAATCCTATGTAAATGATATTTTATTTTAAATCCTAGTTCAATTCACTGAATATAATTTCCTATTTATTACATCAACATAAAAGGTTTAGAATAAAACTTGGTAAGGGATACCTAAGAAAATATGACGTATAAGACCATGGATAATTCATAAGGCATAAAAATATAGCATGATAATAAATAAAATAGGCATAACATAATTTCATTATCACAATTATATTAGGAATATCATGTAAATGTGACTATAATAAAAAAATGATACATTCATAAGTATATACCTAAGGTTTATCACCAAAGTATTATAAAGCATATTACCAAGGTTATTTTCCAAGGTATCATAAACATGTTTTCTCTACAGATTGACTAATTATCCAATTTATTATAGTGTTATCAAGGTGAAATATTCATATGTCTAAATTCATGCATTCCACATAGATCAATTATCATATGAAATTATTTTATCAATAACCCATGGTAAATAACTGATGGGTTTCATATAAAAGTAATTAAGTTAAAAAGTTCTTAAAGACTTGCAATTTTATTTCTGATAAACCCATAACAAAGTAATGAAGTTTTAATATATATAAGTTTGTAATCAATTAATTATATTTGTTTCAATTTGAATACCCTTTAAAGAAAATGGGATTGGGTATTCACAACACAAAAGTGCGACATGGAAAGCTAGATGACTATTTCGTCAACATTATGAGTGTATATAAACTTTTATGGAAGTAATTAAGGATGGTAAGGGATAATATATAATTAATAATAAATAATTTGGTTATTAATTTAACAATATTAACATATGTAAACATGGTCATTTTTAAATAAAATGACTTATAACAAAGGAAGTGTTTGAATTGAAAGGATGAGGGAGAGAACCCCTTACCTTAAGAAGCTATTTCTTAAAGCTTGGGAGGAGCTTCATAAAACCTTAAGAACTATTTAGAAAGTATCTAGAGAGATATAATGAGGGAAATTAGAGATTAATTCCTTGTGAATTTATAGTAATGGGATAGTGGGAGGGTATTTATAGATAAATCGGGGAAATTGTTTATTAATTTATAAACATAGGTTTTGGACTCTAAGTTATAAAAAAAATGAAAAACCATTGGCCTTAACATGGTTTTAAACCATGATATTTTTCATGGGGGAGTTTATTTTAGAATTTAAGAAGATTATGAGATGAAATCATTAAAATAATATCATTCATGACAGCTAAGTGAGTCAAGTTCATAAAGATTTTTTTAAAATCGTAAAATATACTTTACATTTTGGAAGGTTCTTTATAGGTTTAAAAAAATTATTATCAAATTAAAATATCTTATTTTAATAAAAAAATTATTTTTGTTGATAAAACACTTTATATAATTTATTACACCTCTTTTAGGTTATTATGATGTCATAATACTTACCGTGTATTTATATCACATTTAATTTTTACCCAAAATTTTTACTCTCTTAAAATTATGAAAAATTCACCGATGGTTGATTTTTACATGATGATTTCAAAAATTTCTTCCATTTTATCCAAAAAAATCTATAAATTTGTTAAATTTAAATTTTTAAATAAAATATTTATTAATTTAAAAATACAAATTTTTATTATACAATCGAATTTATAACTCATATAAAATCTATATATGATTGCATAAAATTGATTTGATATTTATGTATGAATAAATATTATTGTTTAAAACTCTTTATGATAATAAACATTCATTTTATAATTAAAAAATATTTTAATGAAAAATAGGTATATATATATATATATATTGTGAAAATACAATTATGGTTTCATTGTATCAAAATTCTATTTTATCATATGTATCCTCTAATAATGTGTATTTTATTATTTATATAAGGGTGATAAGCTAAAAAAATATGGGTCCTATGAAACCATTATTTATTTTTAAAAATAATTTAAACCTTAATACAACCTAAGTTATAGATATATGACCCCTTATTATATCAATATAATCCCAAAGGATAAGGTGTGAAATGGTAGTAATTTTATATGGTGGTTCAGATAACTTTGAACTGATGGTGATCTCTACTAACTTGAAATTATCTCATAGTTGACTCTTCTAGGGCCTTTCCTATTGAAGATCAACTTGGGATTGGTTAAGAGTGAACCACTTCGATTTTTTCTCCCTCCCAAACTTTGATAAATGGGCATTATAAGGCATTATACTACTGGTTGAGGCCATTGTTTCTCCCTTATACATGAGTTATCTCTCATCATTACCCTTTATATTCACTAATCATAATGGTAACATTATTACCAATTGTCAAAATTACCAATGTTCATGATGAAAAATGATTATATTGAAAAGTGATCATATTAGCCAATGTTCATATTAACTAATGATAATATTGTACAACGATTGGATAATGGTCAGATCCTAACGGTCACTTTTCCCATTACACGCTATATATACTAGACTATTATAACACCTTATTATTCACTACTTCACTTACAAAGATGTTACTCTTTATTTGATAATGTCAATCATATTCCTAACACTTTTATTTCTTTTTATAATTTTTATAGGAAGAGTGATCTTCATGAGATAATTTTAGCCTAAGTAAATTACCATTATGTAGACATTATTATTTAGTGTTTATCTACCAGTATTATTCTTAGTTGTTATCATCAATATTATTATATGATGTTAAATGTTTCTATGAAATTTAATATTCTATCTAAGTGATCTTAACATAATAAATTATTCATTTTGAGACATAATTTTTTTATTAAAAAGTGAGATAAATTTAGATCTATTACCAAAACATTATCACAAAAAAAATAAAAATACATCAAATTTAGTCAAAATAAATTAAAATTAAAGAATAAAATCCTAACTACCCTGGGAAACACAAGTTTCATCACAAACATTGATGATTAGGAACATACTCATGACTTATATCTTGATTTTTGACAATCTTATCTCCATACTGACATGACACACCCAGATAATTAAAGATCACTCTAATACCATTTTACAATGAACTGGCTCTGGTCAACCTACCACATCACGTGAATCAATAGTCCATAAAGCCCAAACTGTATTCTCAATCACCACATATTTGTGAAAAATTTCATGTTGTTAAAAAATCACCAAGTGGAAAAACTTTCACACTCGAATAATAATAAATAATAAGTGGAATCTGAATAAGAATATGGCATGGTGAATCCATACCATGGACTTCCATACATGTAAAATAAATGTTCCAAAATAATAAAATAATATAAAAAGGGAATAAGCAATATAAACATTGAAAAATAACCATTTAAATATATATACAAAATCATCCATAATAAATATAATGGTATGATATAAATGAAACCAAAATATACAATAAATAGCTGATTAAATTGACCAATACATAAACATACCAAAAATAAACCAATAACTAAATCCACCAATCAGACATCTCTATTGACCTGTGGTCACTCACCACAGCTATAATATCAATCAACAAAAAAAATAATGAAATCCAATCTGAGATCACAACCATGGAACATATATAAATCATAATATCTACACACATAGGTGTGTTTGTAGGGTGTGAGATAAACAATACTAGTAGGATTTAATGAAATATTTTATGAAATTCATTTTATATAATATTTTATAAACACTAGTTTGAACATCATTTAGAAAGTTGGTGTTCATATGTGAAATATTAAATAAAATAAGTATAATTATTTCACCCTTTTTATAAAACTATAATATAATACCAATTTTAGAAAATTAAATCACATACAGTCTTGAAAAAAATGATTTCAAACCCATGTAAATAAATCCAACATTCATTTAAAATTTTATTTCGAAACCCCATTTTTATCAAATAAAGTATACAGCTAGAATCTCCATGATAAATGTAGTGTCCAAGAATCAGTTAGGTACCACTAAGAGGTGGGATGAATCAGTGGTACGCTATTTTTAAAAATTATTTTTTATTTTGAAGTTCCCTTTGAGTGAATTACATTTGATTATTAATAATTATTTATGAGGAGATGTTAATATGTGTTGAGGCTTTAATTTTGACGGTTATTGGACTGGTTTTATACTCCATGACATGTGAAAATAAGGATGAAACATTATTTACCTCATTATTTGGAATAAGAAGAGGGCCATGAAAAATAATGTTTATTTTCTATAATGAATATTTGAGTATCATGGCATTAGATTATTTTGAGTATCACTTTAATGGGCTTTGATTTTAAAAGTTGGTCTAGTCACATAAGTTATCCAATGGTACTACATCCACTACTTAGGTGGGGAATCTACCCTCATCCAACAATGGTGAGGCCACAAGGTGTGTATATCATGGAAAAAAGAGGTTCATGGAAGCATGGTGGAACCTGATCAGGGAAGCATGGAGATGGAGGAGGATCTGGAATGGGCGATGCCAGGGGGAATTGTGAGAGGAACCCTATACTCACTTCTGGATGACTAGGGAAATGCATTGATTTATTAATAATTATAAGAACAGACAAACTATAAATGTGTGATGCACAATATCACATCACTATTCGTCCATTAAAAATAATACGTAAAGAATCTTGGCCATCCAATCTGATTAATTTGTGTCGTTTGATCATTGCTACGATTATCTTCTACAACTTTCCTTCTTCAGATATTATTTTTCATCAGGATATGAATGTTGTGAAATATGGTTGATCAAATTGATGCTTTTAAATTTCATTTTATAATCTTAAATATTATAATATTATCTAATCATCATCAAACTTCATTTTTATGAATTAAATAAGATAAAACCAATAAGATAAATGCGAGCTAGTTTTTTTATAGTGTTGGTGTTTCTTCAAAGTAATAAAATGTGGGCTAAGTCGGTGAGAATATGTGATGGAGTTAAGTTAGTAGAGCTAAGTTGGTGAGGGTTTGTTAATAAATAGCCCAAATGACCTAATTTTTTTAATGATCTTAATGTGAATTTTGAGAGAGATGATAGAAAAATAGTGACCCAAAAGCATTTGATTTTCATTAGAATATTCCATACTTTTATGCTGAGCATTTTCCTTCATGGTCACAATAATATTATTTGAGTTTTACGAACATTTGTATATGGTATCCACACTCAAAGTTATTTAATAAAGAATCTGAGATTTGTGAAGAACTATGAACTATATTTGATATGTGTGAGTGAATAAAAATTATCTGAAGATCTTCAATGAGGTTGTATCATGAAGATATTTTAAAGACTTTGAGAAGAATAAGAAAGTGCTATATTGTGTGTGTGTGTGATAGTATGATTGAAAGGCATTGTGAATGAATATAAATATGTGAATTGAAATATCCAATTTAGCTTTATTGTGTGATGAGGAGGAAGGAAGTGATGTCATATATACTATTATGTGATACAAGCATGTGATAATATACATGAATGAGATTAAGTAAAACACAACTGCTAGATTGTGTTTCATGAAGACACTATGAGATGTTATTACATGATATACCTACATGAAGGGAGAATATTCTATTATTGATACTCATACATGAAGGAATAAAATTTTGAATAAAGTATAGTGGTTATGTAATTATATAGTGTTCAAATACCATGACTGTGAATAAGTATATTAGGTGCATGCATTGTAAAACATGCATGATCAAGATATTCATGAAAAATGTGCTCATTCATGAAGGCTAGATAAATGCACAAGAAAATATAAATTTCATGTATAGTGTGCAATGTTTTTTTAGACTGAAAATGGGATAGAATTTCAATCAATGTTTTAGAAGGAATTCATAGCCTAGTTTTCATTATTATTTGAGGTTGAGACTTTAACCAGAAGAAATCATAGCCCGAGCATTATTTCACTGAGGAAACTGCACATCTATAGGATATCAGACATACTTTATCAATACCTACATCTATGAAAAGGTTCTTGAATTATAAATGATCCAATGTGATCTAGTAATCTTATGGAGGAGTATCATAAAAATATCTTTCTATAGTGGATCTCACTATCTGAAGAATAAGGATAAAGTTGTTCTAACCAATTGTTGGATGATTGTGATTTAGAGCCTAACCAATCACTATGAATAAGGTGTAGCTGGGGGGTTTAACTAACAACTGAAGTCTGTTTGAAGCTAGGGGTATAACCAGTATTATAATTTAGGGGTCTAACTCGTTACTTTTATAATAACCTTCTATTATAGAGGATAATTTGTGTTGTGTGTTCTAACCAACATGACAAGGAGTGGGTCTTTGTACTAAACTTTTAAAATACCTATATTCTATGATTTCTTTGTTATTTTTTCTTTTAGGGTGAATATGATGATTAAATATTATGGATTGACACTTTAATCAGTCACATAGGTTGAATCAGAAGAAAAATAATTTTTAAAAATAGTGTACCACAGATTCACACCCCTCTCAATAGTACCTAACTGATCCTTGGACACTACAATTGGTATCATATGAAGTTCCCCTGTGAATATTTGAGAGAATCCTAAGAAATTGATAATTTGAATTCATTGAATAATTGAGTAATTCCTACTTTTAATGGTATGAACTACCATAACTAGAAGAATAATATGCTTTTTTACCTTCTATCTCTTATCCTGAAAGTGAAAGATGCAGTAATAGTGGGTTTCCCAATAATTCATGTGGATTTTTATATGACTGAGTATGATAAGAGAAATCTGGAATTTTATTTCTAGGATTATAATTCAATCTTGATTGCTTTATCAGAAAATGTTTACACTAAAGTGATGGGTTTCCAAACTAATAAAGAGATGTGAGATAAACTAACAAGCAGTTATGGAGGAAATATTAAATTCAAAGAATCCAAGTTAAAAATTTGGAGAAACAAGTTTTAGGATAACAAAATGGATGTTGATAAAACTATTGATTACTACTTTACAAGAGTAAATGAAATTGTTAAAAATATGAGAGGTTTTGGTGAGAAGATAGATGATTCTACTATTATGAATAAGAAAATGAGAAATTTCCCAGATTGATTCGATGTAAAGGTTTCAACTATGGAAGACCGAGAAGATATATCATTGCATTAACTTTATAATATTCTCATAACATATTAAAAGATAAAAGTTATAGCATTAAAGAATAAGCAATGAGGTGAGATGTCATTTTAAGATATGATAAAAGGTAAATTTAAAATTAAATAAGAACAAAATTCAAGTGATTCTAAGTATAATGAATCGAAATGGGACTTAAATCAAATAATTTCCTTATTTTCAACAATTTTTAAAAGGGTAGGATGGAAAGGAAATTTAAAACAACTAATAAAGTGCTATAATTTCCACAAAAGTAGTCATTTTATTGGTAATTATACAATGAAGAAGTATGATGAAACTAACTCACATAAAGAGGATAACAAGTCCTTGAAAAGGAATTGGAAGAATTATAAGAAGAGGTTAGCTTCCAAGAAGAGAAATATGATGAGTAGAGAAATGGATGAATTTTTATCATCAAGTAGTGAGTCAGAAGATGGAAGATATTCTAATAATAATATGTGCTCTATGAGAAAATATAATAAATATATTGACTCATTTTAAGGTGATGAAGGTAAAGAGAGAACTGAATTAGAATTTATGTTAAAATAAAATCTGGAAGTTACTCTTCTGCATAATATGAAACTCAAGATGGAAAAGGCTGAAGAAAGAAATTGAAAAGATATCATTTTAGAATAAAGAATGTGTCAAGAAATTTGAGACAAGTCTTAATGAAATAAGAGAAAATAAGATGGAGATATTTAATTTAGAAGGAAATCTGAAAACTATTATAAAGGAAGAGATTGATAAGGAAGAATCGACACTTGTTGAATAAAATAAACAAAAACAACTGAAATTAGCTAAATTTCAAAAGATGGTGAATGATCTTGAATAAATACTTTTCGAGAAAGGAGAAAATTATTTGAGACACAATATATGTGCCTTTTAGAAAAAAATTATTTGATGAAGATGAATTAATAATTCACCAAACTAGTGATCTTAAGGAATAATCTTCTAAACCTTCTAAGAAAAAACATCCACAGAAAAGGGTTGATTCTAGACCAAATAAACCTCAATGTACATTTTTATTTCTAATAGTGCAATCCTTAAAGAAAATTATATATCCAACTAGACCAAAAGAACAAATGAGAAAATATCTTCCATAAAGGAAGAGTAGACTAATTCATTCTTAAGGTTTCCTCCCAAATAGATACATCCACAATATGTTAAAAGGAAATAATAAAAAACTTTAGAGTAGAACTACTATCATTATGAGAGTTAAGGTTCAGAAGATACTACTGGTTTTGTGGAGTGTTTATGTATAAAGCTTATTCATGTTGATATAACATGTCACTACTAAGAAAAAGGCATGAATCAAGGTGGGGAAATTCTAAGAAGATGATATCATATTATCATAAGATAATCATGTGACAAAGACATCATCTAAACTATCATGGTAGAAACAATTTGAATTTTTGAATGAATTTTTTGATAGATGTGGTCAAGTAGGTCATAAATCTGAGATATTTTGGGTTAACATATCAAGTGAAATTTCTAAAAATGTAAATGATAAGAGAAGTCATGTAGTGAAGAAATATATAGTCAACAGTGATTTCTTTTAGAAACTCAAATAATTTAAAAAATATCATAAATTGTTTGAATAAAAAGGAAATCAAGTGGTGAAAGTTGAATAATTTAATGTTGACAAGAAGTCGTCTACAAATGCGGACTTGAAAATTTTTAAGTCTGAAAGGTGTGAATAAATTAGGTATGGCACAAAACATTGCATGAAAATATTAACATCCTAAGATATAAAGGTGATCCCTTTCAAATTTAAGGTCAAAAGGAAGAAATAAAATGTAAGGTTGAGAGGAAAATATCATCCAGAGTGTTGTTTCTTTGGAACAAATAAGGCCCTCTATATTCCCTTGAATAAATACTTTTGTATTAATATACAAGGAATTATAGTAGATGGACGCATCCCTTGATGGGGTATAATAAATGATTTGAAGCTATCAAATATTCACAATTTTCTAAAAATGATGATCACTCTAAAATTTATAATCAGAATATTTTTTAGAAATTATTATCATAAAAGAGTTTACATTCATCTAAAAAAGGTAGCTATATGTTTATTACACATGAAATTTATGTAATGTTTTTTGTGATGTTTTTAGGAAATATCTTAACAATCTTTCTCAAATGTCCCCTATAATAAATTTTTTGAAACTTTTTTGAGACTGGTATCAAATTATAGAATATTAACAGCCTTGGTGCTTGGGTGACATCACTCTTGTTTTCTAAATTAGGTTTTCCCACATAGACTTAGAGTTGATTAACTAAAATCTCATCACTTTTGTTGAGTGTGGTTTAATTGGTTGAGAATAAACTAAGGTGAAGGAGAAGTTGATTGAAATAAGAACTCCTTTGTATTAATTTTAAATATTAGGGAGAAAAAAAAAGAAAACATATTGACATATAAGTATGGAAAACAAATAAAAATGGAGCGATTGAAGTTCCCTTTGAGTGGATTTCATTTGATTGTCAATAAGTATTTGTGATAATATTTCAAAATATGTTGAGGCTATAATTATTATGATTTTTGAACTAGTATTATGTTCTAAGACATGTGAAAATAAGGTGGAAAATTGTTTACATAATTTTTTAGTAGAAGAAGAGGGCCACACAATATAATGTTTATTTTTCATGAGAAATATTTTAGTATCTTTTCATTGTAATATTTTGATTATATCCTCATTGGAAATTGATTAAATATTTTGTTCAATCATACAAGAAACCCAAAGGGACTATAGCCACTGCATATATGGGAAGTCTACCGTCATCCAGTAATAGTGAAGCCAGTGGGTGTGCATAGCATGCCAAAAGAGGCACATAGAAGCATGATGGTTTCACCATGTGGTGAGGTATAGAAACAGATTAGGATCTGGAATGGGTCAGTTCTAATGAGTGTTGGGAGTAGACCCTGGTACGCTCTTTTGACCAGTTAAGGAAACTCATTGATTTATCAAGAAGTGTAAGAATGGAAAAAAAATATCGTTGTGGGATGTTTGATAGCATGTTATTGTTATTACATTAAAAATGATACTTAAATAATCTTATTCATTTAATCTAATTGATCTGCACCATTTGAGAAGTGTCATGATCATCATCTACCTCTTTCCTTCATATGGGAGTATTGTTTGTCAATATTTGAATGTTGTGATGTCTGGGTGATCGAATCGAATTTTTCAAGTTCCATTTGATCATCTTGATGATTATAATATGATTGAATCATCATGAAACTTCATTTTCATGAATTAACTTAGATTAAACCAACAAGATAAAATTTAAACCAGATATGTTACACATTAACAGTGTTTTTCAAAGTCATGAAGCACCAGCTAAGTTAGTATAAATATGCAGTAGATTTAAGTTGATGGAGACTATGTCAGTGAGGGTTTTTCTATAAATACCCCCTAAGGAGATCTTTTTTTTTTTGAGTGATATTAATGAGAATTATGATATATTAGAGAGAAAAATAGATACCCAAAATCATTCTATTTTCTTGAGAATATTCCACGCTTTCATGCTAAGCATTTGACTTCATGATTGCATGAAGTTTATTTGAGTTCTATGATCCTTTTCCTATGGTATCCAAATTCAATGTAATTTTTTGAAGAATCTAAGATTTGAGAATAACTTTGAACTTCATTTTATATTCTTGAGTGAAGAACATTTATGCGAATATCTTCAGTTAGGTCTTTCCATGAAGATATTAATGACTTTGAGAAGAAGAATTAAGCATTACATTGTGTGTTTGTGATTTAAATTAATTATTCATGATTGTAAATATGTGAATTAAAAAATACGTGATATATTTTTTGTGCATTAAAGAGGAATATAGTGACATCAAATATATTGTTATGTGATACATTCATGTGATAATATACATGATTGAGATTAATTGAAACACAACTGACATATGGTGTTGCATGAAGACATTGTCAGATAATATTGCATAATATACATATATGAAGAGTGAATATGTTATTTTTGATACTCATACATGAATGAAGGAAATTTCATAGGTATTATATTATTTATGTGATTATAAAGTGTGAAAATACCATGACGGTGAAGAAATATATGAGTTTCATGCATTGTAAAACATTCATGATCAAGATATGCATGAAAATGTGTTCATACAAAAAAGTTTGGATAAATTCACATGAAATATATATTTTATGTATAGTGTGCGGTGTGTTTTGAGAATAAATTTAGGGAATAATTTTGATCAGTGTTTAGAAAAAATTCATATATGATTTTTCAATGTTAAGTGAATCTGGGAATTTGTACAGAAGGAAGTATAGTCCAAGTATTTTTTTCATTAAGGAAACTAACCATATATAGGGGATCATACATAATTTAGAAAGACCAGTATCTATGAAAATGTTCTTGAATTTTAAATGAGCTGGTGTGATCTAAAAAGATCATGTAGGATTATAAAAGATCTTTCTACAGTGAATATCACCATCTGAAGAAGAAGGTTGCAGCTTGGGGTCTAACCAATTACTGGAATATTATGATCGGGGAGTCTAACTAATCACTATAAAGAAGGTGTAGTTAGGTGGTATAACCAACTCTTAATGGATAATTGAAGTTGGGGTGTATAACCAACATTGTAATTGGGGGGTTTAACCAATTATTATTGTAATCACCTTCTGTTATAGTGGATAATTTGTGTTGGGTGTCTAACAAACACGGAAAGGAGTAGGTATTTGTACCAAAACTTGTAAATAATTATTTTTTTTATTTATTTGTTATTGTTTCTTTCAGGGTGAGGCTTATAATTAACTATTAAGGATCAATACTTTAATAAATCACATAGGTTTAATGAAAAATAAAAATAATTTTTAAAAATAGTGTACCACTGATTCACCCCCCCCCCCCCCACTCAATGGTAGCTAACCCATCCTTGTACATTATAATAACCTCATCATCAAAAAATAAGAATCATGGGAAACTCAATAGGACCTAACATGAAGGTATATTATACATATTAAATTTTAATCAAATATTATCCTATGTTTACATCCTAAAGTATATAAACACCTAAATCACTCTCATTGGGATCCCTTTCTATGCTATATAACAATCTAAACTAGGGCATTAGATATAGAATAATCAAAATTAGTGTGTCATAAATAGGATCTCTCACTTAGTTACCTAATATTTTTTTGACATATTCAAAGTATAGTTTAGAAAAATAATATCATATGAACATCATATAAATAAATAATAAAATATAATAATAAACTTCATGTCACCTTAAACACCCTCTCAATAAACATCCCATTTCACATTTTTATAAAAATAAAATAATATTTCATTTTATCCCACACAAAGAAAATGTTTATATAATATATGACCCAATGGGCTCAAAAAAAGGGTGATACAATCATAATGAAAACTTTTTTAAAAAAAATGTGCCAACTAGACCTTCAAAACTAACTTGGAATTTTAATTAATATAATTTCCTTTAAAAACCAAACATGCTCTAACACTTTAAAAGAAAATATTTCCTTTGTTATGATTCAAATGAAAATCAGCACCTCTTTCATTGAAAACAAATTCTTAAAAAAATAGGTTACATTATTTAAAAACCAAAATAGTTTCAAAGTCCTTCTTAATCCTCTAATTCTTTTAAGAGCCACTTAAACATTTATATAAACACTTTTAATACATAAAAATTTATTTTAGAAATCTAGAAAGATAAATCCATGAAAATATCTTTATACCAAGTTTAGAAAACATTTGTAACATTTCACAAAACCCCTTAAGGATGTTATATAAATGTATAAATTGATAAAAAAAGGAATTTACAAAGCCCAGGACTTTCATTAAGTTTTAAATAAAATAATTGCACAAAAATTCCTTTTTAAATTACCAAAAGTAACTCTCCTTTGATGGAGAAATCTAAAGTGTGGAAGAAAATAGCCTCACCAATCCCTAGATAACAAAATACCCATTATTAAACAAACTCAAACCCTAGGATCGACCACCATGGTCATTAGGGTTCTGGGAAGATGAAGAAACTAAGGGAAAATGGAAGTAGGAAGAGAAAAATATGAGTTTTTTCTTCCGAATCGGCTTGAAATTCATGGGGAAGGGTCTTGGATACAATGGGTAAGAAGAGGATAATATGTATTGAGATCTCTTGTGTCTAGATGAAAAATATAAGGAGGATATGAAGGCTAAACATAGTTAAATCAAATAAGGCTAAATAGTAAAATTCTTAACTTATAATTCTGGATAGCTCGCATGGTTTGGTCACATGGTTTACCAAACTATGTGTCAACTATACAGCCTCCAAAAAAATAAAGTTTCACCCCTTACATGGTTACCTAAAATGTTTCTCCAAACCATGTGAAATATGTGTACAATTCACTGAATAAAATACCTCAAACATAAGAGTCTTTTCATGGTTTCTACTAAAACTCGCATGGGCATAAGCTAGTCGTGCACTATAAGGAAGACCCATATGTAAGAATCATTCACATATGTAAAGGAAATCTATAAAGTTTTATTAAACCATAAACTAAGTTTGTTCTCCAAAATAAATGAAAAATGTAAATATATAATGGTTTTCACATAGTTTCCCATTTATATAAAAGTTTTTCTAGATGGTTTTCCTCCAAACGTAACCTTACTCAACCATGCAATCTGTAATGAAAAATGTATGGTTACTCCTAACCATACAATAAACTTACTCATAAAAAACATTAAAATTCAAATCTCAAATAAAAAACCATAAATTCAAATTAACTCATAATTATATTATATTTAATATAACTGTGACATGGGGGTGTCAAAATCATACCATAAATCTAGGTTGGTATATAATGCACTTAAAAAACAACTTGTATGTTTTTAGAAATTATAATAAAATAGTTAATATAAAAATGATTTTTTTATCTTTTTTGAGATGAAAATTGATAAATTAGATCTCTTAACTACCTCAATCCCATGTCATGTGGTGTGAGCAAGGCTCTTGTTATTAAGAAGGTCCAAGTAGTAAATAAAAAAGACTTAAAAAGTTTGTGATTAGATTGTAAGTATGAAAGAAGTGAAACTTATTATTTTTTATATTTTTAAATAATAATAATATATAATGAGTTTTTATTGATTTGGTCTATATACAATATGATTCGTCTCTCATAGATTAAAAGGAACTACATTATGTGGTTTTTTATCATTCAAAGAAGTATAAACAAGTTATAGAGGTGGGTTTTGGAGTATCTCCAAGAGACTATTTTAAGAAAGGAAAAACAAGGAAGTATACTAATGAAGAATATGTAGATTAACAATGAAATATTATAAAATAAGTAGAATTTTTGTTTTTAAAAAACAAAATAAACATGAAACTGATCAAATGGAAGAAATTGGTGAACCAACCATCACATCCAGCACAATCATACCCACACACAACAATTTTGGATTATATTTATTCCACCTAAAAGTGAAAAATAATTATGATTATGATTAAATTAAAAATGTTTTAACTATGCACCATTACTATTAGGTTATATGAGAGTATAGATTCATTTTTATCATGATAAAAGTATGGATCTACCTAAACCCATTAGTGATGTTGATGTTTAAACTGTTGAAAAATTTATTAGAACTTTCATCACATGGACAATCAATTTTATCAATTCCCCCAATTGGAAATGGGTTTGGAAATTCTAACTTATATTATACTCAATAAGTTTTATGATAAATAGATAATTTTTAAACTGGTATATATATTTATAGAAGAGGAAAAAACATATGTATCAAGGAAGTAAAAGGAATTGGTTATTTTGTTATGAATGTAAATTGACCCTAATTTTGTACCGCCACTATTCAATATATAGATAACAACATTAACGGCCCTTGATAATTCATATTTTAAAGATGTGAATTTTATAAAATTTAATTTCAAATAAAACATGTCCAGATAATATTCTATAGATTTTATCACTCTTACCAATGTAAATTATATTCTAAAGCATGAATGGTTAGAAGCATCCTTCATACTGATATATATGATGTATGTTGACAAAATTTCTATTTCTATTTATTGATGAATGGTTTCTATAAAAAATGTAATAGTGTGTCTTTTATTCAAGATATTTATATTATGAATTTATTTTCAAATTATGATTTGAAAAACATTTCATATTTATAAATCCCAATATTCATTTTTCAAAATCAACATCAATAGCTAAAGATGAATTTCCATATAAAGAAGAAGAAAAATTATAAAAATGTTTGAAGAAAATGAAATAAATGATAATTTATTCTTAATACCTACTATACAAGGATAAAACTATATACATCAATTATTGTTATGATAATTTTTTATTCTTTTTATGTAGTATTAATTAATGCTTAATTTTTTTTAGGATACACTATATTATAATTATTATAAATCTTATTAACCCAACAATGTATTTTATGGATCAAATACTTGGATTCTATAAAAATTATCCATACATAATGTTCATTTTTTACTAGTAAACATTATATTTTTAGAAATTTATATTATTTCAATTAATTATTTTATAATTTATATATCATTCATGTTTTCTTAGGTATTTAAATGCTAATGTATTGATTTCTAAGAAGATTAAGGAAAATAAACAATAATATGAAACCAATGGAATTCTATATATAGTAGTAATTCGTGGTATATATACTATTATTTTATTATTGAAACATATTTCATAAAAAATTTCTTACAATTTAGGTTGTTCTCATGGGGTCTAAAATAACCAAATAGAAACAAATATTATTACTATATCTATGAATTTATAAAAGATGTATTAGCCCATGGAAAAACTCAAATCCCATTAATGGAATCTATTATATGTGTCTATTTTTGAATATACACTCTTTCATTTGAAATCATTACTAACAATTAAATTATTAATGTTTTCTTATTATTATAAAGACTTATCATATATATTCAGATGATCTGATAGATGAATTTAGGGATGAATGTTCAAGTGTTATTTTGTCACAATATTCATGAATTTTTTAATGAGTATTTATCTATGAATTTATTATTTAATTTTATTATCTAAAAACATGTTATAATTGAGTACATAATCGATATTGTAAAACTCATTCCACATTCTCAATTCTGAGAAAATGAGATTAGATTAATTTGTTTCATTTAGGAATAAACTGCATGTCATTACAACTCTCGGTGTGGTCAGAATGAAAAAAAAATGTGTATTTTCAATTTAAAAGTAAAATGATACTTCAAAATATACATCACATCATTAATTTTGAGAAAATGTTCCTAGATTTTCATAAAACTATAATTTAATGGTATTTGGTTCATTTTTTTATGTTTGAATGAACTGCATTTCATTTTGATGTGTAGTGTAACTGGAAAGACCTAAAGTATATTTTTTCATGTTAAGAATTCAAGAGGTACAAATCATGCATCACTAACAAAAAAATTAGAAAACATGCTCTAATTATCTTGAAACTCTATTTTAATTGTATTTGATACATTTTTTACATCTATTAATGAACCACACATCATTCTGGTGAGTGGTGTAGTAATAATTTATCAAAATTCATGTTTTTAATTTAAAAGTGACATTTTAGTTCAAAACATGTGTCACACTCTCAATTATGATAAAATTAAATCATAATTTCATGAAACTATAGAAAAATATCATATATTATTTTTTTGTAATATAGTAATTAACTTTATATCATTCTGAATCTTGGTGTTGTTATAATGACCAAAAGTGTATCTTCAAAATTTAAAAGTGACATGTTAGTTCAAAGTGTACATAATATGATAAAAACTAAGAAAACATGCTCAAATTTTCATTAAACTCTGTTAAATAAATTTAATTCATTTTTTAAATGTCGGAATTAACATTACACCATTCCAATCTATGATGTGAATGGAATGTATAAAAACATGTATTTTTAATTTAAATGTTACATTTTTATTCAAAACGTGCATCACATAATCAATTCATAGAAAATGAGATCGGTTTGTCCTAAAATTATAGAAAATAATATTTTATTAAACTTTTTTCATCAAGGAATAAACCTCACATCATTCTGAATATCAGTGTGTTCAGAATTACCAATAGTGTTTCATTGCAATTAAAAAGGGGAATTTTTGTTCAAACATGTTTCACATTATCAATTATGAGAAAATATGCTTGTATTTTCATGAAACTATATATAAATGGTCTATTATTAATTTTTGGAATTGAGGTTCCTTAGGATCATAAGAACTACTAAGAAAGGGGGTTGAATCAATGGTAGTCTTTTACAATTTCTTCCCTATTTTAAATTAAGCCCTGCAACTTATTAGAGTTTTATATCCATTTAAACTCTATAAAACGTAACCACACTTCTTATACTATGTTATGAAAGTAAAGAAGAGCACACAAAATTTACAAGGTTTTTCCCCAGTGTGGGTGACTTCATCTTTTCCATGGTGGGTCCCATAAATCCATGGAAATCTAATATAATATCAAGTGAATATAATTTGAACCAAACTCCCATTATTCTCCTTCTATATCTCGATAATAAATTATACATACTCCTTCCATTTAAAAATTTTGTTTGTGAAATAAATCCAAACCAAAATTAGAAACTTTTCTTAATAGATCACTAGAATTCATTCATAAATTCTCTATCTGTTGTATTTGTTTGGTATGTTTGTCTTGTGCAGCTTATGCCTTAATCTAGTATACTCTATTCGGTGTGCCTCATGATATTGTGCCTCTGATATATTCTCTTTTTAGTGAATCAAAAAAATTCATCTCATAAAATGTTTCAAATATTTGACTCATATAGAATTTTTTTGGTATCTCTGGCTATTGGATCTGACCGGTGCCTTTGTCTAGTACACTAGTGTCTATGAAAGGTATACCTCTACTTCATCCAGGTGTTCCCTTACTTGGAAAATAAACATTCATGTAATTATTCATCACTTCACATTTTTTCACATTTAAACATTTTTATTACAGGTTTTATATATACCACTTTATATAGGTGATCACCTGGGAGAAAAGTTGGGAACTCAAATGTGTTTTCCCAATCAGCTAAAACTCATATTCTGAAACTCCTACTCAACTGAACTTCACTAAGAACCTCTATAATATTCTTTAACATTTATTAATATTCTTATAAACTTTTTGTGTTAAACTTTTGATGAACTTCCTTAAACTCAATGTTAAGTAACTTTATCAAAATCCCTTAACTAGGGAAATCTAACCAATATTGAATAAACAACATAGCATCATCATTGTTCTCGAATTTAAAAATATTTGTAAAGATTATAAAAACTTATACTAGTAGATGTGTGTCTGATAAAATCATAAGAGTATTACATCTAATGTATTTTTTCTTGATCCCATGTGCATATATTATTTATTCAACAGATGAACTGCTCTGTTTGATTCCCTTTTATCCATTATTCATCGACTGATTGAGTTGATCTGATAGATCCATCACTTCTTCAACCAATTTTCTTCATATGCTTTCTATGACTGATAGATAACTTTACATGTCTCTATCTAATCACTCTTACTCATATTGAACTACATATATGATTTATAAAAAAAAATAGTACAAGTTCATATAATCATCCATCTGATGACATCATCTTCATTTGTATGATGTCCATCCATCTAATAAATATTTATATAGTGTATACCCTATCAACTTATTCAACTAATAGTTATTTTAATGATGGATTCGATATGATAGAATACATATGTCATGACCCATCCCCTGGGGCCCATGTCGTGACTACCCCAAGCCCGCCTTCCATAGGCCAGGGGATGGAAACTAGCACCAAAGGTGTAAATCCATAAAACTGAGAAGGCATTGCCTTTATAGAATATAAACACACACAATAGAGTACGATCTAGAAGTAAAACACTAAGAAAAACTGTATACAAAAATGAGTGTTGAAAAGTAAAGGGGGTCGAAAATACAAGCCCAATAGGAAAGTACAAGTACAACTGAAGAAAAGTTAAACAGCTGCTGGGATGCCCTCCGGGGAATCCTGCCTGAAGGGTAGGTATAGATAGCCTCCACAGCACTCAACGTCTATCTGTCTCCTCCGTGTATCGTCACACCGTGTGGTCCGCCTCTGGGTACCGTCCAGTCCTGTTATCCTTAGCCTCAGTCAGCACTGCCCGTTATCTGCAACCAACACAATGAGGTGCGGGCATAGCCCGTGCAGGGGTGAGTATAACGATACTCAATAGAGACCCCTAGATCCTCAAGTTCACACAAAATCCAACAAGGATAAACCACCAAGAATGAAATCAATAGATGACCCCAATTAGGTATATGCCCATACATATACCTAAGTTATCAAGTAATTCATCTCAATCATGAGGTAAAAACAAAATTTACTGACTCATCTCAACCAGTATTTTTATTCACATTGTCGAAACCATGGCTGCTGGAGAACTCCTCCTCTGTCAAGTATAGTGGGCCTGCCTCCAACTACCAAGTGCTTCCCATTAACCTTGGACTATTGAGGTACTCCTCCTGTCAAGTACTGTGGGTCTGCCACGCTCACACAGAGGCGCTCCCCACTATGGGTCTACCGCCAACTACCAGGCACTCCCCCTAATAGCCTATAGAGGTACTCCTCCTGTCGAGTACCATGGCTCTGCCACCAACTACCAGGCGCTCCTCCGATATGAGTCTACCACCAACTACCAAGCGCTCTCCACTAGGCTAGTTGAATCACTCCAAGTCGAATCGGTCAAGCAGTTGTCAAGTCTCATCCAGCTACTAGGTCTCCGAACTCCGCTCGCTCGTCTCCGGGAGGGTCTGCTCCACGAGATACAGGTCGATAGTCCAACTATCACGAATTATCATATAGAAGTATCTCAAAGGTCCGCCTCGTCATAGTGGCCTCAATGCAATAGACAGCACGTCAATCGGACGTCCAGTCTGTGAGTTATTAGCCTTTTAGTCCTGGGGGCCCAATTGGATTCGTGTACGATCTAACCTGACCATATCTCAAATATACCCCAAACTCCAGTGGGGTATTCTCAAAGGGACCGCCATGTTCCAAGAATACCAGCACTGCTGACAGTTCGTCAAACGGATGTCTGATGCCAAAGATATGGCCAAAATAAAGTAACAGTCAGTAGTGGGCCTGGGCCCGGTCTGACCTGGTCGGACCGACTCAGCCCAACCCAGACTGGGCCGACCTGGTCTGGGTCGACCCGGTTAGACCCACTAGGTCTGAACCGGCCCATTCGGTGGGTCATCCCGCTAGGTTCGGTCCGGTCCGATAGGCCCGGCCCAGCGGACAGCAAGGGCGGTTTGGCCCAGAGGTCGCCTCGTAGGCGGCTCGGCCCGAAGGCCAGGGCCGGTTCGGCTAGCACCACGTGGGACACAGCTCGGGAAGCTCGGACCAGAAATCCAAGCTGGTTCATCTAGTGATGTCGTGAAGGACGCCGCAGGCCGTCTTGGGTGGCTGGCGCAGCTTGGCCGGTTCGGCCGGTAGCCGGGGCGCGGGCAGGCCGCGCGGGGCATGGGCAGGCAACACGGGAAGCAGGAAGGCTGGCAGGGCACCGGGCAGGGTGCGGGAAAGCCGCACGGGGCGCGGGCAGCGTGCGTGCAAGCTGGTGAGGTGCGCGGGTAGCGCGCGGGTAGGTCGCGGGACGCCGGGCAGAGCACGGTTAGGCCGTTGGGGTGCGGGCATCACGCGGGAAGGTCGGCGGGGCGCACAGGCAGCGCGCAGGTAGGACGCAGGGCACCGGGCAGGTCAGGGGGAGGCTGGCAGGGAGCAGGCAGCGCGTGGGTATGCCGATGGGGTGCGTGGGCAGCGCACGAGCAGGCCGTGTGGTACCGGGTAGGGCGCGGTTAGGCCGGCGGGGCATGGGCAGCACGCGGGTAGGCCGGGGGGCACGTGGGCAAGCTGCGGGGTGCTGGGCAGGGCGCGGGTAGGCCGGCGGGGAGCATGCAGCGCGCGGTCCGACCGCGGGCAGCACACGGGCAGGCCGGTGGGCGCGCGGGCAGCGAGCGGGCAGGCCGACGGGGCTCGCGGTCAGCACATGGGCTCGGCTGGAGGCAGTGTCGAACGCCGCAGGGGCGGCGCGCTTCACGGAGGCTGCGGGTAGCACGGCCTTCATCGTAGCTGTCTTCGTCACCTTGTCGTTGTTACGTCGCCATGTCGAATAATGCCACAAGAAGGAAAAACGACATAGGATGTGAGGCCATGTTAGGTTGGCCCACACCCTCCGCATTTAGGGAGGTATCAATTGGCTCAAAAAAATAAGAAGTTGATCATTAACACGTCCGCAACAAACCCTTTCTATCCAATGAAGAAGATAAGAAAAGTTATAACATCATCAAGTAATAAAACCCCCTACCTAGATTATCGGGCATTCATCGTTCGTTGACGGAGTTGCTGGAAGAAGATGAAGAGAATCTTCATTCGGAGCGTCCTCCAAGCACTTCTGAACCCGAGTTGCATCGGCTCGTGGAAGATGCTCCATGTCGGTAGGTGTTTGGGGAAGAAGTCGAAGAGGATCAGCGTTCTTCATCGGTGGAGCATTCTTCATTCTTCGTTGGGAGGTTTTCTACCTAACTCTCCTCTTCCTAAGTTCCACCAAATGAATGATGCCAACCCAAAAGAAATAATAGATTGTCTATTATTTTAATTATTAGAAAGAATTCAAATGGATAAATAATTAAGGGGCTCCACCTAATTAATTCATGTGTGTAGGCACAAAATTAATTAGGGGAGTTCAAGAGGCTCGAAGGGTGGCGGCACCATTAAGTGAGGAGTTTAAGAGGTTTCTCCCCACTTAATGGGGAGTTCAAGGGGTTTCATCCTCAGGTGGTCCCTACCACTTTAATCCTCAAATGGGAGGTTATGTTTGGGTGGGCCCCACCACCATAACCTCTCATGGGAGGTTAAGGTTTGGTGGTCCCACCTCCAACTCCCATGAGAAGGTTTTAACCACCAACACTCACATGGAGGCTCAATAAAGTAAAGTGTAGCACACTTAATTTTATTATTTTTTTAAGAAAACCCAAAAACTAACTTTTATTCTCGACCAACTGTCATCAAGGTGAAAGTCTTCATAAGAGAATATCGGCGCTTCGAGTTCAACGGTGCCCTCGGATTTCAGTTCTGAGCCCCGGTTCAAAAGTTATAAAATCCCCCTCGTACATTTACTGAACGTACTCGAACAAAACTTCAGAAATTGATTCCAGGCACACCGGGCCTCGGAATCAAGCGCCGTAAATTTTCCCGGACTCGTAAAATTCTCATGTATTTAAGAAAAAAATTTCCACATAAATTCTGGGTCTATACAATATACTATAACTCCATTTATTAATTTATGATATTGAACTTAGTAAATATTGTAACAAAACTTAGCACCTTTCACTCCACCTACTTCAATATGATAAGACTCCAGTTGTTGGTGTTCATATATAATAGTTCGATGTAATTGAAGGTTTTTCTATCTAATGATATTCATAAAGGCTTGTATGAACTCTTTTGTACATGAAGTATAAAATACTCTATCGAAAAATACTTAGTCTAATAGATATTCATCTAATAGATTTTATTTGATATAATTTATTCATTAGTGTTCTCTATGGTTTCATAACATCAACATTTTTACAATAAGTAGCTTTAACTTTATAATGCATTAACCTTCAACTTTTTTCACCCGATATGTTTGGTACTTCATCTTGAATTTTATAATTCTACCCAAACATTGACTTTTCACACTTTTTAGTACTCCCCATTTATACTTCTTTCTCTTTTTAAAAATACATACAAACTCTTCAATGTAGACTACTTATATAAATCCATCTGTTAGCATCATCCTTGGTCTATCTGATAACATTGTATGACATCAATCTTTGTAAAAACTTAACATAGATCAGGAGTTTCTTCATTATGTTAGGTTATTGAATATAGGAAAAACTTCATATGACTTAAATAAATTTTCCTAACCTGGTTGAGGAAGATTTCTTATCCATATACAACACTTCATAAGAAAACTTTCTTAACAACTCCAATAACTCTTTCTTGCCTAAGATATAAAAACATTAAAAATAAGATATGTTGAAAAAAATAAAAATTAAAATTAAAAATATCCATAAATTATATTCAATATCCCTCTTTTTTTGTTGATAATATTCACAGAAACTGTAACATTTGTTTTAAACAACTCTTTTCTCAAATTTTAATCAAATCGCTACCTTTATCATAGATAATTTCATGACACCACACCACTGGATAAAGAAAATTTTTTAAGTAATTTCATCCCTCAATGACAATAATTTTTTGTAACAATTATAAGATAAACTCCCCCTAAATATTTTTCTCTCTCCCTTTTTATGATATAAATATCTTTAGATTCAAAAAATAAAGAGTTATACATCTTCTTACAAAGTTTTACTCTCTCTACCCCTTTGACAACATAATCCAAATAAAGGTGAGGGATTATTTTCTTATGAACATTATAAAATCATTGGTGAAGGATGAACACATAGTTATATCCATGATTCCTAAAATATTTTTCTTGGAATAGACTTGGTGAAAACATTATCAATTTGATACTTTTTAGAAATATACTCATTCATAACATCTCCAACAGTAACTTTCTACTTAATTAAATGATACTTAATACTAATATACTTTGATATCGGATGTTATACATGGTTTTTGGAAAGATAAATGTCACTTTTATTATCACAAATAATCTTAAATTGTTTACAAAAAATCACTTTCAAATCCTCCAGTGGAACTTTCATCAATGAAATTTGTGTACAATCTTGTGTGGTAGCAACATATTCTACTTCTGATGTGCTCAAAGTAACAGAAATTTGTTTCTTACTATACCATCTTTCATAAAATTATTCCAAAAATAAATTTCCTCTTGATATTGATTTTATATCACTATAATATTTATCCCAATCATCATTAGTGAACCCAATAAATTTCATCTCATTTCTTTTTTTATACATCGTCCAATAGTTTGATGTTCCTTTAACATACCTGAGAATTATTTTAGCATCCAACATATATGATTCCTTTGGATCAATCTGATATCTTAGACATATTTTAATAGCATAAACAATTTTTTTTATTGAAGCAATAAGATAGAGTAATTTTTCTATCAAATTTCATAAGTCTTTATAATTTACACTTTCCCAACTTCATCTTTTCTCATCTTTATTCCAATAGAGATAGGAGTAAAAACTGCCTTGTAATATACCATGAAAAACTTTTATAATAACTCCTTGGTTTAATTTCCTTGGTATTGAATAATTTATCTCCCCTTTTGTTTAAATTTTATCCTAGAAATAATTTTAACTCTCCAATCATCGACAGTTAAATGTTATTATACATTTTTTTAGAAAATTATTTACAAGTTATATCCCTATCACTTGAAAAAATTATATTGTAAACATAAATAATTAAAATAAGAATACATGCTATCATTTCATTAACATATAGGTTACTATCAGATATTTATTTAGAAAAGTTCAATTTCTTTAGGAAACTTTCATGTTTATAGTACCACACATGAGGATCCTATTTTAACTCATACAAATCTTTCTTCACCATACACAACATGGTTATATCTTTATCAAGTAAGAACCCAATAGGTTTATCAATATAAACTTCTTATTCAATTTATCCATTTAATAAATATAACTTAATATCCATCAGATCGCCTTCATAATAACAATTTGAAATAACTAAGAATAACATCCTTACTATTTTAAGTCTCACAACATGAGAAAAACTTTTTTTCAAAGTCAACACCTTCCACCTACGAGTAACCTTTTCATACAATTATAGCTTTGTTTCCCAAAATTCCTCTATGTACATAGAGCTGATTTATGAACACCCACTTTTTTACTATAAAATTACTTCATTATGGTCATGGAAGAAGTTCCTAGGTATCATTTTTCTCAATTTTATCTAACTCTTAATTCATATCATTTAACCACTCTTTATGTTCTACATCCTTTAAAACTCATTTTGGTTCCACCAATAAGATAAGTGATGTATGATTATCCAATATCAGTTTCATTTTGGTCTAAACTAGCACTTTCTAATTTCCAATGATGATTTCAGATTAAAATTATTTTTATAATGTATAAAATTTAAGATATTTTATTCTAGTATCACTTTTTCATTGTAACATCCCATGTATTGGACTGAATGTAATTTCCAAAGGAATTTGAAATTTTCATTTGGTGGATGGGAAAAATGTTAAAGTGAGCATCAAAATTGAATTCCAGGAGTTGGAAGCCTTTAAAGTGATTTTTTATTGAGTTTAATGCCTGAGAATTGTTGCAAGTGTTTGGTTGAGTTCTGAGGGTGGCAGGCTTCAAAATACTAATTTTTTAAGGGAATCAGGAGGGAAATAGTTGGTTCATGGTTAGTGCTAACCACTCAACTCAACCATGAAACCCATAAATAGATGACCATAGTTTGATAAACTATTCAAGGTGGGTGCATAAAGATGAAATAGTTTTACAATAAAATGCATATGTTGAAGCATTGGATGTGCACAGTTTACCTAACTATGCACCTAGCCATGTGTGGGGAGGTTTCATATTGACAGTATCCCCACATGGTCTACCCATAGTTTTGTATAACCATGATCCTGTCCATGTGAGTTCAAGTCCCTTTGGATATTAGGCGTGTATGGTTGGTTCTTGGTTATCCAAATAGTACGACCTAACTGTCCTCCTCATTAAAGGGGTGAAATACTAATTTTTTCCCCTACCTCCTTATTTCTTTTCCCCCTCATTTTTTCTCCTCACTCATGCATAGTATCCTCCCCATGTGTGGATATCTCCTCCTCTCCTCATAATCTTGGATGTATCTCCCTCATACGAGCACATAATTTCTCATTGTCAGTTTCATTGGATCACCCTTGATAATTTTAATGATCATCTTGCTTCTTATATCATTTTTTGTTGATGTATTAGATGATAAATCCATGAAATCTATTTTACCCTATTTTTAGTTTGTTTTTCTATTTCTTTTATTTCTCTCAAACTATCTTGAATCAAATATTGATAATGTAATATTAAATAATCCTATTAATTATGTATGTGGTTTAAGGATTTTCTCTTAAAGTATTGTTGTTTTATAAAATATGTCATTTTTTGCGCACCATATTCTCCATGCATGCACCTAGAATGTGAAATAACCTAAATTAATTATATACAATGAAACCTAGACCCTTTTTTTGACCCATTGATATGGTTGTAGGTTGGTGACATCAACTTAGTCCACCCCTTTGGGTGTGTCCAATTAATTTCCCTTATTGTCCACTATTGTAATGGACCCCAGAATGAGGTTTGATTAATTAATTAGAAATGAATTACCGACATTACACATGGGTGTGTGTTTGGTCCATGATAATATAGGAATTATTCCTTGGTTAAAAAGGGGATATAAAATGGAGATATTTGAAGTGATAAATGACATGGTTCTTCAATTTCCTTCTTTGTTACTTATAAATGGAATGGACCAAATTGTAAACATGAGTTGTCATATGGAATGCTTATGGTCATAGCCTTATTAACTATTCATGGTTAAATTGTAATGAGGCATGTTTATATACATGGATTTATTTATTACTTACACTTGAATTGAATTTAATGATCAAGATAAGATGCATTTTTTGCATGGATATATCTTAGGGAATATACCTAATTATTAAACGCACATGTCTATTTTATATTATTATCCAAGATACTCTGGCATGTTGTCCTGTGTGATTTATAATACTTGGGCATGGTGTCCCTTGTGATTTATGATACTCAAGCATGGTGTCCCTTGTGATTTATGATACTCAAGCACATTGTCCCTTATGATTCATGATACTTGGGAACAACATCCCTTGTGATTCATGATACTTGGGAATGGAATCCCTTATGATTTATAATACTCAGGCACAGTGTCCCTTGTGATTTATGATACTCTTACCTGGCATCCCTTATGATATATGATACTCAAGAATGGTGTCCCTTGTGATTTATGATACTCGGTCATGGAATCCCTTATGATTTATGATACTCGATCATGGAGTCCCATATAATTTATGATACTCGGGAATGGAATTATTTAGGATTTATGATACTTGAGCATAGAGACCCTTATGATTATTGATACTCAGGCATAGTGTTACTTGTGATCTATGATACTCATGAATGGTTTCCCTCTTTGTTGATAACACTTGGGAACAGTGTTCCTTACTGCCATATGAGATTATTGTAACTATTATTGGATGCTTGGGTTATGCCTCAGGTCCTGGCTAGTACTACATATCTATATATATGCATATATATGTTACTACGTATATAGTTCGTATATATACATATATATATATATACTTGTATATATATAATATAGTGACACATCATTATAGATATTCCATCTTAGGCCAAAGTAGGTAATGTCAGCTAGGTGTCCTTTGGGGAATCCGAGTCTAACTTGTTACATTTATTTACTTAATACCTTACTAATATGCATGCATAATATTTTATTTTATATTCTTAGACTTGATAGCATAGACACCATTAGTGGTGGCATATTGATTTTATCTCATACCCAGTTCGGGTTGTTGATTGGTACCCAAACTGATCTTCTAGTTATAGGTTTTGGATCATGGAGTATGCTTGTGTTGTTACTCTTGATATGGGAGATTAGGAGCACAAGATTGAGCATGAGCTCAAGATTCTCATGGTGATGGCATTTAAGGATTTTATTATTTTCATTGTGGGATGTTTATATATCACTGGTTTTATTTATACTACATTGTAGTATCACATGGAAATGCATGATTGTATATTGGCATTGTATATTTTATTCATTTATTATTGATTATCGATTATTATTATCTTTTATTTCTTTGTAATTTATATTGATTACTCTATTAATTAACACTAACACTAATGTGAAACTCTGGTCATGAGGGTATAGTATCCCCAATGTACCATCATTGGACCCTTGCTGCTAGTCGATAGCCTCTGGAATATGGGTAGGCACGCTTAATTCCATGTGTTAAACCAACTTAGGGCACCGTTTCAGTGGATCATGAATCTAGATTTTATAAGTATAATTAGAAATTATTTTCCTTTGTATTACTATTTTGGTCTAGTAGACAGGATACTAGGAATGTGTCAGTACTTGGTAAATAACTGTGTTTGGGAGTGATCTAACCATGCACAGGGAAAAGACCAAGTGGTCAGGTTTGAGACCATTGTTCATGTTGTTAATTATTATTATTGATTATTATTTCACCTTCAGTGATTGATGTACCTCCCACTACTTGTTGATTTATGAGATTTATAGTATTTTACCCTTGTCCCAGTATGGAAAGAAAGTATTATTACATGAATAATTATAGGCACCTAGAGATTCACATGTTATTCATATTAAATTCCATAGCTAGAAGAAATATTGGATTTAAAATTTTGTTTATAACATCAGTTTCTTATAAACTGACATTAAAAATTTTGAGGAAAACATTTCACATCGGTTTTTTTCAAAACCGATGTTAAAAGTCAAAAAAAAAAGTTTTGGTGTTGGTTTTTTATGCACCTGAAGGAATCATTAATTCCTATCAACATGGATCAAATTATAAATTTATTTTAAACCCAAACCATACTGACTACAAAGACATGGTACAATAGAAGTGTGGTGTCAAACCCACAAAGAGTGGGGAATGTAGTGATGAAAACTCTAAACTAAAGGTTAGTTTGATCCAATTTCTGATATATTTTATTAAAATAATTATGAAATTAAAATAAATGAATTCAATTAGAGAAACATAATATAGAGGAACTAGTTTCCAGGGATGGTTTTTCTTAATCAATTAATTCAACTTCACTTGAAAAACAATTATGTCAAATATTTGTGTAAGAAAACAATTTCATTGTTAGAATAAATGGCCATTCCCTATCAAAATACCATAGAATCACAATTCATCATGGTAAAGTAAATTAGAATAGATAAAATGCATTAAGTTCATATTTCTAATAGTAGAAAATTAATTCCATTCAATGGCCATGAATAAATCATCTCAATCATGTGGGGGACATTCATTATTGATATAATATGGTCAATGGATCAATGATGAATAAAATATAAATATAGGAACAACATGATACGTTTTAATAAAGTCATATTTATGAGTAAAATCAAATCGAACAATAATGGTATGCACTACCTTTAACTGATTCTGCTCCCCCCTATGGGTTTCCGCCCACCATCGTCAGGTGACCATCAATGATGATTAAAACCAAATACATAGAAGAGAGATTAAGAAAGAACAATGAGGGAATAATGAAATTAAATGAAGAATAAAAATAGATTGTAATTAAAACTTGAAAAATTCCAATGATTACATCAACGAAATAAAATAAAAAAAGAAACAAAAACCTATCTATGGAAAAATCTAAGTCATAACCCTAGGGTAGCCTCTCGGTAGTTGATCATCTACACTCTTCGATGGAATGATTTTATTTGGTAATAAATACCCATTTATAAGATTCATGGTCATCCATAGGGTTCTAGTGGGTTAATTATGTTTTTAAATAGCCATCCAGGAGGTCAAGGATATGAAAATCCCGTCAAAGATACGGTGGAAATTAGTGTTTTTCTACTGTATCAAGAATTTACTTGATGTGTAATTTTACACCTTGTGTAAAAAATTCTTGACTTGTGGACATTCTAGGAATATTTCACATGTTTCATGTTGTGACTCATATGTTTCATGTTGTGACACGTGTTATCTTCACTTTATGTTAATTTTATCCACTTCTCAACTTGTACTTATTCCATGACTTACACTGGTTCACCATAGGTAATGATTAAACAACATGTAATGTCATATTCCTCTACTAGAAGATTTTTTTCTATATATCTTTAGTTTTTATCCTTTTAAGTTCTCTATGATGATCCTCAAAACCTAGTGTTGCACCACCAGTGAAGCTCGCAGCGTGAAGCACCTTTTTGTTTCTTAATTCCCAAGTTTTCCTTGGTATTGCTAAAAATGTCAATACTACATAATAATAATAAAAACATTGGTATCAATCAAATTAATTATATTTTATCAATTAATATTTAATTAATTCATATATAATAACCTGTCAAAATATTTATATAAAATAGAGATATTATTTTTCCAAAAAACCAATGTTAAATATTAATTAAAAAAATGTTTCAACATCAATTTTTTTTAAAAGTGATGTTAAAACTATTTAAATAAAATATTTGTAGCCCAAAACCCATATTTCATTTTGTCAAAATCGATTTACTCTCAACCTATAATGACACTGATGACCACTCACTGATCTTCGATCTCAATTTTAGTCAATTTCAATTGATTTTATTCATATTTTCACATCATTGATCCTCAATCTCTCCTCTTTTTTCATTTTTTCATGATCCTCAAAAATATTTATTTTCTATAAACCTTATTTCGTCCAACCATGGAACTGATGTCCACCCAATGATCTTTGATAGCTATTTTAGTTTATTTTAATCATATTTTCTTGATAATTGATCCTCAATATTTTACCATTCATCCTTATTTCATGATCCATGAATATATTTAGATACCAAAAACCTTATTCTGATTGATTAAAAACCACATTTGAAGGTTTTTGTTTGTTCTTTTTTCTTTTTCTTTTTTGAAAACGTTTATTTTTTAATCTTGTAGTTTTCACCAGTACACCCACTTCAAGGGAGTACATATATATTTAGGATCAATTTTTAATTTTTAAACTCTGAATTTTATAAGTTATTTTTAAAAAATTTAAAATAAATTCATTATTTGTTAGTTATAAATATAAGTTATCTATTAATTTGTTTGTATTCATTTAATTGTTAATTATAAAAAAATGTTAAATTTTATTTAATTTTATAAATTTTTTATTTGATGGAATTGTCAAATGTTTTTTCCAAAAATAATATATATATATATATATTATTTGAAACTAGTGTCCATAGTCATTTCAATTTTTGATTCTAAAAAACTTATATATTTTTGGATCACCATGACAAACATAAAGAAGATATAGCGTCATATATGTCATGATATAATTATTATAATTAATTAAAATTTTATGACTTAATGTGTCACATCATTTTCATTAATTTCATCCAAAATCAATAATGGATGATAATGATAACCACTCTAATTTTTAATCTTCATAATTTATGCTCTTCTTGTTATTTATAGGAATCACCTTACTCTAGATGAGTTATAAGTAAGTAATAAGTAATTACAAAATTTGAAGATATTAAAAAAAATTAGATTTCAAATGTTTATTTTAATCGCATCTTGAAATTGGTTAAAATCATATTACCATATGGTAATGGTTTTCCTAAATATTATTATAAAAAAAATAATTTGGAAAAAAAATTGGGTTTATTATATTAGAAGATTATTTTTTTCAAAATGATTGTATATTATATTATGGTAAAAATGAATGATTAATTTATTTGCCTTCCATATTTCTATATTTTTTTGGGGATTTTAATAAATGATTTCATTCTATTTGATTCTTATTCTAATTAATGGTTTATTTGACCTAGAGTTTTTACCCTTTAGAATTTTCCTTTTTTATAATGAAAATTTTGAATGTATGTTTAACCCAATTTATTCTAGGTTAACTAAATAGGAATATTGATGACTTTATTAAAGGATCTTGGTAGAATGAAAGTGGTGTTATGTTTTAGTCATTTAAAAAAATATATCTAAACTCGACAAAAAGTATCCCTATTTCTTTACTAAGATCATCAAAAATAGTTAATAATAAATTATTTAAATAAAATAAATTCTTAGATAAATTTATTTTTTATTTGATTCCTAATAGTATTTATCACCTAATCACTAATCATTTTGATTATATGTTTCTATGTTTAAAATTTATCTGTTTATATATTTTTTTAATTGTTTATATGTTTTAATATATTTATATTCTATATAGTGATATTATGTATTTAATGGATCATAATTGGATAAATTTATGAGGAACCACTGATGAATATAAAAAATGAATTGATCATTTCTTAGAATTATCTAAATAAAATATTGAAAAAAAAAATTGATTTTATGTCCATGTATGAACTGTTTGAATATGAGGAAGTTAAATTCTAGAGAAATCAAGGATTATCTCATTTTCTATGGTTTTAACCATAATTATACACATAGATCTGGAATGGTTAAAGAATGGAAAATTTGACATCTAATTTGGATGAAAATATTCAGAATGAGATAGAGGATAGTATTGAAGAATTAATTCATGATATAGGTGTTGAAACCATCGAAAAAATAGTTACTATTGAACAATTATATATAGATTCTGAGAAACTATTATTATTAGGTTGCACTAAATATATAGTGTTATTAGAAGATCTAAGATTAGTTAACTTGAAATCACGAAATGGGTGGAGTGATAAAAAAAATTTTAGTTGCTTGAACTTTTAAAAGATATACTTCTACAAGAAAATGGGATTCTTGATGCCAATTATTCAACAAATAAAATATTATTCTTGGTGGGATTGTGGTATAAAAATATACATGCTTTCTCCAATGATTATGTGTTGTATTGTAAGGAATATAAATATTTGTCAAAATTTTCTAAATGTGGGACATCACACTATAAGAGAGATGAAAAATTAAACTCTGATTCATTATCAAGTATTGGCATTTAACCTCATTCTGAAAGATTCATTATCAGGTATTGGAACCAAACCTACTACTAAATAAATTTTTTACCTTCTAGTAAATCCTCATTTGATGCGTCTATTTGAAATTCAATAGATAAAAAAGGTTAATATTTCTTAAAAATGAGCGCATCTATGATGTTAACATATGTAACCCTAATGATTCACTACATTGGAAGAGATTTGATAAATAATTTATTAATTTTGGAAGTGAAGTTAGAAATCTTGGAATGGGACTATGCATATATGGGATAAATCCGTATCGGAACCTATATAGCGAACACAGTTCATGGCCTTTTTTGTTGGTAGTTTACAACTTTTCCCATATATATGTATAAAGAAGAAGATATTTTATGATGATCTTGATGATTTATTGACCAAAGAATCCAGGTAATGATATTGATTTGTATCTTTCACCATTGATTAGTGATTTGAAACTTATATAGGATACATGTGTTATAGTTTTTGATGCATACAAGAAAGAGTACTTTCTTTTACATGTTATGATAATGTTCAATATAAAATAATTTCCTACATATGGAAACCTATCTGGATAAAGTGTTAAAGGAAATAAATCATGTCCAATGTATGAATAAGAGACTTTATATTACCAATTTAATAATTCAATAAAGACATTGTACATGGGACATTGAATATTTTTTTTAATTGGTCATCCTTATCATAGATTGAAAAAAGAATTTAATGGTTTACAGGAATATAATCTTCCCCCACAATCATTGTCAGTTGAAGAATATTATGACAAGGTGAAAAATATTAATTTCACATTTGGAAAGAAAGTAAATTTTGGTCACCAAAAAATATATAGAAGAAACAGTTTATCATTTTTGAATTTCCATGTTTGATATTTTTAGAGATAAAACATAACATTAATATGCATATTGAGAAAAAAATATATCTGGTAGTTTGATTGAAAATTTTATAGACATTAAATTAAAGACAAAATATATATTTCCTTATAGATTGTACTTGATATCTATGGGAATGAATTTTGAGTTATCTCTCACTATAAAAGGAAACATAACATATTTACCTCAAGCTTTTAACACATTAATCCAGAGTGAGGAGATGAATTTTTGTTAGTGTATGCATGGTATTAAAGTACCTAATGGTTATTCTTCAAATTTGAATAATTTGGTGTCATTGAAGGATTATAAATTAATAGTTATGAAATATCATGATTATCGTGTATTGATCCAATATAATCTATTGGTCAAACAGCATGGTATATTAGAAATACCTTTCAGTTTGAATATCATTAGGTTATGTAATTTTTTCAAATCCATTTATAGAAAATTCATTAATACAAATTTATTAGATATACAAGATAATGAAGATTATCTTATACTTTGACAACTAGAAATGTTTTTCCCACATATTTTTTTTGATATAATGGTTCATCTATTGATTCATCTAGTGCATGAGATAAGAATATATGGGTTTATTTATTTACATTAGATGTATCCTTCTGAAAGATATATGAAAATTTTGAAGGGATATATTAAAATCCTCATTGAATAGAGGCCTATATTTTTAAAAAATATGTATCAAAAGGGGTGATTAGATTATGTACTAATTATTTATATGAATTAGAGAATATCGGTCTTCCTATAGCTTGACATATAACAGTTGATAGTGAAGTTAGAGTTATTCAAGGATTAAAGGTAAAGTTAATTCCATGTGATGAAGTGATGTAGGCACATTTATACATTTTTAACAACACAAAGGAGGTTCAACCATTTATATTATCATATATTTATCAATTAAAGGTATGATATCAGAAAATAAATTATTATTAGATGATTATTGAGCATAAAAATACATTTATTTCATATTTTAAAGATAAATTCATCATAGATATATCTACATCAAAAAAATTGAAATGTTTGGTAGGGGGAACATCTCTTAATGTGATCACATGGTCTGTTTTTGATATTAATGGGTACACATTTTACACAAAAAACAGTATTAAAAGAGTGTCATTCAAAATATTGGGGTAATGGTCATCACTGAAGCACTACATTTTTCAATTAAAAAAGATAAAAACCCAATTTCTACATCAACAACGTATTTTAGAGTTCTTGAGTATATATGGGAAATTTATTATACTAAATTTTGATCCATGGTGTTTAAGTGAATCTGGATTGATAGTAATAGTGGTGTGAATTATGATGATTATGGGTTTACACTGGTTTATTTGAAAATACTTAGTTTTAAAGTGGAACCATTTATCATGGAGTCACGTGAAAATAAAATATTTTGTCATTGATTCATAGAATGATCAGTTTTCCATTATTTTTCAAGGAAAAATAATTCTTTTGGGTAATGAGGATGAGGATGATGTTATGGATTTATATGAGGCTTATTCATCTATTACATTATTTCTAGATAACAACAAAGACTATAATACGTATATAGTCTATGATATATGAAATGATCGTGATGAAGGGATATGGGAAGACACTAAATTACTCTCCTAATTATTTATGTAAAAATTTATAGTTTATTTCTTTTTTGAAATTTACATGTCTAAAATGCTATTTTTTATTAATTATTGGATGTTTAATTATATATATTTGATTATTTATATGATTTTTTTGTTAAATTTTATATTCAACAGTTATGGTTATATATTTTTTATTTAAAACCTTATGTACATCATTATGTTTTGGTCAAATTTACACATATAAAAACACTTTTTTGTAACTGTGCTATTTAAATTTAAAAATTATTCTATAATTTTAGAATTGATGTTTATTTTTAATAATTTAACTTTATATTCTTTGGTAAATAATCATGAAATCATTATTTATTTATTTTTGAAACATACACATGTGTGGAGCTATTTTTTTACTTACATATTTTTGTAATCATTATTTTTTAATATTTAATTTTCTAATAGTATGAAGGTACACAAAATTTCATTACATTTTCCTATTTAAATGACATAAACATAGGTAGAGGAATATTTATCGAGGTATATTTTGTTTTTTAATGTTATTAAATATTCAAAAATTTAATTATTTAGTGAAATCACATTTTTAATTTACAAAAAATAATTATAGAACTACGGATGCGCCCCAGGCGGGCAAGTCTTCTCCTTCTACAAAGAAATATAATTCTAGAGTTGGTAGATGTGAGATTACATGTTCAAAAAAATTAATTTATCAAGGATACCTGATAATGGATATTAAATTTTATGATAATAATAACCCAACTGGACCAAATGAAACTCATTTTACTAGTTATATCTCCATGTAGAGTCGTTACAAGATTATTATTGGATATCCTGATTGTAATTTCATCAATAATATGGAGAAATAGAATTTTTGGGATTCCATAATGGTAAAATATCCCAATGTATTTATTTTATCTCATTTTTTAAATATTATATATTTGAAATGACTAATATTGAATTTATTCAATTACATATGACATTCAATTTTGAAGAAACAAAATAAATTAAGAAAAAAAAATTATATTTAACTATGGTTCAGTGGAGATATTTAAAAATAAAACTGATAAAAAACTATGTTTTTGGGATATTACAGAATGAAAACCCATGCCTCAAGTATGGGTTTTATATGTAGATATAATGATAATTTTTCACCAACTGACATAATGAAGAAATTATGGTGTGATAATTATTTATTATTGTAAAATTTCTTATATATTTTCTGATTAATTATTAGTTTATTTTTATGTAAGAGGCCTCCAGAAGATCTCATCAATAGATCCAATTGCAGAATTTATACCCTCATACATTATCACGTGGTCGGTATCCTTTATTGGAGGAGAAAATGATTGCAGAAAATTTTGATGCGTTAAGAGATCAATCTACTATAGGTTCAGAAGAGGTCAATTTTTGTCCTCCATCTTCCCCCACTCACCCTAAAAATGGAAAATATAGAGAATAAAAAAATGAAAAGTATACTGCAGAGAAATATAAGAAAGTAGATAAAATTGTAAGAAATTAATTTTTATTTTCCAAGAATGTTTGTATTTTTTAAATTAACAACACTAATATCCTATGTTAATTTATCATTTCAAGATCACCTTTAGAAGAAAGAGATGTAGTGGATTTTTATCCATGATGGTAGGATAGAGATCTTAGATACTACTTTAGAAAATCTAGAACACCCTAGACACATAAGAGGATATAAGGCAAGTGTTAGTGTTATGAAAGTTTTTGGTCATCAAATTAAGAAATCAAGAGACCCAAAAATAGATTACTTAAAATATGAGATGAAACGCCTAAAATACTATATGGATAAAAAAATTAAATAAAAAATGTAGGATATTTTTGAGCAATTTATGAGATAATCATAGCCTACACAACCTTCCAACTAGAATATCCCACCTTCATGTTCAGGCCCTATCATATGTTGTGAGTTGTTTGCTAGAGATCCTCATGTACTTATTATAGAATACGAAGATGTACATATTTTGGGGGATTATTTAAAACACTATACTAGGTAGTTGGGTCAGTTAATAATATCAGTACATGATATTATTAATCCATCTAGTATATTGTCATTACCTACCAAGGAAGTTTCCAGAGTTGGAGATCATATTGCTCATTTTTTACATTGGCCAGCCTTTTTCATTATATGAGATACATGTTATGAATTATTTTTTAAATTATATTTTCATTTAATTAAAAATTACTTATAATGTTTTCTAAAATTTAATTTATATAAAAGTATCTAATATCAAAAAAATAATGCAAAAGAAACAAAAGGTTTAGGCACCAACATATTCAGATACTTATGATATTTTTAATGGGATAAAAATATTATCCAAGGTTTCTTCTTCCTTAAATAATATTTATATGTTTCAGATGATGTCTAATATATTTGGAAGAGACTATCCATTAATAAAATTAAAAATATATATCATCTATCTAGTTTTTTTATGATCTCAATATACCTGTGTTATAGTTGTATTCTATGTTAGTAAATTTATGTTTTGGTTTTTCATTATTTAAATAAATATGATTTCAAGTTACTTACTATATTACTTATTTATTTATTCATATAAATGCACTTCTTATTCAAAATTATACCACTAGTGTCTATGGTCTTATATATCAAGAATTCATTTAAAATATTTTGCAATATGTGAAAACTTCTACTATAGTTTTATATATATATGTATATATATAAGAGATTATCAAATATGAATATTGGGTGATGGTTTCTTCCATTCCTTAATGGGTAAGAACACTGAGATAATTATGAAGTAATATTAATTATAATTCTATAATTTTGAACTTTTTATATTATAGAGTTCATTTTATATTGGTCATATTCTTCCCAAATGAACTCAAATTATATTTGTTTTTATCTTTATTAGGCGGTGTTTGTAAAAAAAATTGCAACTTATTAAACAATAAAGTTTTACTCTTTTTTATAAGTTTATTTTTAATTCATATTGTTTATACATGGTTTTTTAGTTGATATATATGAAAATACAGTTCATGGAAAAATTTTAACAAAGATCACTTGTTGATAAAGAATCCAAACAAAATCTAATACATGGAAGTAATGGTAAATGTATTTTATATTAGATAATATTTGGTTATATATATATATATATGTGTGTGTGTGTGTGTGTGTTTGTTGGTTTTTATTTTCAATTTAATTTTTTATATATGTAGTGTCATCATTAAAAATGAAGTGTGGAATGTAGTTTTTTTAAGATTCATGTATGTGATAATAACAAGTGAGTATTGACTGAATTTGATAAGGTTAGTTATATTAATTGTTTTTTGTTTTATATTAAAATATTATCTTGTTAATCTTATAAAATTAATTGTAATTTCATCTTTTTAATGATACTAATTTATATATGAATGATGAACCTACCCATATTTTTAGTGCGATTTAAAAAAATTTGTTAAGTAGGATTGTGATTTAAATTATCATATATATCTCTTTTAATTAAAGTGAAAAAATGAGTATTTAGATAATCGTTTTCTTCTTTAAGTTAGTATATTCTATTAATTTTTACAGGGTTTTTATCTATTGTATAAAGGGTTATGTATTTAAAAAAAACTCCACACTACACAAGCCTTTAAATTTTTAGGTATGTATTTTTAATTAAATTTTAAAAAATGAGTAATTATACAATCATTGTTTTCTTAAAGTTTGTATATTTTATTTTATTTTTATGTTTTAGGTGTTTCAAGTATATATCTTTCAATTGAAGTTAAATAATTGAGTATTTAAAAAAAATATACTTGTAGTTGGTATATTGTGTTTGATTTTACACTGTAATTATTTTCCTTAAGTTAGTGTATTATGAAGAGTATGTAAATATTTTAGAAAATTTTTAAAGAGGTTTTATTATTTTTTTATAAGTTATTTATTATTGATTATTATTTTTTATACATGTCTTTATAATTGATATGTTAAAATATAGGCCATGGAAGAGGATTAAAAATTATCAATTATTGATATAGAATCCAAATAAATTAAACTATGTGAAATTCTTGTTAAATATATTTAATATTAGATAATATGTGTTTTTTAGTATGTGTGTGTGTGTTGGTTTATATTTTCAAGTTAATGTTACATAACCATAGTGTCATCAAACACCTCTATGTGAAGTAGATCTCATCACTTTCAAATTTCATCATCTGTATAAATCTATGGCTCCTCATTTGCGACTTATTATATCCAAATCACTACATACCTAATTTTATTTTGGTTCTTCCTTAAAAAAAATTCACATTTTATTATATGTTTTATTCCTGGTTCACCTCCATTACTGAAACATTAATTTTATCAACCTTATTTAATTCATCTTCTAAGTTCTATGTTTCTTCCTCTTTTGTAACCCTAATATTGTGTCCCTAGATTTATTCTTCTTCTAAGTTCAACAATTATTCCCTCTGTGTGTTGCAGGGTATTTATTTCAAGGCTTTGATGATTATGAATCACCAAAAGTTTATAATTGTTGTTCCTTTTATTTCCATTAAATTATAAGAAAAATACATTTTACCTATTTATTTTCATTGACATATTTCTAAAAAATACATTGTTAAAATTTATTTTTTCATTTCTAGTAATTAGTACATGAGGGGTTATAAATAATAATAACTTTAAATCTATTTCCTTCACTTTTCATGTAGAAAATTTTCATTAATTGTAATGTTTTTTAGGTGATTTTATTGGTTTTTGGTTTGACCAATATTTTCTAACAATATTATATTTTCAAATTTCTGTTTTTTGGTATACCATCAATGAAAACTAATTCATTATTATTTTCCATCCTCACAAATTTCTATCAAAATTTAAATTCCTTTACAAGTGAGAAAAAGATTCCAACATAGTACAAGTGAAATTCTCATCCATCATAAATAACCAATATCATTTTTTGTATCTAGTTGCCACTATTTTAGTAATTTAAGGGTAAGTGTTCTTTCCAAAAACAAAATAAATGACATTTATTTATAAAATATAATTATCTTACTGTAAAATTATAAAATTTGTTTTCAAAAAGTGTTTTTAAATGGAGTCTTTCACTAAAATTATATTACAAAAACCTTTAAATATGTGACATAAAAACACAATTCTAATAAAAACTATTCAAACACTTAAAACCACTTAGATACATATAAATTAAATATTACATTTTAGTTTTGAACTACTATTATGATCCAACATATGTGTGAGAGGTAGTGTATGAACAAGGAATATATATATATATTTTGATTAATATATATATCAGAACTAACATTTTATTTCTTTCATAAAAATAAAATTTCATATTAGTTCTGAATTAATATTACTTACTGAATGTATGTGTTTTAGTTCAAAACTGATATGTACTATGCATAACTAATTTGTATTAATTTAACTATATGTATTGATCAAAATATTAGTTTATAACTAATATTAGTTTGGAACATATCTTTATTTTCATCAATACATATTTTAATGAAGGTCAAATATTTATTTTGGTCAACATATATATTAGTTTGGAACTAATATTGTAATCTAACATATGTTAGAGTGTGAAATGTGTCTAGAGAATTAAAATACATATATATTTATTACTTAAAAAATAAAATTTTAAGTTTAAATTTAGTTAACATTTTTTTATTTTAATATATTATGTAATTATGTGATTGTAACTTTTTTTCTCACTTATAAAAAGTGATATATGTTTAATATTAATAATTTTTGGGAATTGTTTGCAAATTTTTATTAAGCAGAATACATATATGAAAATTGTTGTCTTATTTTGGATTTCAATTACATTAAACTATGTATTTATATTTCATATAATAATAAATTATTTATTGTAGAAAAATGTGTTGCGTGATTTTCATGACAAAGATGTCACTCGAACTGGGCACTCTGAGTCCTCCAATGTGAATGGTATGTAATTATTACAGTGATTTCTATTAATGAATAGTAGTGGAATGGAATTATCTCTTTATATATTTCTCTTTCATGCATGAAAAAATCTTCTAATATAATAACATCTCAAGCCTAATTCAATTGGGTATCACGGTTTTTGTTGAAAAATATCATTTTGAACTGTATATTTTAAACTGTATATTCATTTTTAAAAAAAATTATATTGAAGTTTATATTAAATGGATAGAATTATTCAATGTATTGAATGAAATATATTTATTTTTTAAAAATGTTACTTTTTGAATTTTCCATATTGAATTAAAAAATTTAAACTATATATTCATTTATTTGTTTACTATTTATGGTTTTTTTACCACTATATTTTCTTCATACATTCACTATCTTCACATTTTAATTTTAAAACTTCAATTATATATTACATGTTGTCTATTTTATTTTATATGTAATTGGTACATCTAACTGTTTACATATATACTTTATTAAGTGAAGGTAATTTTTATTAGGAATTTATTCCTTTGTTTCAGCATCGCATGATTATTCTTTAGTGCGAAAAACTCCATATCCATGATCTTCTCACTCTCCTGGATCACTGCCTACCTCACTTCCTCCTCTAATAGTCCATTCCTCAATTTTTAAAAGCCTCTTCCTCCCTCAAACAATGGAATGGAATGGAATTATTGACATAATAAGTTTAAATATGATTTTATAAATTATGCATTCAAGTTTAATTAGGAAATATGTGCTTGAGGTATGATCTTTCATTAATAAAAATATAGATTGAGTAGTTAGTTTTTACATAATGATATGATATTTTCATACGGGTTTATTTTCATATTTTGAACCACATTTATTTGGAGGTGAGACTAAAAAACTTTCAGTTTTTATATAGATTATGTTCTTAGGATTATCAATAATTACTTTAGTTAGCATAATTTAAATATGATTACCCATTTTCTATTAAAATTTTCCCAGGTAAATATTGATTGTGACTTATATAGTTTAAAAGGTTTATAAAATATACATGAGGCATGAATATGGGTGAAATTGGTATGATACTCTATCTTATTATATCATATAATGATCTAGATTTGTTAAAAATGCATTTCTTTGTTTAGACTTCCAAGTATGAACTCACTTGATGTTATCTTCTTAATCGCACTAGGTTAGATGAATGATATGGATATTGTTCATGAATCAACACATCCTAATGATATTATGAAATGTGTTTTATCAATAAAAATGTGGTGATAATTATTTAACTTTCATATATTTCATAACAGTACTAAATTTTGACAATTTTTATTTGATTAATAATATTTATTATCTATTTCTCTTCTAGAAGAAATCATTTAAATATAAATGTTAATGGAAATTTCACCTCATCTACATAATTTGGTATGTATGTATAAAATTTACTTCTAATATCATAGTTTACTTAGAAATATATTAAATTTTTACTTTTTTTTATTATGTTGTTGGTAAAAACTTCTACTCATATGTATTTCATAGCCAATTGTCACATTTTCAACATTTAATAAACTATTTACCATTAGAAATATATGTAATATCTAATGGTTTGATATAATTTGTGGTATATTATGAAGGTATGTCCTCATAAAAGTTTATTTAAGGATAGTATTCCTCATTTATCAATTATCATGTTCGCATATTTCATTTCATCACAAATTCTTAGTACCGGAACAACATTGTCTTCAGTTGTATATGTTATATCTTTTTATATGTTTTTTTAATTAAATTTCCACATATTTTTTTATAAAATTATGTGGAATCATTAGTATTGAACATTCAATGTCGGTTTTTAAAAAAATTAATTTTAAAGTAATTTCTAAATACTTTCAAAATCAATTTTATGTAATAAATGATTTTGAAAAACACCTTTAACATCGTTTATTACATAAAACCGATATTGAAAATAATATTCTATTTTTTGAGGTAGAATTTCAACATCAGTTTTATGTAATAACCAATGTTAAAATTATCTTTCAATGTTATATTTATATAATAACTAACATTGAAAGTGCCTTTCAACATTGTTTTTATTTAAAACCCAATGTTGAAAGTATTCAAAGATTTTTCCATGTTAAAATAAAAATACTTTTGATGTTTGTTTTACAAAAAACCGCCATTAAAATCCCCATTTTATCTTTTCCATGTCAGTTTTATAGTAAAACTAATGTGGAAAATTATTTTCAATGTCATTTTATAAAAAAATTGATGTTGAAAGACCCCTTAAATTCACTTTTTAGTTAATTTTTAGATGAATTGAAACTATTATTTATATTGTTTCCTATATAAACATCAATTAAAAACTGATATTAAAAAGTTAAAAAACCCAATATGGAAATATATTTTTCCACTAGTTCATGTAGATTGCATTATATATTTTCCTCATGTATAATGTTTTGTATATTATTCAAATATATTATTTATCATGCTTCCCAATATACCCTATTTAGGTGATGTATAGTATCATTTTTCTATATACCATTATTCTATGGTTTCATGATTATAGGTATGTATTCTTCACTACTATGTGATAGCATGCTTTGTTATGATTATAATATAAGATTGGTTACTAAAGTGTTTGCATAAACCGAAATGGTATTTTTATATATATATTGATGGTGTCACCTTAACTAACCAATCATGACATGTTTGATCCATGTACCACTATTTCATGGGCTGAAACATTAGTTGTTATGTTTATATGGGGGTAATTTTTCAATTTATAAAGTATATGGTCCTCTATAAATTGGAAAGGGTGAGTTGTATGATCTAACTATCTTAAATGGACTTGTAATATTCTAAAATCATGGATAAAAACATGTTTGTAGTTACATGAATGAACATTGTAACTTATAAATGCAAGTACCTTTATAAATTTGGGATGGTAATGCATCTAACTAAACCACAGTATATACTAAACTTAAATCCTTATAGGAAATGGTTTCCTTTATAAATTTTTGTATCTATATGACTTGTATATGACAACCTGTATTACTAAATCCCTAAATACACAATTTCACCAATGTAGGATAGTTGGGGCATGTTTTTTATGAGATAAACCCACTAAGGGTGTTTCAAAAATATTAAATGAATTAAATGTTATTGGTTTATACTTAATTAGAACCAAGTTGAAATTAAGGGGACATCATAGGTCACCTTTATCTCTTATACCTCATTCTTTAACCCCATGGGTCTATACTAATGATTTATATAGATGGTTATTAAAAGTTTTAGTATCCACTTATACAGGTTGTATATAAATGTATGCAGGAATATTACTGAACTAGCTCCTTTTAAATAGATAAAATACCCTTTATCTTATTTTGAGCATTATTATTATGAAGATTTAGTGAATTAAATTCCAATTAAAACCCAAAGGTTGTTTTCTACTATTTCTTGGAATTGAAATTTTCTTTAATTAATCCAAATATGATAATATTTATAGATAAATAAAATCATTGAAAATAATTTATAAGTTAAATTGCCTAATTGTGATAGGATTTCAGCTAAATTAATCTTGTTTGAAAAGATGTTTGATATAACATGCTTATATTACCTTGTGGAATTAGCTAAATAAATTACCAAGTATCTTTTTTTACTAAATAGTACATAGAGTTTCTTAAATTGAGGCTCTTTAAATGATTATAATGAATGTGAATCAATGGTAATGGATTTAAGGAAACATTAATGCAGTGTTCTTAGTTTTGACCCTTGTGTAAGGGTAGTTTAAATCATTCCCTGATATTTTTTCTTAGATGGTAACGGGTGAGATTCCTATAGATCTCTATTGACCTTTAACTTCTATAGTGGGATTATAGGTTAGGCTAGTAAGCCTAGTGAAATTTTTGATATGACCTATTTGTAGAGATGGTACTTTATGTTACAATAAGTGGCTAGCCCAAGATAGGTAGAGCACATATAAATTAAAACCATGTTGACTAATTATGATAAATTTCTTACATGAGGAACCATTCAGGTTCCATTTGACCTAACAAGGACTTTTAGTGATGAAATGACATCCTTGGGTGGATGGTTGGTTATGTGATAAGTTTAGCCTTGTTAAGGGTAGGGGCATCGATTAATGCTTAGATTCAGCAGGTTATACATTCCTAGGGAAAGTTCAGACACTTAGTAGGTTGTGTGACCCTTATTCTTATTCGATGATGGATGACTAGGGAGTTTTCCATCGGATTAATAGTCTTAAGGGATAAAATGACTCTGGGATATATATTATGTATAATTAATTGGATACTAAGATGTATAGGGATGATAGACCTATTGATAGTATCAAATAATGTGTTATTGTGCTGATAAAAATATCAAGGTAGTACGTGTCGATACACGTGTAACCATTAATTTGTCAAAATAGTGTAGTAAAACGTATGAGTTTGGTGTAAATTGTTTATTCTTTGGGTTGTTACCCTACATTCTTGAATCTTCTCTAGGGTATAGTGACCTAGTAAATAGAGGAGTTTGAGTTATCTCAGTGTTGTGGGATTATGTCAAAAAGGATCGAGTGTTGTAACAATACCAATCAATTTAGTTTTGGATTTTATTCCTAATATGATTGATGAGAGTGAGTGTGTATCAGGATATATTCATTCATACGTCTAGAGTAATTTGATCTAGTATGCTTTTAAGTGATTTTCTTCCTCTCTTTTCTAATTAACTCTTTCTAAAAGAGTCTTATCCATGTTTAGGAACCACATTCAATGGTGGTGGAGTGTGTGTCATGGTATGAGTTCCCCTTCTCAATAAATAATGACTAGAACAATACTAAGGTGGGGATCATATTATCAAACATTTTTTATCATATTCTTCCTAGTAGATGGAATTCAACTGAAAAGGGACCATTGGAAATGGTCATAATGGATTCTGAGAGCCTGTGAGGCTGGTAAGTTTGAGTTTTTATCCCTTGAGATGATTCTTGGGATAAAACTCAGTTAGGGGTTAGATAAGGACTAAATACTAGATTTAGGCTCATAGTGCATGAGTGACCCATAGAATGTAATGTTTCTAAGGTATGTCAGTGCTTACAAAGAAGAACAATGATAAAATGGTTGGATATGTACACAACCATTGAAGATATGGTGAGTCAAGTTGGAATTCAGTAGTTATGCTTGAATAATCATAGGATGCCTTAGGTGGTAAGGGAATCATGGTTAGGTAATAATGATGCATCAATAGGTACAGCCTAGCTCTTTTAAAATAAGTTGACCAGTGATGGTTCAATTGTTATTCTTATGCATGGATGGATGTGGTTTGTTATAATATATGTTGGTAACTTCATAATGGTTATGATGGGAGTGTCTCACGTTTTATTGGTAATTATAGATAACCTCTTAGTGTACTCTTGGCTTAGTGATGATCATGACCCTTTTCTTGAAATCATCCAAGGTATGCTGAGAGAGTTTTGGTTATACACTGAGCTAAAGAAAGAAATTAAATGTTTGTATGGAACAATAAATAGAATTTGTGGGAGTTTTGATCTGATATTTTGGTTGTTTATATAGGTTTTGTTTGTCTTGAGTGATATTGGGATTCCCATGTATGAAGGACTTGGACAGACTCATAGACACTAGTCAATTCATTGACTCGATTTCTATGTGAGATGCTGTTATTGGGCTTACTTGGTGTTCATGATATGTGGATGTTTCAACTATGTACCAAAATCCCACTTGAAAACACAAGAATATGGACTACCTTGAATGAGCTCTTATTACTCTAGTAGTTGATTCTGAGGTTACCCTAGACTACTTTCAGGTTCAGATGATATGATTAATGTGTGATGATCCAACGGTGTTGGATCAGGTATACACTTATTCTTATTCAGTGGAACGATGGCATAAATGATTGTTTTGATTTTAGATGTCAATGGAAGTTGGTTATGGAATTTCATGAGCGTTATCAAAAGGATCTCGGTGTTCCTTAGTTAAAGGAATTGGAATTTGGTTGTGATAATGTTTTAGATCCTAAATCCAATCATTTTCGTGAATAGTCTACTATAGGAATTTTGACATGAATTTTATTGGTTGGTTTAATATTAATGATGAGAAACAACATTGAATATGTTATCTAAGGAGATGATTATAGTGCAAGAGTCATCCAATACTTTTCAAGGAAAATTTAGTACGACTAGTTAAAGTGTGGTTGATTAGAATACAACTATTTTGATAAAATATATGACTAGGAGTAGAGTTCTCATGTGAAACCAAGTGTCATGAGATGGTAATCATGTTGGGGGCATCATCAAAATGCTAATAGATTTCTTATTTTGGGAAATTCTGATTGTGGGTAGTATCATGGCTTAGAATTGGATATTTAAAGTTAGAACTTATAGTGGGAAGCACCAAAGGCCGTTTAATGAAAGAGATGATGATGTGATCATTTCTTGAGTTGTATGGGGTTGGGTAATCATTGTCTCAATGTTTAGTTTTGAATATGAGTGTTTTATCAATATTCAATTGCTTATGTGTCATAAATATAAATTATTTCTTGGAGGTTTGTTGGGTGTTTGGAAACACAACTCAACCATTTTAATGATAATTCCTTAAACTAAGTAGGTCGAGTAAAATTTATTTTTACCCTAAGGATTCTTAGGGATGATAATTTCTAAGGTGGGGAAGTTGTAATGTCTCATATATTGCACCAGATGTAATTTTAAAAGTAATTTGAAATTTTCATTTGGTAAATTCACTAAATGTTAAATTGAGCTTCAAATTTTAATTTCAAGAGTTTAAATCCTTAAAATTGTTTTTTTTTATATACTTTTAAGGATTGAAAAGTTTTATGGGTGTTTGGTTGAGTTTCGTGGGTGACAGGATTAAAAATACCAGTTTTTTGAAGGGTGGAAAAAGGTGCATGGTTGGTGAATGTTTAGTGATAATCATGAACCTCAACTATGTAGCACCTAAATAGAGGAACATGGTTTGATAAACCATGAAATTTTGGGTTAATGGACATGTGATAGGTCTACAATAAAACTTATAGGTGGACGCACAAGCTATGCATGGTTTTTCTAATGGTGCACCTAGTAATATGAGGGGAGGTTCCATATGGATAGTATCATGGCATATGTTGTGCATGGATTTTTAAAACCTTGTTCCTAACCATGAGAGGCCAAGTACCTTTGGACATTAGGTTTTCATGGCTAGCACATAGTTAGCCAAACCATGTGGCCTAACCATATGACTCATTGAAGGGGTAAAATTATGATTTTCCCCTACCTCCTTTTTTATTTACTCCATCATTTCTTCTCCTCACTCATGAAAAAAATCCTCTCCACACATGGAGCTCTCCTTCTATTCTCCTTGGTATATATGGATCTCTTTAATATGATATTGGAATCTTTCATCCTCAATTGTGTTGGATCACCCTCTATATGTATAATGATCCTTTTGATTCTTATCACATTTTCTCTTACCGTATCATATAATAAATTCATGTGAGTTTGTTTACGCTATTTTTATAGTGTTTATATATTTCTTCGATTTTTGTCAAACTGGATTGAATAAAATCTCGATAATTTATGAGTGAAGCATTATAAGCACATGGTAGGTGCTCTGGGGTTTTCCCCTTAATGTCTCTTTATTTTATAAAATACTTCATTGTGTCACATTCTGGATTCTTCATGCATGCACCTAAAATGTGAAATTACCTAAATGAATTGTCTAAACCATGGCCTAAACCCTTTGTTATGGTTGGAGGTTAGTGACCTCAACTTGGACCACCCCTTTTAGAGTGTCCAATTAATTTCCCTTATTGTCCATTATTGTAATTATACATATAATGAGGTCAGATTAATTAATGATAAATGAATTTCTTACATTACACATGGGTGTGTTCTTGGACCATGATAATATAGAAAGTATGCCTTCGTTAAAAAGGGGAAATCACATGGTGATATTTGAAATGATAAACTTCATGGACCTTCTATGGCCTTCTTAATTACTTGTAAATGGAATAGCCTAAATTATACAATTGAGTTATGATATGGAATGATTATAGGCATGGCCTTCTTGACTATTCAGGATTAAATTAAAAAGCAGCATATTTATATATATATATCCTTATTTATTACTTACACTTGAATTTAATTAAAATAATAAAAATAATTTTTATTTTTACTATGGATATATCTCAATTATTATTCCTAATTATTAAATGCATATTCCTATTTTATATTGTTATCCATGATACTCAGACAAGGAATCCCTTATAATTTATGATACTCGGGCATGGAATCCCTTATGATTTATGATACTTGGTCATGAATTACCTTGTAACTTATGATACTCAGGTATGGCGTCCCTTGTGATTTATGATACTGGTTCATGGAATCCCTTGTGATTCATGATACTCAAGCATGGAATCCCTTATGATTTATGATACTCATGTATGGTGTCCCTTGTGATTTATGATACTTTGGAATTGTGTCCCTTGTGATTTATGATACTTAAGCATGGTTCCCCTTGTAATTAATGATGATTGGACATGGTTACCCATATGATATATGATAATTGGGGATGGTATCCCTCTTTTATGATGATACTCAGGTATAGAATCCTTTACTACCATATAAAACTATTGATATTATTATTGGATGCCTGAATTACGACTTGTGTCCAAGATAGAACTACGTATCTATATATATGTACATACATATCTATCTGATTATATATCTATATAGTGAAATATCATCAGAGATATTATGGCTTAGGTCAAAGAAGCTAATATCGGTCGGGTGTCCTTTGGAGAACCAAAGTCTGACTTGTTACATTTATTTTTTTACTGCATTACTAATATACTTGCACACTTTTGTATTTTATATTCACATAATGTATAGATTAGACGCCATTAGTGGTTGCCTACTAAGTTTATCTCATATACTATTTGGGACACTAATTGGTACCCAAATAGTTCTCATGGTTATAGGTTTAGGATCAGGTATAATTTTTGTGCAGTTGCACTTGATATGGGATCATAGGATCACAGGGATGAGCAATAGCTCAGGATGCTAATGGAGATAGAATTTGTGAATTTTATTATTTTCATTGTTTATTTTTTAAGTTTCACCAGTTTTATGTCTATTACATTATAGTATCACATAGAAATTCATTATTTTATATTGGTTCTGGAAATTTTATTCATTTATTATTGATTCTCATTTATTATTATCTTCTGATTCTTATTTATTTATTTTTATTCCCCTGTTGATTGTCTCTCACACCACTGTGTGACTCTATTCATGAGGGTTTAGTATACCCAATGTACTACTATTTGACTATCAGTGATAATTAGTAGCCTCTACCATACAGGGAAGCATTCTTGAGGCCATGTGGTAAATCGGATTAGAGAACAATTTTAGCGGATCCTAGGTTAGGATGTTACATTCATCACAAAATTCATCTAAATCATATTTTACATCTTTTGGATCACATTATATTCTATTTTATTATCTTCATTTAAAGTCTTCAATCTATATTAATTAACATCTTCAACAACTATTGTGAAGGAATATGGATTCTTAAAAACATTAACATCATAGGATTCCACCAAGTTACGAAGTTGGATCTTCCAATATTTGTAACCTCTTCAATCTTGTGAGTAGACCGAAAAATTCCTTTATATTCCTTACCATAAAACTTTCCAAGATATTTATTTTTTATATTTACTAAGAAAAGACTCCTAAAAAAATAAATTTTTTAACCATTTTTATTTTCTTTCACCATATCTCATAAGGACTCAGTTTTTATTCTATTCGCAACAAAAATTTGTTTTGAACATGAACATTTGTACATAAATCTTTCCTCCAGAATAATATAGAAACATTATATTTATAAATCACACTTCTATACATTTTAACTAAAATTCTATTTTTCATTTCTAATGATCCATTTTTTTAGTGTAAGGAGCACTATATTAGTGTTCGGTTCCATTTTTCCTTGGATAGGATTCAAAATCATTCCTTCTGTAGTCCTTTACATTATCAATTATTAGCTTAATTAAGTAAAAAAATATTTTCTTTCTCAATATCCATTCTAAAACTTTTAAACATATCTATAGCCTCTAATTTATGTTTCATAAACATTATGGTGGTTATCTGAGTGAATTATTCAATGAAAGTGATAATGTAAAAAAACACCTTTTTTATGTCACATCATCCCATAAATATTAGAGTGAATGATCTCAAGAGGTATAGTGGATTAGATTTTAACTTTCTTATATATTTTACTAACCATACTTACTTTTAAAAAATTTGTACAAACATTATCAACTATTTTCTTTAGGTGTGGTAAATTTCTTACATTATCTTCCTTATAAAGTTTTTTCATACATTTCTATGGAATATTATCAATTCATCGATGCCACAAATTATTTTCATCCATATTACTTAATTAATATGAGTTAAAAAGATCTATAATCCAGAATTGGTTTTCACTAGTTCTTTTTCCCTTAGTAAAAACATTTTAGCCTTTTAAACTTTTGAGGATATAAGACTATTTTCTGAAGATAACTTCCTTACCATTATCAAAAAAAATTATAACACACAATAATTTGTGCTTAATCCCATCAAAAAATATAGCCTCCTTAGATTTTAGTTTATAAGCTTCAATATAATTCATTCTTATTCCTATGATTTTTAAGGAACTATAATTTCCATAAGTAACCACTCCAACTTCATGTTATTAAACATATTTTAAGATAATTATATCACCTATCATATGTAAGGAACAACAAATATCAAAAATCAAAGTTTTTTTCCATTTTATAGATTTTAGATCATTCTCAACAACAAAATATCTTTACTCAATTTTATTTTTCCAAATTACTTTTCTTTTATATCATAGAAAACTTTTCTTGAAATTGTTTTCATAAATTATTCAACATAGTCAACTAGTTGGTCACACCTTCCACAAAATTCCTCCAATCAATCAAATTGGTTTTACTTTGTAAACTTTCAAGCATGATATGAATTTTATTTTATTTCTTCATGCAACTTAAGAAAGTTTCTCACTTTTATTCCATCATTTCTCCCTCTCAACTCATTCCTATCCCCCTAAATATACATATTATAACAAAAATTATATGTCTTATTCCCATATATACCACAATACCAATAATATCCACTAAACATTGATATTTTATAGTAAAATGTTCTTTCCCTATAGTGATTTTCTTGAGGTTTAATAAAATTTCAAGTACATTTTTTCCCAAGGCATATGGATCCCTTTTCATTGAGGTTGTTTCCAACTTCTGAGAAGTTTTTTATTTCTCACATCCCTTTTTAATCCAAATTTTTCCAAAAAAATATAATACTTTCATGGTTTTCATAATCTGATGAGCCTTTTTATTTAGTGGGTGTATATTCCACTTGATTCTTGGAATTGGTTTTCTCATCATCTTGAGATGTTTTAGCCTTTACCTCTAAATCCTTTTTAAAATTTTCACTCATCATATTTAAGGTAATTTTAACCTCAAGAAATATTAATTGGTTTTTATAGACATCATCTTCCTTATAAATAAGTTTCTTACTAATATTTTTTGATATATTTCCTTATTCTATAACATTCAGTTTGATGTTATCAATCTCTTAATTGTATGCATTTAATTTTTTAAGGATGTATTAATTTTCTAAATTATTTTTCTCACATTATTTCTTCAACATTATAATTTATATCATGAGTTTTTTGTTTTTATTAGTACATTAAACAAGTTATGATCTCAGCTAATGTTCTTCTTAGGTTTCTTCATCTTCTTCTTCTTCTTTACTATTTTAGGAATCTTACTTTCTATAAACATTAGAAAAGAAAATTCTGAAAATATTTGTATTTTCATCTTATGAATAACTATTGTCAATATATTCATATTCAAATTTCTTAATCAACATAATTAATATGTTATTTCCAATGAACTTTTTCTTCTTCTAGTGGATTTCTTATCTTCCTTGATAATTTTTCTCCACTTCTTCCACTAATTTTGTTTCCTCGGAATCAATTTTGTATTCTCAAACATTATTCTTAGGAAAATTCATATAAAAATTCTCAATTCCTCCACACTAGAAAATTTTAATTGGGAGTTTTCATTTGTACTTTCCTCTGCCTCTTTGGAAATTGTTAGAGATAATAGACATGATTATATCATTTTCATTATCATCAACTTTGTTATCTTTTGATTCATTGAGTTACACTGAATCATGTTCTAGTTTATGACAACTCAGTTTATTCATATCTTGAAAATACATTTATTCTTTAATATTCCATTTTAATTTTGGTGAATTCATCATATAATAAGAAACAATAAAGTTATGAAATTCATCAATAGATAAATCATGTTTATCTTATAGGGTAGAAATTATAGGATCAAACCTATCTAAAAAATTTCCCATTAGTTGATTAAAAATGGTAGAATCTTCCAATACATCTTTGAATTTTCTAATGTTTCTAATAAATTCATTAACTCTTTGGAAGTATTAATCAATAGTTTCATTATCTACTATTTTTATATCTTAAAACTTGTTTCGTTATATTTGTAGCATTTCTTCCTTTACTTTGATATTTCCCTCGAAGATACTTCTGAGATTGTCCCAAGTTTCATTAATCATCTTGAGACCCATCATCTTTATATAAAAATTTTATTACCAATATATTAGAATAGAATTTATAGATTCCCAATCATCCTTAAGATTTATTTTTTTAGTGAATGTTATAGGATCATCTTTATAAATGGGTGGAAACCTAACTTTAGATACCTAAATTACCTCTATACTGAGAGACATAAGATAGAGTATCATTCTATTTTTACAACCATGATAAGTTTTTAAATCAAATGTAGGAAACCAGCTGTTATTAACTAATTTGATATTATCTATGATAAGGATTAAATAGGGGAAACCCCCTTTGATACCACTTGATGTTCCTTAGGATCATAAGAACCGCTAAGAAGGGGGGTTGAATTAGTGGTTTACAATTACTTCCCTATTTTAAATTAACCCCTTCACCTTTTTAGAGATTTATATCATTTTAAATTTTATAAAACTCAACCATGATTTGTATGTTATGTTAGGAAAGTAACGAAAAACACATAAAAAATTAAAATGTTTTCCCCATTGTAGTGGACTGCATCCTTTCCATGGTGACTCCTATCACACCATATAAATAAACTATAATATCAAGTGAATACAATTTGATCCAACTCCCATTATACTACTTCCATATCCTCATAGGAAATTATACTGACTCTCATTGGTTAGAATGTGTTTTTATCAAACCGGTCCAAAACAAAATAAATAAATTTTCTTAACAACTCACTAAAATTCATCTAGAAATTCTCTGTCTGATGCCTCCATCTAGTGTGCCTTCTTCCTTCACATGTTTTACTCTATCTAGTACACCATAAGAAATTATGCCTCTAGACTATGTTATATCTGATGAAAAAAATATATTTTCCCTCAAAAATGGTCGAAATCTCCATCTGGTACAACCTTTGTCATGTACCTCTCACTGATGCCTCTGAACGATGCCTCTAATCAGCACCTCTATTCAGTGTATTTCTATATCAAAAAAAATTCCTTGGTTAGAATCATATCCTTATCATAATTATTCAGAACTTTTCCTTTTTTCATGTATAAAAAATGTTAGTACAGGTTGTACATACACCCCTTTATATAGGCCCCCACTTAAGAGAAATGGCAGGAACTCAAATGTGTTTTCCTGCTCAACTAAAACTCAAATTCCAAAACTCCCACTCAATTGGGATTCACTAGATTTCTCTATAATATTATATAATATTCATGAGTCTTATTACAAACTCAGTGTGTGGAAATTTATGTGAACTTCATTAAACTATGCATTAAGGAACTTCATTAATATTCCTTAACCATGGAAAGATAACAAACATTGAATAAAAAACTTATTATCATCATTGTTTAGGAATTTACAAAGATTTATAAAGATTATCAAAACATAGACCAATAAATATTTGAATAATGACTTCATAAGTATATTTCATCTGATGGAGTATTTCTCGGTCTGGTGTACATCTATTATTTCTTCAACCAATGAACTGATTAGATTCCATTTTTTATGTTCTTCATCAATTGATTAACTCAGTCTGATAGAACCAAAATTCTTAGATCAGTTCTCTTCATATGTTTTCTTTGACCAGTGGATGACTTGTAATGTCTCTATCCAGTCACTTTTCCTCAACTCGAACTACATACATGATTCAAAAAGAATGTACAAGTATAAATTCATAGAATTTTCTATATAATGAAATCATCTTGATCTATTTGATCTTCTTATGTTTGATGAATCCTTCTACAGTGTGTGACTAATCAATTTGTGCAATCAATGTAAATGAAATTTATAGGTTCATATGATAGAATACATACTATAATTTCCTTCATGACATTATGATATTTAACTAATTATAGCTTATAAAAAACATAAAACCTTGAACTTTTTTTCTTCTATCCAATAAGACTCTAGTCATTGGTCTTCATACATGATAGTCCAATGAAACTGAGAGTTTTTTTGTCTGAAGGTCTTCATAAAGATCTATACAAACTCTTCTTTACAAAGAGTGGAAAAAACTCTATCAAAAAAACTCAGTCTGATGGATATTCATTTGATAGACTTGATCTGATATCCTTTATTCAGTAGCATCCTCCATATTTTATAATTATTAACTTTGTACAATGAGCATCTTAAACTTCATAATTCTTTCACTTTCAACATTTTTCACCCTATACATCCAGAACATTAGCTTAAAATTTATATTTTCACTTGAAATTTTACTATTCCCTATTTATACTTCTTTCACTTTTTAAAAATTCATTCAAACTCAATAACACAAACTACTTCAAAACCTCCATATTTTTACATAATCCACAATATGTTCAATACCATTTTATGAAATCAAACTTTTTACAAACTCAAAATGGATCATGAGTTTATTCATGATTCTAAGAACTTAATTATTAGAATATAATCGTTTGGATTAAGGAAATTTTATTAACATGGTTAAGGAAACTTTTTTATTTGTCTCTAGTACTTCATAATAAAACATTCATAAAAACTCCAAAAACTCGTTCTTATCAGATATACAAAAACATTCACTACATGATATGTTGAAAAAAAATAAAAAACACATTATAAAACATCCCAAAGGATCTTTGATAATTTATGAATGAACCACACATAATTTTTATATTGATGTGATAAAAATGAAATAAGGTATATTTTTTCATTTTAAGATTCTAAGTGGTATAAAACAAGTGTCGCATACTCAAAAAAAATAAAACATGCTCAAATTATTTTGAAACCCTATGTAAATAGTATTTGATTCATTTTTTGTATATAATAATGAACTCCATGTCATTATAATGTGTGTTATCATTAGACTGATTGAAAATGGGTATTTTGAATTTAAAAGTGGACTTTATATTCAAAAAATGTGCCATGTGATCAATTCTGAAAAAATGATACCATATTTTCATGAAACTTTTGGGAAACAATTTTTGACTTATTTGTGTCATATAGGAAGGAACTACACATCATTCTGACTCACATTGTGTTCGAAATAAAAAAAAAAGTGTATCTTTTCAAATTAAAGTGACATTTTAGCTTAAATCATGTGTCACATATTCAATTACAATAAAAATTACTTATATTGTCATGGAATTTAGTGAAATTATTTTTAATTCATTTTTGGTATTTAAGAAACAATCTCATGTCATTCTGACAAGCATTGTGTTTGGAATAACTGAAAACAGGTGTTTATAATTTAAAAAGAAAATTTTATTTCAAAATGTGTTTCATGTGCTCAATTTTAAGAAAATGTGATCAGATTGTCATGAAACTTTAGAACAATAATTGATGATTCATTTTTTCCATGTAGGAATGGACCACACATCATTCCAACTCTCGATGTGGTCATAATGATAAAATTTTGTCTTTTCAATTTAAAATTTTCAAGTTAGTTCAAAATATGAATTGCATGCTCAATTATACACAAAAATTCTCAAATTATAATGAACCTATACATCAATGGTGTGATCAAAATAACCAAAAGTGCATTTTTACATTTTAATCTTCTAAGAGGTACAAAATGCACTTCCCACTTGAAATTGATAAAACACACTCGAATTATTTTGAAACTCTATATTAATAGAATTTGATTCATTTTTGACATATAGGAATAAACCAAACATTATTATGACATGAAGTGTGGTTGGAATGTCTAAAAAAAGTTTTTTTAACATAAAAGTAGCATATTAGTTCACAACATGTGTCTCATTCTCAATTATGAGTAAATGAGATCATATTATTATGAAAACTAAGGAAAATAATATTTGATTCATTTGTGGAATATAGGAATGAATCATAGGTAATTTTTACTTTCAATTTGGTTGTAATGAACAAACATGTATTTTTTATTTTTTTATTACTTTTAAATTTATTAAGTGTTATTAAGAAACTTTATATTGTTTTTTAATGCTTATATATTACTTATTTCAATTGTGGGTACATTCATAAGGTTTATTAGAAGTTAAAGGATTATTTCCTCATATACATACTATTCTAAACTTCTTATTATTTTATAAATTATGTATTTAGTAAATTTGTAACAATAACTAAATGTAAAAATATATTTTTTTAAAATGAGATATATTTATTTTTTGAATTATGTCAAATTTGATATTTATCATATTGATTTTTCTTCTTATTTCACTTCATATTGATATTTTTTTATTTATTGGATACTTCAACATGAGTAAGTGGTTGTATAAATCTAGTGGTACCTTTATTAGTCCTAATAAATCACTGAGAAATGACCCCCTTTTCTCATTGCTAAATTCCTCAATTATTATTTAGCACTGAGAAATCCTTTTTTGAGCACTGACAAAGGGTATTTTTTGTATTTTCAATTGGAACATAAAATCTTATTTTGAAAAGTAATTAAAATTAAAATGTATCACTATATATGACAAAATTGAATTTAGATATTTACTTTCAAAATCAATTGTTTAAATCCTTAAAAAATACATTTAAATAAAAAATATCATTTATAAAATTTACCATGAATTTTTTTAAAAACAATAATGTGCTATTATATATCACTTTTACTATTAACTACCATAACATGATATTTATAAGTAGTTTACACCAAATTTCTACATGATGATTACAAATATGGATTTAATTTTATAAAAAAAATCTACAAACATGGAAAAAAATAAAATAAATAAAAACTAATGATTTGTTAAAAATAATATTTTTCGAATAATAAATATTTATTTTCAAATGAAAACCCATATTATTATTACATAATTTCATAATTTTTTATAATAATAATCAAATTTATAAGTATAAATATAAATACATGGATATATATCTCAATATATAAAAATATAATAATTAAATAAATGTCCAAAACATAGTAAAAATAAGAAATCGGAATTATAAACATTATGTATCATTTTAAAAAAAATACCATGAAATGAACATAATATTTTTATTATATAACTATTATCTAATTTTCCTTATAATAGTTTGGATTTTTAGGGGTCTATAAACAGTTTATAGAAGCAGAATAAGTGATTAAATCGCATCCCAAGAGCACCCATGTATAAAAAAACAAGACATGTGATAACATAGAATGAAGAACACTTGTAAAGACATACATTTCAGTATAAAATCCACTACATAACCTTTGAATGACTTCATATGTGTTTGATGATGGTAATTGGAGTGGTAGATGTAAGCCCACACCTCCATAGTTATCCGTGTGAAAAAAAACATTTTAATGACTGAAACAAAATTATCTCTTCCTCCATGATGTGATAGCATCTCTTTACACAAAGGAAGAAGCTTGTGAGATCTATGTATCAGGAAGTATCAACTAAGAACACTACACTACCAACTATCACCATATATAATTAGGATTTATATAAATCCTAAGGATGTTCCCTGATCATTATGTGTATTATCTCATGTGATTTATCATATGAGTTTTTACCTTGGTCCATGCATGCATCATATGCATTTGATTCCTTATGTGTATAAAACTCACCATTTCAATAATAGCCTTCATGGGAAGAATATTATGCTTCCCATTAACAATTGTATATGATGAGAAATTATAAACTTCAAATGCATGAAATCTTATTTCACACATGGGATTCCATTAATTTTATTTACTATTATCGTTCAATCACATTATACCATTTAACCCATATATAAATATATATATATGCAAAAAAATTCATGATATGTATAAAATATAATATGATATAATATATATACATATATATATACTTTAGGGAATATCCCAATAATAAAAACTGTCTAATTAATCATATAATGTATATATTACCTCTTGTTTCAATGATCATAAAATGACAACCCCAATTTTCATATAATAACTACCATAAACTGTCACATAATGGCTATCTCTAATATATTTGTTTATAAATTCAAACCATTACTCATTATTATTTTTAAAACTGCTTCTAATTATTTTATTTTTAGAATGTATACACTGATTAAAATGGTTATCATATTCCTCACCTTGGTTTTACTATGTCTTATACACATTCCAAGATACACACTTTCAAAATTTCTATTTATTTCACTCAATTTTGTATATGTGTCCTCTTTTTTATAAATCACTTTAATTTATTACTAAACTTTATTCATTTTCTATCCTAACATAAAATAATATCATGGTGTTTTATTAAATTTTTTCAATTTTGATGAAATTCCCTATTCATATCTTCATTAATATTTAATAATAATATCGTGGCCATAAAAATTGATAGGAATTATAGAATAAGAATCTATTTCTGAGAAAAACTAGGGAACACCCCACCCAATAGAGGATTCTTCCCTCTCTATATCTATCGTTCTAAATCAAACTGCCAATCCACTAGGAAAAAATTAACTAACTCCCCTAACCCCCTAGCATAATAATTTTATACCTCTTAACAAACTAGACTAACAATTTAAAAATGTATTCACAATAACTAATAAATACCATGACCACCAATATTCTGACCTCATCCACTCCTATGGTATATAATAAATAATAGTGGCTGACTCAAAACCTCATTACCCAAGTCCCCATATCTCTTATAATTATCGGCCTCATGAAATGGAACCTTTTCCCCAAGGTGAAAATTAGGAATTCATGACTAAAACTTGTTCACTGGTTCCCAGGTATCCTTAGACAACTAGATGTTCATTACAATGAATTAACTACATCAAGATATTACTCTGAGTCTTTTCTACCAAGATAGAAATATGGAAATATTGTTCATCAAAAAATTTATTATGTAAAGCAATAGTTCCAACCTGTTTCATAAATATTGGTTTTAAATGTGAGACATAAAATATCAGATATATCCAACTATTAATAGGGAGTTGTAATTGGTAATCTACAAGTCCCACTTTCCTAATAATAACAAAATTATTGTAATAACGAGCATCTAGTTTTGGATTGATCTATGAAACAACACCTAGCCCATTCAGATGCAGCTTGACCCATACTGATTTTCCTTCTTTATAAAAAACCTATTAAGGGTACTAAATTTCATATTTCTCCATTAAATGTTGTGCATGATGGAAATATATGTGAAGTTGTAGAAAATCTCTATCCTGGTATATCAAATCATCCTCCACTACCTCACTTGTGGCCTCCCATTTAATATAGTGAAGAATATGTGGTGATGATCAAACATATAAAACTTCAAAAGGTGTTCATGTAATAGAGGTGGGGTAATAATTGTTGTAATGAAACTCAACCCATGGAAACTGACATTCCTAATTTTTGGGATGATCTAAAGAAAAATAGTTTAATTTTAATAAAATAAGTAACATCGATCATCTCATCTATGAGATCCTTGATTATAGGTATGGGATACCTATCAGGTATGGTTTTTCAGTTTAAGGTAAAATAATCGGACCACATGCACCACCCACTATTTTTTCACCAAAATGATAGGACTGGAGTATGGACTTGAAATGTGTCTTATATATCATTGGTCCATGACTTCCAAAATTGGTCTTTCCATCTCATTCTTAAAATGATAAGTAATATTATATGGTAACACATTCACTATTTCAATTCCATTCCTCAATATTATAGCATGATCAGTGTAATTCTCCAACCTCAGAACCACTGAATCGATGCCTTGAGTCAGTTCGCCACATGACCTCAAGAATGCCTCCTCATATTCCAGAGTTTAAAAACTAGTAGCGAGGTCTAAGGTGGTGCGATGAGGAGACTATACCCCTATATTAGATTTTTTTAATAATATGAATATGAATAACTAAGAACCATACCCATTATATTATGTGTAAATAATAAATAAGTATCAACATATCAAATAAACTGGAAATAGAAAATGAAAAATATAAACATGACTGAATAGCTGATGGAATGAAATAGGGGCCTGAATAGCCATGTAATCCATACAAATGACCAATCATTGGGCTAATTAGATAAAATAACAAAGTAAAATAAATCAATTAAAAGGGCTCCATTATAACTCTGAGAAAACCTCATTCAGTCACCTGATACCATCCAAGCTATCATACCTGATCATGAAAAAATTAACATGAGCCTCGTCCCAAAATTGTGCCTGAGATAAACATGTGAGAGATTCCCAAGTACCCATGTACAGTGGTGGCCCGATTAGGGTGTGAGTACAACTCAGTAGGCCTCCACCAATGCTATCTAAAGAAAATACCAGTCATAGAAATAGTGTATGAAAATAATAGTGAAATAAATAAACAATATATGAATGAAGATAGATTCAAAGGAAACAACTATCAATCAAGTAAAACATTGGATCTCAGGTTATAAGGTGACTATAAAGACCCCAGCCCTAGTATCCCAGAGTTAATGCCTTACTTTATAAGATTGTAATGATTACAAGGAATCACATACCAAATTACTGAATAGTTTAGTAGTATTGGAAAACTAGATATATATATGAATTTTATATTATAAATTAAAATATAAAATACAATATAGTGAATCATTTTATAACACCATTATTCTCATATATTAACCCTAAATATTAGTCATAATAAACTTCTTGGAATCTTGGGGAAAATAAAATAAAAGAAATGGGTGATATTAGATGCCCATTAAGGGTAAGCATACAGCGGAAGCTATCATAGAAAAAATAAACAATATGTCAAGGTGGATGATTAAAGACACATTCCATCAAAACATAATATTGAGCATAATATGGAAGGAATAAAAACTGATCAAATAATTCCACATAAATAATCACATGAGAATGAAACTTAGCCATGGATATTATACTAGTCAAATAATCACATTGATTATCAATAACTATTCTTGTAATGAGGTAATGCATAATGTGGGATGTCTAAAACATACCATCAATCCCTTGTCCAATAATTCTACATAAATTTATGAGGCCTTGGCCAAGACCCAGTTTAGTTTGTCTCATAAGACCTACCGATGCTGTAACGCCCCAACCCCAGCTACCCAGAGTCGGTGCATTACTTCGTAACATTGGCATGATCACAAAAGATCAAGTCTCAAAAGACCGATTAGTTTAGTAGACTTGGAAACAGTAGATACATTCATAAATGTTACATTACATCGTAAGATGAAAAACTACAATAACAAAGTCTCCATAGTCCACACTCATATCCTCTTCTAACTATCCCTGCAGGTCATTCATAAAATACTTCTTCACATCCTGGAAAATATTAAAACATTGAAAGGGGTGAGCTCAGATGCTCAGTAAGGATAACAATATTGCGGAAGCTTTCATAAATAATCATTAACATTTAAGGCAACGTATAACTAAAACAAAAGAATTTTTAAACTTGAACTTTAGCATAATATGTCAAAAATAAAATTAAATAATTCCATTTACTTACTCACATGGATATTCTACTAATCGAATAATCCCATGCAATATCAATAACCACTTTCATAATGATGGAATGCATAATGCCAGACTATCATAACCACGTAGCCAAGGCCTCGTGCCAATACCACAAATAAGATTTTGTCAAGGCCTCGTGCCAAGACACTAGTTTGTCTCATGAGACCTACCGATGCATCGAGGAGCTATAGCGGGCTCCACCCATCACTTATTAAGTCCAATGCATTCCTCATATGAATAGGTTTAAACATATCATAAACCATAACATAATCGTATCACATAAAACATGCATAAAGGAAACATAACATTTCCACATTTCAATCACAAGATATCAATACAACACATTGATAGAGTAAAAACGCTTTCAAAACCATTTTCAATACCAAAATAAAAGAATGTTAAAACTTTGTATTTATTTTTAATTAAAAAAAAGTTACGGCTTGTAGAGGAAGCCGAAACTCAAATAATGGTCACGGCGGCGGAGAAGTCATTGTCACTGCATATGTACGGAAAGAAAAACATTCCCTTTTTTCGTTTAGTAAAACGCTTCGTATAAAAAAGATTCCTTTTGAATAAACGTAAAAGTCAAAGGGGTTTATACACCGTATAAAAGAAAAATATGCCTCAATGAAAGGATATTGAGACAAAGTCCCTTACAAAGATCATTTTTAAATAAAATAGATCAATTATGTGTATTCACTATAAGTATACATAATGAAATTACAAATACAAGATAGTACATAATAATATCATGACATAATTTGAAAGTAGAAGATTAACTCAAAGAATGGAAATTGGGTTAAGAAGTTCCCTTACCTTGCGTCCAGTCCTGACTTGACCGTTCTTTAACCTCCTGAATAATAAACTAGAGTTAATTCCTATTTACTTAAGAACCTTTTTCATGTTAATTATTCCTTTTATATCCCTTATTACCATGTTATGAACATTATGTAATTATTTAAGTTTATAACGGTCATTTTGTCGATCTTAGGTACTTGAGTCAAAAATAACATTCTTATAATTACAAGTTGTTCATGTGGTGATATATCCATTATATCCAGAATTATATTCATGATATAGATATCATATATCTCCATTATATACATGCATTTATAATATTCCATAACTTTTAGAGGTAAGAAATGAAATGCACCGTTCATGGAGACGGTAAGCCGTACGTACGCATGAACGCTACTTTCATTTCTATTTCATATTTAATGAAATCATAATGATATAAAGGTATATTATAATTCCAGTATAAAATCATATATAATATCATTTACTCCATACTTTATACATCCCACATATGGAATTAACGATTCAAATCACTTTGAGGGGGCGGTAGTCCGTACTTCCTAAAATGAAAATATCGCGTTTAACCATAATGGAAACAATAAATGTATGCCATAAATGAAAAATACAGAACCTTAAGTAAAACATAAACATATTATATATCATTTATAAATAGAGTGACATCTTAATGACCACCTTTTAAGGTGTTTTATGAGTGTTGAACAATCATCGTTTCGTGAGGCAGAAATTCGCCATCCACAGAAACTGTATGTTCTTTAACCATTAGATGTAGGTGTGTGTAAGTTTAGCTAGAATACTCATTATAACAACATACTAGTATATTGAGGATACTGGTTTTGTTACAAAATAAAGGAATAAAAAGAGTTTAGGGGTTTGGATAATCAAAATAAAACAAAATAACATAAGAGAAGACATTACCTTAAAATTGGGTAACTCTTTTGATTTGAGCCAAAGGCTTCCTTGGTAAGACTTCTGCCCAAAGTGAGGCTTCTAGGAGTAAGGGAGGGAAGGTTGGAGAGTATTTGGGCAGATGTTGGCTGAGCCAAAAGGCTTTGAAAGTGTGAGTAAGGTGGTAGAGGTGGGGGCCTTTTATAAGTGGAGAGGAGGGGCACTCTTGGAAAGTAAAGAAAAGTCACTTTATTATAAAATGAGTTTCGGATTTTAGAGGTCCCACACTTATATAATTCGAGGGTAAGGTGATAAGGGCTCGAAATCTACTCATCCAATAGGTTTTTGACAAGTTTAATCCTTGTATTTTACATTATCTTTTTATTTTATTTAAATCGTTAAATAATGAGGTCATCACTGCATCATCATGATGTCATAAATAATTTAATTTATTTAATGTCTAAAAATTATAAAACAAATACTATGATGTAGGAAATCTTTTTATCTTTTCAATGACTATTTATAGTCAAAAATATGACTTGTATAACCCCATGTAAAAATTGTTTTAGTAAAACATTTCATGTTTGTGTCATTTTTTTACTTTAACATTAAATAAAAGGTATTTATGTCATTTTCCAACTAAAGTGGCTCCATGGGGTCCCCAAGTTGACCCATGGATTGTCTTGGTCGGCCATGGCACATCCAATGAGGGTAGGACATGTGTCAAGCTCATCTCATATTATTAAAACATTATTTTTACCTTAAACTACACTAATTACCTCTAATCGCGATTAAGAACTTAAAAGTTACTATTCACCAAAAAATTATTTTAATCTCATTAAACCACATTTTACTTCTTAATGACAACCATGTATGTCGGATTTTTGAAATTCAAAACACAGAAGTGGTAATGTTTCATTTTAACGAAAAATCATTTTTTTAACAACCACTTAGTGGTTTCACTATTCATCAAAAATTGATGTTTTTCAGAATAAGGCCAAAATTTCACCCTAAGCTATAATTTATATTCCGAATTCAAAAATGATTTCTATTTTACAAAATCCCAAACATATAAGTTGCATTAATTAATTTTATAATTAATTCCCGCTGTTACAACAAATAGCGTGTTTTTAAGAAACAATATATATCAAAATATTGACAATTGTTTATGTCCAATTTCAAAGTGAAATTAATTCTAATGAACAAAATTGGATAAAATGGTAAAAATATATTCTAATTTTACTTTAAAACCACTCAATAGTATAACTTATCACTATAAATTATTTTGATTAAAAAATTTGTTTTAAGTATTTTTCACTATTCATAAAAATTTGGAAGTTCTCAGAAAATTACAAAAAATTCAACATAGGCTAATTTCAATATTAAGAATACAAAAATGAAGTCCATTTTGAAATATAAAATATATATAGTTTCAAAAAGTGGGGATTGCTATTCATAACGGCTACTTTGATTGGTTGTGGTGTGTGTTAGAACTCGAACTTGCGTACAATGCAAGATATTGCAATATTTAAAGAGAGGCGTATCATGGAAGCTCGGGGTGTTACATTCTCCCCTCCTTCAATAAATTGCGTCCTCGCAATTTGAAATTTTTCTTGGAAAATAAAAGGTTGAAAATAGAAAATACCTTTGTGGAAAACCCACATCAGAAATAAGGTTAATAAAAATATAACATTAAAAGAAAGCAAGATTAGTACAAAGGTCACCCGAGATAGCCCATTCTAGGATTCTATGAAAATATGGATATGGAGGAGAAACAAACCATCAAGGTCTGATGGAGAGTTGTAGAAAACAGGATTAGGAGAAAGTTAACTATAAGAAAATCACAAACTTGTGATTGGTTAAACGATCATTGATTCCCCAGTTGGAAAATTTAACCGGCAATGTTTTTTTTTAAGTTACGTTTTATAATGTTGAGGAATTTATTTAGAAGATTTAATAAGAACATAAGGGAATATACATACTTGTCATGTAGACTTTCATTCTTTAATAAATTTTACCACAAACCCATGTTTCAATCTAAAAGGTAATAGAACTCAAAAATATTCTATTTATCCTAATTGTATAAGGTTAAAAATATTACCACATACCATTTAGATTAGGAAAAATATTTTGTAATAACCAAGGACTTTCTATAGGCTAGTGGTAGGAAATAAAGGCCTGTCGCACTATGGTTGTGGGTTCGATTCCTGCAACTTTGTCCGACGCGACGGTTTATGCCCCACCCTGTAGGTTTTCCTTTTCCTAAAACTATAGTATTATAATATTCCAAAAATAATCTTCAGAAATGTTTTAACCTTAAACAATACTATCCAAAGATCAACTTAATCTATTCCAACCTTTATAGTTATCCAAAATACTTCTTGTCCAACTCACAGTCCAAATTTTATAAGGAAGGTAAACATAATGAAGATCCTTTTTTCTGCGTAACAACATGTGAACACCTTCATCATGTATTCTTTTAATACACTACAATTACCAATGATCCCTTATTCCTTATAGAATACTAGATATACTCCTTCTATCCAAAAATTTATACAAATCATTAATCAGTTTCAAGGAAGTTAATAATATCCAATATAATTTATCCAAATCAATCATGTATTATTCCAAAATCACTATCTCGGTATCGAAACCATATTATGGTTTATCTTTCTCTCAACCATATATTTTCCAAAACATTAACCTGCTGTGGAGTAACTTTTCTTGGTTCCACACAATCTCAAGTCCTTGATGAAATAGTACTGCCGTACAATCCTTATATACTCAATAATTATTATAACCAGTACATCATTGATACAACACTCAAATGACAAAATTATTTAATAACAACATAAGAACTATAATCATTCCTCCTCGTCTGTGGTAGTATCATAACTTGATTATTATCCAATAACATCATTTGGGGCATACTCTGATGATTTGGACATTGTTTTGCAAAGTGTCCCCACTCCTTGCAGATGAAGCATTGTACATTTGAAACCTTTTTCTTACCCTTGCAGTCACGCACATTGTGTCCTTTTTATACACACTTATAACAAACTCTCATTCCCTTCAGGCATGTTCCAAGGTGTTTCTTCCCACAGTTATCACATATTGGAAAATTCTTCTTTTCCCACGTCCCTTTTTCCATCATTCTCTCTTCCATCCTTTTCTTCTCTTTCTTCCCTTCAAATCCATAAGACTCAGAGAATTCTTTACTTATCTTATTAACACATGATACTATTTCTTCATATGTTGAGAACACATGGGAGATTATTTCTCTTCTAAATGTTGGCGTAATACCGTGAAAGATATGATCCTTTTTACGATTTGGATCATACGTATAGCTGGAGTTCACATTCCTTCCACTGGGAACTATTTCTATACAATGGCATAAACTAGGTTAGTTTATGAATTGAAATGAATAATTCCAAACTTGTAAAATACTTAATGTAAATTGAATGTCTTATGGATATAATCCATAATCATAAAAAAAAATTCCTTGAGGAATTATATACTCATAACCCTTCATAGTGGTTTATAAAGAAAACGAGAATTATCCTAAGTATATCCCCCGGGAGTGTCGTAACCAAGAGTGCATCAAGGCCCGTTGTCGTGAACCAGTTCCCATTCGAGTCTAGCTCAAAGCGGTGTTTTCAGGTTTTACCCCTAGGTACATCTATGCCAGAGCCGCCTCTACCTCCTCATATCCAGACAGGGATGTATTGCTCGGAAAACTCAAAAAATCTCTATAATACCAAAATTCTAGGAAGTTATTCTATACTAATCCTCAAAGTCTATCTTCGGGCTATGTGCTCTAATCGGAGTTTATCTAAATATAGCTTCCAAGGTTAGTACTAAACTACCTCTGATACCAACTGTAACGCCCCGACCCCAGCTACCCAGAGTCGGTGCATTACTTCGTAACATTGGCATGATCACAAAAGATCAAGTCTCGAAAGACCGATTATTTTAGTAGCCTTAGAAACACTAGATACATTCATAAATGTTACATTACATCATAAGGTGAAAAACTACAATAAAAAAGTCTCCATAGTCCACACTCATATCCTCTTCTGACTATCCCTGCAGGTCATTCATAAAATACTTCTTCACATCCTGGAAAATATTAAAACATTGAAAGGGGTGAGCTCAGATGCTCAGTAAGGATAACAATATTTCCGAAGCTTTCATAAATAATCATTAACATTTAAGGCAACATATAACTAAAACAAAAGCCTTTTTAAACTTGAACTTTAGCATAATATGGATAAAATAAAATTAAATAATGTCATTTACTTACTCACATGGATATTCTACTAATCGAATAATCCCATGCAATATCAATAACCACTTTCATAATGATGGAATGCATAATGCCAGACTATCATAACCACGTAGCCAAGGCCTCGTGCCAAGACCACAAATAAGATTTTGTCAAGGCCTCGTGCCAAGACACTAGTTTGTCTCATGAGACCTACCGATGCATCGAGGAGCTATAGCGGGCTCCACCCGTCACTTATTAAGTCCAATGCATTCCTCGTATGAATAGGTTTAAACATATCATAAACCATAACATAATCGTATCACATAAAACATGCATAAAGGAAACATAACATTTCCACATTTCAATCACAAGATATCAATACAACACATTGATAGAGTAAAAACGCTTTCAAAACCATTTTCAATACCAAAATAAAAGAATGTTAAAACTTTGTATTTATTTTTCATTAAAAAAAAGGTATGGCTTGTAGAGGAAGCCGAAACTCAAATAATGGTCACGGCGGCAGAGAAGTCATTGTCGCCGCATATGTACGGAAAGAAAAACATTCCCTTTTTTTCGTTTAGTAAAACGCTTCGTATAAAAAAGATTCCTTTTGAATAAATGTAAAAGTCAAAGGGGTTTATACACCGTATAAAAGAAAAATATGCCTCAATGAAAGGATATTGAGACAAAGTCCCTTACAAAGATCATTTTTAAATAAAATAGATCAATTATGTGTATTCACTATAAGTATACATAATGAAATTACAAATACAAGATAGTACATAATAATATCATGACATAATTTGAAAGTAGGAGATTAACCCAAAGAATGGAAATTGGGTTAAGAAGTTCCCTTACCTTGCATCCTGTCCTAACTCGACCGTTCTTTAACCTCCTGAATAATAAACTAGAGTTAATTCCTATTTACTTAAGAACCTTTTTCATGTTCATTATTCCTTTTATATCCCTTATTACCATGTTATGAACATTATGTAATTATTTAAGTTTATAACGGTCATTTTGTCGATCTTAGGTACTTGAGTCAAAAATAACATTCTTATAATTACAAGTTGTTCATGTGGTGATATATCCATTATATCCAGAATTATATTCATGATATAGATATCATATATCTCCAGTATATACATGCATTTATAATATTCCATAACGTTTAGAGGTAATAAATGAAATGCACCATTCATGGAGACGGTAATCCGTACGTACGCATGAACGCTACTTTCATTTCTATTTCATATTTAATGAAATCATAATGATATAAAGGTATATTTTAATTCCAGTATAACATCATATATAATATCATTTACTCCATCCTTTATAAATCCCACATATGGCATTAACGATTCAAATCACTTTGAGGGGGCGGTAGTCCGTACTTCCTAAAATGAAAATATCGCGTTTAACCATAATGGAAACAATAAATGTATGGCATAAATGAAAAATACATAACCTTAAGTAAAACATAAACATATTATATATCATTTATAAATATAGTGACATCTTAATTACCAAATTTGAAGGTGTTTTATGAGTGTTGAACAATCATCGTTTCGTGAGGCAGAAATTCGACATCCACAGAAACTGTATGTTCTTTAACCATTAGATGTATGTGTGTGTAAGGGTAGCTCGAATACTCATTATAACAACATCCTGGTATATTGAGGATACTGGTTTTGTTACAAAATAAAGGAATAAAAAGAGTTTAGGGGTTTGGATAAGCAAAATAAAACAAAATAACATAAGAGAAGACATTACCTTAAAATTGGGTAACTCTTTTGATTTGAGCCAAAGGCTTACTTGGGAAGACTTCTGCCCAAAGTGAGGCTTCTAGGAGTAAGGGAGGGAAGTTGGGAGAGTATTTTGGCAGAGTTTGGCTGAGCCAAAAGTCTTTGAAAGTGTGAGTAAGGTGGTAGAGGTGGGGGCCTTTTATAAGTGGAGAGGAGGGACACTCTTGGAAAGTAAAGAAAAGTCACTTTATTATAAAATGAGTTTCAGATTTTAGAGGTCCCAAACTTATATAATTCGAGGGTAAGGTGATAAGGGTCCGAAATCTACTCATCCAATAGGTTTTTGACAAGTTTAAGCCTTGGATTTTACATTATCTTTTTATTTTATTTAAATCGTTAAATAATGAGGTCATCGCTGCATCATCATGATGTCATAAATAATTTAATTTATTTAATGTCTAAAAATTATAAAAAAAATACTATAATTTAGGAAATCTTTTTAGCTTTCCAATTACTATTTATATTCAAAAATATGACTTGTATAACCCCATGTAAAAAATTTTTTAGTAAAACATTTCATGTTTGTGTCATTTTTTTACTTTAACATTAAATAAAAGGTATTTATGTCATTTTCCAACTAAAGTGGCTCCATGGGGTCCCCAAGTTGACACATGGATTTTCTTGGTCGGTCATGGCACATACAATGAGGGTAGGACATGTTTCAAGCTCATCTCATATTATTAAAACATTATTTTTACCTTAAACTACACTAATTACCTCTAATCGCGATTAAGAACTTAAAAGTTACTATTCACCAAAAAAAATTATTTTAATATCATTGAACCACATTTTACTTCTTAATGACAACCATGTATGTCGTATTTTTGAAATTCAAAATGCAGAAGTGGTAATGTTTCATTTTAACGAAAAATCAGTTTTTTAACAACCACTTAGTGGTTTCACTATTCATCAAAAATTGAAGTTTTTCAGAATAAGGCCAAAATTTCACCCTAAGCTATAATTGATATTCCGAATTCAAAAATGATGTCTATTTTAAAAAATCCCAAACATATAAGTTTCATTAATTAATTTTATAATTAATTCCCGCTGTTACAACAAATAGCGTGTTTTTAAGAAACAATATATATCAAAAGATTGACAATTGTTTATGTCCAATTTCAAAGTGAAATTAATTCTAATGAACACAATTGGATAAAATGGTAAAAATATATTCTAATTTTACTTTAAAACCACTCAATAGTATAACTTATCACTATAAATTATTTTGATTAAAAAATTTGTTTTAAGTATTTTTCACTATTCATAAAAATTTGGAAGTTCTCAGAAAATTACAAAAAAATTCAACATAGGCTAATTTCAATATTAAGAATACAAAAATGAAGTCCATTTTGAAATATAAAATATATATAGTTTCAAAAAGTGGGGATTGCTATTCATAACGGCTACTTTGATTGGTTGTGGTGTGTGTTAGAACTCGAACTTGCGTACAATGAAAGATATTGCAATATTTAAAGAGAGGCGTATCGTGGAAGCTTGGGGTGTTACAGATGCATAGAGGGGTTATAGTAGATCCCAACTGACACTTACTAAGTCCAATTAATTACTCATATAAAAGGGTTGAAACATAATCTACATATACATTCATATTGAAAATAGCTTATGAAATGTAAATAGTTTCTCTAATCAGTAAACATAATCATAACCCATCCATTATAATATGATGAGTGGTATAAAAATAGAATATCTATAGTTAAACTAATCATAAAAAATTCAATAAAATATGGTACTTGGTATCATAATAGATCAAAATTAATGAATTAAAAGATATAACAAAGATTGTTTACATATATTAATAAAATTATTGAAATTTTTTTGATATAAATACCACTTTTACTTTGAAATAATTTATTAAAAAATCTGCGCAATTATAAATGAAACAAAATTATTTGAAAATGACATTTTAAACTTTTAAAGGATTCCTTAAGTCATTAATGCATCATGAAAGTGGGAATATCCTATCATGTTGTATAATGTTTAAAAAATTTCCTTTAAACTTTAAAAAAACATTTAAAATATTATTTTTAAAAGAAAGTGTGAGTGTTGTATTACCATTAAAAGTAAAAATTATAAAATTAAACAATTGTGTACCATGAATAAAAATGGATTCATTATATTATATATCGAAGGGAAGAATACATACATCACATGCAGGGAATAAATGGTGAATAAGGCATATCTCATAGAAATAAATGTGAGATAAGAAAACCCTTACCTTATGTCTGAAAGAGTTCTACACTTGTACTTAATGTCTTGGATAATCAAATTAGATTCATTAATTACTTAATTAATAACCTATTAAACATATATTTTATTTATTATAATTTTATTAAGTTAGTTTAAGTCCAGTCTGATTAGTTATAATGAATAATTTCATTTTTCTGAGAGCATTAATTTCATGATTTTATGGACGGTTCCCTTGTGTATAATTATGGGAGTTCCTTTCAAATGGGAATTAATTCTCCATAAATGAAATTATTTAGTATTAATAAACTAAAAGAAGTTAATATGATCTCATATATCATTATTTATATATTGTATGAGGATGATTCATTAGATAAAATGTTGATGAAAATGTCATAATTTATTTTAGTGGTTTTTACGACCATCGTGAACTAGAATCATTTTATTTAATATTAAGTTTATATACTAGTTCTAGAAAATTAAATAAGTTTTAATAAACATATTATAATTTTTTTAACCATAAAAATTATTTTATGACCTTCATTGAAGGAGTTAATTAAAAAAAACTTGCCACCCACAAAGGTGGTGAATCAACACCTCAAGGGTGATGTTTTCATTTTTAAAATATAAGGAGAAGAGAAGACAATTTTTTATGGATATTCCATTAACATAATAAAATTAAATTATATGTATAATACCTTATTTCACATTATAATTTGGATAGGGTATGTGAGGATAATATAAGAAAATAAAATAAAATAAAAGAGAAAGAGAAAAAGGGAGGGTTTTACCTCTTGAGTGTTATCTCCTTGAGAACCTCTTTAAGGAACTTGGAAATGGTCCTTTGGTGATACCATCAAGACCAAAACTTGGGGAAGATTTTTGGGAGATAAATTGGTTAAAATATAGAAAATATCCAAGGGTTATAATATTTAAGGATACGGGTGGTATTTATAGTGGAAGAGAAGGGTGTTTTTTTTATTATTTTATTCATTAGTTTATTATTTTGGATCTAGACTATCAATAGTGTTGATTCTTGTGACTAAATATAGTAAATAGAACATGTGAGTTATAACCAATGGGTTCTTACCTCATCAATATATCATCCATTACTCAATAATTCATTTATTTACTTATAATGTAAAATACCTTAAATTATTGTATTTCACTATTCACCAAAAATTCAACTATTTTAGAAAAATCCTGAAAAATTACCCTAACTATTTTTCAGCATGAAGATTTAAAAAATGGATTTTATTTTATGAAAATAATTTTATAAATATGACAAATTAAATTTTTAATTAAAAGTATCCCTTATTTGTTTGTTCGGTTAATAAAATATTTATCGCATCGTCATTGTATAACTATTTAAGGTAATTATTTATTCATTAAAAATTAAAAATAAAATACCAGGATATAGATAAATACTTTATATTTTAAAATAATATATATATATATATTTGAATATATATTCTAAATAAAACCATATTAAAAATAATAAAGTCATTAAAAATATGAATGTGACATTTTGTGATTTTCTTTAATTTAAATAATATCAAAGTCATTTTCAAGGAAAAACATTCATTAATTAACTCAAATTAAAACCTTATTTGTTAAGGGTAAAATATAAATCATAAAATAATTTTTTTAAATGTATTAGGGTAATTTTATAGTTCTCATCATTTTATTTTTAACTTAAATTACCCAATTTACTCTTTATCGTGGTAACAAAAATTACCAAGGTTATTATTCATATTGATCAAAAATTAAAGAGAAATATTTAATAAATTTTGAAATTATGAATCCAAATATGAAATTAATATTTCATATTAAAAACATAAAAATTTAAAAATTTAATTTAAAATTAATCCCACAAAATGCAATGAAAAACAGTTTTATTGAAAAATGTATTTTAAGCCTAAAAATGTCCTTATACCAAAATAAGGGATAATGATGATTAAAATAAAATAAATTATATTATTTATATATAAATAGTATTTAATTTACATTTATTTCAAACTCAAATCATAAATATACTTTTCATATAAATAAATTGACAATTCTATAAAAATCGATATTCTTCACTATTCATTGGAAAATAAATATTTTCAGAAAAATACCAAAAATTAACCCTAAGATAATTTTTACATTAATATTTTAAAAATTAAGTTTTTTTTTTTAATATAATTTATAAAAGTTTCAAAATTTATTTTTAAAACAGGTGCACCGTTAAAAGGTGGTAAAATTGCCTTTTAGAAAATATATCGTTTTTGCATAAAATTGGATTTATTCTAATATTAATCCTATAAAACTTATTAGTTGAATTTAAATACATTTTATTGAATATTTAACATATAAATTTCATTAATATCTTTTAATATTAGTTATTAATTTAATTTATTAGTATAAACTGTTATTATGGTCATAAAAATAGTTTTTTAATAAAAAAACATCATTTATGTTCAATTGGATTTTATTTTCATTTATAATTAATCGGTAACCAATGAATTCATGTATAAATCATATTTTCATAATTTATTTAATTTTATTCATTTATACCATTCTAACAGCTAGGTGATAAATATCACAATTAAATAATAATATTTAATCATTTGTTTAAACTCTTAAGTATCGAAGAATTTAAAAAGATACATACCATAAAATCTTGGGGTGTTACATTCTACCCTCCTTAAATAAATTACATACCATAAAATCTTGGGGTGTAATAAAACTTCCGCTTAAAAATAGGGAAAAGAAAATGTGAAGGTCGCCACAAAATTAGGCATTCGAATAGGATAAAATTAGTGTGAAGAAAAAATATCAACATGGAAGAAAAATATAATCATAAAGTTGTGATTGAGAGTGATATATAACAGTAATTAGAATTTATACCATCACAAAACCATAAATTTGTGATTGGTTAAAAGATCATTGATTTATTGGTAAGAAAAGAAAATGGATTCCATTTTTTTCAAAATATTTTTCCTAGAGTTGAGGGATTTTTTTACTATACAGATATGAATTTGAGAAAATAAACTTACTTTATTCCTTTCCATGAAATAATCTCATTATAACGCCCCGACCCCAGCTACCCAGAGTCGGTGCATTACTTCGTAACATTGGCATGATCATAAAAGATCAAGTCTCGAAAGACCGATTAGTTTAGTAGCCTTGGAATCACTAGATACATTCATAAAGGTTTCATTACATCATAAAGTGAAAAACTAATAACAAAGTCTTCATAGTCTACACTCATATCCTCTTTTAACTATCCCTGTAGGTCATTCATAAAATACTTCTTCACATCCTGGAAAATATTAAAACATTGAAAGGGGTGAGCTCAGATGCTCAGTAAGGATAACAATATTGCGGAAGCTTTCATAAATAATCATTAACATTTAAGGTAATGTATAACTAAAACAAAAGCCTTTTAAACTTGAACATCAACATAATATGGCAAAAGTAAAATGAGATAATTCCATTTACTTCTTCACATGGATATTCTACTGGTTGAATAATCACATGCAATATCAATAACCACTTTCATAATGATGGAATGCATAATGCCAGACTATCATAACCACGTAGTCAAGGCCTCGTGCCAAGACCACAAATAAGATTTTGTCAAGGCCTCATGCCAAGACACTAGTTTGTCTCATGAGACCTACTGATGCATCGAGGAGCTATAGCGGGCTCCACCCGTCATTTATTAAGTCCAATGCATTCCTCATATGAATAGGTTTAAACATTTCATAAACCATAACATAATCGTATCACATAAAACATGCATAAAGGAAACATAACATTTGCACATTTCAATCACAAGATATCAATACAACACATTGATATAATAAAAACACTTTCAAAACCATTTTCAATACCAAAATAAAAGAAAGTTAAAACTTTGTATTTATTTTTCATTAAAAAAAAGTGATGGCTTGTAGAGGAAGCCGAAACTCAAATAATGGTCACGGCGGCGGAGAAGTCGTTGTCGCCGCATATGTACGGAAATAAAAACATTCCCTTTTTGTCTTTTAGTAAAACGCTTCTTATAAAAAAGATTCATTTTGAATAAACGTAAAATTCAAAGGGGTTTATACACCGTATAAAAGAAAGTTGTGTATAAAACCAAATATGCCTCAATGAAAGGAGATTGAGACGAAGTCCTTAAAAAGATAATTTTTAAAATAAAATAGATATATTATGTGTATTCACTATAAGTACACATAAATAAAGTACAAATACAAGATAGGACATAATAATATCATGACATAATTTGAAAGTAGGAGATTAACCCAAAGAATGGAAATTGGGTTAAGAAGTTCCCTTACCTCGTGTTCGACTTGACTCGACCGCTCTTTAAACTCCTGAATAATAAACTAGAGTTAATCTCTACCTTCTTAAGAACATTTTTCAAGTTCATTATTCCTTTTATATCACTTATTATCATGTCATGAACATTATGTAATTATTTAAGTTTATAACGGTCGTTTTGTCGATCTTAGGTACTTGAGTCAAAAATAAACTTCTTATAATTACAAGTTGTTCATGTGGTGAAATATCCATTATATCTAGAATTATATTCATTATTTAGATATCATATATATCATATATATCCAGTATATACATTCATTTATAATATTACGTAACATTTAAAGGTAAGAAATGAAATGCACAGTTCATGGAGACGGTAAGCCGTACGTACGCATGAACGCTACTTTAATTTCTATTTCGTATTTAATGGAATGAAATCCTAATTATATAAAGGTGTAATATAGTTCCATTATAATATAATATATAATATCATTTACTCCATCCTTTATACATCCCACATATGGCATTAACGATTCACATCACTTTGAGGGGGCGGTAGTCTGCACTTCCTAAAATGAAAATATCGCGTTTACCCATAATGGAAACAATAAAGGTATGCCATAAATGAAAAATACAGAACCTTAAGTAAAACATAAACATATTATATATAATTTATAAATAGAGTGACATCTTAATGGCCACCTTTGAAGGTTTTTTATGAGTGTTGAACAATCATCGTTTCGTGAGGCAGAAATTCTCCATCCACAGAAACCGTATGTTCTTTAACCATTAGATGTAGGTGTGTGTAATTATAGCCTGAATAATCATTATAAAAACATCCTAGTATATTTAGGATACTTTTTTGTTACAAAAGAAATGAATAAAAAGAGTTTAGGGGTTTGGATAAGCAAAATAAAACAAAATAACATAAGAGAAGACATTACCTTAAAATTGGGTAACTCTTTTGATTTGAGCCAAAGGCTTCCTTGGGAAGACTTCTGCCCAAAGTGAGGCTTCTAGGAGTAAGGGAGGGAAGTTAGGAGAGTATTTGGACAGAGTTTGGCCGAGCCAAATGGCTTGAATGTGTGAATAAGGTGGGAGTGGTGGGGGCCTTTTATAAGTGGAGAGGAGGGGCACTCTTGGAAAGTAAGGAAATGTTACATTATTACACAATGCTTTTCGGATTCCAAAGGTCCCACAATTATATAATTTGAGGCTAAGGTGATAAGGGTCCTAACTCCACCCATCCAATAGGTTTTAGACATGTGTAGGTCTTATATATTATATTATCTTTCCATTTTATTTAAATCGTTAAATAATGAGGTCATCGCTGCATCATCATGATGTCATAAATAATTTAATTTATTTAATGCCTAAAAATTATAAAAAAATACTATGATGTAGGAAATCTTTTTAGCTTTCCAATGACTATTTATAGTCAAAAATATGACTTGTATAACCCCATGTAAAAATTGTTTTAGTAAAACATTTCATGTTTGTGTCATTTTTTACTTTAACATTAAATAAAAGGTATTTATGTCATTTTCCAACTAAAGTGGCTACATGGGGTCCCCAAGTTTACCCATGGATTTTCTTGGTCGTACATGGTACATAAAATGAGGGTAGGACATGTGTCAAGCTCATCTCATATTATTAAAACATTATTTTTACCTTAAACTACAATAATTACCTCTAATCGCGATTAAGAACTTAAAAGTTACTATTCACCAAAAAATTATTTTAATCTCATTGAACCACATTTTACTTATTAATGACAACCATGTATGTCAGATTTTTTAAAATCAAACCACATAAGTGGTAATATTTCATTTAAACGAAAAATCAGTTTTTTAACTACCACTTAGTGGTTTCACTATTCATCAAAAATTGAAGTTTTTCAGAACAATGCCAAAATTTCACCCTAAGCTATATTTGATATTCCGATTTCAAAAATGATTTCTATTTTACAAAATTTCAAACATATAAGTTTCATTAATTAATTTTATAATTAATTCCCGCTATCACAACAAATAGCGTGTTTTTAAGAAATAATTTATATCAAAAGATTGACAATTGTTCATGCCCAATTTCAATGTTAAATTAATTATAATGACCTCCATTGGATAAAATGGTAAAATTATATTCTAATTATACTTTAAAACCACTAAATAGTATAATTTATCACTATAAATTATTTTTATTAAAAAAGTTGTTTTAAGTATTTTTCACTATTCATAAAAATTTGGAAGTTCTCAGAAAATTACAAAAAATTCAACATAGGCTAATTTCGACATTCCGAATCCAAAAATGAAGTCCATTTTGAAATATAAAATATATATAATTTCAAAAGGTGGGTTTTACTATTCATAATGGCTATTTTGATTAGTCGTGGTGTGTTAGAACTCGAAGTTGCGTACAATGCAAGCTGTTGCATTATTGAATGAGAAGTGTATCGTGGAAGATAGGGGTGTTACATTCTCCCCTCCTTCAATAAATTTCTTCCTCGCAATTTGAAAATCTTCTTCGAAAATAAAAGGTTTAAAATAAAAAATACCTTTGTGGAAACCCACATCGGAAATAAGGTTAATAAAATTTACCCTTGATAAGAGGGAAAGGGAAATGAAAAAGTCACCACCAAATTATGATCTCAATAAGGAGAACATTGGTGGAAATTAGAGAAATATAATTGAAGGGAAAACGTAAATATTTGTAGGGAGTTATTGAGGTCATCAATCACAAACAATTGTAAAATTGAGGGCCTCAAAGCCTTCAATCATTGATGATTTAAAATATTATCAGTTCAACAAGATATAAGGTATTCGGATAACACATTTTTTGTTTTAATATCCCTTTACTAAATTTTAAGAATTAATTTATTCATAGAATAAGAGATAGGTATATATATTTATTCTTGACAAGTAGAGTTTCAACCTTCAACTAATTTCTACCACAAACTCATCTTTCACTCAAAAAGATAATAGAACTCAAAAATATTCTATTTATCCTAATTGTATAAGGTTCTAAATATTAACACATACCATTTAGATTAGTAAAACTATTTTTTAATAACCAGGGACTTCCTGTAGGCTAGTGGTAGGTAATAAAGGTCTGTCGCACTATGGTTGTGGGTTCGATTCTTGCGGCTTTGTCCGACGCGACGGGTTATGCCCCACCCTGCAGGTTGTCCTTTTCCTAAAACTATAGTATTATAATATTCCAAAAATAATCTTCAGAAATGTTTTAACCTTAAACAATACTATCCAAAGATCAACTTAATCCATTCCAACCTTTATAGTTATCCAAAATACTTCTGTCCAACTCACAGTCCAAATTTTATAAGGAAGGTAAACATAATGAAGATCCTTTTTTCTACGTAACAACATGTGAACACCTTCATCATGTATTCTTTTAAAACACTGAAATTACCAATGATCCCTTATTCTTTATAGAATACTAGATATACTCCTTCTATCCAAAAATGTATACAAATCATTAATCAGTTTCAAGGAAGTTAATAATATCCAATATAATTTATCCAAATCAATCATGTATTATTCCAAAATCACTATCTCGGTATCAGAACCATATTATGGTTTATCTTTCTCTCAACCATATATTTTCCAAAACATTAACCTGTTGTGGAGTAACTTTTCTTGGTTCCACACAATCTCAAGTCCTTGATGAAATAGTACTACAGTACAATCCTTCTATACTCAATAATTATTATAACCAGTACATCATTGATAGAACACTCAAATGACAAAATTATTTAATAACAACATAAGAACTCTAATCATTCCTCCTCATCTGTGATAGTATCATAACTTGATTATTATCCAATAACATCATTTGGGGCATACTCTGATGATTTGGACATTGTTTTGCGTAGTGTCCCCACTCCTTGCATATGAAGCATTGTACATTTGAAACCTTTTTCTTACCCTTGCAGTCATGCACATTGTGTCCTTTTTCTCCAGACTTATAACAAACTCCCATTCCCTTCAGGCAAGTTCCAAGGTGTTTCTTCCCACAGTTATCACATATTGGAAAATTCTTCTTTTCCCACGTCCCTTTTTCCATCATTCTCTCTTCCATCCTTTTCTTCTCTTTCTTCCCTTCAAAGCCATAATACTCAGAGAATTATTTACTTATCTTATTAACACATGATACTATTTCTTCATATGTTGAGAACACGTGGGAGATTATTTCCCTTCTAAATGTTGGCTTAATACCGTGAAAGATATGATCCTTCTTACGCTTTGGATCATACGTATTGCTGGAGTTCACATTCCTTCCACTGGGCACCATGTCTATACAATGGCATAAAATAGGTTAGTTTATGAATCAAAATACATAATTCCACACTTGTAAAACACTTAACACTAATTGAACTATTTATGGATATAATCCATAATCATAAAAAAAAGTTTTCTTTGAGGAAGTATATACTCATAACCCTTCATAGTGGTTTGTAAAGAAATGAGAATTTTCCTAAGCATATCCCCCGGGAGTGTCGTAATCAAGAGTGCAGCAAGGCCCGTTGTCGTGCACCAGTTCCCGTTCGAGTCTAGCTCAAAGCAGTGTTTTCGGGTTTTACCCCTAGGTACATCTGTGCCCGAGCCACCTCTACCTGCTCGTATCCAGACAGGTATGTATTGCTCGGAAAACTCACAAAATCTCTATAATACCAAAATTCTAGGAAGTTCTTCTATACTAATCCTCAAAGTCTATCTTTGGGCTATGTGCTCTAATCAGAGTTTATCTAAATCTAGTTTCCAAGGTTAGTACTAAACTGCCTCTGATACCAACTATAACGCCCCGACCCCAGCTACCCAGAGTCGGTGCATTACTTCGTAACATTTGCATGATCATAAAAGATCAAGTCTCGAAATACCGATTAGTTTAGTAGCCTTGGAATCACTAGATACATTAATAAAGGTTACATTACATCATAAAGTGAAAAAATAATAACAAAGTCTTCATAGTCTACACTCATATCCTCTTCTGACTATCCCTGCAGGTCATTCATAAAATACTTCTTCACATCCTGGAAAATATTAAAACATTGAAAGGGTGAGCTCAGATGCTCAGTAAGGATAACAATATTGCGGAAGCTTTCATAAATAATCATTAACATTTAAGGCAATGTATAACTAAAACAAAAGCCTTTTAAACTTGAACATCAACATAATATGGCAAAAGTAAAATGAGATAACGCCATTTACTTCTTCACATGGATATTCTACTGGTCGAATAATCACATGAAATATCAATAACCACTTTCATAATGATGGAATGCATAATGCCAGACTATCATAACCACGTAGTCAAGGCCTCGTGCCAAGACCACAAATAAGATTTTGTCAAGCCCTCGTGCCAAGACACTAGTTTGTCTCATGAGACCTACCGATGCATCGAGGATCTATAGTGGGCTCCACCCGTCACTTATTAAGTCCAATGCATTCCTCATATGAATAGGTTTAAACATTTCATAAACCATAACATAATCGTATCACATAAAACATGCATAAAGGAAACATAACATTTCCACATTTCAATCACAAGATATCAATACAACACGTTGATATAATAAAAACACTTTCAAAACCATTTTCAATACCAAAATAAAATAAAGTTAAAACTTTGTATTTATTTTTCATTAAAAAAAGTGATGGCTTGTAGAGGAAGCCGAAACTCAAATAATGGTCACGACGGCGGAGAAGTCGTTGTCGCCGCATATGTACGGAAATAAAAACATTCCCTTTTTGTCTTTTAGTAAAACGCTTCATATAAAAAAGATTCCTTTTGAATAAACGTAAAAGTCAAAGGGGTTTATACACCGTATAAAAGAAAGTTGTGTATAAAACCAAATATGCCTCAATGAAAGGAGATTTAGACGAAAGTCCTTAAAAAGATAATTTTTAAAATAAAATAGATCTATTATGTGTATTCACTATAAGTACACATAAAGAAAGTACAAATACAAGATAGGACATAATAATATCATGAAATAATTTGAAAGAAGGAGATTAACCCAAAGAATGGAAATTGGGTTAAGAAGTTCCCTTACCTCGTGTTCGACTTGACTCGACCGCTCTTTAAACTCCTGAATAATAAACTAGAGTTAATCTCTACCTTCTTAAGAACATTTTTCAAGTTCATTATTCCTTTTATATCACTTATTACCATGTCATGAACATTATGTAATTATTTAAGTTTATAACGGTCGTTTTGTCGATCTTAGGTACTTGAGTCAAAAATAAACTTCTTATAATTACAAGTTGTTCATGTGGTGAAATATCCATTATATCCAGAATTATATTCATTATGTAGATATCATATATATCATATATATCCAGTATATACATTCATTTATAATATTACGTAACATTTAAAGGTAAGAAATGAAATGCACCGTTCATGGAGACGGTAAGCCGTACGTACGCATGAACGCTACTTTAATTTCTATTTCGTATTTAATGGAATGAAATAATAATTATATAAATGTGTGATATAGTTCCATTATAATATCATATATAATATCATTTACTCCATCCTTTATACATCCCACATATGGCATTAACGATTCACATCACTTTGAGGGGGCGGTAGTCCGCACTTCCTAAAATGAAAATATCGCGTTTACCCATAATGGAAACAATAAAGGTATGCCATAAATGAAAAATACAGAACCTTAAGTAAAACATAAACATATTATATATAATTTATAAATAGAGTGACATCTTAATGGCCACCTTTGAAGGTGTTTTATGAGTGTTGAACAATCATCGTTTCGTGAGGTAGAAATTCGCCATCCACAGAAACCGTATGTTCTTTAACCATTAGATGTAGGTGTGTGTAAGTGTAGCTCTAATAATCATTATAAAAACATACTAGTATATTGAGGAAACTTTTTTTGATACAAAATAAAGGAATAAAAAGAGTTTAGGGGTTTGGATAAGCAAAATAAAACAAAATAACATAAGAGCAGACATTACCTTAAAATTGGGTAACTCTTTTGATTTGAGACAAAGGATTCCTTGGGAAGACTTATGCCCAAAGTGAGGCTTCTAGGAGTAAGGTAGGGAAGTTGGGATAGTATTTGGGCAGAGGTTGGCCGAGCCAAATGGCTTGAATGTGTGAATAAGGTGGGAGTGGTGGGGGCCTTTTATAAGTGGAGAGGAGGGGCACTCTTGGAAAGTAAGGAAATGTTACATTATTACACAATGCTTTTCGGATTCCAAAGGTCCCACAATTATATAATTCGAGGATAAGGTGATAAGGGTTCTAAATCCACCCATCCAATAGGTTTTAGACATGTTTAGGTCTTAGATATTACATTATCTTTCCATTTTATTTAAATTGTTAAATAATGAGGTCATCGCTCCATCATCATGATGTCATAAATAATTTAATTTATTTAATGTCTAAAAATTATAAAAAAATACTATGATGTAGGAAATCTTTTTATCTTTCCAATGAATATTTATAGTCAAAAATATTACTTGTATAACCCCATGTAAAAATTTTTTTAGTAAAACATTTCATGTTTGTGTCATTTTTTACTTTAACATTAAATAAAAGGTATTTATGTCATTTTCCAACTAAAGTGGCTCCATGGGGTCCCCAAGTTGACCCATGGATTGTCTTGGTCGGCCATGGCACATACAATGAGGTTAGGACATGTTTCAAGCTCATATCATATTATTAAAACATTATTTTTACCTTAAACTACAATAATTACCTCTAATCGCGATTAAGAACTTAAAAGTTACTATTCACCAAAAAATTATTTTAATCTCATTGAACCACATTTTACTTCTTAATGACAACCATGTATGTCGGATTTTTTAAAATCAAACCACAGAAGTGGTAATATTTCATTTAAACGAAAAATCAGTTTTTTAACTACCACTTAGTGGTTTCACTATTCATCAAAAATTGAAGTTTTTCAGAACAATGCCAAAATTTCACCCTAAGCTATATTTGATATTCCGATTTCAAAAATGATGTCTATTTTAAAAAATTCCAAACATATAAGTTGCATTAATTAATTTTATAATTAATTCCCCCTATCACAACAAATAGCGTGTTTTTAAGAAACAATTTATATCAAAAGATTGACAATTGTTCATGCCCAATTTCAATGTTAAATTAATTCTAATGACCTCCATTGGATAAAATGGTAAACATATATTCTAATTATACTTTAAAACCACTAAATAGTATAATTTATCACTATAAATTATTTTGATTAAAAAAGTTGTTTTAAGTATTTTTCATTATTCATAAAAATTTGGAAGTTCTCAGAAAATTACAAAAAAATCAACATAGGCTAATTTCGACATTCCGAATCCAAAAATGAAGTCCATTTTGAAATATAAAATATATATAATTTCAAAAGGTGGGTTTTACTATTCATAATGGCTATTTTGATTAGTCGTGGTGTGTTAGAACTCGAAGTTGCGTACAATGCAAGCTGTTGCATTATTGAATGAGAAGTGTATCGTGGAAGCTCGGGGTGTTACACTCATCCTTTGGTTGTGATTTGATAAATCTCTACTTAATTTCTTAAATTTATATATGGATATTCAAAATGAATTTTTCATGCATGAAGTACTTTTAATTAATCAAAATATCCATAAGTAATTACTTCACCCTTTAAATGTTACTAATACCAAAATGGTCTTCACAAGTTATAAAATATTATAAATCATAATTTAATATTAATCAATAATATCCTTAATATATTTCATAATTAGTTAAGCTTAAGACTCATCCAAAATATGTCTTTCAAGATTCAAAGACCAAAGAATTTAGAAGCAAGGTCTCTAAATTTCTAAAATCAACTTAGCATATGATTTACCCAAATAATATAGCTCTTATTATCATATACAAAATATATGAATACTTTAATCTCATTTAAACATTTATGAAAACATTCATGCTTCTAAGAGTAAAATCACATGTTGTTGAATATATTCCTTAAATCCAAACATCTAATAATTCCAACATAAAATAAACCATCAAATAACTAGTCACAAATACTATCCCATAAACATATATTTATTATTATCTCATTATCAAAAACATATTTATGGTTATCTTTCCCAATCCATGTTTTTTCAAGAAGATAAACTTATAATAGAATCAATTATATTTATTACTTGTGTTATTCATCACATAATTCCAATTCCTTAAAGAATAAGTAATGCAATACAATCCTTATACATCTCATGATTCTTATAACTAGATAATTATTGATAAAATACTCAAGTTAAATAATTCTTAAATCCAAACATAGTAATATTAATCATTCCTCTTCATTCGTTATGGTAGCATATGATTGACAATGATCCATTATCTTCTATTGGGGTATATTCCTTTGACTCTTAAGACATTGATTTTTGTAGTGTACCATCTATTTGAAATTTGATAATTTTACATTAGAAACCTTTTTTTACCCTTTAAAATTTCAATAAAAAGTGTGTTGGACTTTATCTCCAAACTTTTAGCAAACTCCCATTCACTTTAAGCAAGTATCATGTGTTTCTTTCCAAAATTATCACATGTGGGAAAATACTTATTTGTCTTCTTTACTTTATAAAACACATTCCTAGATTTACTATTATTATTGTGATTTCCTTCGAATCCATGGTACTTAGATAATTATTTATTTGTCTCATTATCACGTGATACTATATCCTCATATGATGTGAATTTTTTGGAGACTTGTTCTGTTTGAAATATTATAATAAGACCATAAACGATTTGATCATCCATACTCTTAGGATCATGTGCATTAGTGAGGTTCTCATTCCTTCTATGAGGTTACATTTCTAAATGAAAAATTACACTATATTAGATCATATCATTATGAAACATAATGTATAATCCCAAAGCTAGTGAAATACTTCACATAAATTGAAAATTTTATGTGAATTTAATCTTATAAACATTTTTTGTTTGGGATGTTATTCTATAGTTATCCCCAAATGTCTATCTTAGGGTTATTTTACATAATCTAAGATTTCCTAAATCTAGTTCTTAAGGTTTCTACTAAACTTCCTCTGATACCAATTGTAAATACCTTGACCCCAATTTCCTAGAGCTAGTGCCTAAATTTATTACATTGGAATGATTACAAGAATCACATCTCTAAGGATCAAATAGTTTAGTAGCCTTGGAAAACCTTATACATATATTAATTTTACACTAAAAATTGAAATATAAAATACAACATAGTTAATCCTTTGATAAAACCATTATTATCCTAGATTAACCCTTCATATCAGTCATAATAAACTTCTTGGCATACTGGGGAAAATAAAACAAAAGAAAGGGGTGATATCAGGTGATCAATAAGGGTAATAATATAGATAAATATTTCATAAATAAAAATAAATAATAATTTAAGGTGAATAATTAAAAACAAATTCTATTAAAATATAATCTTTATCGTAATATGGAAGTAATAAAAACAGATCAAATAATGCCATATAAATAATCACATTAGAATGAAACTTAGACATGGATATTATACTAGTAGAATAATAAAATGGATTTTCAATAACTAGTCTCATAATGAGAAAATACATAATTTAGGATGTCTGAACATACTATCAAGGTTTCAGCCAAGAAGTCTACATAAATGGGTGAGGCCTTGGCCAACACCTGATCTAGTTTGTCTCTTGAGACATAATGATGAATTGAGTGGCTATAGAAGGCCCCATTCGACACTTACTAAGTCAAATTCATTCCTCATATGAAAGGGATAAAACATAATCAAAAAATACATTCATATTGAAACTATATATGAAATGTAAATAATTTCCCCAATCAGTAAACATAATCATAAACCATTCAGTATAATATGATGAATGGATTAAAATAGCGTATCTACAGTCAAAATAATCATAAATAATTCAGTAAAATATGGTAGATGGTATCATAGTAGATCAATATAAATTAATTAAAATATCTAACAAATAGTTTTTACAGAGATAAAAATACTCTAATAAAAATATCAAAAATTTCTTGAGGTAAATACCACTTTTACTATGAAATAATTTATTTAAAAAGTCATGCAATTATAAATGAAAATATTTTATTTGAAAATTACATTGTAAAATTCTAAATTATTCTTCAATTAATAAAGAAACAATTAAATAAAGAATATCCAATAATATAATATAAGTCTTAAAAAAACATTTTTGTTAAACATTAACAAAAAGAAACATTTAAAAGAGTATTTTTAAAAGAATGTGTGACATCTTACACCACATAAAAGTAATAATTATCAAATGAAACAATTTAATACCATGAAGATAAATGGATTCATAATATTTTATATCAAATGGTATTATACATACACCATACACAAGGAATAAGTGGTAAATAAGGCATATCTCACAGAAATATTGGTGAGATGAGAAAACGCTTACCTTATGTCCGAAAGCATTCTGCACTTATAATTAATATCTTATATAATCAAATTAGATTCAATAATTACTTAATTAATAACATATTCATAATATATTTTATTTATTATAATTTTATTAAGTTTATTCATGGTCATTCCAATGAGTTATAATGATTAATTTCATTATTCTAGGAGCACTTGTTTCATGGTTTTTTGGATTTTTCCCTTCTATATAATTATGTGAGTTCTTCTAAAATGGGAATAACTTCTAATGAATTGAAATTATTTAGTATTAATTAACTTATAGAAGTTAATATGATGTCATATATCATTTTTCTATAATATATTAGGATGATTCATTAGAAAAAGTATTGATGAAAATGTCTTAATTTATTTTGGCGGTTTTTATGACCACCATGAACTAGTGTCGTTTTATTAAATATTATGTTTATATACTAGTTAAAAAACATTAAATAAGTTTTAATACATATATTATAATCTATTTTAACCATAAAAATGTTTTTTGACCATCCTTTAAGGTGTTAATGAAAAAAAAATCTTGTCATCCATGAAGGTGGAGAATCAATACCTCACGATTGATGTTTTCATTTTTAGAAAAAAAGAGAAGAGAATTGAATTGATGATGGATATTCCATTAAAATAATAAAATTACAGTATATTTATGATACTATAGTTACCATGACACTTTTTATAGGGGAGGTGAGTAGAATAAAAGAAAATAAAATAAAATAAAAGGGAAAGAGGGGGGTTTTACCTCTTGAGTGTTGCCTCCTTGAGAACCTCCTTAAGGCACTTGGAAATGGTTATTTGGTGAGACCAAAAAGACCATAACCTATGGAGGAGTTTTGGGAGAGTAATTGGGATGAATATAATCAAGATCCAAGGCTTAGAAGGTGTGATAAGAAGGGGTGGTATTTATTGTGTAGGAGAGAGGTTTTTTTTGATTATTTTATTCATTAGTTTATTATTTTGCCTTAAGATTATCAATAGTGTTTATTCTTGTGAATAAATATAGTAAATAGAGAATGTGAGTTATAAAAAATGGGTTCTTACCTCATCTATACATCTTCCATGACTCAAAAATTCATTTATTTACTTATAATGTTAAATACCGTAAATTACCATATTTCACTATTCACTAAAAATTCAACTATTTTAGAAAAATAGAAAAAATTCTCTCTAACCATTTTTCAACATGTATATTTTAAAAATGGACATCATTTTATGAAAATAATTTTCTAAATTTGATAAATTTAATTTTTAATTAAAAACATCTTTTATTTGATTGTTTTATCAATAAAATAATTATTGTATCATCCTTGTATAATTATTTAAGGTAATTATTTATTCATTAAATATTAAAAATAAAATACCATGATGTAGATAAATATTTTATATTTAAAAATAATATTGATAATTTAATATATTTTCTAACGAAAAATGTATTAAAAATAATATAGTTATTTTAAATATGAATGTGACATTTTGGGATTTTCTTTGATTTAAATAATATTAAAGTCATTTTCATGGAAAATTGTCCATTAAATAACTCAAATTTAAACCTTATGTGTTAAGGTTATAATATAAATAATAAAATAGCGTTTTATAATGTTTTAGGGTAATTTTATAGTTCTTATCATTTTATTTTTAACCTAAATTGCCCAATTTACTCATTACTATGGTAACAAAAATTACCAAGGTTACTATTCATATCGGTCAAAAATAAAAGCGGCATATTTACTAAATTTTTAAATTATAAATTCAAATATTATATCCATTTTTTAATATCCATAACACTGAAGTTGAATAATTTAATTTAAAATCAATCTTGTAAAACGCAACAAAAATAGTTTTATTAAAAAATGTATTTTTAAGCCCAAAACTGTACTTATGCCAAAATAAGTTATAATGATGATTAAAATAAAATAAATTAGATAATTTATATATAAATATTATTTATGTTACATTGAGGTCAAATTAAAATCATAAATAGACTTTTAATGTAAATTTATTGATAGTTTTATAAAAATCGATTTTTTCATTATTCACTGGAAAGTAAATATTTTCCTAAAAATACTAAAAATTCATCCTAAGATAATTTTTATATTCTTATTTTAAAAATAAATTTTATTTTGTTCAATATAATTTATAAAAGTTTTAATATTTATATTTAGAACAAGTACATCATTAAAAGGTGGTAAAATTCCCTTTTAGAAAATATATCTTTTTATACTTAAAATTGGATTTATTCTTATCTTGAGCCTATAAAACTTATTAGTTGAATTTAAAAAAAAATTATTGAATATTTAAAATTTAAATTTCATTAATATCTTTCAATAATAGTTATTAATTTAATTTATTATTATAAAATTCCATTGTGGTCATAAAAATTGTTTTTTTATAAAAAAACACATCATTTATGTTCAATTGATTTTTATTTTTATTTCTAATTAATCAGTAACCAATGAATTCATGTATAAAATATATTTTCAAAATTTATTTAATATCATATATTCCTACCATTCTAATGGCTAGGTGATTAATATCACAATTAAATAATAATATTTAATCATTTTTTTAAACTCGTAAGTTATCAAAGAATTTAAAAAGAGACATACCATAAAATCTTGGTGTGTTATAGTGATACTCAGACCAACCACACCTGAATCAGTCCAAGTCAGTCATCAGAGCCATCAAACATAGGTTGAAACATACTTTATATAATGTAAAGGGGTATTTTCATCCAGTATCTGACCCATGAAAATATAAAGCATCAATGCAGCTCTCTAAACCTCATATGTGGAGCACCACATTAGACATCTGAAGCAAAACCTATAGTCATCGTGTTTAACACTCTATACCTCAGAATTGTAGAACCATGCTGCACATCTAGAACCATAAATGTGGAGTGTCAGTCTAACTCTATAAACCACATATATGGAGAGCCATGTTAGGAATCCAGAACCATACCTATAGAGCATCATGTCCAACTCTCTAAAGCTCAGATGTGGAGTTTCATGTCAAACATTTGGATTCGTACATCATAATAGTAGGGAACAGAGCATCGTTATGGAACCTAAACTATCCCATAAATATGTAAATTCTAAGTTTCAACATCATGGACTTTTGAAACATTTATAAGGGACTCACACTACCCTTTTTAAAAACTAAATCATTTACCAAGGTATCAAAAAGACTTTAACACACAAACTTGGAGCAATAGTCTGATAACTCTTTAAATTTCAAAACACCATTCCAATGCTCTTCAGAAAATTATAGATCTCACACATCCATATAAAAAATTTCTAAGTCACCCTTAAAACATGGGTCTTCCTATTTAAAATCTAAAATGGTCCTAATGCCTTCATTTCTATCAAAACCTTTAAAAAGAGTCATCATGACATTTTCACTAAAGGGAAAACCATACACTCATTTCAAATAATCATTTTAAATTCACCCAAAACCCCATTTTTAAAATCAATTAGAGTTTAGAACCTCATTTTAAAACAATAACCACTTTAAACATCGCTTCCCCCTTTGAAACACAAATTTGGGTCAAAACTAAATGCACATGTTTAAAACCATTTGAAAGGACTAATAGGTCTTCCATAAAAACATATAACTTTAAAACATTCCAATTTATTTTAATGGACATTGTCCTCCCCATCCATTAATTTGCCTATTTTTGGTTATTGGAGTGTTCAGAGGAGGCCCGGAGAGAGTTTGGAGAAGTTTGGTTTCTAAAGGCTAGAAGAAGGGGGATTAAACATCGTGTAAATGGGTTATATAGGGTGAAAACCTATTTCATGGATTTTACTATAGATTTCAAATATTTTAATATTTTAATGTTTGAAAAAAAATAAAAAAAATCGAGAGGTGATGCATTTTTTGGTGAAAAATAAACCTCGGGTATTACATGACGTGAAAGGGGATTGCACGTTATGTAATACCCTGATCATGTGTAGTTTAAAAATTATTTTTTGACCAAACACTCATTTATTCGGTTGTAATCTCTAATTCATCTCATTTTAGATGAACCCTAGGCACCCTTATGAGTTCTTCAAGCCCTCTCCCTCACTCTTCAATCCATTGATTTCGGTGATTTCTTGTTGGAAATCTGTGATAAACCAAGGTGTGTTCTCCCTTTATTTTCTAGTAGTTTCTCTTAGTTTGATCTCTTTTCTTCCATATATTCTCACTGTGCAATAGAGTTTTCTTAACCATATACCTAATGGGGTTCCCTTCAGTTTATGTTGGTGAGGTGGTGTAATGGAATCCTTGAAAGGATGCAGATCTTATAGAATTGGTAATTATAGGTTTGTCACATGATTCGTTCTCATAACATTGACAACCATTTGAGGTTAGATTTCCTTTGTTTCTCCTTTTTATGCATCATACGAGAGGGTTTTTTACTTCTGTTTACTTGTGAATCATGGTTTTTCCAACCTAATTGAATATAAGAAATTGGTTAATTCAAATTGAGGGGCAATGGGGGTTTTTTCATTCTTCTTTTTTAAAGATTTGATGGTGATCCTTTGTTTATTCGAGATTGATGCCCTGCTGAAAAGTGTGGTCATTGGTGGCTTTTTTCATGCAAAAATAAAATTATGTAATGCATGTGTTTGTTTTTGGTTGGGAACTTACATGTGGAAATTAGTTAATTACATACACTCAACTAATGAATGGATGCCCCAGGATTATATAGTTTTTGTGATAGCCCCTAAATTAACAAGAAGAATTAAATAATAGATACTTTGCTAAATTGTAAATTTTGTTTTGTTGGGTTTGTGTTATGGTGTGGTTGTGAGCATGGTTGTGTGTTATGGGATGGCTTGGGTGGTGAAATGGAATCTCAGGTTGATAGATTGATTGATTATGGGATAGGTTAGTAGTTTTGTGCAGTAGTGCTGCAAACAGGTTGTGTGGTGATGTGTTCCTGGTTGTGGTTGTGCATGGATGGTTTTGGAAGGATGACTTTGAGAAAGGATGGTGATGGTTGGTACAGGTACTTCACCCAGATTTTCTCTACAAATGACTTTTTCTATGTTTCTTGTTGTGTTCTATTATTGGTAGTTTCCCAGATAGTGATGGAATAAATAAATAAATGATTGATTAATAAGGCTTAAAATGGCGTGGGTTGGTTTAGATAATGGAATGGTTTTGGTAAATTAAAATGATTGGAAATATTAATTGAGTTGTGGATTTTCTGTGGTGGTGTGCATCTATAGGTAGCATAAAAAGTTTCAGTGTTGGTTTTTCTAAGAACCAATAGGTTGGGAATGAGTGTTTGGTATCTTATACGTATATAATTTTATTTCCCTTTGTGATTTCTATACACACCCCATACTAGTTGAGAACTATGTACTGAACACACCCATTGTCATGGGGGAGGGTGTCTTTCCCAAACATCCTAGTGGGAGGATGGATGACCAGCCACCCATTCTTCCCAGCTCCTTCTTCCAGGCAGTGATAGCCTAAGTTTATTTGGGAAGGTTTTCGGTTGTGAGGACCAGGTGTGTACGGGTGAGCCGTTCTTTCCCAAGTGTCTTTGGGATGAGATGTATTTTTATTTCTGAGGTGTTTACGGGTATGATGAGATGTGGTTTATGGACCATGTGTCTGTGGGAGGTATGTTATGTGGTTTGTGGGACAGGTGTCTATAGGCGGAATTTGATGTGGTTGTGAGGCCTAGGTGTGTGTGGGAAGGATGTGATATGGTATGTTCAGACATGGTGGGAGCGCCATGACATTTTCTGTTTGGGTGTGAAAGTGGTTAGTCAATGGGAATGTGGTGTGGGGTAACCTATCATAGATGTTCTTCATATTACATTACTTGACTTGTGTTATTTGGTTATTGTTCCTTGGATAGGTTGGGGTGGTTAGTATACATGTTTAGGTGTTATTTTGGTTATTTTATTTTATAAAAGGATCATTTGTATGCTTCCTTCAAATTTACATGATAGAATTTGGTTTTCCTACTGTGTATACCTGTATTCTCACCCTATGTATATAAAATTATTTCAGATTTCCAGGAGGATTTCACAGATCATTCTAGACCTTACTAGTTCAGATATTAATAGTTATTGTGCCACTACCTAGCTTTACTTTTGGTATTTACTTGGATACTTTTATACTTGTATCAGTTTTATTTTTCACATGCATGTGGGGTGTATTTTGGATTTATTTTATATATGTCTTGAAGTTTCTTTGTGGATGACCCATCATATATCCCGATCTTGTTTTCTTAAAAAGGTTAATTTCTCCCATAGTGTGAGATTTATATATCCTTGGTGCTAGTCACCAACCCGAGGCCTACTGGAGGTGGGACTTGGGGATAATTATCTCCCTTTCTTCTTTTCTAGCCCAGGAGGGGTATCTTTGGGGAAGGGGGTCATGATAGAGTGGTATCACAGGTGATGGTTGAGAGATATGATGGAGTTTTAAGATAGGATCGGTGAGGATTTCATGGGATGGTATGGAAAAAATTCCAGTTGACCTTGGTGCACGACATAGGCCAGGGAGACTGTCTAGGAAATAGGATTTTAGGTCCCCCCATGATCCAGTGCATGGACTTTGTGATTATCAAATGGCTTAGTCAGATGGACCTACTTAAATGGTAGAGACCTAGTAAAGGTACATAAATCATAATGACTTGTGTTCTTATTTAAATTGGGTTATTTTGGAAAGGATAAAATGAATTAAAATAAATTTTAGTAAAGTTTATTACTATTTATGCTTAAGAAATATTTGTTTTCCTTTAAGATATGGATCTTGGATATCATCCACATGTGGCTTAGGAAGTAGAGATTCAACAGGATGATCTGGTTGATGACCACAAGGTTAATCCAGTATAGGAGGATGGTCAGTGGCAGAGGACATTGTGTGATTTCTAGAAGTAGGCTTTTGGAAAGTATGAGGGAAGTGTTTTTGACCTAGATATAGAAGTTTGGCTAGAGGAGATGGAGATTTCCTTCAGTCCGATTTGGGACCCAAAAGATTACAAGGTCCCTTTGGTATTTAGTCATTTGTAGGGAGTTGCGTGTCAGTGGTGGATGTTGTTTCTAAGAGAGAGAAAGGAGGTAGATGTGTTGTGGGTTGACTTTCAGAAGGAGTTCTGGGCGAAGTTACTTTCTTCAACTATGAAGGCTAAGAATAGGAAGGAGCTACACTCCATTTAGTAGGGAAGTATGTTAGTATGGGATATTGGGATCAAGTTAAAGGACCTTATTCACTTTTCCCTAGATCTTTTTCCAGATGAGGAGTCTCATATGAGACATCTCAAGGAAGCACTTCACCCTTCCATCCAGTATGTGGTTTCTCCTTTTATGTTTCCAACATATTTTGAGGTTCATTAGAAGGTAGAGGAGGTCGAGCATATGCACTCATGGGGAGGTCTACCATGAGGGGGGATCCATTAGAGTTATTCAAGAGTTATAATTGTCAATGGCAGGTTTTAGGCACTCGGTCCTTTTAGGTTTAGACCAATGGGGAGAAAACCTCAGTATATTACTTTTCAGCCTTTAAGTACTAGAAATCCACATGCCTTTCCTGTGGGATTGGGGCTGTTGTGTTTTTTTGTGGGGTTCATGAACATCTTCAGAATTAGTTCCTAGTATCTTCTTGAGCTCAATTTGGTGGAGTTGGATAGGCTCAGCATCATCCTTAGTAGTAGTTGTTAGTGAGACAGTATTAGTAGTAGGGAAAATAGTATTTTTCTCTACCAAGGGGAGATGGAGTAGTTATAGGAAAAACCTAGGATGTACCTCATGCTTAGGGACCACAACCTGAGCATGGTAGTGGAGTTGGTCATCGTCACAGAGGTACGGGTGCTGAGCATGATTAGTTTCACGTGGAAGAGTTGGTACTTCCAGTGATGCCAAATGTCATTAGAGGTACGATCAGTTTGTTAAGAACCCTTACTTCTTATTTTTTTTATTCAAGATCTTCACACTCCATTGTTTCACCCACTTTATCCTGTTCTTTGGGATTATACAAAGAGAGGCTTCCCATGACCCTAGTGTTGAGTACACCAATAAGAGGCCAGACCATCTTGTTTGATGTGTGTCGGGGATGTAGAATGATGATGGGACCACATTATTCATGTGGGGATCTATTATTACTTCATATGTATTCATATGATTTCATCATCGACATCAACTAGTTGTATTCCATGCATTCTGCTATTGAATTATTCCAAAGTATATTTGTGTTTTCATATGTGGATGGTCAACATGTGGCTTTTGTTGGCAAGCGGGTTTGTCAAGAGGGAAGTCAGTGTACAGAACCCCTTCTTTCCTTATTTGATGAGATATCAATGGATTTAGTGGATGTTAATATGGTGGAGGTTCCCAAGGTCTTTGAGGAGTTCCTGGATGTTTTCCCTGTGGATTTTGTGACTTCAGCCCTCGATGTGATGTCGAGTTCGGGATAGACTTGAAACCAAGTAATTCTCTGATTTTGATGGATCCTTATCAGATGGAACCTTCTAAGATGTGGGAGCTGAGGATTCAGGTTGATGGTCTAATGTAGAAGGGTTTTATCTAGCCTAGTGTGTCTCCATGGGGAACTCCATTATTGTTCTCTAAGAAGGTGGATGGTGGTCTAAGGCTTTGTATAGACTACTAGAGGTTGAATCGGGTAACATTCAAGAACTGTTACCCACTTCCAAGGATATAAAATATTTTCAACCAGCTGATAGGGGTGATCTGGTTCTCTAAGATCAATCTATGGTATGGATATCACTAGTTGAGGTTTAAGGAGGGTGATATCCCAAAGACTTCTTTTAGATGTAGGTATGGGAACTTTGAGTTCATAGTCATGTTGTTTGGTGTTATGAACGCACCAACTGTGTTCATGGGACTTATAAACTCTATGTTCTATGAGTTACTAGATCATTTCATCATCGTATTCATTAATGATATTTTGATATATTCAAATTCATAGTAGGAGCATACCGAACATCTCAGAACTATCTTATAGGTTCTTCAACATCATCAACTCTATGGAAATTTTTCCATGTGTAAGTTTTGTACATAGGAGGTAAATTTCCTTGGGCATGTGGTCTCTCGGCAGGGTGTAGCAGTGGACCCATTGAAGGTTGAAGTGGTTGTTTCTTGGGAATCACCCAATAATGTCATAGAAGTTCACAGTTTCCTTGGTATTACAGGACATTATTAGAGGTTTTTACCTGATTTCTCTCGAGTTTCAACTTAATTTATGTATTTTACTAGAAAGGACCATACTTTTTTTAGGAGTGATCAGTTCCAATTAGTGTTTTAATTCCTAAAGGGAAATTTGGTCTGTGCCCTAGTGCTTTGGTTTCTAGAATAAGGGGTGATGTTTGAGGTGTTTTGTGATGTTTATCATATGGGTTTGGTCTGTGTGATGATACAATAGAAATTTGTGATATCTTATGGATTTAGGAAGTTACATCCTCATGAGCGTAACTATTCCACCCATGATCTTGAGTTGGCAGTGGTGGTTTTCATACTGAAGTTTTGGTGGCCTTACCTTATTAGGGAGCACTTTGTGGTCTTCACGGATCACAAGAGTTTGAGATATATCTTTTCCCAGTGTGATCTGAGTCTGTGAAAATGGATATGGATGGAGTTTCTTCAGGACTATGATTTAGAGATCTCTTACACTACAGTGAAGGGAAATGTTGTGGTCGATGCTTTAAAAATAAAGTCATAAAAGGAGGATTTTTAGGAATATTTGGATGCTTGAAGAGAAATAGAGGAGTTGTCATCCTTGCACTTAGATAAAATAGTGGATGTAAGTAAGTGTTGTTTGTTTTAGGTGATAGTGCAATCCTCTCTAATACATCAGGTGGAGGAGTCTCAGTGGGGAGACTCAAAGGCAGAAGTAATGCGCGATCATGTAGGCCATGATGATGTTCTAGAGAGATGGTTAGAGGATGTTCAGAATTAGATATTGTTTTGAGTAAAGTTTTTTGTTCCAATGGAGATATGTAGTAAATTCCTTCGTGAGTTTCATAGCTCACCCTTGGTGGTGAATCCAGGAGTTTCCAATATGTATCGTGACTTAAAGATGTTTTTTTGGTGTCCCAGGGTGAAATGGGTAGTGACGGAGTTTGTGGTGATGTTCTTGGTTTTCCAGTAGGTAAAATCCAAGCACCATGTCCCTAGTGCTTTGTTATAGTCTTTGGAAACCCCTGAGTGGAAATGGGACAACATCTCAATGAATTTCACCACAAGCTTACCTAGAGCTCATGGAGGTTATGATGTTATCTAGGTGATAGTGGGTCGGTTGATAAAATTGGCCCACTTACTAGCAATTAAGGAGTTGGGTGCATTGGATGCCTTGGACAAGAGTTATATGGACAAGTTGGTATAGTTTCATGGATTATTATGGTCCATCATATCATATTGTGACATGTAGTTTACCTCATGATTCTAGAGAGGATTACAGCATACTTTTGGTACTCAGTTATTCCTCAGCACTGCTTTCCACCCTCATATCAATGGGAAGACAGAGTGGAATATCTAGATTTTGGAGGATATGTTATTATCATGCATCTTGGACTTTGGTGTATATTGGGTACAACACTTTCCCTTGGTATAGTTTTCTTATAAATATATTTATCACTCTTCCATTATCATGGCTCCATTTGAGGTGTTGTACAGGAGGTCGTGTAGTTCCCCATTGTGCTAGAAAAATATTATGGAGGCATCTATTCTTGGTTTGGATGTAGTGCAGTACATGACCGAGAAGTTTTTACATGTTTGTGAGAGGATGAAAGAAGCACAGGATTGACATAAGTCTTATGTTTATCATAGTAGGAGGCCCTTAGAGTTTGAGGTTGGGGACCATGTGTCCTTGAAGGTTTCCCCCCAGAGTGGTAAGCAGAGGTTTGGAAGAGGGATTAAGCTTTCTCCCAAGTTATTTGGACCCTTTGAGGTGTCGGGGAGAGTTAGAGAGGTGGCATACCAGTTGGCATTTCCACCACAGTTGGAGAGGATCCATGAAATCTTCCATATCACCCAACTTCGTTAGTAACTTCAAGATTACTCTCAGGTTATTGGCTAGGTGTATTTAGATATCGAGGATGACACAACATTTGTGGAATGGATAGTGGAGATCCGGGATCAATGGGATAAGGTGTTGCATAGATGGACTATTCCTTTGGTTCATGTGGCATGGAGGAATGGTGGCTAGGAAGAGAGTACTTCGAAGCGAGAGACACAGATGTGTGCCCAGTACCTGAATTTGTTTTGAGTTTTTTTACCCTTTTTTTCTTTGTAATTAGATTTTTGAACCTTGTTTTATATGATATGAACTATTTTTTCCCTTGGATTTTGATGTGTGTGGTGCGATGTGTTTGGTGTGGTGTGTGATAAGAGTACTGATATACATAAATGGGAGGACATGATTCCTAATTAAGAATCATGAATTGTGATACAATTAAACCTGTATGGGAGAGTCAGTGCTACCTAGATTAGATAATGTCTTGATGTGGAGGATGTAATTCCATGATTTGTATTTTTAGAGGATGTGGATGTTGTGCTTGTGTAGTGTGTTTTGTGGTCATTTGGGTTGATGTGATAAGTCATGGTTGCAGATGTCGGAGGAGGTTTTCTTCGATGTAGAGTTTTTCTCTCTAACCATCGAACAACATAGGGTGGTTTATCATTGAACCTTTATGTGTTTTTTTACTGGTATTGTTTCAAGTATTGTAGTGTCCTTAAGAGGTATCTCATGAGGTGGTTGTCCGTACCCCTCTCTCTTGGTCCATTACTTTTCTAGTTTTTTGGTTTTTGGACTGTTCGAAGGATGCTCAGAAAGATTTTGGTAAAGTTTGGTTGCTAAAGGCTAGAAGAAGGGGGATTACATGTCATGTAACTGGGTTACAAGAGGTGAAAACCTATTTCTCGGCTTTTCCTGGAAGTTTCACGGCATGTAATATTTTGGGGTTTAAAAAATAATAATAAAATAAATCAAGAGGTGATGCGTTTTTTGGAAAAAACCAAACCTTGGGTATTACACAACATGAAAGGGGATTACACATCATGTAATACCCCAATAATGTGTAGTTTTAAAATTATTTTTCAATTGAACCTTCATTCATTATATCGTGATCTCTACTTCCTCTCATTTCAGATGAACCCTAGGCACCTTGAGGAGTTCTTCGAGCCCTCTCCCTCTCTCTTCAATCTGTTGATCTCTATGATTTCTCATTGGTCATCTGTGATGAACCAAGTTGTGCTCTCCCTACTTTTTCTAGAAATTTATCTCAATTTGATCTCTTTTATTACATATATTCTTGTCATTTTATGGAATTTTATTACCCATATTCCTAATGGGGTTCCCTTAGGTTGTTGTTGGTGTGGTGGTGATGTGGAATATTTGTATAGATGAAAATCTTGCAAAAGAGGTAATGAAAGGTTTGTCACATGATCTGTTCTCATGCAAGGAATATTGACATCCCTTTGAGGTAGTATTTCCTTTGTTTCTCCTTATTGTGCATCATATAAGAGGGGTTTTTACCTATGTTTACCTGTGAATCATGTTTGTGCCAACCTAATTGAAGATAAGAAATCAGTTAATTAAAATTGAGGGACAATGGGGTTTTTCGCATTCTTTTTTTTATAGCTTTGATATTGTTGTGATACTATGTTTGTTCAGGCTTAATTCCCTACTAAAAATCATGGTCGTTGGTGGATTTGTTTTCACAAAATTAAAATTATGGAATGTATGTGTTTGTTTTTGGTTGGGAACTTACACATGGAAATTGGTTAATTACATACACTCGGCTAATGAATTGATTCCCCAAGATTATACAGTTTATGTGATAACCCCTGAATTAACAAGTGGAATTAAATAACAGATTATTTTCTAAATTGTAAATTGTGTTTTGTTTGGTTTATGTTTTGGTGTGGTTGTGATCATGATTGTGTGTTATGGTATGGCTTGGGTGGTGAAATAGAATCTTAGGTTAAGAGATTGATTGATTGTGGGATAGATGAGAAGTATTGTGCAATAGAGATGCAATTGGGTTATGTGATGATGTGTTTCTATTTTTGGTTGTTCATAGATGGTTTTGGATGGATTACTTCAAGGAAGGATGGTGATGGTTGGTATAGGTACTTCTCTCAGAGTTTCTCCACGAATTACTTTTGATGTGTTTATTGTTGTGTGTTGTGCTTGGTAGTTTCCCATATAGTGATGGAATAAATAAATAAATAAATTATTTATTAATAAGTCTTGGAATGTTTTGGGTTGGTTAAGATAACATAATAGTTTTGGTAAATTAAAATTATTGTAAATATGAATTGGGTTGTGGCTTTTGTGTGGTATTGTGCATCTAGAGGTAGCAGCAAAAGTTGAAGTGTTGGTTTTTCTGAGAACCAATAGGTTGGTTATGAGTGTTTGGTATCTAATATGTATATTATTTTATTTCCCTTGTGATTTTTATACACACTCCACCCTATTTGATCACTATATGTCGAACACCCCCATTATCATGGGGAGGGTGTCTTTCCCAGACATCTTGGTGGGAGGATGAATGGCGGGCCACCCGCTCTTCCCTACTCCTTTCAGGAGGTGATAGCCTAAGTTTCTTTAGGAAGTTTGTGGTTTTTTAGGCCTAGGTGTAACACCCCAAGTTTCCATGGTACGCTTCTTAATAATTCAATAGCATACGATGTACGCAACACCGAGTTCAAGCACACCACGACCTATCAAACTAGCCGTTTAAAAAGCAGTTATAAATTTTATTAACCAAATTTTGAATTTTATATATCCCATATAATTTTAACATTCATATTTTTTGTTTATTATACATAATATAAGGAAAAATTCAATTTTTCAGATAAAAGAAGTATTTTTCAAAAATGCAGTTTTTCCACCTTTTAATGGAGAACCCTTTTAAAATCCAATATTTGAATTTTTATATATTAAATTTGATGAAATTAAATTATTATTTATAATCGAGACATAAAAATTTATCTTGGATAAATGTTTGGTACTTTTCTAATAACTTTTATATTTTGATAAATAGTGAAAAATGCTAAATTTTAATTGAAAACAACTTTTTTAATAAAAATAATTTATAGTGTTCAATTATGAATATAATTGGTCTTAAAGTATAATTAGATTATATTTTTATAATTTAATATAATTTAGGTCATTAAAAGTATTTTTACACTTAAATTGGACATAAACACATGTCAATCTTTTGATAGTTTTTACTTATTAAAAACCCACTCTTTGGTTTTGACAACAGGAATTAATTTTAAATAAATTTCTACCAACTCTATGATTTGAATTTGTAAAAATTAATTCCATATTTGGAATCATAAGGTCCAAATTTTGTAAATAGGTACCTTTTATTTTTTTGACATTATGAATAGTAACCTCACTAATTATTATTTTTACCATGGTTAAAGGGTAAATCAGGTAAATAAGAGTAAAAAATACTATTAGAATAATATAAAACTACCCTAAAACATGTCCCAATACTATTGGATGAGATATATTATACCATTAGAATCCTTAGGCTGAATTTTTGGATGTTGGTGACCACTTGGGTGTGATAATGACATGTTATAAGAATTAATTTAAAGTAAAGATAATTATAACATAAACATATATCTTTTAATAAATCTATTTTAATATAGGGTTATATGACTGCTATATTTGAATATAAAAATTATTTAGAAATATAAAAATATTTAATACATTATGGTTTTTTATTTTTCATTTTTAGACATTAAATAATTAAATTTATTTATGACACAACAATGATGTGGTATTTTTCTTATTAATGAAGGAATCAAATAAATGATATTATAAATATTAAAATAAATGTAATTTGAAAGTGTTGATGCCATGCACAAATTTTTTGGATGACATTGACATTTGAGGTATGATTTAATTCCTTTGTTTTGAAGTAATAAATTTTTTATGACATTAACAAAAATCAATTACTAAATAGTGTCAAAATTGACATAAATGAGTTTTTAAAACAAATACTATTTTATTAAATGATATAAAAATCATAAAAATATAATATTCATAAAACTAACTTATATAATGATAAAAGATTCATTAATTATCTACTTGAGGTCCCATTTTCATTTTATAGTAACTAAATCAACCCTATAGTATAAAAATACAAAAAGACATGGTAAGAGTTAAACTGTTTAACTACGGGTTAACCCCAAAAGATAAGGATAATTTTATGACCTAAACATTTATAAAACCTATTGGTTGAGAGTATTTATACCCATCTTCATCTTATTCTAGATATAAATCAATTTTGAGCTATTATAATCCTAAAATAATTTTATAATAAATTGATATTTCAAGATTTTCATAAAGTGCCCCTCACCTCTCTTATAAAAGGGCATCTCTCTTTATTTTTAATTCACACCTCCAAAACCATTTGGCTCATCCAAACCCTACCCAAATATCCTCAAAACTACCCTAAATTAAACCTATAGGTCTTACCTTGATCATAAATTCAACCTAAGGAGATCTTTTGTTCAAATCAAAAGGAAACACCAGAAGAAGAGGAGTTTTAGACTCGTACAGAGAGTATTAGACCTATGGTAAGGGTTAATTCCTCAATCTCATTAATATCTGAGATTTTTTATGTGTAATTATTTACTTAGATATATTTATTATCCATTTCCATGTTTCCAAAAAAAATCAAAATTAATCTTTTAAGGTTTTATTGAAGGTACTCTTTAACTAGATCATCATCTTAAATGTTATAAGGATTTATTTTTCTAAATCTATTTAATTAATGTCCATGTTTTCAAAATGATTTTAAGGATTTGTTTATATGGACATGTTAATTCATTTAAAAAATTTCAAAGTGGTATAGGACACTTTGATTCAAAAATATATTTTAAATGACTTCCTTGATAAATTGTGTGACTTTTAAATGATTTCATGAAAAAGGGATATTTTTCTAAAAGAGTTTTACTGATCATTTTCAACAATGTCAACATCCTTTACTAGATATCATTCTTGATTGAGGTTGATTTATTATAATATAATCTTTCATATTGTATTGAATGATTTATGATATGTTTGATTGTGGATGTGTTATTTTTATACCATTCATGGTTTATGGTTAAAGTATTGACATTTCATATGATGGTTTTAATACAAATGAGTATGTTATGTTTCAACATTTTCAAATAAGGAATGCATTGGACTTATTAAGTGATGGGTGGGGCCTGATATATCCCATCTATTCATCGGTATATCTCATGATAAAAACTAGTGTCTTGGTATAAGGCCTTGATAGAATATTTGTGAATGGTCTTGGCACAAGGCCTTAACGTAGTGGTTATTATGTTCGGCATTATAAATTCCCTTATTATGATATTTTTTATTACATGTGATTATTTGAGTAGTAGAATATCTATGTTCATGTTTATATGGTAATGTTTGATGTATTTTTTTCATATTATGTTCAAGTTTATGTTTTAAAAGGCTGTTGTTTTTATTATACATCCTTCCTTAAAATTTTATAGCTTCTACTGAATTATTTACCCTTACTGGGAATCTAAGATCACCCATTTCTTATGTTTTATTTTCCCAAGATTCCAATAAGTGTATTATGATTGATATGCAGGGTTAAGATAGGGGATTAATGATGTTCTCAAAGGATTATTTATGCTGTATTTTATGTTAGAAAGTGTAATGTAACATTCATGTATGTAATCTATTTTCCAATAATATTAAACTGATCAGTCCTTCAAGACTTTATTCCTTGTAATCATTCCAATGTATTAAAATAATGCACCGGATCTGTGTAACTGGGGTCAGGTTGTTACACCAGGTGTGTGCACTAATTCATGCTTTCCTAGGTGTCATCGACATGAGATGTATTGTACTTTCCTAGGTATATGTGAGCAAGATAAGATTTGTTTTTTAGCCCAGGTGCCTATGGGTGGGATGTGATGTGGTTTGTGGCTGTCTGTGGGAAGGATATGATGTGGTTTTGAATCCCATGTGTGAGAGCGAGATACGATTTGGTATGATCGAAAGAGGTGGGAGCACTATGACATTTTTCGTTAGGGTGTGAGAGAAGATAATCAGTGGCAAAGTGGTATGGGGTAAACTATCATTGATGTGATTCATATTATATTACTTAACTTTCATTATTTCATGAGTGTACCTTGGATAGGTTGGTGAGGTTAGTATACCTGTTTAGGTGTTGTTTTGGTTCTATTGTTTTCTCACATGATCATTTGTATGCTTCCTTCACATGTACATGAGAGACTTTTGTTTTCCTATAGAGTATACTTGTATACTCACCCTATATATATAAACTAATTTCAGGTTTCCAAGAGGATTCCAAAGACCGTGCTTGACCTTACTATCTCATATCTTAATAGTTGTTTTTTTGTTTCCAATCTTTACTTTTGGTAATTACTTGGAGACTTTTGTATTTGTATCTGTTTTATTTTTCACATACATGTGGGGTGGATTTTGGATTTATTTTATATATGTATTGGAGTATCTTTGTGGATGATCCATTATATCTTCTGATCTTTTTTTATTAAAAAGGGTAATGCCTCCCATATTGTGGTATTTTTACACCCTTGGTGCTAGTCACCAACTTAGGTCCTACTGGAGGTGGAACTTAGGGGTCATTATATCCCTTTCTTCATTGCAATCCTAGGATTGGTATCTTTGGGGAAGGGGGTCATGACATTTATCCTTTCAAAATATTATAAAAATATTCATTCTCAACCCCTACCAAGTATTCCATACCCCTTCAACTAAGCCAACCAATGAGCTTAACCAGGTTAAACTCGTAACCCACCTACTTTACTCTTTAGAACCCCACTTTACCATTTTTAAGGAATGAATAACCCCTAGGGAGGATATAAGTTCAATTTCATAAACATAAAAAGATCCATTGGGATCCATATAAGGTCTATGGTATCAATTTAAAGACTAATTCTATTTAATTTAACCAGGGAATAAAACACACCACACATGGTCTTTAAGGAACATACTACATACACATGTAAATAAATTAATAGGACTATGGGTAATGATCTTAGACCACCTACCTCATTTAATGTAGGTTCTTATAATATTTCCAAAGTCTAGAGATCATTCTAAGGCCCATTTAAGTCTCATCCAAACTCATAGAAATCCAAACAAGCCTGTATCAACCACCCAAGATCTAACATCATGAAAATAAACAATAATTAATTAATTATAATAATTATAATTAATTATTTCATTTAACCCCAACTCAAAATAATTTCAAAAAACTTACCAGGCTCTCACCTCTTATTAAAACTCCTTGAAACTGCCATGAGTGGTCCAAAATGAACTCTCGACACTATTATTAGGAAAATCCTTAAGAGGTAATACAATAATAATTATTAATTAAAATTATTTCATTGAGAGATACCTAATAATATTCACCTTGAACACATACCTTAACGAAATTCCATGTAACGGTGTGTGGAAGTCGTCTCAGGATCTCCTCGATTCAAGACAACCAAAATCCCCACGTGAAGTGGATGATTCTACCATTATTTGGTGGAATCATGGACAAGACCTAAATCAGAAAATTTATAAATTTTAGAGGAAGAAGGAAGAGAGAAGAGGTTTTTGGATGGTGATACTAACTCAAAAATTCCCAAAGATCAAAATAAAAACACCCCCAAATCAAGGGTTGGAGAAGGAATAAGGGGATGGGAACACCACTAGTTCGTTTTCATCTAATGGGGGGAAGATGGGGGAGTGGATAAAAACCCTAAGGGGGAATTTTTGTAACATCCTAAGAATTCAAGAATAACTTTATTTTGATTAAATTTTTATTAAATTATTTGTTTCATAATTAAATGAAACTAAGGTCTGATTTAACATAAAATTAAATTATTTTTAATAGTCAATTTCAATTTTTGTTTGAAATTAAGTTAAAATATTCAAATTATAAAAATAGTACTTTTATTTTCTAAGAAAAAGTATTTTATTTTATAATTGTAAATATAATAAATTTTTAGTAAATGTTAGAATTAAACAGGCGAAAATATATTTTCATTCAATATTTAAAAATATATGATTCTTTTATTCTAAAAATACATTATTATTTATAAAATTAATTAATAATCCCTTTTTAATTTAGTTCATAAATTAAAATATTTTATTAATAAGATTTTATTTAAAATGAAAATTATGATTAATTATTTTAAAGTAATTTTATTTTTATATGAAAATTTATAGTTTTAAAAATCTCATGTTTTTAATACAGTTACTTTTTAATGGATTATTATTTTTTAAGAAACATGATATGAATCAATTTAAAATATTTATTAAATTATAGTTTTTATTATTGCCTAAGTAGTGTTATGAAAAAAGTATGATATTAATTAAATTATCCTATTTGAAGATAAATATGAGTATTTAATGATAAGTTATATAATATAGTGAGTAAAATATTAATTTGATAATAGTATTATAACTTATATTAAGTAAATGCGGTATGTATATTTAGAATTTTTATTTTTAAGTAAAATATTAATTTGAAATATACTTAGTATTAAAAAATACTCCATCTATTCATGCTATCCTAGCTAGCTCAACTGTGCATTGTCGTATAATTCCCAACCGCACACGAGAGCTAGCTGGGCTATCCACATTTTTGTAGGGTGTGAAAATGGGTGGGTGCATAGCACCTCTATAATTCACTCAGGTGAGGGCATGGGCCAATGTGTGTCATCATGACTCGTGTGCTTGGTGTGTGTAAAGAGTGTGTTGTGGGTGATAATCCCTCATTTCCTTGGCTTGAACCACTGATGGAAGTGGTTGTGATATAAGCGAGCACCCAACCATCTGAAACTTTGATGTGGGACACGCATACTTGAGTACAATCCACCCAACTTAAAAATATCTATTTAAATCACCATCATTCAATTAAATGAACCCAATCCATCTAATCTCCCCATGGATCATCTTCACCCCCGTGCCTGACCTAGCAAGTCCCGACGCCATCCTCCTCATCTTTTTATTCTTCTTCTAACATTGGTTTTTCCTTAACTACGCATGCATGGCCCAGCTCAATGTCATACTACCATTATCAACTTATTTTGATGAAAAAATCATATTTATTTAATCACAAAAACATGAATCCCTATGCATGAGAACCTCTTGATCCGCACTAACTAGAGACATCTCTTTCCCTCAGTCTATAGTGACAAAATTCATGCATCATTCGTGTAGATATCATGGAAAGATTATATCAAGCCAACAAATCCGTTGCGAATACTGGAAGGTATTTTCGTGTTCTACAAATTCTTGAACATTATAAAAAAACTAAATAAATTAAGCTATACAAATATATATATTCACACCAGTATCAATCCAATTTAAAACCATAAGATCATCTATAGTTAAAGTAATATTTTTGGGTTTTCATCTTCCTCCTCAAGCGTATACGAGTTGGAACAAAAAAGCTTATATATATATTATATTTTCTCCACCAGTATATACATATATAAACAAAATATTTCATCATCTGATCATATGGGAAGATCATTTTGATATCTTCTAATGGTATCTTGATGGAATGGTTTCTAGTAATATATATATATATATAACTATAACCATAAATATTAAATTTTGTTTTCTACATTCTCATCTTGATCAATAAGCTATTTAAGCTCAGCCTTCTATAAGATTTAAGTTTTTATTTTTATAGATTATTGAATAAAAACAATATTCACTCAATATTAATAATTATATTTTAAAGACATTTTTTAATATTAAATATAATCGATATATTTACAATCATATTATTTAAATATGAATGAACTGTGGTGATATGGCTATATAAGGAGCTTCCCTTACTCACTTTGAAATACCCTTTGAAAAACCCATTTATAACTTCAGTTTGAAGAATGAGAAAGTGAGATGGTATGAAAATGATAAATTTTTAAAGGGATTATGCAGTTCAAGATTCTATTTTATAGGGGGGTTATTTTTGAAAATTTATATTTCTAGATTTTTAAATAGCTCATCTATTTCATAAGCAAGTTATATTATGATTTTATATTTTCATTTAGTAAAACTCTCATTATATATAAGGGGATTTATTTTAAAATTACTCTTTTGTGATTATAATAAAAATATTTTATGATTGAAAAAACCTATTTAATGTTTTTCAAAACCATATTCTATGATGAAATTATGTTTTACAACTTCTATTTTATAAAAACCGTGATTATTGGGAAAATATTTTATTTAATTTTCAAATCATTTTGCTAAGAAAAGTTTAGTTAAAGAATTTTATTTACAAGTTTCAATCGGATTATAAATTTTTCATTTTATGCATGAAATATTATTTAAACCTTATGGATGTTATTCATTATTATAGGAATTTTCGTGCACTATAGTTGTACTTAACATTCCATGTATGTTTTTAAATGCATTTTTTTAAGTTTATTTTTTCATGAAGTGTTTATAAATGTTTCCCTAAATGTATTTATTTCATTTAAAATTAATTATTTTTTCATTAAAGGAAACTTATAATAAATTTTATTTATTTTCATTTTGAAAATAAATTTTTTAAAAAAATTTAAAGGTGTTTTTAATGTAATTAAAATGAGAAATTAAGGCTTTAAAAATGTTTTTTTTTTAAATTGGCACTTGATTATCCAATGTAATGACGAGGAATGTGGAGTGAACCCATGACCTAAAGGGGAATTTGTCCCTAAAGTGATACTACTAGTGGCCTCATGGATTTCTTAGGGCTTTCCAAGTATCATTATATTCTATAAAAAGTTACTATTTTCAAAGTAAAGTTTTAAATTTTTCAAGAAGAAATCCAAGTTGATTCCAAAGGTTATTATATTTTAAAAAAATAGGGTTTCAAAGTGATGTTAATTTTAAATGTTTTGATCAGTATTTATAATGGATATTTTTTGAAAATCCTAGATTCATATTTGGAAAATTACTTATTATATCAAATGTTTTGTATTTGATATAAAAAAAAATTTTCAAAAGAGTTTTATATTATTTATAAGAAAACGATTTTACCCCTGGTTTTAAAACCCCTTAATATGAAATTGTAATCTCATCATATATTTTAAAATGATTTTCATAGGATTACTAGATGTGTTGAAGGTGTTTGGTTTCTTTTAAGGAGATAGATCACACTAAGACAGATAGTTGTTTCTAAAATTTTTGTATAAAACTATAAAATGTTGTAAGGTTTTATCTAATCCTCCAAAACCTAGACCAAAAATATTTTTAAAGTGTAAAGGACTGTATATTTATCAGTTGAATTATTTGTAATATATATATGGAATTTTTTAGCACCAACTTCGAGAGTGTGTTGGTCTCGGGATTTCTCATTTAGTATCATAGAAATGGTTTAGACAACTTTTTAGATTAATATATGATCGTTTGAGGATAGATTAAAAGTTATAGGTTTTATTTTTAGGTTCTAGGTAATCATATTCTAAGAAACACTTAAGAATATAGAAATATTTTGACCCTAGTTTTCCTAAACTCTAAGAAGTAAGATTTATAATTTCCTTAAGTACGGTGAAAGAATTGTGAGGGCGTAATTCCTTTAAAAATGTAGAATATAGAATCCCAATAATTCAAGTATAAAATTATTTTAATTAAATTTTTATTAAATAATTTGTTTCATAATTAAACAAAACTAACTTATGATTCAAAATAAAATTAAATTCTTTTACATAATCAATTTCAATTTTTATTATAAATTAAGTTAAAATATTTAAACTATAGAAATAGTACTTTTATTTTCCAAGAAATGGCATTTTATCTTCTCACTGTAAATATAATAATTTTTTAGTAAATTTTAGAATTAAACAATATAAAATATATTTTCATTAAACATTTAAAAATATGTGATTCTCTTATTTTAAATATGAATTATTGTTTATAAAAGTAATTAATAATCCTTTTTCAAAGTATTTCATGAATTATAATCATTTATTGATAAAATTTTATTTAAAATGAAAATTATTATTAGTTATTTAACTGTACTTTTATTTAAATATGAAAATTTATAGTTTTCAAGACCTTATATTTTAAAATTTTAAGTTTTGAATAACTTTTTATTTTTCAAGAAACAATATATGAATCAATTTAAAATATTTATTAAATTAAATTTTTTTATCATCTAAGAATTGTTATGAACAAAGTATGATATTAATTAAAAGGCGTTGTTTGAAGATAAATATGAGTATTTTATGGTATGTTATATAATATGGTTAGTAAAATATTAATTTTATAATAGTAAAATAACTTATATTAATTATGTCACACCCCAACCACGGACGCCTATTGCTTTCTTCTTTTCTCGGTCTCGTGCCTTTGGGCAGAGTTGGGTTTGGGTTCGGGTTTGAAATTTTTGAAGCTTTGATGATTTCGGTGGGTCTCGAACAAGTGCGCAGTCACCGCATTGCTAGCGGTCTCCGCGCATTCGGTCCGGGTGGGTGCACGGTCACCGCACTACTAGTAGCGATCATGCGTTTGGACCTGGTGAGTTCATGGTTTCCCAACTGTTTAGATAAATAATAAAATTGGAGGAATTAATTAAATTGTAAAATAATAATAATAAATAAATGATGTCAAGTAGGTTAAAATTAAATTAAAAAGAATCTTATAAAGTGTTTAGTAATAATAATAACAATAATTATAATATTGTTATTATTATTGTTGTTGTTGTTATTATTATTATAGGTTAAAAAAGGCGGGTGAACCCTAATATACCCGTATCTCCCCCCCCCCCCTTTCTCACCCTCTCCATGCATCGGTCGCGTGAGGCCCTTGGCCTCCTCCTTGTACGAAGCCGTCGTCGGCCTGCCCCTCCTCCCGGCGCCACTGCCTATCCCGGCCTGCTCCATGTGATGTCCATCCGCTGCAACTCTCCCCTCCACCTCGCCGCTACCGTTCGGCCCCCGCTCCACCTTCGCCTTGCCGCTGTCGTCCCGCCCCCGCTCCACCTTCACCTCACCATTGTAGTCTGGACCCCACCACACCTCTGCCTCACTACTGTCGTCTGGCCTCCCGCGTGTCGGCCTCCTGTGCTCCAGCTATGCCACCTCCGGCCATTATGTACCCCCTCACTGACCACCGTCCTGTAGCCCCCCTTCCTCTCCAGCAGGTCCGACACGTTTCTGGCTGTCGTTCGGCTGCCACCCTACTCCCAGAAACACGAAAACCCAGCGGTCTCCATTCCCGGACTCCCTCCTTCACTGACAGTGGCCTGCTCCGACACCACAACCCCGTCAGTGCCCTCTCCGGCATGCGCATCCTTATCAATTCCCTCTTCGGTGCATGACTCCTTTTTTTGTGATCTTTCCCTTCTTTTAGGGTTCCTTTTTGTGGGTGTTTGCTTTGGTTGAACCCAGGTTTGTGATTTTCGTGTTTTTCACAATGTCTAAGGATTGTGTTTGGTCCGCGGAGTGATATTCTTCCTTCCATTAAGGTGTCATTGCATTTTCACGGGTTGAGGTAGGTGATTCCACATTTAAATATTATTTAACAAATTTTCTTGTTTGTTTGATTAATCTACTATGTTCTTTAATTTATTTATTTTGTGAAAATTTGGTTTTGTTGGAGTTTAGTGTGCATCTGATTTGGTTAGTAGCTTTCCCATATGGTATGGATTCGTTTTTCTTGAAGTTTATGTTTTGTCAATTGTTTGCATTTGAATAAATTGTGTAGTTGATTGTTAATCTATTCAAGTTTTGTGAATTGCGTTTGACATGGTATATTTTGTGTGTTTGGTATTGAAGATGTCGTGTGAGTTGAGTAGGTAAAGCTAAGTGAATTATTTTTAAACTATCATATAAATTTTTATTTATGATTTATTAAGTTTTATGAACGGTGAAAAAGCATGCTATAAATGGAGTAGAGTTTTGCCAAAATGTTTATATGGACATGCCACAGTTTTGAAATCTCGTTTGAGTGTGTGTGGTGTTGAAATATGTTTTGGGTGTGTAAATGGTGATTTTGATGTGTGTAGTGTTGGTTTGGATTGCTTGCATGCTTAAGAATGTCTTATCGTTTGATTGTGTGGTGCAAAAATATATTTTGGCATTGTTTGACATACATATATGATGAGGTGAATTTTTGAAAGGAAAAATGGTTATGCCTCATGTGGAAAGTGCAAGATGAGATTTCAAATGGATTTGAAAATGAAATCGAGTTGTTTGATAAATATTCTAATGGTTTTCTTAAAAATAAAATGGTTTCTTTTAATTATGAAGTTGGCTTATTTTATTTTATGAATGTTTAGATTGAGTTTCAAAAAGTTTTTGGTGTGCACATGTTGGAAAATGTTTTTTTGGAGATGTGTTGGATTTTATATATACATCTTTAGTTATGCCCCTTGAATGTATTTTATAAATTGTTTATGTGGTTTTATAAGATGTGTGAATAATGTGAACAATTTGGGAAATTGGTTTTGGGTGTGTAAAACTATGAGTCTCTTCGGAATTGTTTTATAAATTTTAAAGTGACTTATTAAATAGTACGAATGGTGTGAGTCATGCATTGAAAGTAGGTCGAGGTGGTTCTTTTGTGATGTTTGTTTATTTGGATTGTTTTAAGCCTGTGTTCATGTATTTTATTTATCTTTGCAGTTGCAGTGTGTTGGTGGGTTAACCCCACGTTACCATGATCATAGGTTTGTGCATTCTTGTGCGCCTGTGTGAGGTGTGTCTTGCTGTCACGTTCGAGCTGCGAGTCAAGGTAGGTTCCCATTTCACTACTTTTTAAAATTTAAGTTACATTATTTCCTACTGTTTGCGCACACTATTTTTTCAAATTAAATATTTTATTAATTTTAATAAATGTGAGATAATATAAGACAATTATTTTTTAAAATGATTATTTGATGTAAAAAGAGCTGTTTATTTTATACATGACACTTGAAATATTTTCTTGATGAACGGACACCCAGTAGTGAAAGGATGCCAGTTTGGATTTTAAACATAATTCACAGAATTTCAATTATAGTTCTGGTTTTAATGATAAATGATTTCTTCTAAATCATGAAAAAGAATTTTAGTTCTTTTTAAAGTGGTGATTGTGAAATGTATTTAATGCCCATTTGTCACTTTATGGAAAACGGTGAAAATGTTTTGATAAAAATCCTCTTAGGATAACTCTCCTGCCTTGGTTGTAATTGATTGTTTGGGAGGCCGAGCTTAGAGGCTTTCGGGTGCTTGAGTGGTTAAAGGCAATAGGTTGTTCCATGGAGTGGCCCGGGGTGATGCATGTTGTGCTTTATATATATATACATATGTTTGGATTCTCGGTTGGCATCAGTAGGCTCACCCCCTTTCCAAACACTTGTGACATGGTAATCTGGCATATTGAGAGAATATTCTAAGAATGATTGTTTCACTGGTAGGTTATGGTACTGACCAATGGCCCATAGTAGGTGGATATATTGGGTTTATTACTATGGGATTTTCCCTCCGCCTGCCTGAGAAAGGATGGTTGAGCGTATTGGGAATTTTGATTTCATCATGTGTGACATGTCAATGAGGATGATTTCTCATGTATTGGTGTCTTCTGGTTTATTCTTGATCTCCTAAGTTCACCCATGTCTATTGGCTTTCAGTTGCTTGTTGTGATGAATATGGTACTTGTATATATATTCTTTTCATTGCCCTTACTATGTAACTACTGTAGTGTTTTCATTTGTAGTGTTTTTACTAGAATGTGATGTGAGGTTTTAAAGTGGTTTATGAAAACTGTTTTCAAAGAAAGGTGTTTTATACTTTTTGTGCAAATTGAAAATGTAAGCATCACTTCCCCTTTGAAAATGCTAATGTATCACTAAAAGAATGACTTGGGTTTTTTGAGAAATTAATAGGGGCAATGACTCATACTTTTTTTTGAGTAACATGTAGAAAACATTACTTTTATAAATTGTAGTTCAAACTTGAAATGGAGTTTCTTTTATTTTCAAGGTAGTGCATTGGGAATAGATATTAGGCTATACTACTGAGTTTTAATACTCATTCCTATAGTTTTTTTCCCATTTTTAGTTTTGTTGTAGGTTTGACTTGATCTTTCTCTCCATGGGTGATAGTTGGTTATGGACTGGTGAGTGAATCTCAGAGTCGTGAGGAGTTTTGGTCGTGGTTAGGTAAGTTTGTTGTTGTTGGTTGTTCTTCCATTTTCGTGTCATTTATTCGCCTTGTGTTATTCTACTTTTTCTGATTCTTTATTTACTTTTCACTGGGCCAAATCGTTCCCTCTTGTTTGGTTTTGATGCCCGGCACTAGTTGTCAGCCCATGGGGATTAGGAATTCCCCTCAGGCCATGTCGTGGGTCGGCTTGGGTGACTGGTTCAAGGTTGAATCGGGTTGGTTCGTGACAAAATGGTATCAAATGGGTTCTTGTTATTTGGGGTGTCTAGTAGAAGGAGATTAGGACTGTTGGGACTCAGGAGGTAAGTTACGGGTCGGTGCCTAATCACCACTGCTCGCAATGAGACCTGAGTTACCAGGGGTAGTCTGGGATTTGAGTCTTTTGTCTTTAGTTGTTTTGGATTGAGGGATGAAAATGAAGGCGAATCAGTTCACGCTACGGCCTCACATGGGGTGGTGACCCATGTAGAGTCCAAGTTCCGGTTTAAGGTCCTCTTAGTGTTATTCCTTACTTGGGGCATGGCTCACCACCATATCATCGGGTTAGGCACAAACACTAGTTCCTCTTTCTGATGTTTTATAGTTGGTTTTGTTTTGTTTTGAACTCGGTCGATGTGAGTGTGTGTTGAAAATGAAATTGATTTCAAAATGAAAAAAATGGGGGTTTCTTCCAAATGGTTTTTGAAATTAGTAAAGTGGTTTTTTAAAGAGAAAGTGTATTGGTTTGGAAAAACTTGGTATGTTTTTAGATTTGTTAAGGAAAATAAGTGTTTGAACCTTGGCACTCCTTATGGAGGGTCACACATGCATGGTTATGTATGGAAAGTGTGTGGGGGAACTTGTTTGCAGATGATATGAGCGAGATTGAATAAACGCACATGTGACGATTCATAAGGTGCAATAGGTGGGTTTTAAAATTTTAAAGAAATAATGGTTTTGGGAAGTGATTTATTCTTGTGTTTGTATATGTTTGGCTTATGGGCATATTTCCCTTGGCTTGTGTTGTTTCTTTGATTGAGTTTTGGCTTGATGCTAGTTTTGATTTTGTTTTTCATGTTGTTATGATTATGCCGCCCAGAAAGCCCCCAAAAGTTGTTAATGAGTTACACCTAGTTCCTAGTTATTTTTGTGTGTTGCTTTCTTATCGAGGTAATCAAAGTCTGTTAAATCCAATTGTATAGTTCAAAAAGATAGTGTGTCTTCGGGTTGTTGGGAACTCCCAGGGCAGTTAAGGTTCTTACCATCCCAGAGTTATTTGAGGGTTCAGTTCCATACTAGTAAAGGTGGGACGTCTCATCGTCGTTAGATTTTGGTGTGTAGTTGGTGGGGGTCTACACTTGTGAAGGTTCCCCATCTGGCAAGGAGTTCATGCTGGAGGAACCTGTCTCCAAGAAGATATCTTCATCTCTATCAACTTTCAGTTTGTTGGACCATTCTCATGCATGACACTAGTGTGGCCGGTTCAGGCATTCTAAGTTGCCTTGTATCATCCCTCTGAAGCCTTGCTACCATTCGGCTGTTCGAGCCACCAGTGAGAGTTCTGAAAAAAGTGTCATTCGGGAAAAAGGAGTTAGGAATCTGAGTATTCAAATGCTTGACTGTGAGGCAGGAGATGCTTCATCCATCAGAGCCCCAACCACAGGTCTCAAGGTAAAGCTCGCGCATAGTCAGGATTTTTCGACGGTGTGTGGAACATCGGCTCTGTAACACCCCGAGCTTCAACGGTACGTTTCTCTTTGAATAATACATTAGCATGTGTTGTACGCAACTTCGAGTTCTAACACACACCATGACCAATCAAAGTAGCCGTTATGGATAGTAATACCTACTTTTTAAAATTTTAGAAATTTTATCTCTCAAAATGGAATTCATTTTTGGATTCAGAGTATTGAATTTAGCCTAAGGTAAAATTTTGGTACTTTTCGGATAACTTTAATATTTTGATGAATAGTGAAAATTACTAAATTTTAATTAAAAACAACTTTTTTAATCAAAATAATTAATAGTAATAAATTATGAATTTGAGTAGTTTTAAATTATATTTTTACCATTTAATACAATGTTGGTCATTGAACATAATTTCACAATTAAACCGGACATAAACAAGTATCAATCTTTTGATAGTTATTATATCTTAAAAACACGCTTTTTGTTTTGACAGCGGGAATTAAATTTAAATTAATTTCTGCCACTTCTGTGTTTTCAATTTGGAAAAATGGATTCCATATTTGGAATCAGGATTTAAAAATTGTGTAAATAAGTAACTTTTATTTTTAGACAATTTGAATAATTACTTCGGTAAATATTTTATTTACCATGGTTAAAGGGTAAATCTGGTAGATAATGGTTACAAAATAATATTATAATAATACTAAATTACCCTAAAATGCGTCCTAACCTTATTTTTTGATACATTTCCGACCATGGGAATCTTTGGGTTGATTTTGGGACCCCATGGAGCCACTTTTAGGTGATAGGGACACTTTATTTTAATTAAGTTAAAATAAATATAAAAATGACATACGGATATATCTTTTAGAAAAACAATTTTTACATAAGGTTATATATGTTGGATGTTCGACTATAAATATTCATTAGAAAGATAAAAATATTTCCTACATAATGATATTTTATTTATAATTTTTAGACATTAAATAATTTAATTTATTTATGACACAATGATGATGCAGTAATTACCATAATAGTGAAAAATTAAAATAATTGATATTATAAATACCCAAATAAATATAATTTAAGACTTTTAATGAATTAAACTAATTTTATAGGATAATATGACATATTATTATTGATTTAATTAAATTTTTTTGAAGTAATCATTCTGTTATGATTTTTACAAAAATCAACTATTGAATAGTGTCAAAATTGACATAAAAGAGTTTTTAAAACAAATATTATATTATTAATTGATATTAAATTCATAAAAATCTAAGTTTCATCCAAGAGACTTATATCATGATAGGTGTATCATTAATGGACCACTTGGGGGCCTCTTGGATGAATATAGTAAGTTTATTAACCATATAATATAAAAATACAAAGAGGCATTGTAAAAGTGAAACTAATTAACTAAGAGTTAATACTTAAAGATAAGGTTAATATAGTAACCCAAACCTGTATAAATCCTATTGGTTGAGTGTTTTTAGACCTATACCCACCTTAACCTTTAAATAATCCACTTTTTATTCATTAGAAACCGAATATGAATTTATTATAAATTAATACTTTAAGTTTTTCATAAAGAGCCCCTCCTCCCCCTTATAAAAGGACCCAACTTATAACCAATTCTTCACACCTTCAAAGCCTTTTGGTTCGGCCAAACCCTGCAAAAATACTCTCTAAACTTCTCTCACTTCAACATAGAGGCATTAGTTTGATCAGAAAGCCAACCTAAGGAGCCCTTTTGATCAAATCAAAAGGAAGAACCTGAAGAAGAGGTAATGTTTTCACCACCCTCTTTCAAGTTCCTTTCTTCTTCAAATTCTTCTTTCTTTGTTATTTATATTCTAAAATAATAACTACAGTATCTCCTATATACTATGATGTTATTATAAATATGGTACAACCATATTCATTATTCTATCCATCCTTTGAATGACATGTCACCATACGTGCGTACGTATGGCTTACCGTCTCCACGTCATGGTGTAATTGTTATTCAATACATTATTATTTGGATGGGTATAATAATGATGTGTATTTGATGTAAATAATAAATATAACATTATAAGGACTTTGTATATATGATATAAATTCTAATTATATATTATTTTAATATCAAAATAATGATATTTTCACTCGTGCGTACGTACGGATTACCATCTCCACGACGCGATGAGATTCATTTACAAGTTCACCATTCATTGACGATTATAAAAACATATATTACTAATAAGTATGTAATATATGAAATAATAATTCTACTGGAGATATATATATATATAAGTTTTTATGTACTTACATATATCTTATTCACTTACTTCCGTTCAATACTATATGAAAACAGAAACAGCATTTATGCGTACGTACGGACTACCGTCTCCATAAATGGTGTTTTCCATTTCATATATATGTCTATTATACATATTTATATTCTAAATATATATGATATATTTATCATGCTTTATATTCTGGAAGTATTTAAATCATGATCTATGTGATACAATCAAGAGTAACATGTTAAAACACGTACGATAAAGAAAGTGATTATTACCCGAAATATTAATTTAACATGGAAATTATTATTAAATGGGTAGTATAAAGTCATAAATGAATCATGTATGATATCATAAATATTAATATGGTTCTGGTATAATTTAATAACATACTACGATCTTTGTACAGGAGGTTAAACATACCCTCGACTAAAGGAAAGTGCAAGGTAAGGGGTTTTCATCTCACTCCTTATTCCCGTGAGATTCATGCCATATTACCACTGTTACCTTTTTTGTGGTGTATGTACTGCCCATAATTGTATTATTTGTGTAATACACTTTAATTTATGTGTATTTACATATTCATTGTATGATACCTCTTTCATGGGTCGTATGTTTCGTATGTTACCAAATTGGTAAGGGTTAATTCCTCAAACACATTATTATCCGAGATTGTTTATGTGTAAGTATTTACTGGGAAATTTTTATCATCCATGTCCATTTTTCATAAAAATGATTTCAAAATGAATATTTTAAGGATTTTGAAAATTACTCTTTATCAAGATCATAATTTCAAATGTTTTAAAGATTTATCTTTCTAAATCTTTCTAATTAATTTCCATGTTTTCAAAAGGATTTTAAGGATTTATTTATATGGACATGAATGTTTTGAAATGATAATTCTTTACAAAAGTTTCAAAGTTGTATGGGACACTTTGATTCAAAAATATCTTTTAAATTACTTCTTTTGTGACTTTTAAATAATTTTACAAAAAGGATATTTCTCTCAAAAAGTTTTACTCATCATTTTCATCTATGTCAACAATCTTTGATGGATTTTAAGCTTATTTGAAGTTGATTTAATATAAAAAACTTCCATTGAAGGTTTTGTGATATGTTTGGCTGTGGATGTGTTATTTTTATACCATTCATGGTTTATGGAGAAAGTATTGACATATCGTATGCTAGTTTTAATACGAATGTTTATGTTATGTTTAGACCTTTTCATATGAGGAATGCATTCGACTTAGTAAGTGACGGGTGGAGCCCATTATAGCTCCTTGATGCATCGGTAGGTCTCATGAGACAAACTAGTGTCTTGGAACAAGGCCTTGACAAAATCTTATTTGTATTCTTGGCATGAGGCCTTGGCTATGTGGTTATGATAGTCTGGCATTATGTATTCCATCATTATGAAAGTGGTTAGTGATATTGCATGTGATTATTCGATTAGTAGAATATCCATGTGAATAAGTAAATGGAATTATTTTATTTTATTTCTTCCATATTATGCTGAAGTTCAAGTTTAAAAGGATTTTGTTTTAGTTTTATACATTTCCTTAAATGTTTATGCTTATTTTTTAAAGTTTCCGCTGTATTGCTTACCCTTACTGAGCATTTGAGCTCACCCCTTTCTATGTTTTATTTTTCCCAGGATTCCAAGAAGTGTAATGTGATTGATATGCAGGGTTAAGCCAAGGGAATAATGGTGTTCATAAAGATTATTTATGTTGTTTTGTATTTCTTAAAGTGAAAATGTAACATTAATGTATGGGATCTATTTTTCCAAGACTGCTAAATTGATCGGTCCTTCAGGACTTGATTCCTTGTAATCATGCCAATGTATTAAAATAATGCACCGACTCTGGGTAACTGGGGTCGGGGTGTTACAGTTGGTATCAGAGGAAGTTTAGAAATAACCTTGGAAACTAGATTTAGATGAACTCTGATTAGAGCACATAGCCCTAAGATAGACTTTGAGGATTAGTATAGAAGAACTTCCTAGAATTTTGGTATTGTAGAGATTTTGTGAGTTTTCTGAGCAATACATCCCTGTCTGGATACGAGCAGGTAGAGGCAGCTCTGGCACAGATGTACCTAGGGGTAAAACCCAAAAACACCGCTTTGAGCTAGACTCGAACGGGAATTGGTGCACGACAACGGGTCTTGCTGCACTCTTGGTTACAACACTCCCGGGGGATATGCTTAGGATAATTCTCATTTTCTTTAAAAACCATTATGAAGGGATTATGAGTATATACTTACTCAAAGAAAAAAAATTATGATTATAGATTATATCTATAAAATGTTCAATTTGTGTTAGGTATTTTACAAGTTTGGTAATTATTCATTGCAATTCATAAACTGAACTAGTTTATGCTATTGTATAGAAATGGCGCTCAGTATAAGGAATGTGAACTCCCATAATACGTATGATCCAAAGAGTAAGAAGGATCATATCTTTCGTGGTCCTAAGCCATAATTTAAAAGGTAAATAGTTTCCCACGTATTATCATCATATGAAGAAATAGTATCATGTGTTGATAAGATGAGTAAAGAATTCTCAGAGTCCTATGGCTTTGAAGGGAAGCAAGAGAAGAAAAGGATGGAAGAGAGAAAGATGGATAAAGGGAAGAGGGAAAAGAAGAATTTTCCCATATGTGATAACTATGGGAAGAAACACCCCGGAACTTGCCTGAAAGGAATGGGAGTTTCTTATAAGTGTGGAGGAAAAGGGCACAAAGTACATGACTGCAAGGGTAAGAAAATGGTTTCAAATGTACAATGCTTCATTTTAAAGGAGTTTGGACACTATGCGAACCAATGTCCCAATCATCATACTATGCCGCAAATGATGCTATTGGATAATAATCAAGTTATGATACTACCACAGATGAAGAGGAATGACTAGTGTTCTTATGTTTTTATTTTAGAATTATTTCATTTAAGTGTTGTATCAATGATGTTCTGGAAATAAATAAGGATTGTACTGCAGTACTATTTAATTAAGGATTTGAGATTTTATGGTACTAAGAAAAGTGACTCTACAGCGAGTTAAAAATTTTTTGGAAATTAAATGGTTGAAGGAAAGATAAACCTTAATATGGTCCTAATATTGAGGTAGTGATTTTGGAATAAGAGATGGTTGATTTTGGTAATTAAGGATGTTGCGACGTTGTAAAAGAATATATGAGGAAGGCGTTCACATGTTATTACCTGGAAAAAAGGATCATCATTATGTTTAACTTCCTTGTAAATTTTGGACTGTGAGTTTGGATAATAGTATTTTGGATAAGTCTAATGGTTGGAATGGATTAAGTTTGAAAGGTTATTTTTTGGATTTTTATAAAAGGACAACACGCAGACCGTGTGACGACCCGTCGTGTCAGACAAAGCAACGGGAATCGAACCCACAACCATAGTGCAATTGTGATTTATCACCTACCATTATTCTACATGAAGTTCCTGGATGGTATAATGTAGTTTCTTTATATAAAGGGTCTGATATGTGAATTATAAATTCATTATATTTGGAACCTTATACGATTAGGATAAATAGAGTATTTTTGAGTTGTATTATGTTTTGGGGTGAAAGATGAGTTTGTGGTAGAAATTTATTAATGGATAAAACTCTAATTATAAAGTAAGTATATCTCCTTATGATCTTATCCAATCTCATAAATAAATTCCTCAACATTAAGAAAAGGAACTTAGAACAAAAATGTTGTCCTAGATGGTACCTTAGATCATCACTAATTTATGGCTTTGGGATTGTTGGCCTTTTCATAGCCATGTTCTCTACCACTCTCCATCAGATAATTGATGGTTATATTTCTCTTCCATATCCATATTTTCCTACATGGAACCCTAGTATGTGTTATTTTTGGTAATCTTCATACTTTCCACTCTTTATTTTAAATAGAGGCCTCATTAATTCATTTTTCGATGTGGGATGTCAACTAAGATATTTTGAAACGTCAAAAATGTATTATCCTAATAATTTACGTTTTGTTGAACCGATGGTATTTTAAATCATCATAGATTGATGAATTTAAGGACCTCAATTTTAAACTTGTTTGTGATTGATGACCTCAATCACTACCTATAAATATTTACGTTTTTCCTCCAATTATATGTCTATAATTTCCACCAATTTCCTCCTAATCGAGTTCATAATTTTGTGGTGACCCTTTCATTTCTCTTTTCATCTTGTTAAGACTAAATTTTATTAACCAAATTTCCTATTTGGGTTTTTCCACAAAGATATTTTCTATTTTCAACCTTTATTTTCAAAGAAAAATATCAAATTGCGAGGACGCAATTTATTGAAGGAGGGTAGAATGTAACACCACGAGCTTCCACAGTACGCTTCTCTTTGAATAATACAGTAGTGTGTATTGTATGCAACTTCGAGTTCTAACACACACCACGACCAATCAAAGTAGCCGTTATGAATAGTAATACCTACTTTTTAAAATTTTAGAAATTTTATCTCTCAAAATGGACTTCATTTTTGGATTCGGAGTATCTAATTTAGCCTAAGTTGAAATTTTGGTACTTTTCGGATAACTTTAATATTTTGATGAATAGTGAAAATTACTAAATTTTAATTAAAAACAAATTTTTTAATCAAAATAATTAATAGTGATAAATTATGAATTTGAGTGGTTTTAAAGTATATTTAGAATATATTTTTACCATTTAATACAATGTTGGTCATTGGACATAATTTCACAATTAAACCAGACATAAACTAGTATCAATCTTTTGATAGTTATTATATCTTAAAAACACGCTTTTTTTGACAGCGGGAATTAATTTTAAATTAATTTCTGCCACTTCTGTGTTTTGAATTTGGAAAAAAGGATTCCATATTTGGAATCAGGATTTCCAAATTGTGTAAATAGGTAACTTTTATTTTTAGACAATTTGAATAATTACTTCGGTAAATATTTTATTTACCATGGTTAAAGGGTAAATCTGTTAATAAGGGTTAAAAAATAATATTATAATAATACTAAATTACCCTAAAATATGTCCTAACCTTATTGGTGGATAAATTTCCGACCATGGTCATCTTTGGGTCAATTTTGGGACCCCATGGAGCCACTTGTAGGTGATAGGGACGCTTTATTTTAATTAAGTTAAAATAAATACAAAAATGACATAAGGATATATCTTTTAGAAAAACAATTTTTACATAGGGTTATATATGTTGAATTTTTGACTATAAATATTAATTAGAAAGATAAAAATATTTCTTACATAATTATATTTTATTTATAATTTTTAGACATTAAATAATTTAATTTATTTATGACACAATGATGATGCAGTAATTACCATAATAGTGAAAAATTAAAATAATTGATATTATAAATACCCAAATAAATATAATTTGAGACTTTTAATGAATTACACTAATTTTCTAAGATAATATGACATATTAGGATTGATTTAATTAACTTTTTTCTAAGTAATCATTCTATTATGATTTTTACAAAAATCAACTATTGAATAGTGTTAAAATTGACATAAAAGAGTTTTTAAAACAAATATTATATTATTAATTGATATTAAATTCCTAAAAATCTAAGGTTTGGTCAAGAGACTTATATCATGATATTTTTATCATTAATGGACCACTTGGGGGTCTCTTGGATTTATATAGTAATTTTATTAACCATATAATATAAAAATACAAAGAGACATTGTAAAAGTGAAACTAATTAACTAAGAGTTAATACTTAAAGATAAGGTTAATATAGTAACCCAAACCTGTCTAAATCATATTGGTTGAGTGGTTTTTTACCTATCCCCACCTTAAACTTTAAATAATCTACTTTGGATCCATTAGAAACTGAATATGAATTTATTATAAATTAATACTTTAAGTTTTTTCTAAAGAGCCCCTCCTCCCCCTTATAAAAGGACCCAACTTCTAACCAATTCTTCACACCTTAAAATCCTTTTGGTTCGTCCAAACCCTGAAAAAAATACTCTCTCAACTTCCCTCACTTCAACATAGAGGCCTTAGTTTGATCATAAATCCAACCTAAGGAGCCCTTCTGATCAAATCAAAAGGAAGAACCCGAAGAAGAGGTAATGTTTTCACCACCCTCTTTCAAGTTCCTTTCTTCTTAAAATTCTTATTTCTTTGTTATTTCTACTCTAAAATAATAAATCCATTATCTCATATATAATCTTATGTTATTATAAATATGGTACAACCATATTCAGTATTCTATTCATCCTTTGAATGACATGTCACCATACGTGCGTACGTACAGATTACCGTCTCCACGTCGTGGTGTAATTGTAATTCAATACATTATTATTTGGATGGGTATAATAATGATGTTTATTTGATGTAAATAATAAATATAACATTATAAGGATTCTGTATATATGATATACATTCCAATTATATATTATTTTAATATAAAAAGAATGATATTTTCGCTCGTGCGTACGTACGGATTACCGTCTCCACGACGCGATGAGATTCATTTCCAAGTTCACCATTCATCAACGATTATAAAAATATATATTACTAATAAGTTGTAATATATGACATAATAATTATATTGGATATATATATATATATATAAGTATTTATGTACTTACATATATCTTATTCACTTACTTTTGTTCAATACTATATGAAAACAGAAACAGCGTTTATGCGTACGTACGGACTATCGTCTCTATAAACGGTGTTTTCCATTTCATATATATGTCTATTATACATATTTATATTCTAAATATATATGATATATTTATCATTTTTTATATTCTATAAGTATTTAAATCATGATCTATGTGATACAATCAAGAGTAACATGTTAAAACACGTACGATAAAGAAAGCGATTATTATGCGAAATATTAATTTAACATAGAAATTATTATTAAACGGGTAGTATAAAGTCATAAATGAATCATGTATGATATCATAAATATTAATATGGTTCTGGTATAATTTAATAACATACTACTATCTTTTTACAGGAGGTTAAACATACCCTCGACTAAAAGAAAGTGCAAGGTAAGGGGTTTTTATCTCACTCCTTATTCTCGTGAGATTCATGCCATATTGCCACTATTACCTTTTGTGTGGTGTATGTACTGCCCATAATTGTATTCTTTGTGTAATACACTTTAATTTATGTGTATTTACATATTCATTGTATGATACCTCTTTCATGGGTCGTATGTTTCATATGTTACCAAATTGGTAAGGGTTAATTACTCAAACTCGTTATTATCCGAGATTGTTTATGTGTAAGTATTTAATGGGACATTTTTATCATCCATGTCCATTTTTCATAAAAATTATTTCAAAATGAAGATTTTAAGGATTTTTAAAGGTACTCTTTATCATAATCATAATTTCAAATGTTTTAAAGATTTATCTTTCTAAATCTTTCTAATTAATGTCCATGTTTTCAAAATGATTTTAAGGATTTATTTATATGGAAATGAATGTTTTGAAATGATAATTCTTTACAAAAGTTTCAAAGTGGTATGGGACACTTTGATTAAAAAATATCTTTTAAATTACTTCTTTTGTGCCTTTAAATGATTTTACAAAAAGGGTATTTCTCTTAAAAAGTTTTACTCATCATTTTCATCTATGTCAACATTCTTGATGGATTTTAAGCTTATTTGAAGTTGATTTATTATAAAAAACTTATATTGAAGGTTTTGTGATATTTTTGACTGTGGATGTATTATTTTTATACCATTAATGGTTTATGGAGAACTTATTGACATATCGTATGCTAGTTTTAATATGAATGTTTATGTTATGTTTAGAGCTTTTCATATGAGGAATGCATTGTACTTAGTAAGTGACGGGTGGAGCCCGCTATAGCTCCTCGATGCATCGGTAGGTCTCATGAGACAAACTAGTATCTTGGCACAAGGCCTTGACAAAATCTTATTTGTAGTCTTGGTACGAGGCCTTGGCTTTGTGGTTATGATAGTATGGCATTATGCATTCCATCATTATGAAAGTGGTTAGTGATTTTGCATGTGATTATTTGATTAGTAGAATATCCATGTGAAAAAGTAAATGGAATTATTTCATTTTATTTCTGCCATATTATGCTAAATTTCAAGTTTAAAAGGCTTTTGTTTTAGTTTTATACATTGCCTTAAATGTTTATGATTATTTTTGAAAGTTTCCACTGTATTGCTTACCCTTACTGAGCATTTGAGCTCACCCCTTTCTATGTTTTATTTTTCCCAGGATTCCAAGAAGTGTAATGTGATTGATATTCAGGGTTAAGCCAAGGGAATAATGGCATTCATAAAGATTATTTATGTTGTTTTGTATGTCTTAAAGTGAAAATGTAACATTCATGTTTGTGATCTATTTTTCCAATACTGCTAAACTGATCGGTCCTTCTGGACTTGATTCCTTGTAATCATGCCAATGTACTAAAATAATGCACCAACTCTGGGTAACTGGGGTCGGGGTGTTACAGGCTCAGATCATGTTTTAAAATTCAAATGGAAATATCCAAGGTTTTCTTATATGATTATGGTCACCTTCGTAAACTCATCCTCATTGCTGTGGTGTGATGAGCTCGTTGTACCGCAATCCAAGATGCTTCATCTTCTCTAAATGTGGCATTTAAATTATTTGTATTCCTTTATGGCTGTTGGCCCTGTGAATAGAGGGCCCATTCTGATTCTGATTTGGTCTCAATTGCATTCATCAGGGGAATGTTTGGTTTCATGAGTTAATGGGTGGTGTTTTAAGGCTCATTCTTAGTTCGGGCACCTCTCCATGTGTTTTCCTTTAGTGTGTTTCAGTTTTGTAGGATATTCCTCCATCTCTATTCCCTAGTGTGTTCATTTTCCCTATTATGGTTTCAAATGCTAGCGGTGGAGTTGTTTTTTTATCATGGAGAAGGTGGGATGAGTTTGGTTTGGGAGTTCTCGTGTTTCCCTCTGGGGGGGGGGGGGGTTTGTTCGGGTTCAAGAGTTTCTGTATTAGTGAATTCTTGTGGTGGGTAGAACCCTCTCATGTTCTCCACTCAACTTTTGGAAATTATTTTTCGTGAGTTGGTCGGGTGTGATGTGTGTCTCAGTTTTTTATGATTTTGTATGCGCATTGAGTCAAGTTGGGTTGACTGTTGGCTTGGTGACTTTCTGGGGGCAGAAAGTTCCTGTGGTGGGGAGAATTGTCACACCCCAACCACATACTCCTTTTTTTCTTCTTTTCTCGGTCCCGCGCCATTGGGTAGAGTTGCGTTTGGGTCTGGGTTTGAAATTTTTGAAGCTTTGATGTTTTCGGTGGGTCTCGGGCAAGTGCGCAGTCACCGCATTGTTATCGGTCTCTACGCATTCGGTCCGGGTGGGTGCACGGTCACCGCATCACTAGTAGCGATCATCCGTTCAGACCTGGTGAGTGCACGGTTGCCCAACCATTTAGATAAATAATAAAATTGGAGGAATGAATTAAATTGGAAAATAATAATAATAAATAAATGATGTCAAGTAGGTTAAAATTAAATTAAAAATAATCTTATAAAGTGTTTATTAATAATAATAAAAGTAATTATAATATTGTTATTATTATTATTATTGTTGTTGTTATTATTATTATTATTATTATTATAGGTTAAAAAAGGTGGGTGAACCCTAATTTACCTGCATCTCCCCCCCTTCCCCCCTCTCTCTGCGGATCGGCCATGCGAGGCCCTCAGCCTCCTCCTTGTACGAAGCTGCTGCCAGCCTGCCCCTCCTCCCGGTGCCACTACCCGTCCTAGACTGCTCCATGTGCCATCCATCCACTACAGCTCTCCCCTCCACCTCGCCACTATCGTTCGACCCCCGCTCCACCTTCACCTCGCCACTGTCGTCTGGCCCCCGCTCCACCTTTGCCTCACCACTGTCGTCTGACCCACACCGCACCTCCGCCTCACTTCTGTCGTTTGGCCTCCCACATGTCGGCCTCTTATGCTCCGGCTAAGACACCTCTGGCCATTCTGCGTCCCCTCACTGACCACCGTCCCATATCCCACCTTCCTCGCCAGCAGTTCTGACACGTTTCTGGCTGTCGTCCAGCTGCCACCCTACTCCCGGAAACACGAACACCCAGCGGTCTCTATTCCCGACCTCCCTCCTTCACCGACAGCGGCCTACTCCGACACTACAACCCCTCTGGTGACCTCTCCGGCATGTACATCCTTTTCAATGCCCTCTTCGGTGTGCAACTCCTTTTTTTGTGAGCTTTCCCTTCTTTTAGGGTTCCTTTTTGTGGGTGTTTGCTTTGGTTGAACCTAGGTTTGTGATTTTCGTGTTTTGCTCGATGTCTAGGGATTGTGTTTGGTCCACGGAGTGATATTATTCCTTCCATTAAGGTTTCATTGCATTTGCACTGGTTGAGGTAGGTGATTCCACGTTTAAATATTATTTAACAAATTTGATTGTTTGTTTGAATAATATGCTATGTTCTTTAATTTATTTATTTGGTGAAAATTTGGTTTTATTGGAGTTTAGTGTGCATCTGATTTGGTTAGTAGCTTTCCCATATGGTATGGATGCATTTTTCTGGAAGTTTATGTTTTGTCAATTGTTTTCATTTGAATAAATTGTGTATTTGATTGTTAATCTATGCAAGTGTTGTGAATTTCATTTTGAAATGGTATATTTTGTGTGTTTGGTATTGAAGACATCGTGTGTGTTGAGAAGGTAAATCTAAGTGAATTATTTTAAAACTATCATATAAATTTTTATTTATGATTTATTGAGTTTTATGAATAGTGCAAAAGCATGCTATAAATGGAGTAGAGTTTTTCCAAAATGTTTATATGGACATGCCACACTTTTGAAATCCCGTTTGAGTGCGTGTGGTGTTGAAATACGTTTTGAGTGTGTAAATGGTTATTTTGATGTGTGTAGTGTTGATTTTGATTTCTTTCATTCTTAAGCATGTCTTATGGTTTGATTGTGTGGTGAGAAAATATATTTTGGAAGTGTTTGACATACATATATTATGAGATGAATTTTTGAAAGGAAAAATGGTTATGCATCATGTGGAAAGTGCAAGATGAGATTTCAAAGGGATTTGAAAATGAAATCAAGTTGTTTGATAAATATTCTAATTATTTTCTTAAATAATAAAATGGTTTCTTTAAATTATGTAGTTGGCTTATTTTATTTTATGAATGTTTATATTAAGTTTCAAAAAGTTTCTGGTGTGCGTGTGTTGGAAAATGTTTTTTTTAGATGGGTTGGATTTTATATATACATCTTTTGTTATGCCCCTTGAATGTATTTTATAAATTGTTTATGTGGTTTTATAAAATGTGTGAATAGTGAGAACAATGTGTGAAATTGGTTTTGGGTGTTTAAAACCGTGAGTCTCTTCGGAATTGTTTTATAAATTTTAAAGTGAATTTTTAAATAGTACGAATGGTGCGATTCATGCATTGAAAGTAAGTTGAGGTGGTTTTTTTGTGATGTTTGTTCGTTTGGATTGTTTTAAGTCCATGTTCATGTATTTTATTTATATTTGTGGCTGCAGCGCATTGGCGGGGTAACCCCGCATTACCACGATCATCTGTTTGTGCGTGATTATGCACCTATGCGAGGTGTGTCGCGCTGTCGCGTTGTCGTGTTCGAGCTGCGAGTCGAGGTAGGTTCCCATTGCACTGCTTTTTAAAATTTAAGTTACATTATTTCCTACTGTTTGTGCACACTATTTGTTCAAATTAAATATTTTATTAATTTTAATAAATGTGAGATAATATAAGACAATTATTTTTAAAAATGATTATTTGATGTAAAAAAGAGTCGTTTATTTTATACATGACACTTGAAATATTTTCTTGATGAACGGACACCCAGTAGTGAAAGGATGCCAGTTTGTATTTTAAACATAATTTGTGGAATTTCAATTATAGTTCTGGTTTTAATGATAAATGATTTTTTCTGAATCATGAACAAGCGTTTTAGTTCCTTTAAAGTGGTGATTGTGAAATGCATTTAATTCCCGTTTGTCACTTTATGGAAAATGATGAAAATGTTTTGATAAAAATCCTCCTAGGATAACTCTCCTACCTTGGTTGTAATCGATTTTTTGGGAGGTCGTTCTTAGAGGATCCCTGGTGCTTGAGTGGTTAAAGGAAAGAGGTTGTTCTATAGAGTGGCTCAGGGTGATTCTCGTTGTGCTTTATATATATATACATATGACTGGATGCTTGATTGGCATCGTTAGGCTCACCCCCTTTCCAAACACTTGAGACATAAGAATCTGGCATATTGAGAGAATATTCTAAGAATGATTGCTGCACTGGTAGGTTATGGTACTGACCAGTGGCCCATAGTAGGTGGATATATTGGGTTTATTACTATGGGATTTTCCCTCGGCCTGCCTAAGAAAGGATGTTCGAGCGTATTGGGCATTTTTATTTCATCGTGTCTAACATGTAAATGAGGATGATTTCTCATGTATTGGTGTCTTCTAGTTTATTCTTGATCTCCTAGGTTCAGCCATGTCTGTTGGCTTTCAGTTACTTATTATGATGAATATGGTACTTGTATATATTTTCTTTTCATTTCCCTTACTGTGTAACAACTGTAGCGTTTTCATGTGTAGTGTTTTTACTAGAAAGTGATGTGTGGTTTTAAAGTGGTTTATGAAAACTATTTTCATAGAAAGGTGTTTTATACTTTTTTCGCAAATTGAAAATGTAAACATCACTTCCCCTTTGAAAAATGATAATGTCTCACTAAAATAATGACTTGGGTTTTTGATAAATGAATAGGGGCAATGGATCGTACTTTTTTTTTAGTAACATGTAGAAAACCGTACTTTTATAAATTGTAGTTCAAACTTGAAATGGTGTTTCTTTTATTTTCAAGGTAGTGCATTGGGAATAGATATCGGGCTAGCCTATTGAGTTTTAATACTCACGCCTATAGTGTTTTTCCCGTTTTTATTTTTGTTGCAGGTTTGACTTGAGCTTGCTCGCCATGGGTTAGAGTTGGTTGTGGACTGGTGAGCGACTCTCGGAGTCGCGAGGAGTTTTGGTCATGGTCAGCTTAGTTTGCTGTTGTTGGTTGTTCTTCCTTTTTCGTGTCATTTATTCGCCTTGTTTTATTCTACTTTTTCTACTGCTTTATTTACTTTTCACTGGGCCAAATTGTTCCCTCTTATTTGGTTTTGATGTCCATCACTAGTTGCCAGCCTGTGGGGATCGGGAACGCCCCTCAGGCCATGCCGCGGGCCAGCTTGGGTGACCGGTTCAGGGTCGACCCGGGTTGGTTCATGACAAATTAAATGTAGAATCTATATTTAGTATTTTCCTTTTTATGCATAATATTAATTTAAAATCTATATAGTGTTAAAAAATAGTCTATCCACACAAGCTAGCCTAGATAGCTTAACTGTGCATTGTGTGATCATGCTCAACCATGAATAGGAGCCAGCCAAGCTAGTCGCATGGCACAGGGGTGTGACAATGGGTAGGCATGTAGCGCCTGTATAATGCACTTGAGTGAGTGCATGGGCCTATTCTAGCACAAGTCGGCATGGCCTGTGTGCCCAATGTGTATGATGAGTGTGTTATGGGTGATGATTCCCCACTACCTTGGCACGAACCGCTGATGGAAGTGGTTGTAATATAAGTGAACGCCTGACCGTCCAAAACTTTGATGTGGGATACGCATAATCAGGTACTGTTCATCTAACTTAAAAACTTTTGTTTATATAACCAATGTCCGGTCAGATAAACTCGGGTTGTTTGATCTACTCATGGATCATCTTCAACTTTTCACCTGACCTAGAAATTCCTGATGGTGTCCTCCTCATCTTCATATTTCCCTTCTGATGTTGGTTTTTTCCTCAATCAAGCATGCATATGCTAACTCGATGTCATACCACCATTATCATCTTATTTTTATGAAAAATCTATAGTCATCAAATCACAAAATTGTGAAACCCTATGCATGAGGACCTCTCAATCTATACTAACCTGTGACGTCTCTTCCCCCCATTCTGCATCGATGAAACCCATGCACCATTCATATCAATATCATGGAATGATTCTATCAAGCCAACAAATCAGTTATGAATATTGGAAGGTATTTTTATATTCTAAAACTTCTTGAACATGCACGATATAATTGGATAAAATAAGTTATACAAATATATATATACACACTAGTAAAAATTGGATTTAAAACCTTAAGATTGTCTATAGTTAAAGTTATATTTTTGGGTTTTTATCTTTATTCTTAGGCTTAAACCAGTTGGAACAACAAAGTGTATATATATACATATATATTATACTTTATCTATCAATATACACATATATAAACACAACAGTTCAAATTACAATCATGTGGAAAGATCATTTTGGGATCTTGCAATGGTATCTTGATGGAATGTTTTCTAGTAATATATATATATATATATATATATATATATATATATATAACCATCAATATTAAAACTTTATTGTCTATATTCTAATATTTCATGGCAAGAAATCCAAGCTCATCCTTCCAGAAGCTTCAAGTTTGTATTTTTATGGATTATTAAATAAAAAAAATCTTCACTCGATATTAATAATTAAATTTTATATACCTTTTCAAATCTCCAAGAGAATCAGTCTATTTAAATTCATATTATTTAAATACGAATGAATAGTGGGGATATCTCAATATAAAAAGATTTCATTACTCCCTATCAAATAACCCTTGAAAACCTAATTATAAATTTAGTTTGAATTTTGAGAAAGTTAGAGGGTATGAAAAATAGAATTTTTTAAATGGATACTATGGTTATTTCTTCTATCCTTTAAGGGAATTATTTTTTAAAATTCTTTTTTTCTATCCTTTCAGAGAACTCTTCTATTTCAGAAGCAGACAATATTATGAATTTATGTTTTATTTTAATAAAATTCTCATTCTATATAAGGGATATTTAATTTAAAATTAATATTTTATGATTATAATGGAAATATTTTATGATTGAAAACCCATATTTCATGTTTTTAAAAACCATATGATATGAATAAATTATGTTTGAAAAATTCTATTTTTTAAAATTCTAATTATTGGGAAAATATTTTATTTAATTTTCAATGCATTTTTTAAGAAAATTTTATCTAAATAATTTTATTTACAAGTTTCAAGTGGATTTTAAAGTTATAATTTTATTCATGAAATATTATTTAAAACTTATGGATTTTATTAATGATTGTAGGAATCAAAATGTACTATGGTTGTCCTTAGAATTTTATGTAGGTTTTTAAAATAATTTTTTTAATTTTAATTTTTCAAGAAGTGTTTATAAATGTTTCCATAAATTCATGGATTTAATTGAAAATTAACTATTTTTCCTTAAAGAAAACTTATGATAAAGTTTATTAATTTTCTATTTGAAAATAAATTTCATATGATTTTTTTGAAAGGTGGTTTTAATGTACTTATAATGAGAAAGACAGGCTTTGCAAAATGTTTTATTTTAAAAAAATTGGTACTTGAGTGTCGAATGTGATGATGATGAATGGGGAGTGAACTCACAACCTCAAGGGAACGTTGTCCATAAATTCATACTACTATTAGCATCATGGATTTATTATGGTTTTCAAAGTATCATTATATTCCATAAAAATTTATTATTTTCAATGTAAATTTTTAAATTTTTCAAGGAGAAATCCAAGTTTATTCCAAAGGTTATTATATTTTGAAACAAATGAGTTTTTAAAGTGATATGAATTTTCAAATTTTTGAAAAATATTTATTATGGGTACTTTTTTTTAAGCTCCAAGATTCATATTTAGAAAATTACTTATTATATAAAATGTTTTGTATTTGATATAAAATGAAATGTTTTCAAAATATATTTATAAAATTTATAATAAAAGGATTTTAACCCTAGTTTTAAAACCCCTTAGTGGGTAATTTTATGCTCACCCTACATTTAAAAATTATTTTCAAAGTATTACTAGATGTTACGGGGGTGTTTAGTTTCATTTAAGGTGCTAGATCATGTGAAGTTGGATAGTTGTTTATAAATTTTTTATATAAAACTCTAATAAGTTGTAAGGTTTTGTCTAATACTCTAAAACCTAGACTGAAAAGATCCCCATGTGTAAAGTACTATATATTTCTTAGTTGATTTTTTTATAAAAAAATATACAGAATTATTTAGCACCAGATCTAGAAGTGTGGGTCTCATGTTGTCTCAGTTTTGGATATTTACCACTTTTAATGAAGTTTTGGGCATCCGCACTATTTTCCAAATTGTGCGCCAACTATGTTCCCTACACTAGGAATTAATAAATGCCAAAAATATTTAGTACACATTGTTAGATAAGTTATGTGTCAACCATTATGTTAGAACTACCTCCCCTCTACAACAAGGCACATGGATTTTCTGAAACCATGTGCAGACCGTGTGTCGTGCCTCAGGTGGTCCACTGCCTCACACAGTTTCTCATTTGGATTGCACAGTTTAACCCAAACCATTATCTAACCATGAAAATTAACCCTTCTCAGTTAAAAATGAATTTAAAACCCTCTAATCATCATGGTGTCGTATGGTTTCTCCTAAACTGTGCACACTAAACTACTCACCCATGCGAGAAAACTTTAAAACTCCCAAAACATAACCCAAATCCCCCAAAGATCATTTAAACACTCAAGATACCTTCTGCACATCATTACTCATCTAAAAAAACTTTGAGGTATTTCAACTCTTGGAATTATATTCCAAGTCTCATTTCAAAATTCTACCCAACCAAGAAATGAAAAATCAACTTCCTTCTAAAAATTTAGATATGTATAGACACGGGATCTTAAAAACTCCCCATAAAAATACTTATCATCCCCAATAAGTCTTAATGGTTTTGAATCTACAACACCCAAGATATTTCGGTCACCATTTATAGCCAACAACCTCATTTGTTTTCTAAATTCTTGAAACACAACCAGTGAACAACCTCCAATTCAAGACACTCAACCAGCCAAAACTCAAGACAATGCCCATTATAAAAAACTAAAATACCAAAATGGTTCTTACTAGATCCCATCCAACTGAAACATATATTATTTCATTTATTAATAATTTTCAAAAGATATGGTGATCCTGACCATAAGCTTCATCTTATAACTACTAACTTTTGATGCTTGGAACCTCCTCCATCAAAAAATTTTAACAGAACCTCAAACTCACACTCCCACAACAAGTTCAGGCATGGTTCCCAACTCTTCATTCCCAAAACCTATGAGAATTTCATTCAAAATCAGAACTCATATTCATCATCTAATACCAACTATAGTGGATGCATACCCACCGTTCATGCATAAACTAAGAACAAAATAACTTCTCCTTAAAATTCTAGTTTACTTTCTAAAATTCATTCATTATTCAAAGATGACCCACCAAGTTTGGTTTGTAACTTACTGCACCCATTCCATGTGCTAACCCATTTCAGACTATCCATGACTGACTCTCCCCAGAAACACTCAGATCCAACTATTTCCAATTCACCACCTCACCTGATTATCATGTCTTCACACCCAGAGGCATTCCATGTCCACCCGAACGCACCCACTGGAGTCCATACCTAACTCTTGATGAGACTTAATAGTCATATCCTCCATTGAATAAAAATATTCATTGTTCTCTAACACACCACCAATGCACCTCTAATACAAGCACTACAGATTACTTTTTATAACCACTTAAAGCCTAAATCCAATGCTTAGATCGATCTTCCATCACAATTTGATATTTTTTTGGAATTCCCTACCAAATTCAGGCATGTAGCCCACCTCAGATTACTTTTTATAACCACCTTGATCTCAAATCCAATTCTTGGCTTGATCGTCCACCACAAATGATCTTACATTAGAATTACCTACTAAATTCAGGCATGTAAACCATCGTTTCCTAACCAGCATCATAGTTTCACAATGACTAATCCATGGTCAATTCTACACACTTGTGACCCTTCCATCACAATTGATAAATCACTCCCCACCATAGGAGTTTCGTTTTCACCACCTCACTCAAACAATTCCCACTTCCATGACCAAAATTCCATTCACTACCAACGTAGGAATTGGATGTGGTCATCCTTCTCTCACCTGAGTGAAAAAATGAAATTTAGACTATAAACCATCCCCATATTCTGAGAGTGTAACCTATGACATCCACTAACGTCTTGTCCACTATAACGACCTAGCTCATAGATGGTCGATGGTTCACCTCCCACCATACGACTTCACTTACACCGCTCTATGAGAGAAACCCCTAAATAGAACCTTCTTCAAACTAGAAAGGACCTTTATACACTTTGGAGAATTATCAATGCTCTCTTAGAATACTCGTAATGATTCTAAGATATTGGGAATTATCATCTCTAAACTAGGAGTAAACTAAAATTTCATCGATGAATACCACCACAAAACATCTATTCCCAATGTGACCTCTAATTTTAGGGACATGGAAAACCCATTCAAAGATCTCCTTCCTTCTTTCCCACAATCATCTCATCATACCCACATTAGTTATTAGCCTACTCATGGTTTCCTTCTTAACTCAATAACCTCCAGTTTATGCTCCTGTAACATTTTATCAACAATCCAAATGACATAGTGTGTTACCACATGCTTGTTCCTCTAAGATCCCATTAACACTTAACCATCACACACTCTTGTGTAACCCAACCATAAAACCTATTTATGACTCTAGAGAGTCACATATCATGAAAAAATAGCTCACAAGTCCTTTCCACTATCCATTCCTTCCCTGTATACCCATATCACCCAACATAGAATACCCTTGGTGCTTTCCAAAACCCAAGGAAACTCACCAAGCCAAAAAAACTTGCATGACCAAAAAAACCTAAGAATCATTCAAAAGTTACACTAAATTAATTTATGCTCTCACCCTATTCCTAAAAATACATCTAGAGTTAACCAGGACAGGCGCCTCACCAGTCCTTTCCTCTGAAAATAGCATGTGCTATCGAAACATCAACACTCCAAGTTCTTTCCATATTAAAGAAACCATACATCTTCAGGTACCTCACACTAAGATTATGCCAAGTCTACCATTATTGTACAATGACCACCCATATTAAACATGTACTCTTAGAAACACATACCCTTGATCACTTCTTGTGCCCCTGGTCCATCTCATAATCATGATGCACAACCTACCTGCATAACTGTTTCCCATGCTAGGCACCTGAACGAGCTTTCCCTGTTAGAAACCAACCATTAGGATAAAGTATTATCACAAAAGTGATCCCTATCAAACAAATGGAATCCAATTCACTTAAATCCCATACTATTTTTCAACCTTCATGTGCTATTATCAAAAGTCCCATAACATACACTTGTTCCTTACACACCCAAAGGCACACATAACTAGGTCGACCCCTCTCACGGGTCACCCTCAAAGGTCAAATGGTGACAACTTCCTAAATTAGATTCATTTAAAGAAGTTTACTAGGCTCTCCCACTTGTCCCTTATGGTAAATTCTTATGAAAAGACATTAGTTCCAACCACCCAGTTCTATGATAACTCATAGAATACCATAACTCATGGGGATTCAAACATGCTCTCACCCCAATGTAACATGACATTAACATGTCAAAAACCCATATCTAGGGTCTCACGTGTAGAATACATCATATGATAAACCAACTAACCATAACTACGGAACTCATCCTCTTTGAACATCTACACATCATACTGCTCCCTGTAGGACCAAGCCACACAAATGATCTCAAACAAAGACCACCCAAAAGGGTCCAACAGTCATATACCTAAACCATGCTAACCACCAAGGTCGCAGCACTTGTTTTTCATGAGGATAGAAACAGAATCCTTATCATCGAGTGTCTCACTATATATCCACATAACCTTCCATCGAAAATAGATCTATATACAATTTGACATGGCTGAGTAGAATTCCATCAAGTACTTATATAGGAAAAGGTTGTATGGGTAGTTTTTGACACTTTAAACAATTGAGTCTATGTCATCATCAATATCATGCACTAGTAAGCCTATAACATGTGGATCCAACATTCATACATGATTTATGATATGCCTCTTGCCTCTATAGGATAAGAGTTAAAACTAAATCATAGGCCTCTTACCAACAGGCCAAGAGCCAAAAATCCATCATAATTCATAAAATTTAAACCACATGTGCATTACTCGAATCAAAAATCAAATAAAACTATAACATCATAAATCAAAACCATAATCCCAGCCTCGATAACCTAGATTTCCTACCAGAATAATTTTTTGTAATGTACCAGTTCGACATCCATCACAGGCACCAACACGTTCTAATAAATCCAGTTTACTATTCCAACAAACATTAAAATAGTAGAAAAATAACTCATATAATACCACTTTGTAACACCCCAACCCAGGAGCCACTAAACTGATGTCCCACGTCGATTCTCCACATGACCCCAAGCACACCTCCTCGTATGTCAGAGGTTTCTAACTAACAGCAGAGGTCTAAGGTGGTATGGTGATGAGACCATACCTCCATATCAAAGTGTTCAATAATAATAGTAGTAGTATGAATAACCAATCACCATACACATCAGATTACATAGAAATAATAAATAAGTATCAATATCTCAAATAAAATGGAAATAAAAGCTGATAAATATAAAAATTATTGAAAAACTAATGAAATGAAATAGGTTCTAGAACAACCATGTCATACATACAACTAACTTCCCAATGGTCCAATTATATAACATACCAAAGTAAAATAAATCAATAAAAAGGGATTCATTGTATCTCTGAGCCAAACCTCATCCAGCCTACCATCCAATTTATCCTACCCAATCATGAAAAACTCAACACGAACCTCATCCCAAACTTGTGCCTATAATAAACATGTGAGATTATATTGGGTAACCATGTGAAATGGAGGCCCAAGCAGGGTGTGATTACAACTTAGTAGGTCACCACAAACAGTGAATAAATAAAATATCATCCAGAGGAACATTATAAGAAAATAACAGTGAAATAAATAAACAGTACATGGATAAATATACTCACAGAATAAACAAATATCTATCAAGTAACCCCTTATACCTCAGATTATAAGGTAACACTCAGTCCAACCACACCTACATCAACCCAATATGGTCATCGGAGTCATCAAACATAGGGTAAAACATACATTATATAACATAAGTTTGATTTTCATCCATCATCTAGCCCATGAAAGAATAAATCATATATTCAAGTCTCTAAACCTAAAATGTGGAGTGACATGTAACATATCTAGAACCACACCTATTGGAATCATGTCCAAATCTCTAAACCTCATATGTAGAGCACCATGTTATACATATATAACTATATTTGTGCAGAATCATATCCAACTCTCTAACCTCATATGTCGAGTGCCATGTTAGACATCTAGAACCATACCTATGGAGCATCATGTCCAAATATCTAAACCTCATATGTGAAGCATCATGTCATACATTTGGGTCTATACATCATAAAATTATGGGCTAGAGCATCAGTCTAGAACCAAAACCATCCCATAAATCATCAACTACTAAAGTTAAATATCTTAACCATTTAAAACATTCAAAAGGGACTCAAAAAACCCTTTTTAAAACCATAATCATTTACCATGGTCCCAATGGGCCTTTAACACCCAAACATAACTCGGTAGGTTAATCCCTCTTTACATTTCAAAACACCATTCCAACATTCTTTAGAAAATTATGGATCTCACACATTCATATAAAACATTTTGAACCCACCCTTAAAACATGGATCTTCATCTTTAACATCCAAAATTAGTCCAAATACTTCCTTTCCATCAAAAACATTAAAAATATTCATTGTGAAATTTCCAACAAAGGGGAAATCAAACACTTTGAAACTCACCAAAAATACCCTTTTTAAAATCAATTGGAGTTCAACACTTCAGTTTAAAAAAATAATCACTTTAAACACCATTTTCCCCCTTTGAAACCTAAATTTAGGTCAAAACTCAACACATGTGTTTAAAAAAATTCAAATGACTCGTAGACATAAAACTTATTACTTGAAAACATTCCAATTTATCCTTTCAACATATCATCAAAACATTTATTCTCAAACCCTACCAAGTAACTTGTAAACCTTCAACCAAGACAACCATGGATATTAACTAAGTTAAGATCGTAAACCATCTACTTCACAATTTAAAACCATTATTTACCATTTTCAAGGAATGAAACACCCTAAGAGAGGTTATATGTTCAGTTTTATAAACATCAGTAGACCCAATGGGATTTGTGGAAGGTATAAGGTATCAATTTAAAACCCATGAACATTTACTTTAACCAAGGAAGAAAATACATCACACATGGGATTTAAGGTACATACTACATACACATGTAAATAAATTAACAAGACTATGGGTAAAGATCCTAGACCACCTTCCTCTTTTAACGAAGCTTCTCATAACATTTCTAATGTATGGAGGACTTGAAAAATCCCATCCAAGTCTCTTTCAAACTCCTAGACATCCAAACAAGATCATATCAACCACCCAAGCTCAAAAATCATGAAAAGAAACAATAATTAATTAATCCTTTTAACCCAAACTCGGAATAATGTTGAAAAACTCACCGGGTGCTCACCTCTTATCAAAACTTCATGAAACCGCCATGAGTGGTCCATAATGGACTCCTGAAATCATTTCTAGGAAAATCCCTAAGAGGTGATACCATTACAATAATTAATTAAAATTATTTCATTAAGGGAAACCTAATAAATTTCACCATGAATTCATACCTTAACAAAATTCCATGCAACAATGTGAGGAAGTCGTCTTTGGATCTTCTATACACAAGCCAACCAAAATACCCATGTGAAATGGATGATTCCACCTTTATCTGGTGGAATTATCAACAAGACCTAAACCGGAGAACTTAGAAATTAGATAGGAGGAAGAAGGAATATAGAATAGGTTTTTAGAGGGTGATACTAACCTCATAAATGCAAAAATATCACCATAAAACACCCCTAAATCAAGGGTTATAGAATGAGAAATGAGTTGCGATCACCCATGGTCCATGCACGTCTAATGGGGGAGGAATAGGGGTGGATAAAAAACTCAAGGGGTAATTTTGGTAATTTCACCCTTTTAATGAAGTTATGGGTATCCACACAGTATGGTCGCATGGTATTCCAAATTGTGTTCCAACCATGTACCTTTACTGGGCATTACAAAATGCCTCACATGGATAGGCCGCACAGTTAGACACATTGTGCACCAACCGTGATGTCAGCATTATCCTATGCAACAAGGCACACAGTTTGTTTAAAACCAAGTGCAGAATGGGTGCCATGCCTCGGGCTTTATACCACCTCACACAGTTTCCCCTTTGGCTTGCAAGGTTTACCAAAAACCATGATCTAATTGTGCAACTTAACTATACTCAGTTTAAAATGAACTGAAAACCCTCTGAGCATCAAAGTGTCACATGGTTTCTCCTAAATTACGAACAACAAATCATGCACCCAGTCCAAAAAACTCCAAAACTCCTAAAACATAACCTGAAGCCCCTAAATATCATCTGAACACCCGAACTACCTCCCGAGAATCATTCCTATTCTAAAAATAAATCTTTGAGGCATTAAAATTCTCAAAACACCATTCTGAGACTCAATTAAAAATTTGAATTATCCAATAAATTAAAATTCAATATTCTTATGAAATTTTTTGACCCATATGGATACAGGATATTACAATCAGTGTCTCATTGTGGAGGAACAATCCTTAGAGTTTCAAACACGTCTTTAACCTGATCCAATAGTGAATTGAGTTGTTCTTATTATCTTTGACTAAGTTCTAAATTTTATCCTCCCAATGGATTCCCACTATAAAAAAATGTCACACACGGACGTGCATAAGTGATCTCGGGATATCCTCTATGAAAACCAACAAAAATACCCATGTGAAATGGATGATTCCACCATGATCCGATGGAATCTTAAATAAGAACTAAACTGAAGAACTCATAAATTAGAGAGGAGGAAGAAGGAATAGAGGAGAGGTTGTCAGAGGGTGATATTGACCTCAAAAACACCCAAACATCACCATAAATGCACACATAAATAAAGGGTTAGAGAATAAGGAATGGGTTGGAAGAACCTATGGTCCGTGTATGTCTAATGGGGGAGGAAGAGAGGTGAGTGGCTAAAAATCAAAGGGAATTCTGTTAATTTCCCCCTTTTAATGAAGTTTTGGGTATCCACATGGTTTTAGAAACTATGTTCCAACTATACATACTTCACAAGGAATTGAAAAATTTATCTCATAGTTACTTCACATTGTTAGACAAACCATGTTCCAACCATGATATCAGAACTACCTCCCCTCTGTAGCAAGGTGCATGATTTTTCAGAAATTATGTGCAAACTGTGCACCATGCCCCAGGCTTTCCACCACCTCACATTGTTTCTCCTTTGTCATGCAAGGTTTACCTCAAATAATTATCTAACCATGAATCTTAACTGTGCTTAGTTAAAAATGAACTGAAAACCCTCTGAGTATCAAGGTGTCTCATAGGTTCTCCTAAATTGTGCACATCAAACCGTGCGCCTAGGCTAGAAAACTCCAAAACTCTTAAAACATAACCTGAAGCCCCTAAAGCTCATCTGAACACCCAATATACCTATTAATAATTGTTCATTGTCTAAAAATAACACTTTGAAGAATTCAAACTCTTAAAACGCCATTCCATGTCTCAATTAAAAATTTGACTCATCCAGTAATTTAAAATTCATCTTCCTTCTGAAAATTTTGACCCATATGAATATGGGATCTTACAATCAGTGTCTCTTTGTGGAGGAAAAATACTTGGAGTTTAAAACACAACTTCAACCTGATCCAATAGTGAACCTAGTTGTTATTATTGTCTTTGAATAAGTTCTGATTTTTCTCCTCCCAAATTATTTATAGATTCCCACTGTAATGAAATGTCACACAATGATGTGTGGAAGTCATCTTGGGATCTACTCTATAAAAGTAAACCAAAATCCCCATGTGAAATAGATGATTCTACCATGATCTAATGGAATCATCAAAAATACCAAAACTAGAGAACTTAGAAATTAGAGAGAAGGAAGGAGGAAGAGAGAATAGGTTTTTGGAGGGAAATACTAACCTAAAAAATTCCCAAATATCGCCATAAACTCATCCCTAAATCAAGGATTACAGAATAAGGAATGGGTTAGGAGAACCTATGGTCTACATACAACTAATGGGGAGGAAGAGGGGTGAGTTTCTAAAAATACTTAAGGTTATTTTGTTAATTTTACCCATTTAATGAAGTTATGGGAAGCCACATGGTTTTACAAACCATGTGCCAACCATACCTCCTTCATTGGGTATTACAAAAATGTCTCTCACAGTTAGGACACATGGTTAGAAAAACAGTGCACCAACCATATTTTCATCACTACCTCACCTCTATAGTAAGGTGTACAATTTGTCTGAAACCATGCGTATACTATGCTCTCTGCCTTAGGATTTCCATCACCTCTCACAGTTTCTACATTGAGCTACATGGTTTACCTCAAAACAAGCTCTAACCATGAAACTTGACCATGTTTAGTTCAAAATGAAGTGAAAACCCTCTAAGCATCAAGTTATCACATGGTTTCTCCTAAAATATGCACACCAAACCATGCACCCAGGCTAGAAAAGTTCAAAACTCCTAAAACTTAAAATAAATCCCTTAAAACTCATCTGAACACCCAAGTTACCTTCTAATAATTTTTACTTGTCTAAAAACAACACTTTGAGACATTTCAACTCTCAAAAATCCATTTTTAGTATTTATTCAAAATTTGAATCATCCAGTAAGTGAAAATTAAACTTCATTCTAAAAATTATGACCCATATGAATACAGGATCTTATAATCAGTGTCTCGTTGTGGAGGAAAAATCTGTAGAGTTTCAAACACATCTTCAACATGATCTAATAGTAAATTGAGTTATTATCATTAGATTTTGTTGGATTTAGTGCCCTAGAACCAACTTATTTGTACTTTATGATAACCTATATTCATATTTTTTAAATATTAATAAAAATTTTATCACATAATGATTGTTATTCTACATAACATAGTATGTGATATTGGCCAAAGATAGTTTTCACACTAAAAGGTCATAGAAATTCTCCATTATGATGAGAACCCAGAAGTGCTAAGACACTATTCTTAAATATATGTTCTATAGTCAGATGATATCATTTAAGGGACACAAATGATATAGGCTATCATGGGTAGTGACTTATAGGAATTTGAGGCACCTTCTCATGGTGTACACCCTTGGTAATATACAGTGTAGGATACTATGAGAATGAGACCCTCCAGCAGGAAATCCACATTTATATGTGACATTGGATGTTCCTATTTGCATACATGTGTATTGATACTTGGACATTAATATTATTATTAATGAGTATTATGAGTCATGTACTTTGATGTATTGATGAAATCACTGACGATATATGTTTTCGGTGAGGTAGGATATGTTGGGTGCATTACAACTAATATTTTATTAATGAATAATGTGAGAAAGTTTTTTCCCCTAAAGTTATTTAATGGAAGTTGATATCTCGGGTTTTTTTTATGAAAATGATATAGCTTAAATAAATCCATGGACATGGTGTTCTATAGGAAAGTTCAATTTCTAGGAAGTCAAAGGAAGATACATCAACTACATAGGTCGATTGCATCGGCATGCAACCTGCTTGATTAGAGATATCATGGTAAAGGGATTATATTACACAATAAGTGTCCATATGAGGTATTATGTCATTGTGGCATTAAATTCTTTCTCTATGGGTTCTTTGGTATGTTACTAGATGTTAACCTTGTAATTTAGACTACTTCACCTAATGCCACTGAGAAAGAGGTCTAGAGGGTCACACACTTAGTGTATCCAGAATATCTATTAAATTATATATTATTATTTATTATTTAAAAAGATGAATAAATATTATTCCCACATGTAGTTTAATAATTATTCATTCTTGCTTGATCGCGTGAATTCTATCACCAATTATTCAAGATAATATAATGTGATAAGAATATTTAATAAATGTTTCTTTTATTTAATTAATATAATATTTATTTATTTATTGGTTAATAATGCAATGGTATTTATTTAATAAATAAATAGTCATTATTCAAGGCCTGATAAATATTTTGGAGGAATGGCAGACCAAGTTTAATGGTATGTATAGAAATAATTTATATTGAATATTATTTGAATAGATAATATTTAATTTTAATTCACAAGTTAAGTTCATTTTGAGAAATATTATTATTATTATTATAGACATGGGGTTCCATAAAGGATTAAATAAAAAATAATGGGAACTTGTGTAATTATTTTATTTATAATCCTAGAAAGATATAAACTCGATTATATTATTTTATATGAGATCCAATTCATTTGTTTGGTTGTGCACAATGGATTTGGAGAATCCTTTCAAGCCCTAGAGAGCTCCCTTCTCCAAGAATGCTCTCAAGAACAAAGAGCGATCATCCTCCACTATTCTCCCTCAAGTCAAGAGAGATCAAGGAGAATAATTTGGAAGTGATTCTCATGGTTATCAAAGGCGAATGAGGCAAGTGATAGGATCTGTTGTGCTAGCACCTGGATATTCCTATGATGATGTTCAGAGATTTATGGAACACATATGGATCATTACTAAAGGGAATCTAATCTTAATTCCTAAAATGTAATGAATATACAATACAGATATGTTGTCAAACTCATAAATGAGGAAATAATTCCAATAAGTAAATTCCTTAATTGATTAAATTAATTATAAATAATATGTGATGATCCACTCTTTGGTTTTAGTGCTTTATCCATTGTCTATTTCTTTGATTCAATTCTTTTGATCATGATGTTTATTATTGTGTAAATCTCATATTGATCATTGATTATGAAAAAAATAAAATTTGGGCATGACCCATTACATGCTTTCGCTACACCCAGAACCTAAAAGTGGTATCAGAGTAGTCACATAATTATTTATAATTATTTAAATATCATTGATTAATTTATGCATTTTTCATTTAGTTTTCAATTCAATTTTAATCATTATTTTAATTGTAATTGTGATATCTGCTTATTCCCCCTTCATTTCTCATATATTTAATAAAAATTATTAATTTTATGATTGAGATAAAATCAAAGAACTCATATGAAGGTGTCGAGGATTCTGACTGAATAACACATAAGTATATACCATGTAACCAGAGCTACACATTGTGTACTTGTGTTCAATGCAGCAAGAATTGATTCTGAATTAATTCAAACCATGTGAATTGATTACACACAATGGATTTAATATCATACACCACATGTTGATCAGGCCATCCTAGCACACAATTATCCAGATTACACACCATATATCCCACATACATGTTATGTAGTCTTTTAAGTCACATACGGGCCATGTATTTCTATACACAGCCTACCTAACTGGTCACCATGTAATTTGGAGACCATGCTTCATGTATCCCATTATACACATCATGTAATCCATTTGTTTGAGGCATGGTTTACATGCTGAGTCCCTAGGCGTGTGTCTTGTATAAACAGTGAGATATGTACACATCATATATCTTTTATGTACACGCTATATACTTATACCAAATTACATATAATTAAATTGATTTATTATACTATGTAAACCTTATCAACATGTGATTTTGTGTGGTCATTAATTTGATAGGACACACCCTGTGATGAGTTTTAATATATATATATAATTTCTGTATAATGTTCAGATCTTCATATCATGTGTGAGTCGTATGACATGTATTACTCTATGTGCATTGAATCATAACACATTAATTCATGTAATAATTAAGTTGATAGTATACGTCATGAAAGTACATGATAAGTTATGTATGTTATATGTCACAAAAGTAAACTGTATACAAGTATACTACTTGTTGGGTAGATTCTGATGGGTATTCACCATGTTATCTCTAAGGTAAATTTATGTACACAGTAAAATTTAAATAAATTTATTTATTTTTTTCAAAATTATGATGGATGAGAATCTCAATGAAATTCAGATGATAATTAAGATAAAATAATTGATTAATTAAATAAGATAATTAATTGATTCGATCATGATTTGTCTTAAATAAGAACGATTAAGAATTGAATATTAGTTTTATTAAATGCATAGTTCATTGTATGCATGTGGATGATCATGAGCATAGACACTATTGTATGTGATTGGTTTCATTTAATTTATTATTAAATTTAAATTTTTGGTATTTGTGCCTTCTCTACTCTTATTATGTAAGGGAAATAATTATCATTTATTCTTTTATATAAACCTCTTGTTTCCCTCACTTGTGTGTGAGTAAAACCATATGTAATAGATGGAGCTCTAAATATAGTGAAGTTGGTTCAAGTTTGGAGTTGAGGTGAAACCAATCCAGAAGAGATATATAGGTGGACAAGTGAAATGTGTAACATGAACCTTAATTGGTTCAAGGTATTTTTCCCTAGGCCAATGATTAGTTTATCAACCACTAGATAAACTAACCATTAGTAAAAAATCATGATAATACTACTTTATTATTTTATTTTTATCAAGTTTCACGTTTATTTCATTATGGATACTTTTTCATGATCACATGAATTAATGAATTTACAAGAATGCAATATACAACTAAAATAAATTGAATTATGCATAAATATTATCTAAGACATGGTTCATCACTTAAGTAAACCCACATACTATTTATAAAAATTTGATAAAGATAATAATTATAAATTTATGTATAAAAGATAAAATCTTTCAATTAAATATCAAGTTAGTATAGCCTTCCACTACTTCAGTTAAAATCAAACCATAGTTTAAAGCATTTGACCATACAAAGTTGGTGTGATTTAAATTATAGAGGAATTATAACATGAAGTTTTGGGTTGATTTAAGTTATTTCACATTGAGGGTTGACTTTCAAAGCATGAATTGGTGTAACTGAGAGGTAAGGGTTGAGGAAATCCAATTTCAGGGTTTTAGGATTGGGGAGTGCACCCAACAGATCAATGAACTATGAGTTAATGCAGTTGGAATTTAGAATTCCTACCTAAAACCATTCAAGTTTCTTAACCAACCAATTTTGGGGTAATGAGAAGGATAATATGGATCCTTTCCACTAGAATTTTCAATAAAGATGATATGATGGATCTAATGGTGAGGTCTATTGGGTTTCGATAAAATAGTAAGAGATTAATAAATATAATATTTATTTATTTGTCTATATTTTATCAAATAAAGTTATAAAATTATGCTCAACTTATTTTGTAGAAACAACATTAAAATGAATTCAAACACATCATTCTGGTCCATACTTGAGAAGGATAACCTTCTCACTAGCACAGATTTCCAAGAGTGGAAAAGGTGCTTAAATTTTATCATGAAAGGAAATTGTATGTGAAGGAAGAAACTATTCTTGATGCGCCTGGTAATGAGGAAAGTGATAAAGAGTTATAAATATATGAGAAACATTAGAATGATTCCATATATGTTCAATGTTTCATTATATCATCCATGTCCAATAATATTTTAAAGCAACATGAGGACATGGATGTGTATAGCATGATGTCTCGCCTTTGGGATCTCTATCAAGAGAAGGCGAGAGAAGAGAAGTATGAGATATCTAATGATTTTTTTACAACTAATCTTGGATATTCAGTGTCGTATGAGCCTCATGTATTCAAGTTTATTTGCTACATTGAATTCTTATACATCTTAAGGATTAAATTCTAAGTTGATTTGCATACATATCTCATGATTTCATCACTTCCCAATACCTTCTCTAGTTTTATTGTTAATTATAATATGAGTACTAATGAGAAGAGTATTTCAAAACTTATTTATTTAATTCACCAGGTGGATAAGGATATGGGTAGTGATAAACTCACAGTCCTTATAGTGAATAAGATAAGGAAGAACAAGGAAAAGGGTCTCAAAACTCACAAAAATTCTAAAGCTCCTCAGCACTGTCCTTCTAAGAAAAAGAATATACAAATGTAGGGTAAGGAAAAGAAGGTAGTATGTTTTGCGTGTGGAAGTCCAGTCCACCATAAGGGGAACTACTCTTATAAAGAAGGTGAATCTAAATTTTAATTCATTATTTAGTGTAATATTTCAATATCTACACATTGGGTATTAGATACATCTTGTTACGCTCAAATCTATATCCAAATGTAGGAACCAAGTAGATTTCAGAAGATTTCTAGAGGATAGGTGGATTTGAGAGATGCTAATGGTGTGAGGATGGATGACCTGGCCATTGGTGACTACCACCTTTAATTTACAACATGAATAATTTCGATTTTAAAATATTGTTATTATGTAATGATGGTTACCAAGAACATAATTTATGTATCATGCCTAGATGCAGATGGGTTTATTTTCAAGTTTGGAAATGAAAGTTTTTTTATAAGGACAACATATGTTATGGTATGGTACATTTAAATAATAGTCTTTATGTATTAAATTATGAAAACCAAGTATTGGTAATTGATAATGAATCATGTTCACACGACTCATATAACACCCAGCTATGACATCACCATCTTGGTCATGTAAATGAGAATTGATTGAAAATGATCTATCAACATAGTTATTTAGAATCATATGAGCTAAATCTACTTGAAATATTTCATTCTTTTTTACAAGGAAAAATGAACAAACCACTATTTAGTGGATAGGGTGAGAGGGGTACAAAGCTTCTAAGATTGTTATACACTTATGTGTTTGGACCATTTCTAGTAGAATGTAGAGGTGGGTATTCTTACTTCATAACTTTTAATAATTACTTGAGTAGATATGGTTATATATACTTGATGAGGTATAAGTCTGATTCCTTTGAGAAATTCAAGGAATTCAAGAATGAAGTAGAGAATCAACTTGGAAATATGATAAAGAAACTTTTATCAGATTGAGGTGATGAATATGTTAACTAAGTGTTTATTGACTTCTTATAAGATTTTGGGATTCTATCTCAACTCACTCAACCTTATAAAACACATTGGAATGGTGTTAGTGAAAGGAAAATCCATACCTTGTTAGACATAGTAAGATCAATAATGAGTCATGTAGATCATCCATTATCCTTTTGGGGATATGCATTGAAAACTGTGGTATGCACATTAAACTGAGTACCAACTAAGGAGGAAAATGTGATTTCCTTCAAGTTATGGAGTGGAAAGAAACTCATTTTGTGGCATACATGTGTATGGGTTTGTGAGGAGTTTGTTAAGGCATTCTCAGGAAAAAAATAGCACCCTAGGGACAACGTGTATCTTTATAGAGAATCCTAATGAAGCAAAGGGATTATACTTATACAACCCCTTAGACAAGAAAGTGATTGTCACCAAACAATCCATATTTCTTGAGAGGAGTACATCCTCAAAAAGGATAGTGGGAGAAAGATTAACTTCAATGAAGTTGATTCTCAAGATACACAGGAGTTGGTACAAGAAAATATTCCATAGGTCCCTGTGGAAAAAAGTAGTTCCTAAAACACAAGTACTATGTAGAAGAAAAATATTGGTAAGAGAAACAGAGTGATATTTTTTTCTAGTCATCGAAAATGGTGACTCATTATTGGTTGAAAATGATGAACCTCTCTCCTAAAAAGAGGAAGTAGAGAGCTCATAAGTTGCAAGATGGAAATAATCCATGAATTCTGAAATGGATTCCATGTATCTAAACTAATTTTGGGTTTTGGTCAATGCGCCAGTTGATGTAAATTCTATAGGATATAAATGGGTATTCAAGAGGAAATTGGACATGGAAGATAAAGTAAATACCTATAAAGAAAGGCTAGTGTATAAAGGGTTTAAACAACATCAAGTAATTGACTATGATGAAACATTTTCACTAGTTTTCATGTTTAAATCCATAAGAATTCTACTTGTTATAGAATCTTACCATGACAATGAGATTTAGTAGATATATATCCAAACTTCATTCCTTAATAAGAACCTTTATAAATATATCTATATGACACAACCATAAGGGTTTGTGACTCCAGGTGATGCCAACAGGATTTAAAAGTTGTATAGATCTATTTATGGAATGAAGCAAGCATCTAGGTCATGGAACATTTGATTCAATAAAGCTATAAAAGAATTTGGTTTCATTAAGAATGAATGTGAGCCATAAGTTTACATGAGAGTTAGTGGGAATGCAGTCGTTATCCTAGTAGTATATGTTGATGACATATTACCTATTATAAATGACATATTGGTATTACAGTATATTAAGGACTAGTTAAAAAAGTGTTTCTTCATGAAGGACTTAAGTGAGATAGCTTATATTTTAGGGATCAAGATCATTTGTGATAAATCTAAGAGGCTTCTTGGACTGAGTCAAAGTATATATATTGACCATATACTAAAGAGATTTAATATGGAACAATCCAAGAGGGGATTGGTTCTAGTGTCACATGGTTTACATCTTTCTAAGAAAATGTTTCCTCAGACCACTACTACAAAAGAGGCATTTAACAGCACTAGAATCTACCTTTATCAGTGCTAACAAAGTGTTGACTACCGCAGCATATTTAAAAGTCCAAGGCTTTTATTAGTGCTACAAAAGACTGATAAAGGGGTACTTTATCAGTACACAAAAATACTGATAAAAAAATATCATTTATTTTAAAAGTGCTGATAAATAGCACCATTTATCAGTGAATTTAATTAGCACTGATAAATAGACCCTTTATAAGAGATTCTCAAAGAACTATTATAAGTTCCATTTGTTAGTGCTACTAAGAGTGCTGATAAAGGTACCCTTTATCAGCACATTTACAAGTACTGATAAAGGACTCCTTTATCATCACATTTAGTAGCTTGATAAAGGGAAATACTATAGTATGAAGATGCATCACACTATGGTACCAAAAATATGCCATGTATTGTACTGTAACAACACACTGCATCACTAAAAATAGGAGCAAAAATTAGAAAAATCAAATGCAAATACAAAATTTAAATGATATAAAATTTCCAACACAAATACAAGAAAAAACACTATTATAGAGTATATTAATTTTTTTACTAAAATTAATGTCAATTTTGAATAAAAAGGTGAAATTGGAGTCACCATGAGTCGGATTGATGTATGGTTGATTCCTACACATCACGAATGAATTATGGATCATTTTCCTAAAGTACTAAAATAATTTGAATGCATTTTCTCAATTTTGAGTATGTCAGATGTTTTTTTTCCACTAAAATTAATGTTAATTTTGAATAAAAAGATACATTTAGAGTCATATCGGTAACATTTTGTGCCGTAATGAGGTGAAGATGATTTTGACATGTCTCAAATGAATTATATATTTCAATTATCAAAAAAATATGAATATGTTCCCTCTGTTTTTAGTATTCCACTTTTGTTTGTTACTAAAATGACATTTTAAACTGGAAACATGAACTTTTAGTCATGTAGGTTACATCATGTGTGGGTTTGACAAGAGACCAATTCCTACATGTCAAAATTAAATTATGAATTTATTTTCTAAATTATCAATACAATTCAATCATGTTTTCCTGGTTTTCAGTGATTGACACTTTTTTGTATTAAAATACTGATTTTAAACTAATAACGGACACTTTGATTTATACTAGTCACATAGTGATTAATATTAAGGTGTGATTGATTACTATACATCAAAAATTACTTATAGATCATTTTCATAAAGTATCAAAATAATATGAATGTGTTTTCTTGGTTTTGGGTATGTAAGTTGTTTTTTCACTAAAATTAATGTCAATTTTGAATAAAAAGATGGACTTGGAATCATACCAATAACATCGTATTTCATATTGAGGTATGGTTGATTTTTAAATGTATCAAATGACTTATGGATTGTTTTCCTTAAGTATCAAAACAATCTGAATGTGATCCCTCAGTTTTGAGTATGCCACTTTTGTTTTTTACTAAAATGTCATTTTAAACTGGAAACATGCACTTTTAGTCATACATTATATACTATGTGTGGGTGTGAAATGAGACTAATTCATACATGTCACAAATTAATTATTAATATTTGTCCCAAATTATTAAGACAATATGATCATTTTTCTCAGTTTTCAGTGAGTGACACTTTTTATATTAAAATGTCAATTTTAAACTAATAACAGATACATTGAGTCATACCGATCACATCGTGAGTCAGATTGAGGTGAGGATGATTCCAACACATAAAAAATGACTTATGGATCATTTTAATAAAGTGTTAAAACAATATGAGTATGTTTTATTAGTTTTGAGAATGTCAATTGTTTTTTCACTAAAATTAATGTCAATTTTGAATAAAAAGATGCACTTGGAGTCATACCGGCCACACCGTGTGTCGGATTGAGGTGGGGATGATTTTAACACATCTCAAATGACTTATGGATCATTTTTATATAGTATCAAAACAATCCAAATGTGTTTCCTGATTTTTTAGTAGGCCACTTTTTTGTTACTAAAATGTCATTTTAAACTAGAAATGTGCGCTTTCAATCATACAGGTTTCATCATGTGTGCATTTGACAAGAGACTGATTCCTATACATCAAAGATGAATTATGAATTGTTTTACTAAATTATTAAGACAATCTAAGCTTGTTTACTCAGTTTTCAGTGAGTGACTCTTTTTGTATTAATATGGAAATTTTAAACTAATAATAGACACTTTGAGTCATACCGGTTACAGCATGAGTCAGATTGATGTGTGCCTAATTCCTACAGATAAGAAATGACTTATGGATAATTTTATTAAAGTAAAAAAATAATTTGAAGGTTTTTTGTCAATTCTAAGTATGTCAGTTGTTTTTGTTTACTAAAATTAATGTCAATTTTGAATAAAAAGATACACTTGCAGTCATATCCCCATCTCTTCTATGTTGTTTGAACTACTCTGAGAAATAATTATCCAAAATTATCACCAGTACCCAGTATGGGATGAATTTTGGTTAGAGTAGTTCAAGAAACATAGTTAGATGTCCACAAAATATGGGGTGGATATCAAGCAATAAAATGCAATAATAACTATTTGGGAGGTATGTCATCAAGGAACATTGTAAACCCAATGATGTGAGGAAGTATAGTTTGAAAGAGGGATTTTAATCCATCATCAAGAGATGGAAGTAAATCAAGTATCTAGGGGTGGATTAAATAGAGGTAGTGAAGGTTATTTGTACTTGAGTATTGAAGTATTATATCACTATTCAAGACAGTAACAAATTTCATGTAAGATGCATGAAAATATGGACTTTTATGCATGAAGTGTTATTGCATTGTATATCTATCTTACCAAAATGAATCCTTATTTACACAACCTTATTTTTAAAACTCATGGTCTTTTTTATGAAAATCTATTTATATTTCTTATGACTATTATGTGTTGTGTACTTCTTTCAATTATCATACATTAGGAATGTTTTCATAAAATAAAATGAGATACAGGGTTTTAATGTGAATCAGGGGCATGGAAAATCATCAAAGAAAACCTACCCAGTTACTTTACTTAACCAATTTATGTGCATCTTGGTGCACATGTAGCCGATGATTCCTTGGTTTGAAGGTTGAAAGGATTGATTGTTTTATTGTAAGGGATGGAGTATCAAATGATAGCTAGTGGAGACTTGTGGAGTTTGTGTCATCCATGGTAGGTTGGTTATTCATATAGGGTTTTTTTACCTAGGATTTATCAAATTGTTATTGTTTTTATGCCTATAGGAATTTATATTCATGGGATTCTATTCTGTACTATTTTACATAGATGCACTTTTCATGTGAGTAGGTTTTTTAAACCATTTCTCATGGATCATGTTGAACGCTACATATTTATTATCAAACCTTTGGAATTTGGTTGATGGTTCCAAGGGTTGAGTAATATTTTGATTCAACTCAGGTTAGGTTATGAATAGTTAGACTATATTGTGATGTTAAGGTTTTATAAAAGATAAATTTATTGATAATATAACACACACACATAAAAATAAAGAAAATAAATTTTCTTAAATTAGGTCACTTCATAAAAAATCACTTCATTCTTGGAGGGGAATTTATTTATAAAATAATTTTATAGAAAAGTAAAATCATATATAACATCTTCTATAGATGGCATCACATATGGAAACTCTTCTAGTGGAATCTGATATGGTGTGTTGTGTTATGACATGTTTTAATTTATTAATGTAAAATAAAGTAAATTCATAAAATCTATTTAATATTATTTTATAAAAATTCAAACTTTATTTTAACTAATTATAAATTTAAAGGACACGGGAAATTATTGGAAACCATTCATTGATAATGGAAATAAATGTTATCTCCTTTAATGTCTCCTTAACCCATTGAATGTCATCATCTATAAAAACTATAATGTTTTAGTGAATGTATTTTTCAGTAAATGTATTATTAATCTAAACCTATCAATCAATTATAAACACACCCCTTTTGACAATACATCAAAACATGTTTGGATCAAATAAAAAACTGAAAAAGTATACTTATTTTGATTTAAATGAAAATTTAAATAATTTTTTCCTTATTAAATTATATCTATATAACATATTGATAATGTTAACCAATATAAACTATAAAATTTAAACTGTAGTTCCCTCAATTAGATTAACCCATTCACATTAAAACAATATATATATGAACCCAATTTATATTATTCATATCAAATAACATTCCCTCTAAAATTAGTCCAATATAATGTTAAACTTTTTTCAAATTCATGTGCATTTCATACCATGTAAACAAGATTCAAGTAATGAAAACCCACACAATATAAAAGGTAACAAGAAATAATATAACAAAAACATCAAAAAAATTATCATCAATTGCAATAGTGGATGGAGATGCAGTTTGTCGCGGTCTCGTATGAACCTGGAGTGAGTTTACGGAGTAGGGGTGGCATTGTGTAGGTATAGGTAAGTGAGAGAGAGAGAGAGAGAGAGAGATGAGATGTAGGGTTTATCATGGTTAAGAACAGCGCAAAAACACAAAACATGGAACCCAAAAAATCAAACAATGAGATAGAGAAATGAGAAAATAACATACATTGGATTCTAGTCTTGATTCGTCCGAGACAAGGTAGAGGAGTAGCGCTGGTGGCAGGGGAGTTTCCCAAGAGTTTGAGAATCACGACTAAATGAGTCACCGTTATGGTTCTTTTAAATAGATTGGGGACACTTTTATCAGTGTTACATTGATAAGCACTGATAAAAATAACCTTTATCAGTACTAATAAAGGATGTACAATTATAATTATAAAAAAAATGTAAAAATATTTATATAATTGTATATTTGTTTATTATAATTTTATAATTATTTAAATATATAATTATTTATTTATAATTACATTAATACTTTTTAAAAAAAATTATTTTATTTTATTTATAAATATAAATATATAATTTTATAAATATAGTAAATATACATTGATAAATATATTTATAATTATTTATTTATAATTATAAATATATGTATATCATTATATATATTTTTATAATTATAAATATATTTATATTATTATATATATTTACTTAATTATATATATATTTAATAAATATATAAAAATATAAATATAGTAAATATATTTATTATAATTTTATAATTATAAATATATTTATCTCATTATATATATTTATATAATTATATATATATATATAATAAATATATAAAAATATAAAATATTCATTGTTTAAATATATTTATTATAATTTTATAATTATTTAATTATATAATTATTTATTTATAAATATATGAATAATACTTCTAAAAAATTATATTTATATATTTATATATTTATATATTTATATAATTATATATTTATATAATTATATATATATATCCCTCATGGTGCAACTCAATGGTAGTTGCCCCTGTGGGACTCAATGAGGTCTCGAATTCATGTCTCGCTAAGTAAATTATTTATATATAATTATTATAATTTTATATTTATTTAAATATATATAATTATTTATTTGTAATTATATAAATAAATTTTTGAAGAATAATATTTATTTATTTATAATAATTATAAATTTATAAATTTATAAATATAGTAAATATACATTTATATATTTATTTATGAATATTTATTTAAAAATATATTTTTAATATTATTAATGGATAATCTTAAATATGTGCATTTTAAAAATGAGTGAAATTGAAAAATTAAAAATGGGTACACTTTAAAAATATATTGAAAATATGGATAAGTTTTATTAATTAAATATAAATTATAAATATATATATATATATATATATTGAAGTAAAGATGAATACATATTGAAAATACTAAAACATAGTAAATATATATATATATATATAAATAAATAATAGAAAATGATCAAATTCAAAAACTAAAAATATTAAAAATGAACAAATAACACCTAAATGTAATCATATTAAAAAAAAAAAAAAAATTGACCGATTTAAAAAAATAATATATTAAATGTATCATGTTATAATGAAATTTTAAAATATACTAAAATTTGAATAAATTGCATAAATATTAGGTGTATGTGTTTCTATATAATATTTCATTAATTGCATAAATATTTGTGTGTGTTTGTTGTATATAAATATGCATTAATTGTATATATGTTTGTGAAATCAATGTAACACACGATGTTTGATATATGTTAAATTGAAAAATCAAATATTAAAAATGAACAAGACATTGATATGTTTACATTTTATTCATTTTCTATGTATTTATATTTAATATATATATCATTTATTAATATTTATAATTAATATATATATATATATATATTATACTTATTCATTTTTATTAATAATTTTTTCATTAATAAATTTTTAAATAATTTTGTAATTTATTTATTTTTAATTTTTTTGTTTAATTATTACAATTTACTCATTTTATATATCTATATTTAATATATACTATTTATTAATATTTACAATCTATATATATGTATATTAAATTTATTCATTTTTATCAATAATTATTTAATTGATAAAATATTTAATATTTTTCTTAATTTACTCATTTTTTATTTTTATTGGTTTAATTATTTCATTTTATTCATTTTCCTTATCTATATATTTAATATATACTATTTATTAATTTTTATAATTTATATATATGTATATTCAATTTATTCATTTTTAACAATAATTATTTAATTAATAAAATTGTTAATATTTTTTTATTTTTTATTTGTTTAATTATTTCATTTTATTCTCGACCATTATCAACGCTAAAAGAGCGCTGATAAAGGATACTCTTTATCAATGCTAAAAATAAAGCACTGATAAATGATAACATTTATCAGCGGTAAAATATAAAGTGTTGATAAAAGGTATCTTTTATCGACACTAAAAGAAAGCGTTGATAAAGGTTACCCTTTATCAGTGCTAAAACAAAGCGCTGATATAGGGCCTTTACCGGTTATTTTTTTAGGGCTGATAAAATGTCCCCTTTATCAGTGCTTCTTTTAGCACTGATAAAGGTTGACTTTATCTATGCTTTTTTATAGAGCTAATAAATGGCAATGTTGTTAAAGGCGTCTTTTGTAGTAGTAGACACAACAGGAGAAATAGAGATTGAGTAATATCTCATAGTCTTTAGCGATAGGATCAATCATGTATGTCATGTTATGTACTAGACTTGATATTGACTATGCATTGAGCATGGTAGGCAGATATCAAGCTGGTCTAGGAGAATAGCATTGATCTACTATTAAGTTTATCCTTAAGTATCTGAGAAGAACTAAGGATATGTTCCTTGTGTATGGAGGAGATGAGGATTTGGTCATTAGGGGTTATACTGATTCTAGTTTTTAGATAGATCAAAATGATCTGAAGTCGCAGTCAGGATATGTTTTATTTCTCAACAGAGAAGCTGTGAGCTGAAAAAGTTCAAAGCAACTGCTTGTCACTGATTCTACAGTAGAGTATGAGTATATAGCAGCTTCTAATGTATCCAAGGAATTCATTTGGATATGAAACTTTGTCTAAAACATTGATGTGGTACCTAGCAGTAAAAAATCTATCACATTGTATTGTGATAATACTACAGTGGTGGCTCCTGCAAAAGAGTCAAGGGTCACACCAAAAGACAAAGCATAAACTCCAAAAGTATCACCTCTTAGGAGATTTTTATCAAAGGGGTGAAGTTGCAATAAGAAGAGTACCCAAAGAAGAGAATGTTGCAGACCCCTTGACTAAAGGTCTGTCTCAGTAGAAGTATGAGTATCATGTGAGAGCTAGCGGACTGAAGGTTATTAGTATTTGGCTCTAGTGAAAGTGGGATTATGTTGGAGTTTGTGCTCTGGAACCAACTTTTGTGTACTTTATGATAACATGTATTCATAGTTTTGGATATTGATAAAAAATTTATAACATCATGATTGTTCTTCTGTGAAATATAGTAAGTGATATTGTCAAGTACTTGTTTCACTAAAAGGTCATAGTTGTTCCACGCTATGATGAGAACCTAGAAGTGCTAAGACACTATTCTTAAATATATGTTCTATAACTTGATGATATCATTATGAGTCGTGTAATTTGATGTATTTACAAAAATTGTGAAGACATATGTTTGTGGCGAGGTAGAATACGTTGGGTGCATCACGAGTAATATTGCATTAACGAATAATGAGAGAAAGGATTTGTCCATACTATAATTTAATGGAAGTTTATATCTCAGACCCTTTAATGGAAATGATATAGCCTAAATAAATTCATGGTCATGGGGTTCTATAGGCAAGTTCAATTTTCAAAAAGTCAAAGAAAGAGACATCAAGCACATAGGTTGATGGCAATAGCATGCAGCCTTCTTGATTAGAGATATCGTGATAAAGATATTATATTACACAGTAAGAATCTGTATGAGGTATTATGTTGTTGTGGCATCAACTTCTTTCTCTATGGGTGTCTTAGTGTATTGTCAGACACTAACCTTGTACTTTAGGCTGTTTCGCTTAATGCTGCTGAGAAAGAGGCCTAGAGAGTCACACACTAAGTGTATCTATGAATCTATATTAAATAATATATTATTATTTATTATTTCATAAGTTGAATAAATATTATTTCTGCACGTGGATCGGTAATTATTCATGTTTTCTTGATTGCATGTATTCTGTCACTGGTTATTCGAGAGAATATATTGTGAGCGGAATATTTAATAAATATGTATTTGTTATTTAGTGAATATAATATTTATTTATTTATTAGTGAATAATGAAGTGATATTTATTTAATAAATAAATATTCATTATTCAAAACCTGATAAATATTGTGGGGGAATGGTGGACCTAGTTTAATGGTTTGGAGAGAAATAATATATATTGAATATTATTTGAATAAATAATATTTAATTTTAATTTTCAAGTTAAATGCATATCAAGAAATAATAATAATATTATTATTATTATAGACATGGGGTTTTTCAAGGGATTAAATAAACAATAAGGGGCACTTGTGTAATTATTTTATTTCTAACCCTATCGATATATAAACTCAATTATATTATTTTCTATGAGAGTCAATTCATTTGTTTGGTTGTTCACAACGGATTTGGATAATCAACTCAAGCACTGGAGAGCTCCCTTCTCCAAGAACACTCCCAAGAACAGAGAACAATCATCCTCCACCATTCTCCCTCAAGTCAAGAGAGATCAAGGAGAATGCTTTGAAAGCGATTCTCATGGCGATCAAAGGTGAACGACGCAAGCGATATGATTTTTCATGCTAGCACTAGGAAATTTCTACGACAACGTTCAGAGATTTGTGGAACACGTGTGGATCACCGCTAGAGGGAATATAATCTTGATGTGTACAACACAACGATGGTACAATGCAGATCTGTTTTCAGACTTGTCAACAATGAAATAATTCCAACAATGTAATTCTTTAATTGATTAAATTAATTATAAATAATATGTGATGATCTTCTCTTTGGTTCCGACATTTTATCCATTGTCTGTTTTTTTATTCAATTATTTTGATCATGATTTTTATCATTGTGTAAAACTTGGATTGATCATTGATCATGAAAAAAAGAAAAATTGGACACCACCCATCACACACTTCCGCTGTGCCCAGAACCTACAGCTTTGACTAAGTTCTGAGTTTTCTTCTCCCATACTATTTATGGATTTCCATTGTAACCCATGAACCATACATTTAACTCTTATAAAATATTTCTGAAAAGCCCCTATATCCCCATATGGGTGTTGAATCCCTTGTAAGGTCGCACCCTATTCACCCCATTAAAAAATCATCACCATGCATACCCAATGAGTGGTCACAAAACCAAGGGTCTCTTGCCAAGTTATTACAAGCACCAAGTCTGGACCTGTGGTATCAAAAATATATGCATCCACAACAAATTACACTTTACCTAAGAACAACTTAAGAGCTTTGAAAACCCCACTAGATTCCACCTTATGTGTATCTTCCAACTGAATTCAAAAGGGTCTAGTATCCTCTACATGTGCCTCGGAATACTTTAACAACTGTTTTTAAAGGAATTTATGAATCTCCCTACTGTCAATAAGTACCAGCACTGGTACTCCTCTAATACTTCCTTCCAAATGCATTGATTTTGGCCCCCTTATTTTCTTACTCTCTACACAAACTGTGGTTCCTTACATTTCCAATTCCCACTCTCGTACCGAAGTTTCCTCCTTCCACTTCTTGGTTTGACCGATTCCCTACTTCTCTATCATCTTCTTCTCCTTGTGGATCTATACATTCCCACGCCATCAACTTAAATACCTTATATGGGAATTTATAACCAATTTGGCACTATTTTCCACAAGTATAACACAACCCCTTCGTTTTCCTTTCCTCATATTCCTCCCTGGACAAATTCCCAACTCCTCTCCACCTAAAAGTTACCTCTCCTTTCCTTCCAGTTTCTCCTCCAATCCCGATAGGTAGAAGCTTCACTGCACTTGTAACATTTGGACTCCAATCCTACCCTTGTCTTATCACACCTCCCCTTCCATGGACATCAGGCCACCTGATCACTCCCTTCATTATCAACTCGCGTTGAACTCTTCTCGTCAACATTAGCAACCGTACTTTTTTCTACAGTTCACATTCCAACATTGTGTTGATTATCGTTGATTGTAATCCTCCAACAAAAAGGCTTACATACCACTTCTTGAACAAATCTAGAAAATGCATCATTACACATTCGGACTCTTCTATGTAATCATACATAGCTCCTGCTTGTTGTAATCCTTTCAAAAAAATAATTTGATCCTCATCCGCGGTGTTGTCATACTTTCCCAAGAGCTCCTCCTTAAAGTGTGTCCGGATAAACTCTAATTTCATAATTTTCAAAGAAAGTATCCAATACTATATTATTTCTTCCATGAAAAGTTTCACCAAAAACACCTTCATCTCCTCTCAAACTTGGTAAATCGAAAAATACATCTATGCTCTGAAGATCCATGACACTAGATCATCTTCAGAATAGCTAGGATCATCTCTGGAATAGCTTTGAATCTCGACAAGATTAGTTTTTTTGTGACTCACTTCTCATTTCAAACCTCATATTTTCTTGTCGACACTCGTTTCCTCTATCCTCAATCCCTTCACTTCCTCCGCTACTCGGAAACTGCTCCCTCCCTCCATGGCGATAGTCATTTTTTTTATACTTGATGTCTAGCTTTCTCCTTTTGAACGGACACAAACTGAGACATCAGTGTTGACATCTGTATCATTTCTACTTCTAGTCATTGCATCGGCTCCTATCATATAAAAACCTCACCCCACCACTATTTTCCAACCCCATGGCATCACAAACCATTATGAAACTTAGCTATTTCTAATTCAATTGGTGACACTCAACCTTCCATTTACATGGACATCCAACTAGACACAAAAAACTCAATATTCAATTTCAAACTCTTATCCTCCATACTTAGATAGGATTAAGGATTGAATCTCAATGAAAACACAAAAGTTGATAATATTTCTATAATCGACTCAACGAAAACACCAAAATTGATAAGAATCCTAGAAGAATAATCTATTTTCGAGAAGAAACCGGTGAACATCCCTCCCGGTAGAGGATGCTCTTCTGTGTTAGAGTTGGTGGCCTAGAACCAACTAATTTTTACTTTATTAATTAATAAATATCTTATCACATCTTGATTGTTCTTCTGCATGATAATGCATGTGATAATGTCCAAAGGATAGTTGTTCAATTAAAGGGTCATAGCAGATCCCTACTATGATGAGAACTCGGAAGTGTCGTAACACTGTTCTTGAATATATGTTCTATGGTCAGGTGCTGTTATTTGAGGGAAACAAATAATACAGCCCATTAGGGGTGAGGAATCATAAAACTTTGAGGCACCTTCTCATGGTGTGTGCCCTTGGTAATATCCAAGAGGATATTATGATAATGAGGCCCACCAGTAGGAAATCCACATTTCATAGTGTCATTGGATGTTCCTATCTGCAGACATGTGTATTGGTCCTTAGAATTTAAGATTATTATTAATGGGTATTACAACTCACGCACTTAGATGTATTGACAAAAACTAGGATGAAACATTGTTTTCAATGAGGTAGGATATGTTGGGCGCGTCACGAGTAATACTGCATTAATATATAATGCGAGAAAAGATTAGTCCCTTCTATTCCATAACGGAAGTGGATATCTTAGGACCTTTGATGGGATTGATATAGCCTAAATAAATCCATGGCCATGGTAAGGAATAGGTGAGTTTAATTCTGGGAAGTCAAAGAAAGAATAATCGAGCACATGGGTTGATGGCACTAGCATGCAACCCGCTTGATTAGAGATATCAAGACAAATGGATTACATTACACAGTAAGCATTCGTAGGAGGTGACACGTCATTGCGATGTTAACTTCTTTATCTATGGGTGCCTTGGTGTGTTTCTAGATGCTAACCTTGGACTTTAGGTAGGCTCTACCTAATTCCACTGAGAAAGAGTCCTAGTGGGTCACAACTAAGTGTGTCCAAGTATCTTAGTTAAATATTAATTTAAAAAGTTGAATAAATATTATTCTCGATTGTGGTTTAATAATGATTCAAGGATGACAGATTGCATTTATTTCGACACTAGTTATTCGAGAGAATATATTATGGGCAAAATAATATATTTATTAGCGAGTAAAGCAATGATATTTATTTTAGAAATAAATAGTCATTATTCAAGGTCTAATAAATGTGCTGAAGGAAATAAAGAGAATGGAAAAACAAAAGTACACATCATGTATATCAATATACACACCGTGTATTTTTTCTAGGAATTTATGAGAAATAATATAATTTATTTAATTAAATAATATTTGGTGTAATTTGTTGGTCGCATGTCAAGTAACAATAATAGTCAACTGTTATTATTAGACATGGTGTATTGCAAAGAATTGAATGAAATGACTAAATTCTTTCAGGTAATTAATTAATTTTATTGTTCTAAGTGATTAAAATCTCAATTATATAATTCTCATTATCCAATCCATTTTGGGGGTTGTGAACAACGGATCTAGAGAAAACTCTCAAGCTAAGAGAGAATTCTTTTCTTCCAAGAATGCTCTCAAGCTACGAGAGAGAGATCCTTCTCCACCGTATCAAGGCGATCGAAGTCGGACATCTCAAGAGAATTATCTTCTGCGCTAGCACCCGAATATCCCTTCGGCGATGTCTAGAGATACGTGGAGCACGTGTGAATCACTGATAGAGGAAACCTATACTTTGATTCTACGATGCAATGAAAAATCACATCGGATCGTAACCGGAAACATCAACGGAGAGAGAATTTCATCAAGGTAATTCTTGTCTTCTAATTGAATTAATCATAACCAATATATGATGATCCTCTCTATGGTTCTGGGACTCCCTTCTTTTCTTTCATTCTTCGTTCTATTTCGAAGTTTCGTCATTTTATTATCGTGATAGATCTCATATTAAACTTCGTTAACGGAAAAAAATAAAGTTGAGTACACCCACCAATGAGCTTTCATTGTTCCCAGAACCTACAAGTGGTATCATGGGTAGGTTATATTGTTGATTATAATTATTTAGTTTTCCATTGGTGATTTATGCATTCAATAATCTAGTTGTTTCAATTCAAGTTAATCGTTCTGCAAATCTGAATCTTGATATCTGTTCCTCCTCTCTCGTTTCTCATTCACCTTACAGAAATGACTTTTTATTTTATTTTTGATTAAAATAAAACTATAAGATCTCATCCAGAGGTTCCAAACATTCCCAGTCATACAACACCAGAATACACGGTGTGTATTCGGTAGTACATGTCATGTATTCTAGGTTCAATGCATCGGACTGGTCTGCCAAATCAGGTCGTGTGTTGGAGTATTTCTAAGTCTTAAATGACATTGTGTGTTGACCAGGAATAGGTGGTGCATGGTTTCTAGATTACACGTTTTGTGGTCCACTGAACACGACGTGTAGTCCCTTCGGATTAGGGTTGGACCGTGTACCTCATACATGGTTTTCCCTACTGGAAACCGTGTAACACAGATACTACATGGCGTGTGTCCCACTGAACACATTGTGTACTCCAAAGATTTCTGAAGTACATCTACACGCCATGTCCCCAGGCGTGTTCTTCGGATGGACAGTGAACAAAAGTGCACACCATTTAGTCAGAACTTCACGTCGTGTACTCATCCAAATTACGCAGATTTATTAAAATTTATTGTTATATTATACAAACCCTTGAGACGTGTACCATAGTGAAGGTATAAAGATGAGGCACAACACGTGATAGGTGTTTTGTATATATGTGTTTAATTTAACATCTGTGTAATGTTAATTTCTACTCATTGGGTAGTTATGAACGGGAATTCACCGGGTTTCCTCCAAGGTACAAGTTACATACAAAGATAATTTTAAATGAATTTATTTGTTTAAAATTATAATGGATGAGAATCTCAAGGAAATTCAGAAAAGGGTTTAAGATAAAATGATTGATTAATTGTGAAGGACCCCGGGACACCCTGAGAGGGGAGGGGTGAATCAGGGTGACCACTTTTTCTTTTAATTTGTTGGATCTTGTTCCCACGTTGGTAGGAACTTGTTGAACCTGTATGATGATTACGATCAAAATGAAAACATTCACATGCACAGAGAAGACACAGTCATTTTTACTTGGTTCACCACTAAGGGCTACGTCCAAGGAGCATACGCCGACAGGTTGCCGGTCGTACCTAAATCCACTAAGCTTCACTAGCTGCGAATACAAAAGTTCGGGTACAGACACTTTGTCCCAGGCTCACTGCCTTTACAATAGTTCAGGGATAGCTCACTGCGTCCCTCGGGTCACTCCCGTTGACTCCCCCTGGCTCACTGCCGTTGGTGAAGTCCCACTCAGTTTATAGACGTGTAGGTCTCTTCTTCATTTGCATAAGAGTGCATCCTTTGTTGAATGTAGATGCTCTATTGAAGTCCGATTCTCACTAAAAGAAGAATATCACTTTTCCTCGAATGAACCGAGTAGTTTCTCGGCTTTCGTGCAGCTCCAGTAAGGCAGACGTGCTTTAATAGTGTCAAGGTCTCCTCTTCAAGCCCGGCGCGCAAGTCTCCCGGCGGCGCGCAAGTCTCAGGCGCGCAAGACTAAACTGGAGCGCAAGTGTCACTGAAGCACCTGCGCGACACTGCCTTCTTGAACTAAATACTTGCGCGATCCACTTACTTTCTCTTCCAAACTGCCTTGGGAGAACAGCCAAACACTGGCGCGCAAGCTCTACTTGCGCGACAAAACAACCACCTGCGCGACTCAACCACCTGCGCGACGAGAGCTCGAACAATCTCTCGGACTTGAACTCCGTTGGAAATGAGGAGGGGTGGTCCAGTATTTATAGGCAAACTGGACCCCCTTCGCGGCGGCGCGCAAGTCCCTCGACGGCGCGCAAGTCCTGTCTCCAGATCCTCTGTCGCGCAAGTCACTTGCGCGACCCAACCAACACTTGCGCGACCTTCTTTCCTTAGCCAAATAATGATGTTCTGATCCTCAAAAACATATGGCGCGCAAGTCTTTCATCCTCCAAGAGCTCGGCGCGCAAGTATCTTTGCCAAAAACACTTTACTTTATTTACGGATTTTCAGGCCCAAAAATTTGGCAAACACTGGGAAACAGCGCCACCTTCACTACTGTTTTCTTCCTGAACGGTATGATCGCTTTGTTGGTTCACACCCTGAACTTCCACTGAGGATTGACAACAAACACAAACCATACACCAAATCATGCTTTGAAGAACCTGGTTCCAACAATCTCCCCCTTTGGGTTTGTTGGCAATCAGAATAAATTCAAAAGATCTCCAACCATGAGCAAATCCAAAACGCAAGAATCAACTCAGCTAACACTCTAAGTCTACGTGAGCAATGCTCGGTGTAGAAAACAAGAGAGAAAGCTTGAATTGGGTCTTAGTGTGTTGAAATCGTACACGAAATTTCTTGCCTTGAATTTATTCCTTTCTCCCCCATTGACAATAAAACCGAAGACCGAAAAGTTTGTTCAACGTTCAGCTCAAGCCATACTCCCCCTGGATAGTATCTCCCCCATAAACCTGCATCACAGCCATAAACAGATAAAAACAGTTAAAACAAACGGGGAGAGGGGACTTCCGGTGCCTCCTTATGCAGTAGGAGGTGGTCGAACACCGAGGTTCAACCGATGCTTCTCGAACACAGCCGCGGACAATGGCTTTGTTAGGATATCAGCCACTTGCTCATTAGTTCCAACATGATCCATTTTAATCACTCCTTGTTCAACCTTTTCTTTGATAAAATGATACCGTATTTCAATATGTTTTGTACGAGAATGTTGAACCGGATTCTTCGTAAGATCAATTGCACTTTTGTTATCGCAATAAATCACCATTGGTTGCTGCACCTTATCACCAATATCTGTTAGCTGCTGCTTCATCCAAAGAAGTTGAGTGCATGCTTTTGTGGCGGAGATATATTCAGCTTCAGCAGTACTAAGAGAAGTACTTTCTTGCTTCTTGCTCAACCAGCCAACACATTTATGCCCAATATAGAAAGCTCCACCACTAGTGGACTTTCTGTCTATTACATCCCCAGCCCAGTCAGCATCAGAAAACGCTGATAATTCACTGTCCCTGCCTGCAGCAAAAAATAACCCGAAGTTATGTGTGCCTTGAATATACCTCATGATTCTTTTTACTGCTGACATATGTTCCTCCTTTGGATTACTCTGAAAGCGGGCCGCAAGGCATGTTGCAAAGACAATATCTGGCCTTGTCGCTGTCAGATACAGTAGGCTTCCAATGATCCTCCTGTACATGGTGGGATCAACAGAGTTCCCATCCTCATGCTTTCCAAGTTTAGTTCCAACAGCAATCGGAGTTGACATTGGTTTGGAGTCTTGCATATTGAACTTCTTCAGCAACTCTCTTGCATATTTTTCCTGAGAAATGAAAGTGTATTCCTTCTTTTGAATCACTTGTAACCCCAAGAAATATGTGAGCTCCCCAATCATAGACATTTCAAATTCTGATTTCATGTGGTTGGCAAATTCATCCACTGATTTCTGCCTGCTGCCACCAAAAATGATATCATCAACGTAGACAAGAACCATGAATTGATCTTTTGGAGAATTCTTCACATAGAGATTGTGATCAACTCCTCCTCTTTTGAATTCCAACTTCTTGAGATATGAATCTAGCCGTGAGTACCATGCCCGTGGTGCCTGCTTCAAACCATATAGTGCCTTCTTTAGTTTGCAGACCTTTGTTTCATCGGTACCCAAGACAAACCCCACCGGTTGTTCAATGTAGACTTCTTCTTCAAGTACACCATTCAAGAATGCTGTCTTAACATCCATTTGATATACTTTATATCCTCTTTGGAGTGCCATGGCAAGGAAAAGCCTGATTGATTCCAGTCTAGCAACTGGAGCAAAGGTTTCTTCAACATCAATACCTTCAATCTGGGAGTATCCTTTACATACCAGTCGTGCCTTGTTTCTGATAACACTTCCATGCTCATCAAACTTATTTTTGAAGATCCATTTGGTACCAATCACATTGTGACCTTCGGGTCTCTGGACAAGATCCCATGTCTGATTCTTATCAATCTGATCTAATTCGTCATTCATGGCTTTCACCCAAGATTCATCTTTTGCAGCTTCTTCGAATGAGGATGGCTCTACAACTGATAGAAATGCAGATTGCGTGGTATTCCTCATCCTTCTGGTTTGAGTGGGTGCACTCCTATCCCCAATTATGTTGGATGGATCAATCTCAGATCTTCGATTTCTCCTGCGAGATTCAGTAGAATTCTCTTCAGCCATAGTTTCTTCTTCAGATTCTTCTTCTGAGTCAACATCATTATGTGATTGATGAGTGTTTTGAACAGCTTCCTCTATTTCTGCATTTGTAGTTTCTTTATGTCCACATTGTTCATGACTTTCTATCACATCAGCATATGACGTCCGTGAAGCATTTGTGGTTTTCTCTTCAATAATCTTAACATCATTGCTTTCCACGATCCTTCCCAAACGATTGTTGAAACATTTGTAGGCTTTGCTGTTCATTGAGTAACCGAGGAAGATTCCTTCATCTGCGTTGTCACCATATTTCCCCTGATTTCCTTCTTTGTTCCTGATGAAGCACTTACTTCCAAAGACACGAAAGTATTTTAGAGAAGGCTTCCGTCCATGCCACAATTCATATGGTGTCTTCGTCTCACCCATATAAAGTCCTGTTCGATTCTGAATGTACACTGCAGCTTGAACAGCCTCTTTCCAGTAATGTCGTGGAATACGACTCTCAATCAGCATAGTTCGTGCCATGTTGTTCACCTGTCGATTCCTTCGTTCAACAACTCCATTTTGTTGTGGAGTTCTCACAGCAGCTACCTCGTGTTGTATCCCATGCTTTTCCAGATAATTTTCAAATTCAATGGACGTGTATTCTCCTCCATTGTCAGATCGCAACACTTTGATTGTTCGTCCAGTATCATTCTCGGCGATTCGCCGATATGTTTTCATGCAGTCAAGGACCTGTCGTTTCCGGTGAATGACCATCACACATGCCATTCGACTGTAATCATCTATAAAAAGGACAAAGTACCTTTCTCCATGGGTTCCGGCAACATTTATTGAACCACAAACATCTGTATGGATCAGATCAAGAAGGTGAGATGCCTTTTTCTTCTTTGGCCGATATGAACTGCAGACCAGCTTCCCACGAATACAAGCATCACAGGATTTTTCACGCTCACGCTTCAGGTTGGGGATGTCCATGACAATTCTCAATTTTGATATTTTCTCCATGTCTTGTTGATTGATGTGTCCCAATCTCCGATGCCACAAATTGTTTTCTTCTTCAACAGTCATGTAACATACATTTTCTTCACTATCAACCTGATACAAGTTGCCTTCTGTTCTGCATCCTTTCATAAGTGAATTGCCGGTTTTTCCCTTGATGGTGCAACCTTTCTGATTAAAAGTAACTATAAGTCCTGAGTCACAGAGTTGACTCACGCTAAGGAGATTATGGCGTAGGCCATCTACGTAAAGGACTTCAGTCTTCTTTAGTTCTCCATTAGCTAATTGGGTACTTCCACTCCCTTTGATTTTCAGAGCCCCATCATTACCAAATCTTACTGTACCATCAACATTTTTTATGACATTCGTTAGTAGGCCGACATTACCCGTCATATGAGATGAACAACCGCTATCCAGAATCCAGGTACTATTGTTCTTTGTAGCTTTTAGGGCTACCTCTGCAAGGTTCGATTTCTCCATCTTCTTCCTTTCCTTCCATGAGACATTAGATTGAGTATATAGGACTGATGGCCTTTCAACTATCTCTTCCGCATACCCAGGTTCTTCATAGTCAAAGTCTTCTGTGAGAGGTGAGAACCTGTTTAAAGGAGCAACACTGTCTTGCTGACGAGACTTGACTTGTCTTGAACTTCGGTATGAGGTGTCTATGTCTCTTCTCTGCCTGCAATTAACGGCCTTATGACCAAAGTTAGAACAGCAAAAACAATATCCATAGAAATTATTTCTTCTATGAGAATTAGGATATGATATTGTTCTCCTTTGTTGAGCATCTATATCTTCTCCATTCAGATAGCTTCTTGCCTCTTCACAATAAGACATGGTATGGCCCAGATAGCCACAGAACTGACACTTCATGAGAGGAAATGTCTTCTCACTTGAATTTCTCCTTATAGCTTCATCCTTGGGAGAATAGTAAGACTGTCTGCCATTTTTGAAAGTTTGAGGATAATTTTCAGGTCCCCTTTTAGTTTGGATTGAGGGTTCCTTTTTCAGCACTCTAGGTAACATTTCATCATGTTCAACTTTCATCTTGTCTTTCTTTTGGATCTTTTCACTTCCAACAGTTGATGACTCAGCCTCACAGCCAATTCCACTCTTTCCCATGCAATCAGGTCTTTGATCACTCAAGACTTTTCCAACCCCATCTGAACCACACTTGGCTCTTGCAAGTAATTCTGCATCTGAGAATCTTCCAAACTGTATTTTCTTCCTCGATTCTTTTGGAGCTGATTCTGTCTCCATTTTACTCCTTAGAGTAACTACTTCCTCCTCAAGACCCTCAACAGTCTTGGATTTTTCATCCAGTCTGGATGTGAGGTCATTGATGACCTTTTCCTGCTCTTCAATTCTCAGCTTCAGATCAACTGCATCATCATTGCTTTCAATTATTTTAGACTGTACCTTCACAAATTCTTCCAGTCGTTCAATTTCAGCTTCAAGTTGATCAACATATTCAGTTGATTCTTCCACAATTGATTTCCACTTATTGCAGCTCTTACATTTAATCTTAAGCTTACTAACTGCATCCTTAAGTTGCACCTCAGGATCTACACAAGTTCTCAGTTGTTTTTCACCATCAGTATCTTCTGACTTTTCAACAGTGGCCATCATAGAAGCATGGTTCCCAGTCTTGAATTCTGGTTCTTCTTCATCACAGAATTCATTGTCATCTTCTTCCTCTTCACAGACAAAACTCTTCTTTTGCATTTTCTTACCAGATTTGAAGTCTCCCTTTTTGAAGAACCTTCTTTGGGGCTTCTTGAAGTTTTCATCTTCACTGTCATCATCATTGATATTCTTCAAGCACTGAGAAGCAATATGCCCAACTTTTCCACAACGGAAACATGCGAGAGGTAACTTCCCTTTGAATTTCCCTTTCCCCTTCTGGAACTTCTTTGCAATGAGAGAAAGAATTTATTTCTCTTCGTTATCATCACCGCTACTATCCTTTGAGATTTTCAATTTATCCATGGCCTTGAATTCCATTTCCTTGCTCACCCGAGTCGTAGCATCTTCTGGTTTGACTCTCATTTCATAAGCTACCAAACTGCTCAGTAAGTCATCTAGAGAAAGTTTGGAAAGATCTCTTTCCTCAAGAGCTGACACCTTTGCATTATACAGAGGTGGAAGTCTTCTTAATATTTTCTTCACAATATCAATGTCTTTGATTTCTTCGCCTAGACCCCGAATTGCTCCAACCACTTCAGTAATTCGATTGAAGAAAGAGTCTGCATTCTCGTCTGGATGCATCTTCAGATCATCAAACCGATTGTGTAGCACTTGTAGTTTCGCCTCCTTCACTTTGTTATCACCTTCATAAATATTCTCAAGTTTATCCCACATAGATTTTGCTGAGGTGCAATTCATCACCTTCAGGTAAATCTGATCAGAAAGGGCTGCAGTGAGAGCATTCTGTGCTTTAGCATCTGCATCAAGAAGTTTCCTGTCTGTTTCAGTCATAGCCAGACCTGTTGGATCAGTGACATGTATTCCTTGAACAATAGAAAAAAGAACCTCCATTCCAAGAGATCTTAGATGAGATCTCATTCTGTTCTTCCAGATCTGGAAATTGCTTCCATCGAAGTGAGGGACTCCCCTGACATTGATCGCGTTTTCCATGACGAAGAAGGTCAGATTCAACGCCAGCAACCTGCCTCTGATACCACTTGAAGGACCCCGGGACACCCTGAGAGGGGAGGGGTGAATCAGGGTGACCACTTTTTCTTTTAATTTGTTGGATCTTGTTCCCACGTTGGTAGGAACTTGTTGAACCTGTATGATGATTACGATCAAAATGAAAACATTCACATGCACAGAGAAGACACAATCATTTTTACTTGGTTCACCACTAAGGGCTACGTCCAAGGAGCATACGCCGACAGGTTGCCGGTCGTACCTAAATCCACTAAGCTTCACTAGCTGCGAATACAAAAGTTCGGGTACAGACACTTTGTCCCAGGCTCACTGTCTTTACAATAGTTCAGGGATAGCTCACTGCGTCCCTCGGGTCACTCCCGTTGACTCCCCCTGGCTCACTGCCGTTGGTGAAGTCCCACTCAGTTTATAGACGTGTAGGTCTCTTCTTCATTTGCATAAGAGTGCATCCTTTGTTGAATGTAGATGCTCTATTGAAGTCCGATTCTCACTAAAAGAAGAATATCACTTTTCCTCGAATGAACCGAGTAGTTTCTCGGCTTTCGTGCAGCTCCAGTAAGGCAGACGTGCTTCAATAGTGTCAAGGTCTCCTCTTCAAGCCCGGCGCGCAAGTCTCCCGGCGGCGCGCAAGTCTCAGGCGCGCAAGACTAAACTGGCGCGCAAGTGTCACTGAAGCACCTGCGCGACACTGCCTTCTTGAACTAAATACTTGCGTGATCCACTTCCTTTCTCTTCCAAACTGCCTTGGGAGAACAGCCAAACACTGGCGCGCAAGCTCTACTTGCGCGACAAAACAACCACCTGCGCGACTCAACCACCTGCGCGACGAGAGCTCGAACAATCTCTCGGACTTGAACTCCGTTGGAAATGAGGAGGGGTGGTCCAGTATTTATAGGCAAACTGTACCCCTTGCGCGGCGGCGCGCAAGTCCCTCGACGGCGCGCAAGTCCTGTCTCCAGATCCTCTGTCGCGCAAGTCACTTGCGCGACCCAACCAACACTTGCGCGACCTTCTTTCCTTAGCCAAATAATGATGTTCTGATCCTCAAAAACATATGGCGCGCAAGTCTTTCATCCTCCAAGAGCTCGGCGCGCAAGTATCTTTGCCAAAAACACTTTACTTTATTTACGGATTTTCAGGCCCAAAAATTTGGCAAACACTGGGAAACAGCGCCACCTTCACTACTGTTTTCTTCCTGAACGGTATGATCGCTTTGTTGGTTCACACCCTGAACTTCCACTGAGGATTGACAACAAACACAAACCATACACCAAATCATGCTTTGAAGAACCTGGTTCCAACAAATTGAAGATAATTAATTGATTCAAACATGATTTATCTTAAACAAGAATGATTAAAGAATTGAATGCTAGTTTTATTTATGTGTAAATATCATTGCATGTATGGATGATCATGAGATAGACCAAGACCTTTGTATGCGAATGGTTTCTTTTAATTTATTTATTTAAATTAAATTTGTTGGTCTGCAAGCTTTCTCCTCATTAATATGTAGGGTGTGCGTGCCCAAGGTTTCTTTTATGTAAAACCCTATTTTACCCCTCACCTATGTGTGAGATAAAAGCATATGTAATAGATGGAGCTTCAAAGCTAGTGGAGGCGGCTCAAGTTAGAAGCCAAGGTGAAACCAATCCAAGAAGATACAAAGGTGAACAGGTGGAAAGCTGTAAACACAAACCCAAAAGGTTCAAGGTGTTTCTCCCCTAGGTCTTGGGATAGTTTATCAACTGCTAGATAAACTAACCAATAGAACAAACTCATTATCATACTATTTATTTTATTTCTGTCAGTTGCATGGTTTATTTATTGTGGGTGTGTTGTCATGATCACACAATTAATGAATTAAACAAGAATGCAAGATGGAACTGAAATAAGACCGGCTTATGCGTAAATATTATCTTAGACATGGTTAATCACTTAAGTATATCCCACTTAACATTAAAAAGTATGTAAGAAATATAATAAAATGAAAATTTACATGAAAGGATAAAATCCCTCAAAGAAATATTAAGTTGGTATAACCTTTCATGATCTTGGTTAGAATCGAACCATAGTTCAAAGTGTTTGACCAACCCTATTTGGGGTGATTTCAATTATCAGGGAATTCTAATTCAAGGTTTTCGGTTGACTTAACTTGGTTCACATCAAGGGTTGACTACCACAGTATGAATTGGTGTGACCAAGAGGCAAAGGTTGAGGAAATCCAAAATAAAAGTGTTTTGGGATTGGGGAGTCCACTCAGCGGATCAAGGAGCTGCGAGTTAATGCAGTTGGCATTTGGAATGCCTACCTAAAACCCTTCAAGTTTCTTGACCAACCCTAGTTGGGGTAATGCGAAGGGAAATATGGATCCTTTCCACTAGAATATTCAGGAAAAAGAATATTCTGAAGTCAATGGTGAGGGCTATTGGATTTTGATAAAATAGTGGAAGACTAATAAGTATTAATTTGTCTCAGTTTTATCATAATAAAGTACTAAACCTTTTCTCATCTTAATCTATAGAAATGGAAAGAAAAATAACTCCAAACATATCATTGCGAACCATACTCGATAATGAAGACCTTCTCATCGGCACCAATTTCCAAGAATGGCAGAGGCATTTACACGCCATCCTTCGCCATGAGAGGAAATTGTATGTAATGGAAGAGACTATTCCAATTGTGCCTGGAAAAGAGGCTAATGATGAGGAACTATCTCTCTATATGAAATATATAGATGATTTCACATATGTCCAATGTTTCATGTTATTGGCCATGTATAGTGAGATCTTGAAGCAACATGAAAACATGGACATGTATAGCATGATGTCTCACCTTAAGGATCTATATCAAGAGAAGGTGAGACAGGAGAGATATGAGATCTCCAACGCTTTGTTTACAACTAAGCTTGGAGAGTCTGCGCCATATGGGCCTTATGTAGTCAAGCTTATTGGCTACATTGAACGTCTGGACATCTTAGGGATTAAGTTCTCGGATGAGTTGCATACAGATCGCATACTATCATAACTGCCTAAGACCTTCTCTAGCTTTATTGTCAACTATAATATGAGCAACAATGAGAAGAGACTATCAGAACTTCTGGCCTTAATTCACTAAGTAGACAAGGACATGGGGTGTGACAGACCCGCATTCCTTATGGTGAATAAGAAAAAGAAGGATGAGGTAAAGGGGCCAAGGACTTATAAACAGTCTGAAGCCCTTGAGCATCATCCCTCTAGGAAGGGGAAGATCCAGAGGCAAGGAAAGGAATAAGATGTGGTTTGTTTTTCATGTGGCAAGCAAGGACAGTGGAAGAGGAACTACACCCAGAAGCGTGGGGACGCTAAAGGTGTGTTTTTTATCGAGTGTAATCTTTCCATTTCTACACATTGGGTATTAGATATTGCTTGTGGGGATCGTATCTATATTAAAATGCAAGAACCAAGTAGATTTAGAAAGATTGTTAGAGGAGAGGTGGATCTTCGAGTTTCCAATGTCACGAGGCTAGCTGCATTAGCCATTAGTGATTACCATCTCTCATTGCCAACTGGAATGCTTTTGGTTTTACATAACAGTTATTATGTGCCTAGTTTTACCAAGAACATAATTTCTATAACTTGTTTGGATATGGATGGATTTATTTTCAAATTTGGAAATAAGGGTTGTCTCTTTTATACGAACAACATATGTTATGGTATGGTGCTTTTAAATAATGGTTTGTATGTATTAAATTATGAAAACCAAGTGTTGGAAATTGATAATGAAACAAACTCACATGACTCGTACATCACTCAGTCGTGGCATCACTGTCTCGGTAATGTAAACGAGAAGCACTTGATAAAGCTCTGCCAAGATGGTTATTTAGACTATACTGAACTAAAACCACTTGATAGATGCCATGCTTGTTTACAAGGTAAAATGACCAAGCCGCCTTTCAGTGGACAAGGTGAAAGGGCCACAAAGCTTCTAGGATTGGTGCACACGGATGTGTGTGGACCATTTCTAGTAGAAGAAAGAGGTGTATATTCTTACTTTGTTACTTTTACTGATGATTTGAGTAGATATGGATATGTCTACTTAATGAGGTATAAGTTAGAGTCCTTGGAAAAATTTAAGGAATTCAAGAATGAAGTAGAGAATCATCTTGGTAAGAAGATAAAGAAACTTCAATCGGATTGAGGTGTAGAATATCTGAACCAAGAGTTCATCAATCTTATATGGGAGTCTGGGATTCTATCTCAGCTCACTCCTCCTTATACACCATAGTGGAATAGTGTTAGTGAAAGGAGGAACAACACCTTGTTGGACATTGTGAGGTCAATGATGAGTCATGCAGATCTTCTATTATCCTTTTGGGGATATTCATTACAAACTACAACATACACATTAAACCGAGTATCAACTAAGGCGTCAAATGAAATTACCTCCGAGTTATGGAATGGAAAGAAACACATTTTGTTGTACACACATGTATGGGGATACGAGGCGTTTGTTAAGGCCTTCTCAAGAAACAAACTAGCACCCCAGGGCATGAAGTATATCTTTATAGGATATCCCAAGGAAACTAAAGGATATTACCTATATAACCATTCAGACAAGAAAGTGAATGTCGCCAAACAAGCTGTCTTTCTTAAGAGGGAGCACATCCTCAAAAAGGATAGTAGGAGTAAGATTGACTTCAACGAAGTTGATGATCAAGATACATAGGAGTTGGTACAGGAACAAGTTTCACAGGTCCCCATGCAAGAGGATCCAGAGACACAAGTACTGCATAGAAGCTAAAGAGAGGTAAGGGAACCAGAGAGATTTGGTTTCCTAGTCACCGAGGCTAGTGAATCATTATTATTGGACGATGATGAACCTCTATTCTATAAGGAATTAGTAGAAATCTCAGAAACTACAAGATGGCTAGAAGCTATGAATTTTGAGATGAATTCCATGTATCATAACCAAGTCTGGGTTCTGGTTGATGAGCCAATTGATGTAAAGCCTGTTGGATGCAAATGGGTATTTGACAGAGCAAATTTGTGTGCATATTTTTTATCAAATAATGAGTATTTTTTAATTTTTTTAGATTATAAAACCCATGTATTTCATTGTTTTATTAAAATAATGGGTAATTTGAGTTTTAGAATGAAAATGAGCAAAATTGTGAAAAGTGCATAATTCTGGATTTTTGGACAGATTTTTAATACAAGGGTATTTTTGTCATTTAATAAAAAATATAATTTAAAATTAAGTGAATATAATTTTATTAGAATCCTGATTTTATTTACTTCATCATTGTCTTCTGAACCAGGAGCTGATTCGGCCATCTAGTGGTCCTAAAAATTCATTGAAGTTCGACATTTTTTCGGGCGGACAGTGTAGACCACCCCACTGTAACGGAACCAAAACTCAACCTAAACATATTAAAATGAGGTTATTCAACCTTGGATAGAACTAGTGCAGAGAGGGACGGCTCTAAAATTTTTTTTTGGAGTTTTGAAATCATTAAGGCGGCCATAGAATGACATGCTTTTGGAGGAACCTTCCTGGAAGCTTCATTCAGAAACAGAATCCTTCAATGAAAAATTCATAACTCCTTCATACGGTGTCCAAATGCTATGAAATTTTGGTGGTGAATGGAAAAAACATTTATGAACAACATTGAAGAAGGTATTCATGCGTGAATCAGCCATTTATTTGGTCAACAATGCGCAAGATTTCGGAGGACAGAATGATGCCTATAAAAGGAGGCCCTCCCCTCCTTCCAAAATCATCAGTTCGGCACCCAAAGCCAATGAGGGATCCCACCAGGGCATGGGCCTCTGCTTCTCCTCTCTTCCCCCCTCATTTATTCTTTTTATTTTATTTTCATTTTTGTTTTATTTTAACTTTATTTTCATTTGTAATTTAAATTCTAGTTTAATCAATTCATGCCTTTGTGTTTCTCCACCCACTTTTCTTCTCTTCATTTCTCTCTCATCTCTCTCTATCTTCTCATACATCCACCATTGTGATCTTCTACTCTCATAAATGAGATTCTAACCCCAAGACTTGGCTTGGGGGTAGGTCAAGGTGTTCTTGAATTTTCTTTAAAGTTTATTTTATGTTTGTGGTAGATTTGAGTAGCATTCATTGGTGAGGCGAATGTCCCTGATTGGGTGACGGCCCCCAATGACATGAAACTCAAACTATTTCTATTTTGGAAAAGAGTAGTGATTCAAATATGAGATTTCATGTTTGGATTATCAAACTAAAATCAAACATATAAAGGAAAATAATGATTGAATCCTAGACCGAACCCCAAAACCAAGTTCTTTCTTCATTAACTCATTCTGTTTATAATTGCATGATAGTTTATATTTTTCATATCAAAAACACAAAAAATATTGTTACCCCTTTCATTTAAATAATAAAATATCAAAAATATATAGATTAGGTGAATTAGATAAAGTAAGTGAACCAAATTGAAAGGCTCCTCAAGAGAGATGACCCTGGTTAGCCACTGTGCTGCACTAGAAAAAAAATATAATTGTTTTTTACCACGCCCCGCGACAGGCGTGCATCAAAACTGGCGCCGTTGCCGGGGATCCAATAATTAGTTCATTTATTTTTTCTAATTTCACAACTTAGATAGATTTTATTTCTTTTTATAAGATTTAAAAAAACAAAAAAAAATCCATGATGAATTCAAATGATTATTATTTGGCATGGACTAACAATTACTCAAAGGTGAAACAACAAGAAGAAGAAGATTTTAGAAGGGATCAGGTAAAAGAACTTAGAGAAAACATTGAAGAACTAAAGATAAAAGCTGAAAGAGCATTTAACTATGTTCGTGCATTAATGGAGCAACCCAACCCTGAGCAGGATCAAGAACCTGAGGTGGAAAGGAATGAAGATGTACCTGCTAAGCTACAAGTGGGAGATCAAGAAGGATTGGATGATTTTTTGATTAAATGTGAGGAACTGCCAGATTGCCCCATACAATACAAGGAAGAAGAGGCAGCACCACTGAAGGAAGAAACCACCCAAGTGGTAGAATTTGAAGTTAAGATGGAGGAGCCTGACTACCTACCTCTATCCTCAGAGAGTCTACTCCAAGAGGCACTTACCACTGAGGCAGAGATTGAGGATGAACCGACTCAAGGAGTTGAACCATTCATTGACTCTATCTCTTCTGATTTCATTGAATCTGAATTCTGCATCACTCCTTGTTGTTTTTATTATACAAAATCATAAAATCTCAGCTATGCCTTGGAGGATGAAGAAGAATCGAAATGTGCACCTGCTGAGGAACATATCGAGTTCCCTGAATATATTGAATATTTATTGAAGGAAATCATGAAGAGATGCTAGTAGATTTCCCTGAGGAGACCATGAAAAAAGCTGCTTACTTTGATGGGGAAGAATTTGATCTTAATACTTCATTTTTAATTTTATTCAAATAGAATTAAATTCTGACTTTCCCATTGACTATTATTTTGATGCAGCATATCTTGAGGAACCACTGGACAAAGAAGAAGAGGTTGCACAAGTAGAAACCATTATGGAGGATGATTCATACTTCATCCTACCCCCACCATTCAAGCTATACCTCATTGTGAAGGGGGAGGATATGGTGTACTCTATCCATGGATCATTCCTCAAGAACAAGTATGAAGAACAAGCTTGGAAAAGCCGCATGTGGTGGTTCAAATCAAAGAAGATTCATCCACTATCTGACTTTGGATAACATCTGGTACCGCCCTCTGGAGGTAGTAAAAATTCAGGGCCCACTTGGGGGATCGTACCAAGATTTATCTTTACATGCTTTCTAGGAATTTAGATTTCAATTTATTTTCTTAGATTTAGTGCAACATGCATCCCACTCCCTCTATCTTTTTGAGCTTTAATGACACGATCCTTGAGTTTAATTGAGTTGTTTTCTTTTGTAGGGTCATGATAGTAGAAGGAAGCCCCAAACATTGAAGGATGAGGACCGAAGCTTTATTTTCAAAAGGGAGTTCATTTTCATTGTCTATCTTTTTAAACTCTCCACATTTTAGTCCACAACATGTTTTGAGCTTTAAAGATAAAATTGCATGCCCACACTTGAATTCATGTTTTACTCAACTTGTCTAGGAGACATGAGTTTCTTAGGAACCCAGTGATTCCATGTTTTAGATTTCAATGTTGATATGATTAAATGATTGAAATGAAGAATTGAATTTTTAAAATGAAGCATGGATATTGAAATAATGACTCATGATTTGAAGTAATTAATTGATTCATGTAAATAAAATTTCCCTACCATCTTTCATGCTTTGAATTTCTGAAATTTATGTGAATTGATTTTTTATTATTAGTCATGCCATGAGTGATTGTCCAATGTTATATTTCTCATTACCAAGAGGATTTCTAGACCAAGTACTTCCTATTTATTCTTGAGCATAGTTCTTGAGTGATCTTGGGACATGTAACTGACCAGAACTTGTATTGAAACTTGTCAAAGCTATGACTGCACAAAAAACACATTTAAAATGATTGAGGCATCCTTTGAAAAGATACATTTACTTAAAAGACCACCTTTACATCAATCCTTCATTTATCCCCTAGAGACCATGAATGACCTTTATTGGGATGAGCCATGTTTCAATCCTTTTTTATCCATTCCTACCCAACTCTTGGTATTTGCATGATATTTTAAAGTTGAAGTGTGGGGGTAAAGGAAATCATGGTGGACGGGATGATACACATTGTGAGGAAGAAGTGTGGGGGTGTTATTGTGGGAATTGTAAAAGGTTGTGAAATCATTCATTATACTCTATTGTTTTCCCCTCTTGAATTAAAAAAATGACAAAAAATGACAAAAAGAAAAAAAATAGAAAAATGGGTTTTGATTTGGGAGAACCAAAAATCACCATTTTCCAGACCGACGATCTTATAATCGTATGTGGTTAGGTGATGGATGTGAGGTTTGATCTAATCATAACTTTCGAAAAACAAAAAAAAAGTACAAAATAAAAAAATATTCAAGAGGGTGCACAAATCATACATTATGCTTACTTGATCATAACCTTTTCTTTGAGTTTTGGGAAGTGGGTTTGCTATTTTGAAGGGGATAATTTCATTACACTTTTAATTTTAATATCATGCATTGTACTTAAGAGATTTTCCTCCTCCTTGAGCCTTAATTTTTAATGCATCAACTCCTACCAACCCTAAGCCTCAGAGTCATTTGAACCTTTATTGCAAGTCCTCATGATTTTATGTGTCTTTTGTCTTTACAAAGTGGATAAAGTAGTTCATTTACAAGCCTATGGATAAGAAGCATGTTCTCATGATATGAGCATAACTCTACTTGAATTGTATCATGAGTGATGAGAGAGAAAAAATTCAAAAGTGAAGTAAATCATGACATGGCATGTTTAATAATGATGAATCAAGGATCTTGAATGAATGAAAGGATAAGTTCCATCAATTTTCAAAGGGGAAAAGTAAAATATGTGAATTATTTGTTTCTTTGAAAAATGGGAAGTTAAATTGATATTTTATGAATATTTTTGAAAGTTTTATTTCACATTGAAAATTGTTTGATTTTATTGCATTGAAATTTGAATATTGGTAACATTGGTGTCCTCTGATTTCCATGTTGAGATTTTATGCTTGAGGACAAGCATAGTTTAAGTGTGGGGGTATTTGACAGAGCAAATTTACGTGCATATTTTTTATCAAATAATGAGTATTTTTTTAATGTTTTTAGATTATAAAACCCATGTATTTCATTGTTTTATTAAAATAATGGGTAATTTGATTTTTAGAATGAAAATGAACAAAATTGTGAAAAGTGCATAATTCTGGATTTTTGGACATATTTTTAACACAAGGGTATTTTTTTCATTTCATAAAAAATATAATTTCAAATTCAGTGAATCTAATTTTATTAGAATCCTGATTTTATTTCCTTAATCTTTTTCTTCTGGACTAGGAGCTGATTCGGCCATCTAGTGGTCCTAAAAAATCATTAAAGTTTGACATTTTTCCGGACGGACAGCGTGGACCACCCCACTGTAACGGAACCAAAACTCGGCCTACACATATCCAAATGAGGTGATTCCACCTGGGATAGAACTAGGACAGAGAGGGTCGTCTCTACACAAAATTTTGTGGAGTTTTGAAGTCATTAAGGTGGCCATAGAATGACATACTTTTGGAGGAACCTTCCTGGAAGCTTTGTCCAGAAACAGAATCCTTCAATGAAAAATTCATAACTCCTTCATACGGTGTCCAAATGCTCTGAAATTTTGATGGTGAACGACCAACACATTTATGAAAAACATTGAAGAAGAGGTTCACGCGTGAATCGGCCATTTATTTGGATAACAACACACAAACTTTCGGAGGACAGAATGCTGCCTATAAAAGGAGGCCCTCCCCTCCTTCCAAAATCATCAGTTCGACACCCAAAGCCAAGGAGGGATCCCACCGGGGCACGGTCCGCTGTTGCTCCTCTCTTCCCCCCTCATTTCTTCTTTTTATTTTATTTTCATTTATTTTATCTTTATTTTCATTTGTAATTTAAATTCTAGTTTAATCAATCCATGCCTTTGTGTTTCTCCACCCACTTTTCTTCTCTTCATTTCTCTCTCATCTCTCTCTCTCTTCCCATCCATCCACCATTGTGATCTTATACTCTCGAAAATGAGAGGCTAACCCCAAGACTTGGCTCAGGGGGAGTTCAAGGTGTTCTTTAATTTTCTTTAAAGTTTATTTTGTGTTTGTGATAGATTTGAGTAGCATTCATTGGTGAGGCGAATGTCCCTGATTGGGTGGCGGCCCCCAATAACATGAAACTCAAACTATTTCTATTCTAGAAAAGAGTAGTGATTCATATATGAGATTTCATGTTTGGATTATCAAACTAAAATCAAACACATAAAGGAAAATAATGATTGAATCCAAGACTGAACCCCAAAACCAAGTTCTTTCTTCATTAACTCATTTTGTTTATAATTACATGATAGTTTATATTTTTCATATCAAAAACACAAAAAAAAATTGTTACCCCTTTCATTTAAATAACAAAATATCAAAAAGAGATAGATTATGTGAATTAGATAAAGTAAGTGAACCAAATTGAAAGGCTCCTCAAGAGAGACGACCCTGGTCAGCCACTGTGCTGCACTAGGAAAAAAATATAATTGTTTTTTACCACGCCTCGTGACAGGCGTGCGTCAATATTCAAGATAAAGCTGGACATGGAAGGTCAAGTTAGCACCTATAAAGCAAGGCTGGTGGCTAAAAGATTCAGACAGTGTCAAGGAATTAACTATGATGAAACCTTCTCACCAGTTGTAATGTTTAAATCCATAAGAATCATACTTGTCATAGTAGCTTACCATGACTATGAGATTTGGAAAATGGATGTCAAAACAGCATTCATTAACGGGAACCTTCAGGAAGATGTCTATATGACATAACCAGAAGGGTTTGTGACACCAGGTAAAGCCAAATAGGTTTGCAAGTTGCAAAAATCCATTTATGGATTAAAGCAAGCATCCAGGTCATGGAACATTCGATTTGATGAAGCCATAAAGGAATTGGGTTTCATTAAGAACGAATGTGAGCCATGTGTTTATAAGCGGTTTAAAGGGAATGTGGTCATTATCCTAGTAGTATATGTTGCCAACATATTGATTATTAGAAACAATGTACCAGTCTTACAGTCGGTTAAGGACTGATTGAATAAGTGTTTCTCCATGAAGGACTTGGGTGAAGCAGCCTACATTCTAGGGATCAAGATCATTCGTGATAGATCCAAGAGGCTGCTTGGACTAAGTCAGGGTACATACATTGACCAGATATTAAAGAGAATTAGTATGGAACAATCCTAGAGGGGATTGGTTCCAGTGTCACATAGCCTACATATTTCTAAGAAAATGTGTCCTCAGACACAACAAGAGAAAGATAGAATGAGTAAGATCTCATACGCTTCGGCTATAAGATCCATCATGTATGTCATGTTATGTACCAGGCTTAATGTTGCCTATGCACTGAGCATGGTAGGAAGATATCAAGCAAATCCAGGAGAACAACATTGGACTGTTGTTAAGATTATCCTTAAATATCTGAGAAGAACTAAGAATATGTTCCTAGTGTATGGAGGAAATGAAGAGTTTGTCATCAAAGGGTATGCTGATGTTGGTTTTCAGACAGATCAGAATGATCTGAAATCGCAATCTGGATACACTACTACAAATATGGCTTTTATCAGCGCTAAAAATGGTCATTAACAGCGCTAGAAAAAGCACTGATAATGCCGGTGAAGATAAAGGGGGGGTCCCCTTTATCAGCACTCCAAAAAGCACTGATAAAGACCCCTTTTATCAGTGCTAAAAAAAGAGCTGATAAAAATAAAAAAAAATAAAAAAAAATACTACCAATCTCGTGGGGGGGGGGGGTTTACAGCGCTTGAGCCCCCTTTATCAGCGCTTTCCCGCACATCCAGCGCCCGCCCGCACCGCCTACACCCTTTATCAGCGCTAGCCCTTTAAATCACCCTTGCGCGCGCGCCCTTTCCTCCACTCGGATTTGATCTCGAGACCTCCCTCATGCGCACCTAAAGCCTTTGTCACTACCCTATATTGATTTGTTCTCTTATTCATGATATATCTATTTATTTATATATATATTTCGTTATATTTATTCGTACAGTAATATATATTTATATTAATATATATAGTTATATTAATATATATATATAGTTATATTAATATATATAGTTATATAGTTATATTAATATATATATATAGTTATATTAATATATATATATAGTTATATTAATATATAGTAGTTATATAAATATTCATATATTGATATTTTAAATAAAATGGATATTAGTTATTATTTAGATAAAGCTAGTATATTTTATATGTAAATATGTTTAATTATTTATTTAAAAAATTTAATTTTTAGGTGTGAATATATAAAAAATATGTACATATAGTTATATATTTGATTATAAATAGCTGTTCATTATAAAAAACGATAAAATTTCAAAGACATAATATCAATATGAATGTAATACCTTGGAATAAATTCAGTCCCCACCAAAAAAATCCAATAATACCCCCTTAAACGAGGCTGAAAATCCACAAAATGTTAAAAAATCTGAGTACACCGACTAAAAACTCAGTTTTGGAGGCCTTCTGGGCCTCTTTTGGCCTCAAAAAATGCTTGACTAAGGTCCTCTCTGATTACAACGACGTAGATCTCGTCGCAGACTTTGATTTGATATGTGGTAGAGCTCAAACAGACACCCGGATCAAAAGTTATGGCCATTTGAAGTTTGAGTTGCGTTTTCAACATATTTTGGATCTTTTTTTTATTTTTTTTATTTGTTTATTCTTCAAATTATTATTAAATGACTATTACTCCATAATAATTATCAAATTATTAATTAAAAATATTTTTTTAATTTTTTAAGAATCCATTTTCACTAAATATCTTATATATTATGTATATTAAGTGTAAATGTACATTTATACTTATCTAAAATATATTTAAAAATTATATATTATATTTATATCAATATAACTATATAACTATATTTATATATTAATATATTTTTTTAATTTTTTTTTTGAAATCGACCCTTTATCAGCGCTTTTAAAAAAAGCACTGATAAAGGGGGTCCCTTTATCAGCGCTGATAAAGGGGGGGTCTTTATCAGCGCTAAAAAAAGCGTTGATAAAGGAGTACTTTTATCAGCGTTTTTTTGAGCGCTGATAAAGCCCCCCCCCCCTTTATCAGCGCTTTTCCGTTAGCGCTGATAAAGGGGTGGCGCTGGCCTTACCCAGTTTTGTGGTGGTGATATATTTTTTGTCTCAATGGAGGAGCTGTGAGCTGGAAGAGTTCAAAGCAACCAGTTGTCATCGATTCTATAGCGGAGTCTGAGTATATTGTGGCTTCTGGTGCAACCAAGGAAGTCGTCTGGATTCAGAACATTGTTCAGGAGTTTGATGTAATGCCTAGTAGTAAAGATTTTATCACATTGTATTGTGATAATACTGCAGCGGTGACTCTTGAAAAAGAACCAAGGTCACATCAACAGACAAAGCACATATTCGGAAAGTATCGCCTCTTGAGGTATTTCTATCGAATGAGTGAAGTTGCAGTGAGCAGAGTATCCATGAAAGAGAACGTGGCAAACCTCATGACTAAAGGTCTATCTCAGCAGAAACATGAATATCATGTGAGAGCTAGCGGGTTAAAGGTTGTTAGCAGTTGGATCTAGTTCAAGTGGGAGTCTGTTGGAATTGGTGGCCTAGAATCAACTACTTTGTACTTTATTCATTAATAAATATTTTATCACATCTTGATTGTTTTTCTGCGTGACAATGCATGTGATAATGTCCTAAGGATAGCTGTTGCATTAAAGGGTCATAGCGGATCTCTGCTATGATGAGAACCCAGAAGTAGCATAACACTGTTCTTGAATATATGTTCTATGGTCGGATGATGTTATTTGAGGGACACAAATAATACATGCCATTAGGGGTGAGGACTCATAAAACTTTGATGCACCTTCTCATGGCGTGTGCCCTGGGTAATATCCAGGAGGATATTATGAGAATGAAACTCATCAGTAGGAAATCCACATTTCATAGTGTCATTGGATATTCCTATTTGTAGACGTGTGTATTGGTCCTTAGACTTTAAGATTATTATTAATGGGTATTACAACTCGCGCACTTAGATGTATTGACGAAAACTGTGACGACACAATGTTCGCATCGAGGTAGGATATGTTGGGTGCGTCACGAGTAATACTACATTAATAGATAATGCGAGAAAGGATTTGTCCCTTCTGTTCCATAACGGAAGTGGATATCTCAGGGCATTTGATGGGATTGATATAGCTTAAATAAATCCATGGTCATGGTGAGGAATGAGCGAGTTCAATTCCAGGAAGTCAAAGAAATAATAATCGAGCACATGGGTTGATAGCACTAGCATGCAACCTGCTTGATTAGAGATATCGAGACGGAAAGATTACATTACACGGTAAGCATTCATAGGAGGTGACACGTCATTGCAGCGTTAACTTCTTTCTCTATGGGTGTCTTGGCGTGTTGCAAGACACTAACCTTGAACTTTAGGCAGGCTCCGTCTAATGTCACTGAGAAAAAGGCCTAGAGGATCACACACTAAGTGTGTCCAAATATCATAGTTAAATATTAATTTAACAAGTTGAATAAATATTACTCTCGATTGTGGTTTAATAATTATTCAAGGATGTCTGATCGCATTTATTTCGACACTAGTTATTCGAGAGAATATATTGTTGGCGAAATAATATATTTATTAGCGAGTAATGCAGTGATATTTATTTTAGAAATAAATAGCCATTATTCAAGGTCTAATAAATATGATAGAGTTAATAAAGAGAATGAAAAAACAAAAGTACACATGTATATTAATATACACACCGTGTATTTTTTCTGGGAATTTATGAGAAATAATATTAGGTGTAATTCGTTGGGCGTATGTCAAGTAATAATAATAGTCAACCGTTATTATTAGACATGGGGTATTGCAAAGAATTAAATGAAATAAATAAATGTTTTCGGGTAATTAATTTATTTTATTGTTCTAAGTGATTAAAATCTCAATATATAATTCTCATTAGCCTAGCCATTTTGGGGGTTGTGCATAATGGATCTAGAGAAAACTCTCAAGCCAAGAAAGAATTATTTTCTTCCAAGAACGCTCTCAAACTACGAGAGAGATATATTTCTCACCGTATTAAGGCGATCGAAGGCGAATATCGCAAGCAAAGGTTCTTCCGCGCTAGCACTCAGAGATCCCTTCGGCGACGTCCAGAGATACGTGGAGCACGTGTGGATTACCGATAAAGAAATGCTACATTTGGATTCTACAACATAACGACGGATCACATCGGATCGTGACCGAAAATATCAACGGAGATAGAATTTCATCAAAGTAATTCTTATCTTTTAATTAAATTAATTATAACCAATATATGGTGATCATCTTTCTGATTTCAGGACTCCCTTCTTTTCTTTCGTTCTTCGTTCTATTCCGAAGATCCAACATTTTATTATCATGACGGATCTTGAATTAAACATAGTTAACGGCAAAAATTAAAGTTGGATACACCCACCAACACGCTTCCGCTGCGCCCGAAACCTACACTCTGCCTCTCTCGATACCGAACCAGCAATCCACTAGAAAAAAACTACCATTGTGCAAGGATCACACACACAAATCAACAAATGATCCAATCATAAACTTTAGTTACACAAACCATACAAATATTTTCTATAGTATGCGGGTTCTACAGATATACTCATGACCATGAAGGTAGTGCTTGATCAACCAATGCTCAAACCATACAAATATTTTCTATAGTATGCGGGTTCTACAGATATACTCATGACCATGAAGGTAGTGCTTGATCAACCAATGCTCAAAGCAGTCTGTCAAATTGATGGATAGAAGCAGCATCAGTATCATTCACTCAGCCTCGGCCTCAGAGCAACGAAAATCGCTCCTCTCTCGGCGCAGGCTGTTTTCTCTGGTATAAGCAGCCTTGGCACCCTGGCAAGCCACCCAAAGATCTGATTTTCAGTGCATGTCAACAGAATATACAGGAAAAAAAACATCACAAAACATGCAATAACAATATAGTAACATAGCTCTCTCTCTCCCTCTATGAAGAAAAACTCTTGCCTGGAAGATTGTTCCAAGCTTTTTCATGGCCTGCCCGCGTAACTTCAGAATGTCCCTTGAAACGCTGGGATCCGTAAGTACCTAAAACAGAAGCATCGAGTTAAACAAACCAGTAAACCCTTGCATCCTGTGAATAGTCAGTAAGTGTTGTCAAACAGATCCTTGATATGAGCCACTAATTACTGCATAGTTTGTTACACTCATCTTGCCCTCATGTTGTTTCTTAACTACCATAAACTTCAGCACAACAAATCAGACCTATATACATCTTATAGGGAAGTTCAGGTTGCTTTTTGGTTCTAAAAATGTATTAAAAAGTGTAATTGAAAACCATTTTTTAGAAAATGAAAATGGAAATTAGTGATTTTTAAAAACAGAAAACAATTGTTTTAATGTCTTTTAGGAAAATGAAAATGCAAGGAGAGGTAAAACATATACTTGATTGCTACACATGTTATGAAAATGAAGAGGAAGCGTTTTCCAAAACAAACAGTCATATCGAGACTCACAGCTTGGCAGACTTGAGACAAGGTCGACTCAATATCAACCACATTGATCCGCCACAGTGAATGGATCACAGCATCTTTGATTTTCAACACATTCTCTTCCCCATTTTCCCCTTCATTAATCCTCTTCAGCTCCTTCGGTAACTGAATCAACGACACGGCACCTGCACATTTATATTAAAAAATAAGGGCATAATAATTTTCGGTTTTAGAGCCATGAATATCACCCTTGGAGAAGCACTGTACCAGAAGCTGCCATGACTTGAGACTTAATTTGATGCCCTTTGTCTCGTACCCATTCGGCTAAAAATGGTACCTTCATGTACCCGCTGTTTTTCCCGAGCTCTCTTGCAGCTTGCCTTGTGTAAATATATCCGATGGTATGCAGCATGGCCTCACCGAAGGCTGAATATGAAGGTAACATGAAAAATAGAGAGATATCAAAAAATTAATGGCAAAAGAGAGCGCACTGGTAACAGAAAATTCTGTGTCTAAGGTTTTGTTCAACAACACTAACTAGAAACTGCTGATAGTACTCACGACTTTTCTTTCTTTCTTATGGTACTTGTAACTTATGGTAAGTGCTTCTCTATAAGTGTTCACAGATACCTTATTGAAAAAATATTTTCCTGCCCCTTATTTAACTGATTTTCTTCTGAAATAGGAGCAAACGTTTTTTCAGAAACAAAACAAGCACCATCTTTCAGGATGAGATATATGGAAATGGAGCACATTGCCTTTGGGAATTCAATTCTATTATTTTCATGATATATTCTAATTGAAACATCATACTGCCACCGATATTTCAATTATCCAATGTATGCTATCATTTAACTGGATTCCACATGATATGATGACATTTTAAAAGGAGTTAAAAATATTAATATTCATCACTTAGGCGCTGTTTGACAGCACTTACAGATAACTAATTACACTACTCATCATCGCATATGATAACCAGTTCCAAAAAATAAGTTGTGTTTGCTCTGTTTTTTGAAAAAAAAAAACACACATACACTTGAATTCTTGAAGAAAATCACTTAAATAAGTGAAAAAAATAGAGATGACAAAGGGTAACAAATTCAATACCCGTCTGTTTCCTGGACCCATTTATTACCCGTTACATTTTTTTTATAATGTTTTTTAGGTTGAAACCCGTTTGAAACACAAACCAGAACCCAAACCCGAAAATAACGTTTTTTTATAATATTATAAATTATAATAATAGTTTATATAAATATATTGGGGTTTCGGCTATCCTATAAGAAATACCTGAACCCAAACCCAAATATAAAAGGATATTACAAGCATTACCCGAACCCGGTTCAGAGGTACCAAATCCTGATTTAATTGGGTCGGGTAGGGCCAGGTTGGTTAACAGGTGCCCATTGCCATCCCTACGAAAAACAATTTTTTTTTCATTTAGAAATCTAGAAACACTTATACATAAGCACTTATCATAAGCAAGTGTTATAAACAGTTTTAAATAAATGATGTAAAATGGACCCAAAGTGGCGCTTGTTCAGAAACTTAACCTAAATTCTTGAAGAAAATAGCTTAAATAAGTGACATAAAAACATTTTTTTTCTAGAAAAAACCTGAGAACTCTTATACAAAAACACTCATCACAAGTGACAAGTGTTGCAAATGCTTTTCAATAACTACTGGCAAACGCAGCCATATTTTTTCAAACTACCGAAGTGCTACAAGCAGTTTTCAACAAGTGGTGTCAAGCGAAACCTAAGACTACTGCAAGTGTGAGAAACATAGAAGAAAAGTCTTACCAACATGAGAGAGCCGGCGGGCCTCTAAGTTCGCCCGTTTCACAAATTCGTCTCTTCGACCCTCGATGAATGGTTGGAGGCGAGCCTTTAGGATTGCCATGAGTTTTTCTTCCCTTTCCTCCTGCAATTCCTACAAATCACAAAACATATATGGGAGTTGTCGCAGTGGCTGTACAAAGACGGAGCAGAGACCTTAGAAAAGTTTCAGTGACGGAAGCATACCCTCAATTTATACTGAACCATTCTTTCCCGAACATCAGGAAGCAAGAATTCTTCATCAACCTCGACAGAAACCAAAGAAGCCAAGACGAGTTGGCCGACATAGTCATGGAAATACTCACTTCCAAAATGCATGCCAAACACCGCCGAAGGGTCAACCAAGGAATCCCTGTCAAATTGAAACCAAAACTAAGGGCACATTTGGTTATGGAGAAGAAAGAAGTCTTGTTTTAATGCTTTATAGGAAATGAAAATGCTTTGATATTAACTCAAATATTTTCATGCTTTCATTCCACTTTCCAAAATATTTTCTAAAATACATTCTAATACATATTTGGGAAATGAACAGAAAATGTTTTCTAAAACCAAACACACCCCAACATTGACATATTTGGTATGGAATGGGTCTCAAAAGACGTACCTGGGAATCCCAGTCTTTCCATACTTGTCATATCTCTCTCGCTTTTCAGGTTCGCTAAGAACCTGATAAGCCTCTCCAAGTGCCTGATTTTTCAATGGGGAAAGGAAGATAAATTCAAATAAACAGAAGGTGCCTTCGAATGGCTTGAAAAATTTTCAGGGAATTTTCTTCATGCTTTAGTTGAGCCCATGAGGCGAGCGCGCAGCATTAATACAACTTAAAACAAGTTATGGGTGTTACTTATTTACCTATCTAGCATGGTAGATGATGCAAATTTATGTTAAAGATGCAAAATAACTTATTGGTTTCAGAGTTCTAAGAGTTGCATGTAGATTAAATTTGCATTGGACAGCATTTATTGAGAAATGTTTATAACAGTTACTATTATGACTAACATTTTGAAAAAATATATGAAGATTATTTCATTTTTGAAAAAACATTTATACTTAAATTACAGAAGAAAATCACATAAATAACTAGCAGAAAAACACTTGTGTTGAAACACTTGTTATAAAAATAACTTTGAATAAGTTTGATCAAGCACTATCTAAAATTGAAGCAAAGCCAAGTTTTGCCTCTAAAAGTCAAGAAAATACTAAAATGCAAATGAAATAATGAATAAAACTCACCAGACAAAGATCATTTCAATGCTTACCTGGAAATTGTGAGCAGCATCGGGATCTTCAGGATTTTTATCAGGGTGTACAATCCTTGCCTACTAATAAAGAACGCATGAAACTGACTCTTAAAGGGAATATGCTACATTGTAACAAAGCTAAGCAGCAAGAAAATACAATTTTCCCAACATGAAAAATGATCAATCAATTCCTCATAATCCATACCCATGTGCGTGTAGACTTGTGACATTATAAAAGTGCATTTAATATCCCAAGCATGAGGGGGGGGGGGGGGGGAGAGACCATCTTCAACCCCAGAAGAAGAAGAAAATGAATTATTTCAAGAACCCCTCTAGACAACATTGCAGGAGTGGGTACCTTCAGATAATAAGCCTTCTTGATTTCAGCGGCTGATGCGTCCACATCGACACCCAGTACATCATAATATTCAATATCTTTCACCATAACTTCAAGCTCCCAGATCCAGAAGAGAAATGAAACACTACAGAAGGATAATGCCCATCACTCAGACCAGAAAAGGAAATTGAAAATGGATTCATGACCATCCCAAATTCAGTCACATATAAATACGGAAAGATAGAGTATTTATGAATGAATTCCTCTGTTATTCAAAACAACTGAATAAAATTACATGAATCATTCAGCAGAGAGAAAACAATTGCAATGAGGAGAGAAGATCATCACCTCAGAGGTTTTCTGGAAAGGGAGGAAGCAGATAGAACTTGAAACAGTGTTTAACTATCTTCCACGGGTACAGTTCTCTTCGCGACATATATACATGCATACTCCATACACCCAAATCAAAACGTTCATGAAAGAAGCCGTTATCACAAAATAAACACCTCCGTTTCTTTTGTCTATCCATCTCGTAGCCGGGCAGTGAGGAGTCAGCTGTTGCGGAGAAGGTGTTCGAAAAAAGGTTAGAGAGACAGAGAGGGATGCGCTTTCGCAACGGAAACGGCTGATTAAATACCAGTCAAAGGATTAAACGAGCCTTGCTATTAAATATCAGATGGTTAAACTGTTCTTACTTTCACTGACCAACGCTACCGAGTCTCCTCAGTGTCTGCAGACGAGGGAGAAAGAGGATTCGGAGTGGGAGCGAGGATTCGCGATTTCCATGAAAAAAGCTACCCTGCAGAGGTATCCGGATATGGATTTTCGCATATTTCACCACAGCAGGGGTAATATCGGTGACCATAGCATACACGAGACTCTTAAGTATAAGTGGAGTATTAATTGGTTTAACCTTGTCATGTTTAATCTTTCAAAAAAATTCTCAATGTATTTTACCAATCTACTTTTTTTCCTTTATTTTTTGAATTTTGAAGACTTGGGGTTTTTAAAGGGGGTAAAATGATAAAACTACCCTAGCGCATGACCTCGGAAAAATTTTCTAATGGTTATGTTGAGTTCGGTGCGGTAATTATCCTTTAGTTGGATTTTGGTGGAATTATGAGCTGGTAATAATTTAAGGGATATTTGATATTTATTAAATAGATAAATATTTATTAAATAGATAAATATTTATTAAATAGATAAATATTTATCTCGTGAGCGCGTACAATCATAATTTCTTAACAGAAGCTTGGATGGAAATCCTAATAACACAGTTTGTGCTTGAAAAATTGGGTATTTTGCCTCGATAAGGTGTAAGTTTTGTGTTTGGGTCTTGTATCAGGTCATTTCAAGCCTTTAAGTAGAAGACAGGTTGACCTAATAGTTAGCATATAAGCACTTTGTTATGGCAGATGTATTAGGGTTAGCTATTATAGCTGTTTATGACGACACAACCCAAAGGAGGATTTGGATTTGGAGGTTTTATTCTTGGTGGATTCATGGCGATGATGATCCGATCACACACCAACGACAAATGAATTGAAGCTTTAGCATGAACGTTTGTGAGGTATGACTTCGTCATTCGTTAAACCTTATTTTTCATGTGATTTGATTATCCTCCCCTCTCGTTCGAATCACTCAAATTTCCATGGCAATTTTATGTTACAAAATCCTTGAATATTTTCCAACAAATGAATTACTTGGGTTTTTTGGGAAAAATAGACTTCGTTCAATTATTATTATGCCAACGAACTTTAATGTTTGATCAGTGAACCATTCTAGAGATTGGTATTGTGAATAATAAAATTTGTTCTCATTGTTTTATAATTTCACAGCCATTGTGCAACGAATGGTGAAGAAGAACTGATTATTGATCATTTTAATTTCTTCCCTTGAATTATGTTCCTCCTCCCTCCTCTTGACGAGCATTTTCCACCTACCATCGCATTGGTTTATGGTTTGACAACAAGTGATTGGGTTAGTGAAACGAAGGCGATCGACAAGAGCAACTCTGGTTCGACCATGGAGAAACCACAACGACGAGTAATGAATGTCGATAGAATAAGGATTCGACACTGGTAGCTAGGAGGGGGTGTAACGAATAATAATAGTGAAAACAGTGATGGATTCTGGTCATTGTAGCGGCGTTAGGTGTGTTGTTGATCGAAGGATAGAGCAGGGGTTTAGCAGCGGCTTGCCCTTGCGTAAGACGATGGCACGAGGCATCTTCAAAGTGAGGTAGTGACTGGAATGGAGAGGACAACCACCAGAGGTATGATGCCAATGTTGGGTTACAGAGGCGACGCAACATGGAACAATTTTTTACAGAAAAGTGGAAGCGGAAGTGAAATTTTTTAAAGGAAGATGAATCCATACTTTTCCCAACTACACGGCGTGTGGTCCTACGGGTTACATGTTGATGGCCCTAGGGTGCGGCGGAAGCGCGTCGGGCTCGTGCCCAATAATAGTTTTTATTGATTTCTTTGGATAAAACCTTAGAAAAAGTCAATAGAAAACCCAGAAGATTCATAGAGATGATCTTTTCACATATAATTTATAATTAAGTTATATAAATAAGAATTATCTTTGTTTGCAATTCATTCTTTGTTGTCGAATTGATTAACCACTCTTATTGTACCATCATTAAAACAATGGATTTAAGGGTAGAATCTTTCTAGCGATAATCCAAATGTGCTCCACAGACCTATGAACATCGTTGTCAGATCTCTGAGTTCCAACATAGAAGAATTGAATCGCTTGCATTATTCATCATTGATTGCATCAAGAATCTCCTCCGGTCTTGAAGGATTTTATATAGTTCTTTTAGGGACTTGAGAGAGAGGAGGAAGGTTGAAACTTTCCATTGTTGAGAGCGTTCTAGAGGAAGTTCTCTCCAGGTACTAAGAGAATTCACTAGAGAGAAATGTTGTGCACAAAAAATCCTTATCCCAAAAAATGAAATGATCGAGTTTATATACTTAGGTCAGATAAAAATTTATTACGCAATAGCCCTAATCTAATCTCTTAATTCTAATTGAACTCAATGTTGAATAATAATAATAATAATAATAATAATAATAATAATAATTCCTTAAAATGCACTAAACTCACAGATATAAAATATCATTTCAATTGAACTCTCAACTCGGTCTGTCAGTCATCAACATTCATCAAACCTTGAATAATAACTATATATTTAAATAAATAAATATCATTGTACTATTCGTTCAATAAATATTTATGAAATCAACATAACCTAAATAATATTTATTCCTCAGAAATTGAGAATAATATTTATTCCAATATTAAATTCTTGTGAAATTTAACTAAGATTTGGGACATATATAGCATGTGACTCTATAGGCCTCTATCTTGGTGGCATTAGGTGAACTAGCCTAAATTCCAATATCAACATCTATAAACATGTCAAGACACCCACAAAAAAAGTTAACAATGTTGCAGTGTCAATAACCTCCTACAAATGTTGATTGTGTAATATAATATCATTATCTCAATATCTCATCTAATAGGTTGCATTACCACTGTCATGAACCTATACGATTGATATATCATTCTTTTACTTTCTTGAAATGAGCTTGTCGATAAAACTATCATGGTTATGGGATTAATCAGATAGTTCCATTTCAATCAATAGACCTACGATATTTACTTTCATTAACTCAAAAGGGAAAAATCATTTTTTGATTTATTCATTAATATCATATCACTTATGTCACACCCAACGTATCCTACCTCACAGTGAGCATATGTCATCACAATTTTAATCAATACATATAAGTGTGTGATGAATGGTAAAATTTAATTAAAATATCAAGTCTAAGGACCAATACACACATTTATAGATATGGATATCCAATAAAACATATAATATGTGAAATTTCTATGAGTGGGTCTGTTCTCAAAACCTCATATCTTGAAGATTATCAAGTGTGAACTAATGAGAATAAGTCTCAATGTCTTATAAGTCTCCAACACCAGATAGCCTACATTTTTTATGTCCCATCAGATAGATTTCATCTGGCCATTGAACATATATTTAAGAATATCAGCATAGCACTTCATGGTTCTCATCATACATGGGAACTACAATGACCTTTTGATGTGAAAAATACTCTATGTACATTATCGCATTAATGTTACACATAATAACACTCATCATGTTGTTATATATTTATTAATATTCAAGAAAATGAATATGTATAGGTAATTAAAAGTTTAAAGTAGTTGGTTCTAGGTCACTAATGCCAACAGACTCCCACTTGGACTGGATCTAAATACTAATGAATTCTAGTCTACTAGATCTCACATAATATTCATGATTTTACTAATATAAGGCGTCAATGGTTCTTCCATGTTTTCTTCTATAAAAACTCTATTTACTGTGACCTCACCCCTCTAAGAAAAATTCCTTAAGAGGTGATACTTCTGAAGTATATGCTTCGTCTGTTGATGTGACCTTGGTTCCTTGGTGAGGGCCACCACTGTAGTATTATCACAATACAATGTGATAGGGCCTTTACTATTTGGAACCACATAAACCTCCAAGATAAATTTTTTGCATTCACATCGATTCTTTAACTACATTAGAAGCCACAATATACTCATATTTTTCTATATAATCAGTAACCACTGGCTGCTTTGAGCTTTTCCAACTCACAACTTCTCTGCTAAGATATCATACATATCCTGGATGGGATTTTAGGTCATTTTGATTTTTCTAAAAAAAAGCATCTATATATTCCCTGATGACTAACTGCTCATCTCCTCTATAAACTAGAAACATATCCTTAATACACCTCATATATTTTAGGATAGTCATGACTACCATCCAATGTTGGTTTTCTTAATCGTCTTGATATATTCCTACCATACTCAAGGCATCAGAAACATCATGCCTAGTATATAACATGACTTATATAATTGATCCTATAGCTGATGCGTAAGGAATATTGTTCAGCCTCTGTCACTCCTCTTTTATTTGAGGACACATTTCATGGGAGAGCTTTATGCTACACAACACTGACAACAATACCCTCTTGGATTTCTTCATACAAAATCTCTTTAGTATCTTATCAATGTATGCACTCTGACTCAGTCCAAGTAGCCTCTTAAATATATCATGAATGATCTTGATCCTAAGAATGTAGATTTCTTCACCTAAGTGCTTTATAGAGAAACACATGTTCAACCATGTCTTACTTGACTGTAAGATCACTATCTCTTTTTTTAAATTAGTAATATGTCATCAATATAAACTACTAGGAAAATGAATACACTCCCACTAAACCTCTTATAGACACAGGGCTCACATTAATTTTTTAGGAAACCAAATTTATTTATGGATTCATTAAATCAAATGTTCCATGATTTAAATAATTGATTTTGTCTGCAAATGGATCTCTATAACTTATATACCTTATTGGCATCTCATGGATTCAAAATACCCTCTATTTGTTCCATATAGACATATTATATAAGGTTTTCATTAAGGAAATAAGATTTGACATCCATTTACCAAATCTCATAATCATGGTATGCTGCTATGGAATGTATAATTCTAATGGATTCTAGCATAGAAACTGGTGAAAATGTTTTTTCATAGTCTATGCCTTGACATTTCTTAAAGCCTTTAACCACTAGTCTTGCTTTATATGTACCGACTTTTCCTTCCATGTCCAGTTTCTTCTTGAATACCCATTTTTACCCAATAGGATTTTAATTTATTGGAGGATTTACTTTAACCCAAAATTGGTTCCAATACATAGAATTCACCTTGGGATTAATGGATTCTTTCCATCTTTCAAATTCTAAGCCACTTACTGCTTATTTATAAAATATAGTTTTATCATTATCAACTAATATTGAGTCACCATCATCAATGACTATAAAACCATATCTCTATATTTATCTAACCTCTATGGTGATTCTACATAGTACTTTTACCTCTCGAACAACCTATTCCGGGGGTCCTAATGGAATTTTTTATGTACCGACTCTTATATATCTTGAAAATCAACTTCATGAAAGTTGATCTTGCTCTCACTATTATTATTACCCTTTTGTTTGATGGGTCTTATAGATAATATACCCTTGTTTAATTGGGATATCCTATAAATAAAAACTTTGTGCCTTAGGGTGAAAGCTTGTTGTCATATGTGGCCTTAAAAAATGATCAACATCCCCAAACACGTAAATTAGATAACACAAATTTCCTTCCATGCCATAACTCATATGGGATATCATTTTCTGCTTTATTTGGAACCTATTTTAGTGTATACTTTTAAATCTATAATGCATATTTTCAAAAGAATAATGGAATATCCACATGAATCACCATCGTCCTCACCACATCTAACAAGGTGTGGTTCATCCTTTCACTAAAACCACTCCACTGTGGTGTATAAGGAGTGAGTTGAGATAAAATACTAAATTCATTAAGATATTAAATGAATAATTGGTTAAAATATTATCCAACTTGATCCAATCTAATTTTCTTTATCTTATTAACATTCCAATTCTCTACTTCATTCGTGAACCCCTTAAATTTCTCAAAGGATTTAGACTTATCCTCATTAAGTAGAAATATACATATTTAATCAAGTCATCAGTAAAAGTTATGATATATGAGTATTCACCTCTAACTTCAACTGAAAAAGGAATACTCACATCTATATGAATTAATTCAAGAAGCTTTGAGGCCCTTTCACCCTTTCCACTAAATGGAGGTTTGGTCATAATACTTTGTAAGCAATCATGAAATTTTTCAAGAGGTTTTAGTTTGAAAGAATCTAAATACCCATCTTGCTATAGTTTTTTCAATCACTTATTATTTATATGACAAAGTTAGTGATACTACAAATGGGTGTGATATGTGTCATGTGAACTAGATTCATTATCAATTTCCAACACATGGTTTCATATTATAGTTCATAAAGACCATTATTAAGGTGTGTCATACCATAAAAATACTATATTTTTAAAATTAGAATCTTTTATTCCCAAATTTGAATACTAATCCATCCATATCTAAACTGGACACATATATAATTTTTTTGGTAACACTAGACACATAATAATATTTTTTCAAGAACAAAATCAAACTCATTGGCAAAGTAAGGTCGTAGTCTCCTATATAAAAGGTAGCTAGTATTTATCTATTGGAAGCTTAAAGATCCACCTCACCTTTTGAAACCATCCTAAATCTATTTGGTTATTGTATTTATAAACAAATGTGAGAACCACAAGCTATATCTAATACCCAATTGGTAGATATGGAGTGATTTAATTTGATAACAAATGCACCTAAAGCTTTCATGTGTTTCTTCACTGATGTGAAACTCTTCTTATAGTGGACCTTATTTCCATATGAAAAACATTATACATCTATTCCCTTATCCTTCCACTGTATCTTTCACTTCTTGGTTGGGTAATGTATAAAAGCCATAAAATTAGAATGAGTCTTAGGGATCATTCCCTTCCTCTTATTCACTAAAATGACTCTATGTTTTTCATACCTCATGTCCTTATCTACCTTATGAATCATAGAAAGAATACCCAAGAGAAAATTTTCAATTTTTTCATGTTATATTAATATTAGGTACAACTTCCAATGACAACTCACACGCGCTATAAGAAATTGCATATAAACCCACTGGTCTGGGGACTTGACCCAACGACCCCATGAACATACCCCAAACCCTATCCCACCCGCACCACCCTTGATGACCATGGGGGGGATTTCTTTTTCATGTTATAATTAACAATGAAACTAGAGAAGTTCTAAGGGAGTGAAGAAAGTACTTGGTTGGTGCGCAACTCATCAGGCAACTTAAAACCCAAGATGTCCAAACACTCAATATAGACAATCATTTTGACTACATTATGTATGGATAGAGAACCATATCAAATAATTCATGTATATAGTTCCTTGGATATATTTTACCTATCATATCCATCCTTCTCTATATAAAGACCATAGAGGTGAGACAACATCATGTAAGCATCCATGTTTTCATGCACATTGTAGATCTCACTTGGCATAAATGATACCATCAAACACTGTACATATAGCGCATAATAATGGTGTATCAGATAGATAGTCAAATCCCCATCACTTTCCTTCTTAGAGGGATCATCAGGAATAGGGGAATCCGACATGGAAGAATTTCAATCTTAGCGCAGTATGATGTTCAAGCACTTATACCACTTTTGGAAGTTACTACCGATCATTAGATTCTCTTTCTATAAAATAAATTATAGTGATAATGTCAAGGTCACATGGCATTCCATTTTAGATAAAAAAATTAAATCAAGTTGTAGTTAATTATCTTTATTACCAAAAGTTGATGTAATAAATTTATTTATTAGTCTCCCACTATCATATCAAATTCTAACATCACTCACCATTGGATTCAGAATATCCTATCACATGGATATTCTAATTCCAAGGATCCATATTTCCCTTCTTATAACCTAGTTGAAGGCCTAGTCAAATTATTCAAAGTTATTTAGGTAGGTGGGTCTTTCAAACTACATTAACTCACAGTTCCTTGATCCGTTGAGTGAACTCTACAATATTAAAATCCTAGACTTGGATTTTCTTAACACTTGAATCCAAGTTACACCAAGTATTTTGAGGGAAACTTCTCTTGATGCTAACTTGGTTAAGTTAACCCAGAACTTTGATGAAAACTACCTGATAAATTTAAGTGTCCCGATGAGGGATAAACCAACACTTCGATCTATGGTTTCATCCTAAATCAAGTAATGGAAGGCTTTATCGACTTGATATTTTATTTGATGGATTTTTATCTTATTTTTAAATATTTTTTATTTATCATTATTTACATGTTTGTTATTATTATGTAGAATTTATATAAGTGATGAACCATGTATTGATAAAATAATTTATGCACAGTCCATTTATTTTTATTCTATCTTGGATTCTTGTTAATTCATTTTTTTTATGATCATCAATAAATCATCCAATAAACATAAATAAATAACCATGCATTGGACATGAATAAAAAATATATGTGGCATGACCATGATCCTATCTAATGGTCAGTTTATCGAGCAGATGATAAACTAACCCTTGATCCCATAGGAATAACCCCTTGAATCGAGTTTGGTTCAAGTTTCACTATTCCACATGTTCACCTATGTATATCCTTAGTTGGTTTCACCTTAGCCCCATCTTAAAATATCTCCTCTCTCATGAGATATCGTTACTTTAAATATTTTTACTAACACGTGGGTGAGGGGAATCGGGGTATGGGGATACATAAAGGAAACCATGGACTCATAAGACCATACATAATAAAGTGGAGGAGATGATACACAGACCATCATTTTATTTTAATAATACTTATTATAAAAACTCTTAAAATAATATTATAATTAAAATAAACCCAAAACATACATAGGTTGGTCAAGATCATAATCATCCATGCATGTAATGAATACACATTAAAAAATAAGCTAAATTTCATTTCATTTCATTATTTATTAAGATAAAAATAACGAATTAATAAATTAATCATCTTATCAATTATTTAATCCATTTATCTTGATTGTTTGTCTATAAATTCCCCAAGATACCCATATTCTTTAATTTTAAATAAATCAAATAAATTAATTTAATTTAAAATTAAAATATATATGGTGTGTACTAACAAGATACATGGCTTATACCCTTCCAATCTATCTTAAATTCTATACAAAATTTAATACTACATGTATTGGAGGTAGCCTGACATGTATCCTTCTACACGACATGTAATATCACTTTCATGGTATGTGACTACACTCTGTATGGTCTTGGTAATGTACCGTATACTTACATGACATGTAGAATACACAACATGTCATGATATTACATAGCGTGTAGTTCCATGAGTAAAGTCAAGTAGTCAAAATGACATTTATGACTGCACGACATGCCATCAATATATGAGGTGTGTACCACTTTTAATGCTCGTAAAGTACATGGTGTGTATGATGACCATACTTGATGTGCAATTCCAAAATAATATGGAAATTAACTAAGTATTTAATACTCTTAAAAATTCTACCACACAATGTGTATACTAGTTACACATCATATAGTTTGGTTTTAATGATATAATTAATATTTATTCTATGTGATTAATTCATGTGGTACAACCTAGCTCAACGTGTACTCCGCATAAGCGGGTATGAGTTACACGGTGTGTACACCCTGCTACACATCATGTACTCCATTCCATGGCCATCCATGGAACACACCTAGGGACTTAACATGTATTCTATGTGAACATGTTTGAGTTACAAAACATGTACTCTAGCTATATGCTATGTAACCTAATATATCCTATGTTTCTTAGCTAGTGGTTAATACACAACACATATTAATACATTTTTCATACATTGACCACATGAATTCCAAGATTCCCATAAGGGAAAACCACACGAGATACATGGTGTGTATGCTAGACACACGCCATGCAATACACATGCCATATGGCTGGTCAATATGTGAAATGTAATGATTATACATACTATCTATCACAAAAAATATCACAATTCCTGTAACTCATCATTGTGTAGTGAACATGGGTACAAGACAAGTACTTTTCAGTTACATTCCATGTAACCATGTCTTACATCCATAATCTCCTGCACATATAGATGAGATCTTCAATTGATTTTCATATGTTCTTAACCATTCTTGGTCATATTAAAGTGAAGGATTATAATATCTCAACAATTGGATTAAAGAATGAATAAACCAAAAATTAAAACTAACAAACAAAATCATAAATCGATCAACAATTAATAAATAATTATAAATTAATATGTGACCACTATGATACCACTTGAAGGTTCTGAGGCATAGTGGAAGCATATCAAGACCGTGTCAATAATGGTTTCTATCAATTTATTTAGATAAATATTCTAAACATGATAATAATAACCATAGAAGATTCTTAGATATGATTTTTTCACATATAACTTATAATTAATTTATATAAATAACAATTACCCTCACTTACACTTCTTTCTTCATTGTCAAATAAATTGACCACTATTATTGTACCATTATTTTAATTAAGAACTTAAGTGTAAGATCCCTTCAACAATAATCCATGTGTTCTCCATGAACCTCAAAATGTCACTGTTGGATTTTCGATTTCTAGTGTGGAAGAATTGAATCACTTGCATTATTTTCCATTGATCACAATAAGAATCGATCCTGATCATGAAGGATTTTATCTAGTTCTCTCATGAACATGAGTGGGATGAGGTGGATAAAAACTCTATATTCTTGATAATGTTCTATAGGAATTTCTCTCTAGGGATTGAGATAATTCTCTAGATATAAATTTAATGCACAAAAAATCCTTATCTTAAGAAACGGTATAATCAAGTTTATATTATTAGGTCAAAGAAAAAGTTATTTCACAAAGGCCCTTAACCAATATCTTAATTCTAATTTAAACCCACATCAAATAATAATAATAATAATAATAATAATAATATTATTATTATTATTATTATTTCTTTGACATGCATTAAACTCATAGATATAAAATATCATTTCAACTAGAGCCTTAACTCGACCCGTCAATACTTGATATTCAATAAACCTTGAATAATAACTATTTATTTAAATAAATAAATATCACTGTATTATTCATTCAATAAAATTTTATGCAATCACTATAACCTGAATAATTATTATTTATTGTAATTTTAGAATAATATTTATTCTAATATTAAATTAATATAGGATTTAACTGATATTATAGATACAATTAGTGTGTGATCCTCTAGGGCTCTTTCTTAATAGCATTAGGACAACTATCCTAAAGTCCAAATTTATCACCTAACAACACATCAAGGAACCCATAAAGAAATATGTTAATGTCTCAACAAAAAAATCACCTATGAATGCTCACTATTTAATATAATCCATTTTCCAAAATATATCATCAAGAAGGTTTCATTAATAGTGTCATTAAACTATATAATTGATATATTATTCTTTTAATTTCCAAAAATAAACTTGTCGATAAAATCAACATGGCCATAGACTTAATCAGAAAGATCCACTCCAATCAAAGGGCCAAAAATATTTACCTCCATTAACTCAGAAGGGAAAAATCCTTTCTTGACTCATCCATTAATGTCATATAATTTTTGACATGCCTAATGTATCATACCTCTTCATGAGAATATTCCACCAACTTTTTTATTAATACACATAAGTTCATATCACATTATATCTAATGACACATATAACAAATGGAATTTCAATAAGCAGGTCTGTTCTCATAACCTCTTCTCTTGAAGATTTTTTAGGTAGAATGATAGATTTCCCAGATTGAAAATTCACCTTTATTAAATAAAAGTAAAATAAAAAAAGTCTAAATGAATATATTTTACAATAATCATGATGTAAAAAAGTAAAAACCACCTTAGTAAGACCATTTCACCATTTCAACTTAGGAGAAAAAACCCCTTTATTGGAAATCCCATCAACCAAGTAATTTTCCCCACATTAGGTGTGCGTAATGATGTTGATCATAGATGAATGATCATCCATGTAGTTTCTCTATTTAGCCATCAACTTCCATGATAGATGAATATATCCACTCCTGATAGTTTGAACCACTATGGTGCAATCACATTCATGACACAAATTGAGGTAGCCATGTTGTTTTTAAAAATAAACTACATTAATAATACTGATCATTTTAGCATCGAGAGATATGGTGAATCCACAAGGACCAAAAAATCATCCCATAGTTTCACCACAATGATTTAGGAAAACTACATTATAACTAGAAGGTCCCAGATTTCCCCTTGATGAGCCATCCGTATTTCATTTGATCCAGCCCATAAATAGAGGCATCCGCATAAATTCCAAGGTTCCAGATGGAGGATGATATTTACTTGAAATAAAAAGAAACTTTAGAACATTAAGATCACGAATTGAGTTATCATAATATCCATTTTGAAGATCATTTTCATGTTTAACATCATCAAAAATATGGGCCAAAGTCGACTGCATATTGAAGGTAGAACCTTCATGAACACATTTATTCCAACTAGTCCATATAATATAGATAACCTCCAAGATATCCACAATTAAGTGTTTAAGAAGATGCTGTAAAAGTGTCAAATTCATACAGATGAGTATATGATCTTGAATACATGTTTATCTTAGAATTGAAATTTCAAAACAATCCACAATGGTAGTCCACATGGTCGAAGAAGTAGCACAACCTAAGAAAATATGGCCAATGTCCTCCCTATTTTAGAAACAGAAGGTTCATTTAGAACATATACTAGTTCCAACAACCTATAAGAAAATAGTAGTGGGAAGTTTATAATACATGATTCTCCATGAAATGGAGAATTTGGATGGCAGTATAAAATTTCTACTCAAAGCTTTAGCCTAGTTGTTGGTAGGCCCTTGAAAAGTCTCATGATAAAATACCTTCTAAGATAGCCTCCCTTTAAAAGAAGGTTCCCAAAAAATAATGTTATCTCCATTGATAAAATTATAATTCAAGACCAAGTCTTTGATTCCAGTAGGAAGAACATCCAAAGATAGATCTAATATCTCTTTGATCGAAAAATTTGTGTCAAAAGTGGTATCAAGTGAGATAATGGTATTAAGAAGAGGAATACCTTTCCAGTTGTCTAAAAAAAATTTAAGGAGGAACTAGTATTGGCCATATAGCATGAATTCAAAGAAATATTCAAGAAACAATTATTGAGGGCATGCCAAATAGAACAGTCCACATAATTGAAATTCCCCCAATTAAGTTTGTTTAAAAATTATTATCTCATAAAGGATATAGAGTTCAAATTACCATTAATAAGTCCCCAAATGAAGTTATCCTGCAAAGCCTAATTGAATTTATATATATTTTTAATGCTCAATAAACCTTTCTTAATTGGATTGCAACATTGTTTTTAAGGAGCGGTCACAAGTTTTCTCTAGAGAATGCTTCCACTATAGATTTTTTTAATAGAAGTGTTAATGATATTGATGAGGGAATATAGTCATCTATAAACCATGAAATAATACATAAATTTTGAAAAAATCACAGCTTTAACAAGACTAACCCTTCCAGACATCGATAGAGTCTTTCCTTTTTAGGAAGCCAAATAATTCTTGACTTGGCTAAAAATATGAGAAAAATGTCCAACACACTGTTTCCCCCAAAATACCAGGACACCAATATATTTAAAAGTAAACTTACCTTCCTTGATACCTATATTTCCAATAATAACTAGTTTTCTAGATGCAATGATGTTTTTCAAAAAATAAATAAAAGACTTATTCTAGTTGATCTCTTGCCCTGAGATTTTCTCATAATGAAAGAGATCATCTTTGATATTCTTGATATTACCTTTGTCACATTGGGTGAAAAAGACAATTTCATCAACATATAATAAATGAGTGGGGGAAACAAGGCCTATAGAAGCCCTAATGGGATTGAGTTTATTATCATTTTACATAGAGAGTAGGAGCCTGCTTAAGTAGTATTAAATGATAGAAAAAATAATGGATGAGAGAGGATCTTCTTTCCTAACACCTCTAGAGCAGGTAAAATAGCATTAAGGTAAGCCATTTATAATCACTAACATATGAGATGAACTCAAAATAAATCTAACCTAACATATAAAGATGTTATAAAAACCATTTTTTTTAAACCTTAAAAATGTATCCCCAATTCAAGGTGTTAAATGTTTTTTTAACATCAATATTAAGAGAGGTATTACCCCCTCAAGCATATTTATTGAGAAGATTAATGCATTCAAAGGCAGTAATAAGACAATCCTAAATAGTTCTACCTTTTATAAATCCAAACTAATTTTGTGAAATTTTTTTATTGGCAATGATAGAAAGACTGTTGAAAATAATTTTACCAATAATTTTATAAATAGTGTTCATAAGGTCCACCGATATAAAAATATGGGTCTCATTCACATTCTCCACTTTAGTAATGAGAGTAATGAACTGAGCATTGATGCCTTATGTTAGGTGACCACCCTTGAAAAATGACCAACAATCCAACAAACATCACCATTAATGATCTCCCAATATGTTTAGAAGGATTTTTTAAGCCCATATGAACTAGGAGAGCTTCCAGAGTTTATGCCAAAAAAAATTATTTAATGAACCACTTAGTGTCTGAATATTCATCCAAGGATCTCTTCATTCTTGGTAACCATTTTAAGCATAAATAAGAGAACAATATTGTGTCTTTCCCAAACAGCTGTAACTAAGAGTGACTATCTGCTCTATAGAACTTATAAGAGAGACACCATTAAGGCTTAGATAATAAAGCACCCTAAGTCTTTTTATATCATTACTATATTGATTAACACTAATCAGTTGGTATCCCAATTTTTCAAGAGTGGTAAAATTTCTAGAAAAAACCATTTTGAGATCAGAAATACCAATAAGATTAGGCTTGTAATTATTAAGGAAAAGCCTAATAGAATTAACTGTTTTACTATTTTCCAATCCCTAATAGTTCCAAAACATAATCCTCATTTAAACTTATGTTTGGAGATAAATATCCCTTTTTTTTACCACCATAATGATTTTTCCTAACTGATCTCTTGATAAAAACAACTAATTTATCAGGTTTACTTGGATTGCCTAGCTATTCTTTACATGGAGTATCATCAGTAATGGAGTTCAATTACTTAATAATATCTATAGAATTTAGAAAAATGGAGAAATTTCCTTCATTAATACCTCCCAATATGGATATAGTGTTGGTATCAAACTTACCAATGCTTTCTATGTGTAAAACATTCAAAACTGAAAGACCAACTGAGGTGTCCACAAAATCAGAAGTAGGAGTTTTTTCAGATTTTCTTATCAACATCATTTATGAATTCTCCAATGGAGTTCATTGGGAGTCCTTTTTTATGTTACATGTGATCTATCTGCAAGTTTTATAGGAGAAGTAGAGAGAGGACTACTAGATGGAAAAGGGGAAGGTACAATATTTATACAATCTTGAGTAATTGTAGGATTATTGAGAGTTACTTAATCAGATTCCATAGAACCATTATGAGGGATGATTCTACTCACATGGACATAGAGATGAGTAAGTTTTGAAAAAGTTTGGTAGAAAATAGATTTTACCTATTCATTGAAACCTCTTCTAGGGTGATGATCATTCAGATATTCAATAACATTCTTGATATCTTGAACAATTTCCTGGTAAATGACATCATATTCATTACCAATGTTGGAATGACCATCCATAATTCCTCTAATAGGACCATTAGGATCCTCAAATATAGATAAGAGACCTAAAGTTGATTCAACCTATGATATGGCAGCACCCTGCTACTTGATAGAGTAAGTGTAATCTTATCCATCAATTAGTGATTTAACAAGAGATCTAATATCAATATAAATTTCATGATAGATGCTTTCATCCTAATTACCTCTGATACCATTCCCCCCTAGCAATTACAACTGGAGGTTCTTCAACATTATATGTAGAAGTGGGAGCCTCAGCTGAATCATTTTCCTCTTCCTCAATAAGTGAATCCCAAGACTTTTATTTTTTTATCTTTAAATCAATGAAATTTGGATATTTTTTCACCCACTTACCAGGTACCACCTTCTTTCCAGGATCCCCTTTGTCAATAACTACATCTTTGGCCTTCCTATTTCTAGTGGAATCTTTCCAAGCATTGATGTCAAATATATTTCATCCAACCATGTAATATATAGTTAAGAATATCATCATAACATGTCATGGTTCTCATCATAGAAGGGAAATGATATGACCTTTTGGTGCGATATATACTCTAAGAACATTATCATATTAATGTTAATTAGAAGAACATTCATCATGTGATAACATATTTATCAATATTCAAGATTATGAATATAAAAAAAATCAAAATCATAAAGTAGTTTGTTCTAGGGAACCAAATCCAATACACACTATGTATGTCACATTTTTTTTTCAATTAGGGTCTCCTCAGATTATAAATATTACATGGGGTGTGACTCTAGGTCACACACCATGTATTTTTTATCTGAATAACTTGAGCATCTACTAGCTATACATGTCAATCAACCAGCTTGCCCCGCATGTTATGTGGGATAAGAAACTCACTATGTGTATCGAATACATGACTTAATCTATTTTTAAAGTACATTCCCAAGTGGTTTATAGATCCCACACATCATGTATTCCTTTTAGAAATAACATGTGTGTGTCGAACCCACCTGAATGGTTCAGTGCATCACACACACCATGATCACAGATTTATATTCCATATACCATGACATTAAGGATCAACATGCACAGAAAATAAATGACCAAAAATTACAGAGTCCCACAAATTTTATACCCCAGTAAACATGTTGTGTAGGTTGAATCCACATGAGTTCAACTATATAATCCTATTCATGGATACTAATACGGACTACATGTCATGCACTAAGCAGTAAATGTTGTGTATTTTACCCAACTTGGTGATTTTTTTATCTTCTCACCCAGGTGTCATAATTGAATAAATGATTAGTCCATTATATGTAATTTTCCATATAAAACATGGTGGTTCATATCACTTTATCATTTTAGGATTTTTTTTCTAAGGTGCTTCGAGTAGTTGGGTTTCTTTAGCTTATAGAGACAATGATGGAGAGGGAGGTTGAGATAATAGAATAATACTTTGGGTAAGTAACCCCTGGAAGTATACCAATCCCAGGGTGTGGGTCATCCATAAACTTAGTGGAGTAAGTAACTCTTATATATAATGGGACATGGGTTTACCACATACAGAGTCGATAACCCCCTCGATCAATGTATACACTACATGATGAGGTGTAGTTCCTCCATAGGGGTCAGTACCCCCTCAACTAACTTTCAAATATTAGTGAGGCATGGGCCCCCACTACAATTATAGAGAGATAACTAGAAAGTTATGAAGTCTATGTTATTGGTATGATGTCTAATTCAAATGTTATGTGGCTTGTATTATGATATACATACTTGGTTTCCTTCGAGATATGACTTACAACTGGGTTGATGACTTCAAGTTTTATGAAAATTTTGATATTTTGAGTATATTTGGTTATGTGTGAGATATAAATCCTTTATAAAGATAATATGTAAATATTTTATTGTTATATCATACTTGGTTGTTTATACCTTTGAGAATATATGTATTTGTATCTTTCATATTTCAAAGTTCATGATTTTTGAGCTGATTTACAACTTTATCTTTAATTGAGTATTTAGGGCATCTTATTGGTATGTTTATACTAACCCATACTCTGATCTTATTCCCACATGAGTTGAATCTATGAAAAGATTGAACATATTAGTGTTGAATTTGGTGAAAATGGAGCTAGAGGAGATGGTGCATAGTGGTGGTTAATGGTAAATGCTGGAGGTGGTTGCTAATGATGTTCTCTTACCAAGATTTTTTTGTTGCATGGAGGAGTTTTTCCCTATCCCATATTAATTTTAATCAATGTTATTATCTTGAAATATTTTTACCTTTTGGGTTTTTCTTTAAGACATTGTACTAGATAATAGTTTTCTCATATATTCATGATTATATAGTTTAGTTTTTTTATGTTTATGTGGATAGTGAATATTGGTTTCATTTTTTGTATTGGATATGTATATTTATTATAGGATGATATAGGCTAATTAATCCCACATGTTTTTTCCCTTTTAACACTATTCTACAACCCTTGACCTATTAGAGGCGGGCTTGGTGTGGTATACTTAGATCACTACCAGCCTAGGTGGGGCCCTTATGGTTTGGGTTGTATTAGAATGGAATTATAATTGTTTAATTCATAGGGATAGAGTTTAGAGATAGTTATCTTGTGACAATTTGTTTGGTAATTTAGGATAGTGATGTAAAGGGGGTATTGATTTCAATTATTAGACTAGGGAACATAGTTTAGGTAAGACATCTAGTACATCCTATTTCCTAGGATATTATAATCTATTAGTTGACCCAAAACTCTATGTCATAGTTTTTAGGGTACGAGTAAGTTGGTACATGCATTATGTGGTGGAAAGTAATGATTTTTCATGTATATAACTTGTAAAATCACCCAAATATTATCTAATAACCATATGTTCATCTTGTATAATAGAGGATATTATTTATATAAAAACAACTTAGATTCAGAGGAAGAGTCTTAATGAGATCATGAAAGTGCTTGAGCCCCTCTTCATTGATCAGTTGAGTGGTAAAGAATAGATTTTGTGACCCGATTGAGAGGTATCTTTTCCCCATGAGTAGAGGGTGGATACTCTACTATATGAGCTTATAAAATTCCTTCTTATAGATATTATGGTAGTTCTCACTGATCTGGATGATACTTCCCATGGAATGAATGTGCTGTATGTGTTCCAGTAGTAGAGGCCTCAAAAGGATTATAAGGACAACCTGATCCTTAAGTGATATAGGATTGTTTGAAGTACGAGACTTATGTTTCCTATCTATTTTGGGTGACCATAAACTAGATAGTGGTTCTTATATTGAATTATATTTGTGGTGTAGTGATTTTTTTGGTTGAATTTTACTCTAACTCTTGGTGATGTTACTCTACCGTGGTTAGAGTTTGAGATTTTTTTCATAAAATTCTATTTGGTGATATCATGTTTGGTTTGAGTTAGAGAGATAATATACTCTCTTCGAGGTAGTATTACTATGGAAAAGTATGTGTTAAGTTTTACATATGAGATACTTCTAGGTTATGATCTAGGATGGATTCCTTCTAGCTAGAGAGTTCATGCAAGGCCTTCGGGTGAGTTTGAAGTTGAGGGTTATGACTTTTTACATTATCCACTTACATTGAATACCTATATAAAACATTATAAGTTTATTATTAGATGTGAACCCTAGATTATAATAGGTTGATGTTACACTATAGATAAACATAGTGGTGTAGTGGATGGACCTCTATGTTAAATATAGTTTTGAGATTAAAATGTTTTCCTACTTTAGGCACTATCACCATTTTAAGAGGTGAAGTTAGAAAAAGAATTGGTGGTAAATAAGTAGCTAGATATGGATTAAGATATTAGACATATCCATTTAATACCTTCATATAATCCCCATAATACATAGAGTGTTGATAATTGATTTGTAGATGGTTTCATGTGATAAATGAATCTGATTGGGAGGTACCCAACAAGTTTTAAGGTATGGTTTTTGACGTCTTTATAGAAAACAATACTCATAAAATTTCATAATGAGCTATCCCCTTACCTTTTGTGTTATTATTAAAGAAATGAAAATTTCAATGGAGCTTCTAGCTATACTTCTTTAGTCAAATACTCCTACTAGTGGTGATAATCCCTTTGCTCATAGTAGTTGAAAGTGTTAGTTTTCCCTTAAGTGATAGATAATTTTTTTGGGAATTACTTGTAAAAGGATAAGACTTTGTGTTTCCATTATTGGTATGGGATGGATGATTAATTATCTTTATAATGTATGTTTATACAAGTTTGTTAAATATTCTAGGGATTGTAGTTGATTTTCCACTAATTTGTGAGTTTATCTTGATGTATTATGTAAACTGTGGTAGAGATAGTACCTTATAGTGATCAATAGACAAATGAACATTATCTTGGAGGATATCCTAGAGTTTACTATTATGACCAATTTGATCATATTCAAGGTATTGTCTTTTATTTTCAAGAAAGTTTAAGAAGAAATGAAAATCATCTCACTTTGTATTTGGGTGAAATTTGGATTGACCATCATATTCAGAAGAATTAGACTCACAGTGCTTGAAAAGGTTCATCATATTTAGAGAAGTTGGTTGGATGAAAAGTCTCATGGGATTCACACTAAATCCATAATGAACGGATTAATCGTATTGAGAATGTATCTTGTTGGAAGTAAATGGTAATCAAATTCACTATAGATCTTGTATGGAGAAGTGATCATATAGGTGGAATCAATGTCTGTATGACTACGATAAATAAGATGTGATGATGATTTTCTTATCTTGGAGTTCTCAAAAATCATAAGGTAATGGTAAAACTTATGAAGCAATCTTGATGAAAGGAATGATGACAAAAGCCCTGATGATTAAGAATCTGTTGGAAATAAAGAAAAGAGATGCTTATAATTGTATTCAGATTGATCAAATCTGGATGGAAAGAGAAAAGGGGTGCTGAAGATCATATTTAACCTGATCGTATTTAGGAAAAATATATTTTGGACAATATTATTTGGGCTGAGAAGGAAATAATCTAGAAATGAGGGAAGGTTATAATACCTTCCAATGGAAGTATGACAATGCTGAAGTTATTCTCAAAATATATTCAAAGTCATGATACAAGAATAATTTTCTGAATGAATAAAGTTACTGAAGTTTATGTTGTAGAAACCAGTTCATAATAATCATAGGAAGAATTTCTTAAGACCGATGAATGCAAATAAAAGAAAAGAATGTGATCAACAATGTAGTCAACCATTTAAAAGGCGTTGAATTGATTTTTTATCAATAAAGTGGGTCAAGAGAAATAAATAAAAAATAATTTGTGTAGATCTGAAAAAAATATATAGATGTGTTGTTGAGGGGGAGTTTGAAATTCAAAGAATGTTTTTCAACAATTAGTATAGAGAATCGTAATGAAGAAATCAACTTGATCCAATCAGAATCGATAATTGAAATCAGATTGAGAAATAAAATTCAAACTGACATTTGAAAAAGAAATTCTAAAGAAGAGATGAAGTTTTAAGAAGATTCGAGAAGGATAAAAAAGATTTGATAAGACTTGATGAGCTCAAGATTAACCCTAAATACCAAAAAACATGCAAATTCTATAAATTTGGGTGAGCGGGAAAGTTTTTAGGATTCCCACAGAAACCTATCATGGGTCACCTATAAAAGGTAAAAATTACATTGTACATCAGTGAAAACTAACACAAATGTACTATTCACAGGAAGATAGAGAAGATCTGACAATCTATGAAGAGAAATAAAATTTTTATTGTGTTTTTTTGAAGAAGTTTCAATAGAGATAAGTGAAAGGAGAAGATACAATATCTCAACATTGTATTCATCTGATCATCATATTCAGTGATCATCATATTCAACTATCTATCAAATTCTGCTTGTTATTGTATTTAGATGGTCATTGCATCAGACTGGATAATAGGATATGGATTTTTGTATTGGGATTTTTTTATTGATTAAGAAGGAATTTTGAATTGTCTCAATAATATTCTAGAAGATATACATATATCATATTGGGTAATCAGATTTGAGAATTAAAGTGAGAAGATCAAACTGGACAATCAAATTTGAATTCTATATCAAAGTCCTTGAATTTCTTTCCAACTTATAGTTAAAAAATTACAGATTTTTTTTCAAAGGAATACAATTTTGGATATTGAAAAAAATCACATGTAATATGTTTTTTTACACAAACATTATTTTACCCTATTTGTGTTAAGAGGGAGCACTCTCATTATTGGATTGTTTATATAGTGCTACATGAGTGAAAGGGCATATCTTACTCATTGTATTCCCAGGATTGTTTTCTAGTGTATTGTGTGGTATTGTATCATTTCTAAACCATACTAAGGAAATATCTATTCTTATTAAATAGTGAACCATAAAAATTCTTGCATTCTATGGATGTGTGTTTAATTTTTTTTTCATCAGGGATTGAAATCTTTAATAGGAGTCGAATGTTATTTATAGGAAACATTAAAGAAAAAAGTATCACTAATTCACCCCTCCCCCTCTCAGTGATACAATTATCCTAACTGGGCACTTTCAAGTGGTATTAGAGCCAGATACCCTTCAATTATTCCTTATTGATAGAGAATTTGAATTATGTGAATAGTAAAGGTATTCCAGTTTTTGATGGAAAGAATTATCATATCTGGAAATATAGAATGTTTCCTTATCTTATGTCTATTGGATATGAAGTTCTTGAATCATCAACAGATGGATTTCCTCCTATTAATTGTAAACTTCCTCTTATAACTATTGATAAGAAGAATCTTGAGAATAATGGAAAGGATAAGAATGCTTTATTATGATTACTTTTTGAAAGTGAATTCTTAAGATTGAACGGTGTTACCACAACCAAAGTAATATGAGACAAGTATAAAAACATATATGAAGGAAATACAAAAGTAAATAAGGAAAATTTACAAATCTGGTGGTTGAAGTATAAAGATTTGAATATGAGTGAATACGAATCTGTTGGGGAATTATTTACTAGGATGAATACAATTTTTAGCACTATCAGATGTCTTAATGAAAAGTTATATGATTATACAGTTGTTGAAAATATTTTGAGAATCCTTCCCAACAATTTTGATGTAAAATTTTCTTCACTAGAAGATAGAGATCTTGAAACATTATCTCTAGATTATTTTCCTAGCACTCTCATTACTTATGTAATGAGAAGGGAGAAAGCTATGAGAAGTAAAAAAAGTTGATAGGTAAATATATCTCAAGGATGATATGAAAGAGAAGTCAAAGAAGATTATTATTAAAGATTAAGATGGTGGATTCAATTATCAAAACGGGGTATATAAAAATTTTGATGATATTTTATCCTTGTTTTCTAAAAATGTGAAAAGAGGTATAAGTAAATACAAAGGAAAAATTCCCTTGAAATGTTTTGAATGAGGAGACATTGGGTATTTTTCATCTAATTTTCCTCAAAGAAATAAATAATAAGATAGTGATTAAGAATAAATAAGTACAATAAGATCATGTAATAAATAGGGAGATAAAAAAAATTGTATTCCACAGGGAAGGATAAAAATTTATTAAAAACCAAAAGAAGAAATTTATTATCTAAAAATGAAGAAAAAGAAGGAAATGATGCTAAATATGAAATTTACATTGAATATGGTATTGAAAATACTTTCATTTTAATAGTGAATTATGAAGATTATAGAATTATTAGTTTTAAATAATAAGAAAGTCAACTTGAATTTCATTTTAAAGAAGAGTTGAAAGAATGTCTGAGGAATATTAGAAGGCTTGAAAAGAAAAACAATAAGTTAGAAGATGAATGTTCCTCAATAAGAAATCAATAATATTTTTCTAATGAGAAGGTGAAGCTAAAGAAATAAATTGATAACTTGAATAATTCTCTTGATGAAGAAAATAATCATGATGAGCTTCTGGAAGTAAAGTTGAAAGCGAAAGAAGAAGAGTTGAAACTTGTCCAAAAAAAACTTTATAATGTTGAAGAAAAAGTTAAAAGTTTCAAAAAATATATCACTAAAGTTGGTGAAAGTTCTCTTAATGAGAAACCTAATAAGTTTCAACAAAATCTAACTTCAAAGGGTGAGAAAAAATATGTAATTTTTTCTAAAAATAAGAAAACTGGGAAAGTTATGTATGTGGCCAAAACCAACAATGTTGGGAATTATGAAGTTAAAAAATACCCTGAGTCTGAAAATGTTTCTAAATATTCTGAATCCAGAAGAGTATCCAATAATTCTGGATCTAAAAAAGTTGAAAATAAAAATAATACTCCTATTGATAAAAAAGTTTGGTGGCTCAGAAAAGAAAGACAAGATGGTTTCTGAGAAACATATTCACAATTATAGTAAGTATGGAAGTTTCAAAGGAAAATATTATTTCTATGTCTATTTTTGGTATTGTGGGGGGATTTAGACACACAAAAATTATGTTTTATTTCAACCAAAAACATTTCTATTATCCCATAGGTTTTGTAAGGAAAAGGTTTATGGGGATTCAATCTCCTCAAAGAAATAATTCTGAGAAGGTTGTTGTGAAGAAAGCTGAAAAGGTTGTATTAAATATTGAAAATAGGTTCCAACCCCTAGAAAATATTTTTGAAATATGTGAACAGCCTGAACACCATTAAAAAAGATGTCTTGTTTTGTTACTGACATATTTTTTTAACAATTCTCAGATGATGAAAGTGAATAAGGAAAAGGAATAAGAAAAGGCTATTGTTGTTGAAACTACTTTAAAAGCTTCAAAAGGAGAATAACCTTGGATTCTTGATAGTGAATGTTCATCTCATATGATAGGATATTTGAAATTGTTAAATATGTTAAATACTTTAAGGAAGTAATAGTTTCATTTAAAACTGACGAATCATTGAAAATAAAAGGTGTTGGATCTGCCATCATTGGGAAAGAAAAAATAAAATCCAAGAAAACTCTGTATGTTGATGGGGTGAAACACAATTTTCTAAGTACTTCATAATTGTGTGATGAGGGTAACAAAGTTATATTAAAAAAATATGGGTTTTTTGTGAAAATTTTAGAAGATGGAAAATTGTTACAATAGGATAATGTACAAAATGAAACTTGTTTCAGGTTGGTGAAATTCAAAACTCTTGCTACATGAGTATGGTGGAAGAGAATAAATTGTGGCATAAAATGTTTCAAAGCACATGTCAAATAAACATGAGAAAGTTATCAAAGTGAGATAGTGTTAGAGAAAATTCTGATTTTCTAAGAAGAAGAGATTGGCGTTGCACTATTTGTTAGTAAGAAAATATTAAAAACTCACTGCATAAGAAATTTGGGAGTTGTTCAAAACAACCCCTAGAGCTAATTCCTTCCGATATATGTGGGACAATGAGAAAATAATAAAAAAATGAAGATAAGTATGTCATCACTTTAATTGATTATTTTAATCACATTACTTGTGTTATGTATATGAAACATAAGTTAGATGCTTTGAAAATATTTAAAAGTTTCAGAAGTAAGGTTGAGAAGGAATGTGAGTATTTAGTGAAGAAGTTGAGAACATACAACAGTGGTGAATAAAAAATTGAATAATTTGAAATTTATCTTGAGAAGTATGGAATTAAGCATGAGTATAGTTCCCCACACCCTCCCCAACAAAATGGGATTTCTAAAAGAAATAATAGAAGTTTGGTGGATATGGGAAGAACTATATTACTTGAAAATGGTCTTTCTCATTACCATTGGAGGAAATACATGAGTACTAATGTTTATATTCAAAACTGATGTTTCTATAGGACAAGTTCATATATTAATCCATAAAAATTATTTTATGGCAAAACTCCAAGTTTGAAACACTTAAGAGTTTTTGAGAGTCCATGTATTATAAAGAAGAAATGTGGAAACTATAGAAAGTTTGAGCAGAAAGGTGAAGTTGGAATCATCTTTGGCTTGGATCTTGAAGGAAGAGGATATAGATTTTTAAAGAAATAAATAGTAAGAATTGTTGATTCTATTTATGTGAAATTAATTAAAGGATTCAAGGAAGAAAAACATGCTCATGAAGACAAGGAAGTTGAGAAAGATAAGGAAAACAATTCTGATAAGGATACAAATAATTGTATTCCTACTCAAGAAGAAGAAGCAGACTAAGCAATTTCTAGTGATGAGGAAGATACTCCAAAATCCCATACTAGTTTGAGAAATCAAGTGGAAGCTCAAAATATCATTGGGGATCAACATAAAAATGTTCAAACAAGAAGAATAACAAATGTAATTACACATACTTTTTTGTATTCAAAAGTAGATCCGAATGATGTGAAAAAATCTTTTGAGTATCCAAAATGGGTTTAGGCCATGAAAAAAAGTTGGATTAGATTTAAAAGATGATATATGAGAACTTGTACCCAATCTAGACAAAAAACAATTATTGGAACAAAATGGGTTTTTTCAGAACAAGCTAAATGAAGAAGGTGAAATGATAAGAAACAAAGCAAGATTGGTGTGAAAAGGGTATTCAAAAATTTAAGGTATTGATATTTATGAAACACTTACCCTAATATAAAGACTTGAAACAATTAGAATTTTTCTTTCTATTACAGCACAATGAGGATACAAGATCTTTCAAATGGATATTAAATCCAAATTCTTGAATAGTGATCTTGATGAAGAAGTTTATATTGAATAACATTGTGGCTTTATTATTGGGAAATATGAAAGTTATTTGTACATATTGCAGAAGAAATTGTATAGGATGAAACAAGATCTGAGATCATGGCATTCCAAATTGGATACTAGCTTAAGAAAAATGAATTTTAATAAAGGAATAATTGATAGAAATCCTTAAATTAGAGAAAGTAAGTAGTATTCCCTCATTTTAATTATTTATGTTGAGGATAATATATTTTTTGTGAATGATTAAAGAAATTGAGAAAGAGTTTTTAAAGAAATGAAAAAGGTATTTGAAATGTCCATGATGGGGGAAATGAAATACTTTCTTGGGTTACAAATACTAAAAGAGTAGAAATAATTTTTTCTTTCTCAAGAAAAGTATTCTAAGGAACTTCCTAAGAGGTTTGGCATGGAAAACACAAAACTTGTTTCCAAACTAATTTTAGTGGGAAAAAAATTGTCTAAAGATGGAGAAGGAAAATAAGTTGATCAGAAATGATTTCAGAAGATGATTGAAAGTTTTTTGTATTTGACTACCTCAAGACCTGATTTAGTTTATGATATCACTTTATGTTCCATATTTAAGGATTCTATAAAATAATCACATTTAATTACTAGAAAAATAATTCTAAGATACATCAAAGGCACAACAAAATTCATAATTAGATATAACAACTCATAAATTATTGATTTGTTTGGGTATTCAGATGCAGATTAGACAAGAAATGTTGATGATAGAAGATCCACATCTAGTGGAGTATTCTTTTTGGAAAATAATTGCGTTAGTTGGAATTCAAAGAAGCAAAATTCAGCAACTATCACTACAAATAAATTTGAGTTTGTTGCTTCCATTCAAGCCACTAATCAACTTATGTGAATAAAAACTCGATTAGAATACTTACTTGTTGAAGTGAAGTTACCCTTGATCTTGGGTTGTGATAATCAAAGTACAATCAATCTAAACAGAAATCTAGTTCAACATTCTCATTAAAACATACTGATATCAAATATCATTTCATCAATGTGCTTTTGGATAAGAATGAGTTTAATCTAGAGTATGTTCCTACATTGAAACAAGCTGCTGACATTTTCCCAAAACCTTTAACAAAGGAATCATTTTCTATGTTGAGGTTGACCATGGGAATCCAAAATCTTTATCATCAAGGTTGAGGTATGTGTGTCTGTCCCCTCTCTTATCTTACCTTTGGATAGTGTTGTTAAGGGGGATAATTTTATTGTTTTATAAATCTATTATTTTGTATGCATGTAAAAAGGGGGAGTTGTAGGTAAGCTATAACTTCAAAATTGTAAGTGTGTAAACTATTCTAATAGTTTGTGGAGTGGTTATAGGAAAGTAATTGTTTTGTATTCTAGGAATGAATAAAATAAAGGTGAGAAGATGAAGATGTTTTCATAATAACTTCTTTTGGACAACATGGTTTTACTGTCAATGATTCTTTTTTTCTACAATGAGTTAACTCACGTAGGATTAGAATTATTGATAACCAATCCATCGCTTGAGGATAAAAGTTCAGGGATTTATGAAACTTGGTCAACAAAAAAATCTAAAGGGGGATATTTTTAGGATGAAGCTAATCATATTTAAGGTATTTTATTTTTTTATCAAGGGAGTTTAAGAAGAAAGGAAAATCACCTCACTTTGTATTTTGGTGAAATTCATATTGACCAAAGTATTTAGAAGAATCAGACTCACATTGCTTGAAAAGTTCCATCATATTCAGAGAAGTTAGCTAGATGAAAAGTCTCATTAGATTCACACTGAATCCAGAATGAATAGATCAATTGTATTGAGAATGTATCTTTTTGGAAGTAAATGGTCATCAGATTCACTTTGGATCTAGTATTGAAGAAGTGATCATATTGGTGGAATTAGAGTTTGTATGACTACGGTAAATCAAATGTGACAATTCTTTGCTGATCTTGGAGTTCTGAAAAATAATAAGTTAATGATAAAACTAGTGATGCAATCTTGATGAAAGGAAGGAGGAGAAGAAGCCTTAATGATTGAGAATCTATTGGAAATAAAGAAAATAGATTCTTCTAATTGTATTCAGATTGATTAGATCTGGATGGAAAGAGAAAAGGGGCTTTGAAGATCATATTCGTCTTGATCATATTCAGGACAATTGTATTCTGGACAATTGTATTTGGGATGAGAAGGAAATAAGATGAAAAGGATGAAAAGTTACAATACTTTTTAATGCAAGTTTGATGTTGTTGAAGTTGTTATCAAAATATATTCAGAGTCCTAAAGTAAGTCATGATATAATAGCGAGTTTGTGAAAGAAGAAATTTTCTGAAGTTGAAGTTGATGACACCAGTTTATCGTAATCAGAGGAATAATTTCATGAGACCGATGAATGAAAAGAAAAGAAAAGAATGTGATAAAAAATGTAGTTAATCATTTAAAAGGGGTTGAATTGATTTGTTTATCAATCAATTGGGACAATAGAAACAAATTAAGAAGTAGTTTTGTAGATTTGATGAAAATATATAGATGTTTTATTGAGGGGGAGTTTGAAATTTGATTTTTTTTCAACAATTGTCACAGAGCATCATAATGAAGAAATCAGATTGAGCCAATTGGAACTGACAATTGAAATCAGATTGAGAAATTTGATTTGGACTGACATTTGAAAAAGAAACTTTGAAGAAGAGATGAATTTTGAAGAATATTCAAGAAGGATTGAGAAGATTTGATAAGAGTTGACGAGGTCAAGATTCAACCTAAATTCTAAGAAACATGAAAATTCAAGAAATTTGGGTGAACAGGAAAGTTTTTAGGATTCCATCCAAAACCACTCATGGGTTACCTATAAAATATGAAAAGTACATTGTACTTCAGTGAGGACTGACACAGATGTACTGTTTATGGGAAGAGATAGAAAATAAAAATATTTAGGAAGAGAACAAAGTTTCTGTATTATGTTTTGTTGAAAAAGTTTCAAAATAGATAAGTGAAAGGATAATATACAAGATCACAATATTATATTCAACTGATCATCATATTTAGTGATCACTGTATTCAGCTCTCTATCGGATTCTGCCTGTCATTGTATTCAGATGATCATCATATCAGACTAGATAATTGGATCTAGATTTCCATATTGGGATTTCTGAACTATGGAAGAAGGAATTCTAAATTTTCTCAATCATATTCTGAAAGAGCTACATCTTTTGTATTAGGAAATCAGATCTGAGAATCAGAGTGAGTAAATCAGACAAGACAATCAGATTTGAATTCTATATCAAAGTCCTTGAAATTATTACTAGCTTCAAGGTAATAAATTGAATATTTTTTTTCAAAGGAATACATATTTGGAGATTTAAAATAAGAACATGTAACATGCTTTGTTACACAAACATTGTTTTACCCTATTTGCGCTAAGAGGGAGAACAATTACTATTGGATTTTTTACATAGTGCTACTCGAGTAAAAGGGAATATCCTACTCATTTTATTCCAAGGATTGCGTGGTATTGGATCATTTCCAAACTATACCAAGGATGTAACTATTCTTATTGAATAGTGAACCTTGTAAATTCTTGTGTTCCTGTGGATGTGTGTTTGAATTGTTTTCAATAGGGATTGAAATATTTAATAGGAGGCAAAGGTTATTTAAAAGAAACATAAAAGAAAAAAAGTATCACTAATTTATCCCCCCTCTTAGTGATAAAATTATAATGATTGAGCACTTTCATTTACCTCATTAAGTGACTAGACTTTGCATTGGATTAATTTAGTGGCTATAATAATATTTTATACTATTTATCAGGTAGACTAGTTGAGATCAAGGATTTGATGGTGTAATTGGTAGTCTTATCATATAAATATTTTTATTAGACTCAATGTGACCTTTGATACATTTGTATAGGAATAAAGGGGTTTCTGTAAGTTGAAGTTGGGTCTTTTTAGCATCATCATTAGTGTTGAGAGAATGAAATTTCACTAATAATTTTTAGACATTGTTAGGGAAAACCTTGAAATCCTAGTGATGATGTTAATAGTAATTAATTATGTTTTCTATGATTATGTGACCCTTTTATTAAGTTTAGTGGTAATCGTTGATCACACCCATTTTTGATATGAAATAGAGAGTGAATTTCCCATGTTTTTGAGGTTTATTATTGAGTTACTTTAAGAGAACCATTAATATGGTTAAATCTGGAGGTGAAATTTCTGTAAGTGTGTGTAACACCCTAATTCTAGTAACCTAAAACTTATGGTTATTTTAATACATTGGTAAAAGATATATGGGATCACATCCCAAAGGATTGAATAGTTTAGTAGTCTTGGGAGACTAGATACATATATTATTATAAAAAATTAAAACTATTATGAGAACTTTACTACTTCATCTAATATATCACTAAATTCATTCATAGATCCCTTCTTGGTATCCTTGGGAAAGAAAAAAATAATGAATGATGAGCTCATATTCTCAGTAAGGGAAAATAAACAATAAAATCTATCATAGGACAAATATAGCATGAATAATATGGTAGAGATAAATAATAATAAAATATTCTATATAACTAATATCATAAAATGAGATTATATCCATGGATTACATAACAACATAAATAATCACATGGATAATAATAACTAGTTTCATAATGATATAACACATAATTTTAGACATCATAATCTCACCATCATGGCATTGTGATAAGACATTATACATAAATAGGAAAGGTGTACTCCAAATATGCAAAATAGTTTGTCTTATGAGACCTACTAATTCAATGAGTGGCTATAATAGGCCCCTCCCATCACGTACTAACAAAAATTCCTTTATTGTATGAAAAAAATGAATAATAATTCAATACTTAATCAACATAAATATTCGTATTCAAAAACAAGCATATGAAATATTAATATTTTCCCTAGAAAATAATTAGAACACCATGATCATAATTTATCTAGAGTAATATGGTGGATGATATCAATATATTATATCCTTATTAAATCATAATATTCCTCAAAGGATGTTTACATTGATGAAAATAATTTTAAAATATCACTGGATGATTTATTTAGGAAGATAACCTTTTCATTTTAAAATCACTTATATTAAAATTTAAAAATTTCCAAAATATTAAGAAAAAATTTCCTTTGAAAAGAACCATGAAAACCTATAAAATAATCTCTAAGTAAAATAATATTCATGATGATTTTAAAATCCATTAATGTAGTATATGTTAAAAAAAATATTCTATTCAAGCCTTTGGTAAAAAGTACCTCATTCAGAAAATGGAAAGAAGATTACATTTATTATTATTTTATATAAATTCAAACAAGGGAAAAAATTCCTTTAATCAATCATTATAGAATATTAAAAATATTATTTTAAATATTTTAAATAAAAAATGGACACAAAATAAAAATATTCCAAACCAAATAAAAAAACAAAGTAGGTTTTCCTTAAAAACATTCTTTTGGTATTTTTGAGTGCCAAAGAAGAGAAAAATGGAACTAATAATTGAAAAAACCATAAATTACCATGTTTGAATAAAATATATTGGTTTTAAGATAGAAATATTATATAATTATTTATACATAAACATAAACATAAACATAAACAATCTCTAATAAGGATGAGATTGTGAAATAAACTGTTATTGCTTTGGTAACTTTTCAATCATAACCACAATAAAAGAAATAACATCAAATGAAAATTTAAATTACATTAATATAATATAATTAATTATATATCATATCAAATTGTAAGTATATACACTGCATGAGAGAAAAAAGTTGTGAATATTATATATTTCTCATGGAAACAAAAGTGAGATGAGAAACCCTTACTTCAAGTTTGAGTTTCCTTGTAAGTGATTTTAACCTTCTATATAATAAATATAGATTTATTATAATTATATAAAATAAAAATACACATACTTATAATATCATGTATGATCCAATTATAATATTTCAACAACTATTCATTAATAATATTTTATTATCATCATCATTTCGGGTGTCAACTACTTTGTTTTTCATGTATGTATCGACTCAACAGTTATGGTCCTTGCATATTGATCATGGTTAAATAATATAAATAATTTAATTAATGATATAAATATCATATATATTCATTATAAACATATTTAAAATCATCCATGATTGTCAGGCAAGAAAAATGAATCACATCGCTTTTTAGAGGTGGCAGTCCACACATACGCATGAAGGACATCATCATTTTTTAACAGGTGGAAGGGTGGAAAGATAAATTAGATATTTTATTTATAGAATCATAATTATTTTATAAATATAATATATATTCATTAATTACAATTTTATAATCATCCAAGTAAAGTGATGATAAAAAATGAATTGCATCACCACGTGGAGACGGTAGGCCATATATACACACAATCGATATTTTTATTTTCCATGGGATAGAAAGGAGGTGGAAAATGATTTTAAAATAATAATAATAATAAAATTTAAGTTTATTTATGATATTTATTTCATAATTTTAGGATTTTTAAAATAAATTAATAGAAAATATAAGAAGAAAGAAAATTTGAAAGGGTCGATAAAGATAATTACATCTACTTTGAGAGACCACCTTTGGAATACACCATAAGAATTCATAGGATGGTATTATAAGAATAAAATAATATCAAGAATGAATTTAAAGAATATATAAATGTTTTGGTTAGTTATTGGATAATATAGAGTGCTAAAATTTTGTAAATAAGGGAGGATAAGATGTGCCCTTTTATAAGTGAGGTGAGGGACATGCATGAAATTACTTAAAATATTTAAATAATATAAAGTTATTTTCTGGTGAAAATGGAACCAAATGTTCAGTAATTATAATTTAAGATAATATAATTCCTAAATAACTCCAAACAATAAGATTTATACATGTTTAAGTGTCATTTTTACCCTTATATCTTAGTTTAACTCCTCAGTAAACCCATTTTAACCTTAACCATGGTAACATATTTTTACCATTTTTACTATTAATTATGATAAAAATTAAATTGAAATTATGAAATAATATTAATTATAATTATTAAAAATATGGACTCTATTTTAATCATTCAATTTTTACAAGGGGTATAAATTAATTTTATTATAAGTGTTCAAAATGAAATGAAAACCATTTTTAGAAAAATGTTTATTTTATATATAAAATGATTTTATAGAAAAATAATTTATAATGTTTATTAAAATATAAGTAGTTGGATTATTTAAATAAAATGAGACTTATTTTTATTTTAAATCAAACAAAAACAAAAATTAACCTTATAAATACATGATTAAAAGAGAAGAACTAAAAATAGTTTTTATTTGAACAAAAACATTACTTAGATTTCCAAAATGTTAATAATATATTTATAAATTCAAAATTATATTTTTTATATGAATTATATTACTTATTAAATATATATTTTTCATATAAAAAGGTTTATTAATATTTAAAGTTATTATTATATCATTATAATTTCATAAAAGTGACAATTTTTGTAAAACTTGTATTTTTCACCATTCACCCAAAAATCAACTATTTTGAAAAAATCTCAAAAATTAAGCCTAAGATAATTATAACATGATAGATTCAAAAATTAAATTCATTTAATAAAATTAAATTTATATAAATTTTAAATTTATGTTTTAATCATATTCTTAAATAAATATATGTGCATTGTAAATTGTTTCTCTAGAAAGAAAAGATTACTATAATTGAATATCAAGTGTTACATTCTTCCCTCATTTGAAAATTTCATCCTTGAAATTTCTAGAATGTTACCTCATGAACAAATTTGGGTAGTTATTCATCACAAATTCTGTAGGCTACCACATCACCTCTTCTATATTATGATTTTTTCCAAATTACCTTTTCCAGCTGAGCCGTCTGATTCCTCGACACTTTTTCTCTAGTGTCAAGAATCTGGATAGGATCTTCATAGTAAAATAAATCAGGTTCCAATTCTATTTTCTCATATGTGATCACATGAATTGGGTCTAGTATTTACTTACCTAATAGAGAGATATGGAAAACATCATGTACTTTAGAGAGGCTGGGTGGAATTTCCAAACGACAAGCCACAACTCCTATTCTTTCCTGAATTTTCAAAAGGCCTAATGTACCTAGAACTTAGTTTTAATTTCTTAACGAAACTTATAACACATTTAAATAGATATTCCTTAAATAAAACATTATCTCCCACTTGATATTCTAGATCCTTTCTTTGGTTATCGAAATGACTTTTCAGTATACCTTGAGCTACCTTAGTATGATTTTGAATAACATTTACTTTCTTCATCATATAATCAACTAGATTTGGGACTAAAAGTATCCTTTCACTAAATTAATCCAAATAATTTTGAGTAAAACACCAAATTTCATACAATTCCTCATATGGTTCCATCTAAATTCTTAAATGGAATCTATTAGTATATAAGAATTACACCAAATGTAAATACTGATCCCACATACCTTGAAAGTCAAGTGAGAATGACCTAAAAATGTCTAATAATATTTTAATAGTACTTTTAAACTACCTATAAATTTGAGTATGATAGGTGGTGCTCAAATATATCTTGGTGTCAAGATCCTTATAAAGACTCCTCCAGAATTTCAATGTAAACCATGGATCATGACTAGATACAATGGAAAGAGGTGTACCATGAAATCTCAAAACTTCATTAATATAGAGTCACATGAGGTGATAAAAAATTATATTATAACACCTTGAGATTATATATATATAAATTACTTTTAAATAAACATGAAATATTCAATAGTTTGTTTTACACGCAACCTCGAGTCCAAATGAACTGTGATATAATATACCATTATAAAATAGCTATTAAATTATAAGTATTAATATGAATAAAAAAATTATGATTTTTTTTATATAATAGATTTAAATAATAAAAACATATTTATTAATTCATAATAAATAAATACTCAATTTTCAGTAAATCCATTTTATGCTTCAAAAATATGTTTTCTCAAAAATGTTTTTATTTCATTTTGTGTATAGATAATATAATTAATTTATACCAATTTTATAAATTGTATTTTATAAAAAGGATATAATTTTCAAAATAATAATATCAAAATTATCTTAAGGTGAAGTTTTTTGATTTTTCTGAAAAGATTAATTTTTCAGTGAATTGTAAAAAAATATCGATTTTATAGAAAACTATATTTTCCATTCAAGTATTTACAAAGACCAATTTTTTTAAATTTATTTTAAAATTTAATTAGTTAATTTTGGTTAAAAAAATCCAATTAATTTGATTTAAATCAACATTATTCTTAATTTTTATATAAAAACATTTTTATACTTAAAAATACATTTTTATGGAAAATCATTTTTGTCACTTTTTGAGAGTTTGTTTTTAAATTGATTTTTAAAACTTATAGGAATATAATTTGATAATATGGAATCAATATTTATAATCATAATTTATAAATTTTTTAATAAGTCTAATTTCATTTTTGGAAACAATGAATAATAAAAATTGTAAGAATTTATTACCATAGAATGCATTTATTGGGGGGGGGGGTTAAACAAAGAGATAAGGATAATATTGCCACATAAACTTTGTTAATTACTATTGTATGGTAATATTTTGAATCTATAACATCTTATATTAAAATATTATTTATTTAGAATAATTTTTCTTAAGTATGACCTTATTATATTTTAATCGTTTGAAAAATTCCAACTGTGTCCTCTCCCTTCCTTATAAAAGGATACCGATTATCTAATCTTACTTACACTTAATGATACTTATATACCAGAAAATCCCTAACCTAATATATTTCTAACATCCCTACTCATTTCCTATAGGTTTTTTTGATTGAAATACCATCCTTTTAAAGATTACGATGTATTCTATTAGAGGTTTCTCAACTAAGAGGTATGACTCTGAACTGAGTACTTTCAATTTTATTTCTTCTTTTACCTCCTCTAAATATATTGTATCCATTATAAAATAATGAATTAAATATCTTGAATATACTTAATTTTTATTATTATTATAGACCAACAATTTTCCTCCTCTTTCCCATCAAATGAGAAATGAAAAGTATCGCTCCTATGTACGTGTGGATTACCACCTCCATGTAGTGATATGATTCATTTCCCATCACCATAATCAATAGTTGGTTATTATGATGTATTTAATGATTATATATTATACTTATGATATAATTATACTTATATAATTATAAGATCTCATATACCTTTTTACCTTTTCATATGTTGAAAAACAATAACCTCGCTCGTGCGTATGTATGGACTACCACCTCCAGGAAACAATGTGATTAATTTTTCATTTATATTTTACATGGATTTTAATAAAAATAGATAAAATAAATATATATTAAATTTATTATATAATAATGATTCCATAAATGTGAATTATTATTTACCTTTCATTCATTCCAACCAGTGAAAAGTGGAAACATCACTCATGCGTATGTATGGACTACCGTCTCCTCGAAGTGATGCAATTAATTTTTCATCACTAATTTATATAAATAATTATAAAAGTTCATATAATTAATAATTATGATATATATATATATATATTGATATTATGTATACAATAAAATCATGACCAATATACAAGGACCAGAACCATCAAACTGAACCATACATGGAAAACAAATCGTTTTTCACCTGAATATCCATTTTAAGGAACAATTATTAATAAAAGAATAATCAGAAATTATAAAAGAATGGTACATAATAATTTATTCATAAATATGGTTCTATAATATATTTATAATAAATTTATATTTATTATATTGGATTTTTGAGTGCGTAAGAAACCAGATGAGACTTGAGGTAATGGATTTATGTTTCAATCCCATTTTAATCGAGATTATTCATGCTTAAATTTAAATTATAGAAATTATACAATACTTATCTAATAAAAACATTTAATTTTTATTATCTCCTGGTTATTTATATAATTTTTATGTTTTAGCACCATTTCCCCCTCTTTGGTACTCAAAATGATTAATAAAATGTTTTTAAGAAAAGCCAAACTTATTTCTCCTCTTTTGATCGGAAATCATTTTTTCCCATATCCATGTTTTATAAAACATTTTCAAGATTTTTTTGACTATTTGAAATTATTTTTTGAAGTAATTTTTATTAATGTTTTAATTTTTTAAAAAAAATTTAAAAAGAATATTCTTTTCATTTTCTGAACAAGGTACTTTTTACCGAACATGTGAACAAAATCTTTGTTTTAATAATTATAACCACTCAATGATTTGAATATTCCTTTAAAATTTTACAAGGTTGTTTAAAATTATTTTTTCCCCTACTATTGTGGAAATTTTTATATTTTAAATAAGTTATTTAAAAATGAAAATGGTATTTTCCTCAAGAAATACTCTAATGATATTTTAAAGGTATTTTCATCTATGACAACAACCATTTATGTTACTTATGCTTCACTGGGGATATGATACAATGATACTATACTTATTATTTTTACAGATGGTTGTTGATTATGATGATAAATCTTGATAAAACCCATTTTTTTTCCATGGATTAAACTATAAGAAAATTATAAATTATTTTCATGATCTTGTGGCATACATATGAATAGATTATGATTATATAATGGATGGGTTTGTTATAGACCACCAATGCATCATGTAATGTGATATTTATATCTCATGAGATGATTATGATAATCATGGGCATGATCAAGAATATCTTTATTCACATTTTGATGCACAAGTATGATTACTTCTAGTTATACCCACAAGATTATATTCGGGCATGATTACAAATGTCAATGTTAAAATTCTAATGCATGAAACTACTGGAAATATTAGCTATAAAAATGGTTCAAAACTATTGGTATAGACTGGATAACTATTGGTATAACTATACCAATGGTTCTACGAACTGTTGGAATAGCCTATACCAATGATTCTCCAAATCATTGGAAGGTAGGATATTGGGATATTCCATTACCAATAGTTATTAGTGAACCATTGGTATAAGGGTAATGAAATTTTAGATATACCAACAGTTTTGAAACTATCGGTATAGAACCACCATAATTCCACTCCTAGAAGCACCCCCACCATACCCAAACAGCTAGTAGTAGCCACCACTAATTAATAACCTGCCATCAACCACTAGAAATCACACCAACACTCACCACCCTACCCAAACAGTAGCCAATAACTACCAAAAATCACACCAGTACCCCACCTTGATCAATTACCTACAAACAAACATAATCAAATAATATACAAACTATTATAACACAAGAAACCAATTAATTAATTCAACCAATGATAACACACATTCAAAACATCACATATATTCATTTAGAACTAATCATAAAACATAAAATGTCATAAATATTAGTCAAAAAATGTAAAGGATCAATCTATACCTCATCACCTTCACCATCACTATCTCCATCACCATCACCATCACCATTATCACCATCATACTTTCCATCATCCTCATCATCATCCTCTTTGTCATCCTCACAATTATCCTTACCCTCATGCTTTCCATAACCATTTCCAGGAATTCCATCATCTCAACCACCACTAGTACCACAACTCGGTGCACTATACAATGTTCACATCTTCGACATATATGCATCACAAGACATGATAGTACATGTTGGAAGTTATGTACATAATACTTCCATAAATTTCTTAAATTTATAGCTGTCTCGTTGACTCAATTCATGCTCTTGTATGACCATTTTGGGCCTCTTATTTCTAGGCCTGAGCCCATGTTGTCCGTGCATTATCTTTTTCTAAATAGGTTCTACCAGAACTAGCACCTGAAGTGGGCCAATATCTAGTTGGGATAATACTCTTCCTCGATCGATATTGCACTCTACCATGATGCTCATCTCCCAAAACCTGATGTAAGTGATCATTTGGCCCAAATTTATTAGATTCCTGCACATCAAGGGCCTCCAAATCACATTTTTACAAATATAAATAGACTATTTAGTTACAAAATAGATATTAAAATTTGAAATCAACAAAGTAAAACTTAAAATCCACTATTATGTCTATTTGTTTACCATGGTTTTATCTTCCTTATTTTTGCTCGAGCGAAATAATTTTTCTCAAGGAACACACCCTTGAATATTCAAAACCTCTCTATGAAATGACATTGAATTCAGAAAACCATAATTGAAAATAGGTTATTAATAATTAATTTCATAACTAAAATCAAATTTATATACTGAATGATGTAATATAATTTACTATAATGATTGAATAATGATTTGATAACTTATTTGAGAATATGATTAAATAATGATTTGATAAATTAACTTAAAGTAGAATTTAAGTATTCTTGTTTGTATATATTACTTCCATGAATATAAGGGAAATGTAATTATATAATAATGGAAATAGAATGTCTTTATTTTCAAAAAACTAATCAAGATTAAATATATGTATAATATGCTAAAATGTAAAGGTGAAATGTATGATAGATGTGTTCCTATTTGGTTTTCTATGTTTCTATGATTTAATTTGAAATGGGTTAAAATAAGGAAAATCAAGGTAAATTTTTCATTGATGGATATTGATGAAAACATATAGTCAATATTGGTGTTTTTTTAAAAGACACATAAAAGAATAATATTTATTGTTTATTTGGTAAAATAATGTCAATTTTTAGTTAGCATGAGAGTATTTAAGGTTAGTTTGGTTTTTATAAATTTTTGTTCCTAATCAGTTTTACATGGTATAATTTTATTTAGTTATTTTTAATTCAATTTGTTTAAGTATGGTTCAATTTAATTCAGTTTGGTTCAATTATATTCAATTTCAATTAATGACATATGATTTCATTGCGTTCAGATTATTTTTTTAATCTTAATCTAGTTTGGTTTATTCTAGATCAGATTTATTTATTTTTATTCACCTATATTTGTTTATAACTTTTCATTTAAATTTGATTCATTTTGTTCATCCTTCATATGATTCAGTTTGGTATATGTTTATATTTATTTAGTTAAGTCATCTTTTATTTGATTTATTTCAATTCAATTAAATTCAATTTTATTTGATTAGAGAGATTTATTTTATTTTTTATTCACGTTTTTGGTTCATGTTATGACTAGTACATTTAGGTTTTTGTTTTAATTCTAGTTTCTCTTCTTGTTAGGTTGGTTCATTATCATCGGATTCTAGTCATTTCAATTTGGTATTATTAAATTTTTGTTCATTATTGATTTAGTTATGTTTTAGATTGGATGATTAATGATGCATTGATTTGATTTTTTTCCTTCATTTTTGGCTTTTTTAGTTTCATATCCATTCATTTCTATTTGAATTAGGGCTATTTAAGTCATGTATAATCATTTTGTTTTGATTTTACTTATGATAGTAATGTTTGATTTTCTTTTTATAGCATTGAATTTTTTTAAAGTTTAATTCAATTTAATTATTTATTGATGGATTATTTTTTTGGGTACAATATGGGTTTGGTTTAGTGGGCCTATTTGGTTTGATTCAATATAATTAAATTCTATTCTAGTTGAATTTGTTTAGTTTTTTTGATTTTGTTTTTTTGTTTTAGGTCAAATTATTTCAACTTAGGTTATCTTGGTTGGTTTCTATTTGATTCAATTTGGATTTGTCATTGTATTTTTTTTTTCATTTTATAGTGGTTCATTTTATTTTATTTTATTTTTTGTGTATTTAATTATAATCAGAGTTGGTTATGTTCAATCAAGTTTAGTTCATGGATGTTTATATCCTTTTTATTAATTTCTTGTAGATTCATTTTGGTTTAGTTTTATTTGCTTCAATATGGTTCATTTTATTTTCATTAAACATGGGTTGGTTTGATATAATAGGTTTGGGTAAGATTATATTTTTTCATATGATTATCATCCATTCACTTAAAACCTGTTTGGATTTTTTTTATTATGTTTGGTTAGGGTTTAATCTCATACCTATTGATTTACTGTATTCCAAATTTGATTGGATGTTTTTAATTTGATTCATGTATCAAATTTATCTATGTGAAATCATGTTATGTTTGTCTTTTTATGTTTTAGTTTGGATTAGTTTAGTTAAAGTGAGGTCAGTTCAGTTTCAATATCAAAAAATATAAAGTAGAGAATGTTCATGAAAGTGGTTTGTTGTACCCCACACTCTTTGATTTTCATGATCACAATCACTTTCATATATGTTTAACTTTGTTTTTAAGTGTTGTGGATGATAGGCAAAAGATTGCCAAAGGATTGGACCAAGAATGGACTAGAAATGGACTGAAATTCAGTCCACCGGCCAACCGGTGTGATAGCACCGGCCAACCGGTGGAACTAGCAGAGGGATTGCTCACTGCCAGGTTCCACCGGTCGACCGGTGGCTCTGTCACCGGTCGACCTGTGGCACCCAGCCCAAATAGTGTTTGCTACTGTCTTGCCACCGGCCAGCCGGTGGCTCCTCCACCGGTCGACCGGTAGAGCCTGGATCAAGACTCTTCTTCTCTACCAAGGCACCGGCCAGCCGGTGGAGCTGTACCGGCCAGCCGGTAGCCCAGTCAAACTAGCCGTTGGCTTTGACCAGTCAACCCTCTTTTGGGCTCCAACGGCTCCGAAGCCTTCTCCAACGGCTCCAAAGACTCCCCAAGGGTTCCATGCCTATAAATAAAGGCTGAGGAAGCCCCGGACACCTACCGGATCATATACCAAGCGCTCGGACACCTTGTTGCACATTTGGCGAACCTCCGGCGCTTCACCTTCAAGGATCCTCAAGTGCTCCATCCAATTCCACATTCAAGAGCACCCTCAAGAAGCTTGGGAGAGCACGCTACATCAGCTCCATCATCCAATTGGCGCCCAAGTCTTCCTCCAATACGGTTTTTATTTTATATTTCATTTTTGAGCTTTAAAATTGGGTTTGTACCTACAAACCCCAAACCACTTTTCTCATCCCCTCTTTCTCTTGGGTTCTCACACCACCATTAAGGTGTGAAGAGGTTTCTTCAAGCCTTTCCTTTTAAAAGGCTTGTGTTTCGGTGAGCTAGCCTTCACCCGTTAAAAAGGCTAGTGGGTTCTTGCTAAACCATCAAAAGCAAGTGGGTTCTTGCTCAACCATAAAAAGCAAGCTGTAATAGGTCCTAGTGCTACCTCAAAGCCTAGTGGGTTTCTTTCCAAAACCATTGAAAAGCAAGCGGTAGGAATCTCTCAACGGTTGAGTTGGGAGCGGAGACGTAGGCCGGGTTTTGGCCGAACTCCGTTATCAATTTCTTGTGTGATTGCCTCTTTATTTTCCGCTGCACTTTCAACTTTGATTTTAATTTGTTAATCTTTTTTTAAAAGGCAATTCACCCCCCCTCTTGCCATCTTTCCTCGTTTGTTCCGACCCAACATTTGGTATCAGAGGGATAATTTGAGTAATACCTTAAAAGGTTTCAAATTCAAAGATCCATTGTGATGGCATCCACTTCTTTCGCCCCCGAGGGCCTCTCATTGGGTCGTGCTCCATTTTTTGATGGAACCGACTATAATTATTGGAAAACCCGCATGACTACTTTTCTTAGAAGTATAGGTTATCCCATTTATAAAATAGTCATGCAAGGTTACACCCTCTCCTCTCCCGATGAATCCAAATGGACCCAAGCCGACATTAGAAATTTCGAGCTTGATGGCAAAGCCATGAATGCTCTCCATTGCGGCCTTGACCGAAACGAGTTCAATCGAGTTTCCACATGCACCTCCGCACATGAGATCTGGAAACTTTTGGAGGTTACCCATGAGGGGACCAACAAAGTAAAGGATACTCGATTGGACATGTACCGTCAGGATTTTGAGTCTTTTTCTATGCACCCAAATGAATCTATTTCTGAAATGTTTACTAGATTTACTGACGTGTGCAATGGGAGAAAGTCCCTTGGTGATGATGTTTCCGCAGAAACGATGGTTAAAAAGATCTTATGGGTCCTTCCGAGCTCATGGGCACCAAAGGTGACGGCGATCCAAGAAGCCAAGGACGTCAAAAATATGCCGGTAGAAGAACTCATCGGATCCCTTATGACTTATGAGATCACGATGAGGAGGCAAGCTCAAAAGGAGGGCACACCAATCAAGACACCAAAGAACATTGCCCTCAAGGTTCAAAAAGAAGTAAGCTCCTCCTCATCATCCTCATCTTCCTCATCTTCATCATCTTCAAGCGGCGATTCGGAAATGGAGAATCTCGCCCGCCAAATGCATAAATTTATGAAGAAGCATAAGAAGAAGAAGAAATCTCGCAAGGCGCGAAAGCAAGAACCCACCGCAAGATCCGAGCCCAAGGTGAAATGCTACGGGTGCGGCGAAAAGGGCCATTACAAGCCCGATTGCCCACTCAACAAAAAACGGGCCACGCAAAAGGAAAAAGGAAAGAAAAAGGTCCTCAAGGCCACATGGAGTGACACCTCATCATCATCCTCCTCCTCCTCCTCAAGCGACAACAGTAACAAATGCCTAATGGCATTCCATGAGGTAACATCTTCCGACTCCTCATCCTCTTGCTCTTCAAATTCCAATTCTTTAAATCATTTATCTTATGAAGAACTCTCCCACGCTAGAGACCAACTTGAAAAAGGTTTTCATACTTTATCGTCAAAATTTGTTGCTTTAAAAAAGTCTTTTAAAAAACTTTCCTCCGAAAAAGACCAACTTCTCAAAGAGAAGGAGGATCTCACCCTCAAAATCCAAAATTTTCCAAATGTTGATTCTATGGAATCAACCATCAAAGACCTAAGGGAGACCCTAGCCAAGTTCACCCAAGGTGAACAAAATTTGAACAATTTGCTTGGTTCCCAACGTGTATCCCGAACCACCAATGGACTTGGCTATACCAACCGAGCCTCCTCCTCCCATGCTCAAACTGTTTTTGTAAGGGGGAGCTCCGATTACAAATTTTGTAATTATTGCAAGAAAACCGGGCATCTCATTTATGAATGTAATTGTAAAAACGCCCGATATGGTCAACCCAAAAGTTTTTTCTTTTCGGATGAATTTTATAGGAGAAGACCCGCCATGAGGCAAGTGTGGATTGAAAAATCCCTCTTAGCGAGTCTCTCCGGGCCTAAAATTGTCTCTTTTCAAAATCCCTCTCCCCGGTGACTTTTTCTTTTTATTTAGGGGGAGTTAGGTTTGTTTAAGCTTTTTGTTTCGATTCAAACTTTTGATTTCATTTTCAAAATTTTCGATTCCAACTTTCAATTTCAACACTTGGTATCAAATTTTCATTTCAAAATATTCAATTCGAATTTCTCACTCAAATCTTTCAATTCTTTTTTGATTCAAAACTCTCAAATTCAAAAATTTCATTTGGTTTCAAATTTCAAATTTCAATTGGTTTTTGATTCAAAACTTTCAATTCAAACTGTTATTCAATTTTCATTTCAAAATTTTCAACAATTGATATCATTTTCAATTGATTCAAAATCTCGTTTTTCATCGTTTTCCCTCAATCAAGTTTTATGCCCCACGCTATTTTGATAATCACAAAGGGGGAGAAATTTCTTGATTGATTGGGGGAGAATCTTTTCTCTCATGCTTAGTATTTATTTTCAATTTATCATTTAAAGCATGCCTTTCATTTAAGTTTTTACATTGCTTAGATAAGTGATTGTGATCATCAAAATAGGGGGAGATTGTTGTACCCCACACTCTTTGATTTTCATGATCACAATCACTTTCATATATGTTTAACTTTGTTTTTAAGTGTTGTGGATGATAGGCAAAAGATTGCCAAAGGATTGGCCCAAGAATGGACTAGAAATGGACTGAAATTCAGTCCACCGGCCAACCGGTGTGATAGCACCGGCCAGCCGGTGGAACTAGCAGAGGGATTGCTCACTGCCAGGTTCCACCGGTCGACCGGTGGCTCTGTCACCGGTCGACCTGTGGCACCCAGCCCAAATAGTGTTTGCTACTGTCTTGCCACCGGCCAGCCGGTGGCTCCTCCACCAGTCAACCGGTAGAGCCTGGATCAAGACTCTTCTTCTCTACCAAGGCACCGGCCAGCCGGTGGAGCTGTACCGGCCAGCCGGTAGCCCAGTCAAACTAGCCGTTGGCTTTGACCAGTCAACCCTCTTTTGGGCTCCAACGGCTCCGAAGCCTTCTCCAATGGCTCCGAAGACTCCCCAAGGGTTCCATGCCTATAAATAAAGGCTGAGGAAGCCCCGGACACCTACCGGATCATATACCAAGCGCTCGGACACCTTGTTGCACATTTGGCGAACCTCCGGCGCTTCACCTTCAAGGATCCTCAAGTGCTCCATCCAATTCCACATTCAAGAGCACCCTCAAGAAGCTTGGGAGAGCACGCTACATCAGCTCCATCATCCAATTGGCGCCCAAGTCTTCCTCCAATACGGTTTTTATTTTATATTTCATTTTTGAGCTTTAAAATTGGGTTTGTACCTACAAACCCCAAACCACTTTTCTCATCCCTTCTTTCTCTTGGGTTCTCACACCACCATTAAGGTGTGAAGAGGTTTCTTCAAGCCTTTCCTTTTAAAAGGCTTGTGTTTCGGTGAGCTAGCCTTCACCCGTTAAAAAGGCTAGTGGGTTCTTGCTAAACCATCAAAAGCAAGTGGGTTCTTGCTCAACCATAAAAAGCAAGCTGTAATAGGTCCTAGTGCTACCTCAAAGCCTAGTGGGTTTCTTGCTAAAACCATTGAAAAGCAAGCGGTAGGAATCTCTCAACGGTTGAGTTGGGAGCGGAGACGTAGGCCGGGTTTTGGCCGAACTCCGTTATCAATTTCTTGTGTGATTGCCTCTTTATTTTCCGCTGCACTTTCAACTTTGATTTTAATTTGTTAATCTTTTTTTAAAAGGCAATTCACCCCCCCTCTTTCCATCTTTCCTCGTTTGTTCCGACCCAACATGGTTAAATATGAACAGGGTAATATATATTCTATTTGTTTTAAAAAAATGGGTTCAAAGGTATTAATTACTGCAATAAGAAAATAATAAAAAAATTCCATTATACACTGTTATCATACAAAAGACCATCCATAAAATCAAACATCCATAATGTACACAACATGCCCTTAGAAAGCTCATCCAAAAAAATAATTCAAATACTCCAATGTGAATAATGATGAAATAAATATTAAATTCATCCTTTAAATGTTTCATGATTAGATTATTATAGCCATCCAACAAAACCAAGAGGTAGGTCAGATTGTAATAGTTTCTTCGAAATAAAAACACCCCATCAGATTAGAATTAATCCACATTCTAGAGAAGTGCCAACATTGCCTTCAAATAACACCAAATCATGCATTAATCAATTCAAGGCCATATGAAATAGAATATAAAACCATTATAAACAATGAGAAGAAACCAATAAATCCAAAAACCTATCAAATATATTTAATGATTAGATATAAAAAAGTAAAGATTACTATTCAATATAAATATATCACAAGATTAAAAAGGAAATAACGCTGCTAATTATGTGGAATTTCTATATTACTATATGGAATATATCATATGTTATTACTTGGTAATTGTAAAGTAGAGGAGAATAAAAATTAAATAACATATATTTCTCTTGGAAGGGAAAAGAATAAATTGGATTTGATAGATTGATATATCAATTTTTCAAATGCATAGAAAAAAGTAGGATTCTAGTCCTATAAGTAAATATTAATAAGAAAAGAAATGTGATCCATTAGGTTATCTCACTAGAAGTTCATGGAGTTCATAAAGTGGGTGAAAATAGAGTTTATTTCTACACTATCACTATTGTAAATTTATAATTACTATTCATAGAAGGCATACAAACATAAAAGAGTATCAATGAGTTCTATCTTGTAAAGTATACAATAATTTATCTATTTGTTTTGTGAATGTTGTAAACCTAGAGGGTTAGTGTGGACACTCCAAATTCTAAAATAAGTCACACAATTAGTGTTTCTATTACATAAGAACATCTTCATTGAAATTTATATCTGTAATAATTGGTTGATTGGTGTTTTGGTGGAAATAATTGAGATAAAATCAACCATAACCAATATCATAAAATCAATGAAGTAATAAATTTCATGATAAGATCACAAAATTAATAATACTAATCCTAAAATTTAAGTACAAACTAAATACTTTAAATAATAAAATAAAGAATAAATAATCATTTATCTAGATGAATTTGAAATGGAATTAAATATTGAGGAATTAAAAGAAATTTCAAGTCCTAAAGAAAACAATGGAAATCATAAGAGGCACCCCTCTCTCTTTCAATAATAAATGAGTGTCGTACCTACTTCCTCTCATTGTATATCATTATAGTCCTCCCAAAGTATGGTGGTTTTTTAAAGAATCCTTGTTTTTTTATTTCTTCCTGAAACTTCCTAAAAAACAATTTTCAATAATACAAAACTATATATTAATAAAAATCATGGAAATTTTCATTCAAAATCCTTAAATTTAATACTTTTAACTCTATAGTCATCCAATATGAAATCATTTCCTGATAATATGATAATGGAAACTCATTCATTATAGGTTTTCCCTTTAAATCCATACTAACTCTAGAACACCAGTCACTATACATCTCATGCTTATATTCTCTCCACAACTCACCTAATTCCATCAGTCATGCTTTCCTCGCAGCCTCACCATCATAGAAAATTAAAATAAAGCTAACACCAAAATATTAATTCATATAAATAAAATAATAACATAACATTAAATCCAACAAATTTTATTACTTATATTTGTTCCCAATAATTATCCCTTACTTCATTTAGAAGGTGTTTCCAGGAGAGTGTCCTGATGAGAATGATGTCAGAGTATTTTTAAAGAATCTCTATAAAACTCCTACATTCTTAGACTATTTTTTCAATCATTTGATTATCCTTGTTGTACTCAAACATCAGCTATTTGAGGTGGTTCCTGACCACACACATGCATGTAAACCCACACTATATTTCAGAAGATCCATATGTTAAATAAAAACCAAAAATTATATCAATAAATCTTATAATTAAAATAAATTATGGTAAAAAAATTACTAGAGTTATATAAATATACTGGAGGCAGCCTGATCAGTGGGAACCACTAGATCCCTAGGCTCTGAAGGAATGTCAACCTATATAGATGGATTGGGACCCAATATCTACTACAGAGGCTTAGAATGTGTTGGATTTGAAGTCAAAGGATCATGAATATAGAATCTTGAGGAGACGGAAATAGAAGGAAAAGAAGGCGACATAGATGTTTGTAGATCATAATTTATCATCAGATAAGGGAAAAATAGATGATGAGGCTCAGATAAAAATGGTGGTGAAAACATAGGTAGCCTAAATATTCCGAGTGTCTCTAATGATACTGTGGTATCAGAAGGTGTGCTTTATAGAATGTAAGGTAAAGGGATAGGGTGTGATTAGGTATGCAGAGTGGAGAGCTGAGCTCTTGTACTGCCCCCTCGTATCATCCGAACGAACACTGGTACCAATAGGATGGTCAAAGAATAATTGTCACCTAGGTGGCGGATCCTGATAAAAGTTAAAAACAAAATTAATCATATGACATTATATTTTATTGATATATATATTTGAAATAAAATACTCACAACAAGAACCAAAGGAGGGACTCCCATATCTCTCATTCAATGATTATTTCCTGTCATCCTTTTTCTTCAAATCTATTCAATGTTTTTCATTTAATAAATTTTAAAAATATATGTAATTAATTAGAAATCAATAACTAATGTGTAAGAAAAACAGGAAATAAGGAGAGACATTACTTAATTAAGTAATACCAATTGTCAAACCAAATAAATAATATGTAGTGATATATGAAAATAATTTTATATTTAGTGGGAAGAATATAAAAACATAAAAGACATGTCATTGAAAAATCAATACGTTCAAATTAGCATGTTTATCATGAATATAATATAGTTTTATTCTATTTTCAATTCTATACAATTCCATTTTGGTTAGGTAATTTGGTTCATTTTGTTTAATTGATTAAGTCATTTGTCGATTTTTATTTTTCTTAGGTCATTTGGTTCATTTTGATTAACTGATTAGGTCATTTGTCCATTTTTATTTGTCTTAGGTCATTTGGTTCATAATTTGGGTTAGGTAATTTTTCCATTTTTTGGTTAGGTAATTATTTTAATTGGTTTTGATTTTCATATTAATTAGTTTAATATGTTCAATTCAATTCATCTAGTTTTCTTATTCCAATTTAATTATTTCAGTTTTTTTGGTAGGTTCTAATATAGTTTAATTCAATATTAGAAAATGAAACTTAAAGAAAACTACAACCAATATATATTAAAAATTCACATAAAGGTCAAGTTAGATACAAAATATTTATAATCAATATTAATATATTTTGAATAGTACCAACCTTAATAACCCAAGTTGAGCTAAAAAAAGAACTGAGAACACAGATGGATGATTTTATTTATTTCCCACCATAACTTCAAGTTCACAATCAACTTTGACAATTGAAATATTGGAGTAATCATAATTAATAAAAAAATCTGGTCTAATGAGAGTAGGGATGGTGTCAATTCCATCATCATCATCATCAAAAATATGTCTTGGGATTACTTCAATAATGATACCAAATTCATTTCATGGATGATATTTCACCTAAAAAACTTATTTCTCTATTTATTCCAATATATATGGTGCATCAATAACAAGAGTGAAATTATTTTCAATAACTCGAAATCCAAAATCATCAATAAATGTTTCATGCCTCATCATTGAATCAAACCACTTAAATTTCATTATAGTGACTAGACCATGATATTAATAATCCAATATTAGTATTTTCTCAATGAATCCATAATAAGATACATTTTCTAATTGAGGTATACTATCTGATGCACTTTCATAACAGTCTGTTTTGGTAGTTACCATAACACCATCATGTTGTATTCTCATGTTCATTGCTCGTTTGGTGATAATAAATATGTACCCATTGATCAAAATTGATTTGCATTCACAAACCATGAAATTAGGACTAAAATCCAAATATCTTATTTCCTTATAGTCAGTGTTAGTAGGTAATATCAATACCTAAAATAAAAATGAATATTAAAATTTATTAAATATTTATTTTACTAATTTATTACAGTAATACTTCTACCTTCTATTTCAACCAAGCAGAAAACTCTTTAATATTTAAAGTATCTCTCCTTCACAAAGATAAATAATGATGATTTCTATTTGTCATTTTTATGTTCCCTACTAAAAAAAATATAAATAGTTTAACATATATGTACAATAATATGAGATGATATAAAATATACAAGTTTAATTTACTTACTTGATGTAGTCATCGAACAAACCATAGTTAAACAAAATTATACAATGTGTCATCCCCCACTCTTCAAGGATTAATATGGTCAATGTATATGATATGAAAATTCCCCCTATTTGGGGAAGTGATGAAAACAAGCTTCAATTTTCCCATACTGTTCTTCATTTCTCATTGGTCTGTTTTGTCTTGGAGTCACATCAGACAAATACATTGAACATAAATCCATAAATTTTTGAGCCAAGTAACCTTTCACAATAGAAAATTTGGGATGATTCAAATTACAGACATAAGAATTCAATGGGTATATATTTCTTTTAGTTGGATACATCCAATGAAAATAGTAGGTCATCCAAGAAGTATTTCGGTTGGAAGATGGATAGTTAGATGCAACATGAATGTGAAAAATGATGAAGGAAATACTTTCTCTAACTCACACAAAATTAATGGCACCTATTCCAATTTTTTTTCAAGAAAGACTTGGAAAATTTCTTAGCAGAAAGATATCTATAAAAATGAACAACCAAATAACTAACAACCTTACATTATTGGATAGTAGATGAAAAATTTCTATTATAATCAACTCATGTAGCAGTATGTGGAAATCAAGAGTCTTCGAATATTTCAGCTTCAACTCTCTTCTTTTGACCCGTTTTGACATGTTTCTAGAATATCCACCATGAACATTAACATTATTTATTACTTCCAGAATTTGATTATTTTCTATAGGTTTCATCACATAAGAAGAACATGGAACTTTCTATTTATTTTCAGTAATACACACATGATTCAATTATGATCTAATACACCAATCCACCAAGTCACGGCAAGACCGTAAATCATCTTTTTTTATTTTCCTTAAAAATTATAAGAATTGAAAGAAAAATTTCACATATATTTTTTTTCAATGTGAAATATGTTTAAATAATGATGTAACAAATTGGTTGACTAATAAGGAAACTCAAAGAAGATACTTTTATTCTTCCAATTGTAATTGGTTTTGGTGGAAACATTCTTCCCCTTTCTAGATTTAATCCAACCATTCTTGAATGAAAACTAAAATATTTGAATTTATTATGCACATCTATTCTAGATATATTATGTGGTGAATTTTTTATCTCTATGGTATTGTCAAAACTTCAATGATTATTCCTATATGGAAGATTCATTGGAAAGAATCATTGATGTCCCATAAAACTGAAACTACAGTTATATTTAATCCTTATAGATTGTGTATTATTCATACAAATAGGATAAGATAGTTTTCCCTTTGTGCTCCATACATAAATCATTTCATAAGAAAAAAAATAATTTATCATCTAAATAAGCACAACATACATTTGAAATATGTCTTTTGAACATTCATCATATGTACACACACGCACATTCCAAAGATTTTTCAACTCTTTTATTAATGGTTTAATGTATACATCTATATCATTGCTAGGATAATAAGTTCTAGATATACTCATGAATGTTAAAGGTTTTTTCATACACATCCATGAATGAAGTTTATATATGTGTATGAAAATCATCCATGTGTTGTGTGAAGTAAGAATATTCCCAAATGGATTAAAATATTCACATGAAAGACCCAACCTCATATTACATATTTTAGTTGTGAAATCATGATATTGAGCATAAAATACATGCCATGAAAATATATCTGCAGTATGAATGGAATCATCATTATCCTTATTTCTCTTAGTATCATTACGTCACAGTTTTATAGATATTTTATCATATATGAAAAGATTATGGAGTTTGGGAATTAATGGAAAGTTCTACATTATTTTTTTTGGAACACGATATGGTGTTCCATTAGTATTTGTCTTCCATCAAGATAAGACACATTTTATACAATCATTTCATTTAGTAGTTTTCTCCTAGAATAAGATATAATATTTCAGGTAATCATGACTTTTTTAAAAAAAATATAAGTTCCTTAACTAAATTACATGACATATAATGATTTGAGAGAATATCTGCATCATCTAGAAGTAAGTCCTTCAAAAAGTTAAGAATGCAATCGATGGTGGTATTATAAATCCCATACATGGTTTTCCCATGAAACAGTCAGATTAAAAATTATAACTTTTTTATTTAAACACATTGTCGATATACTGGAGTCATGGAAACATCATTAAATTTTTTCAACCTATCAACATCATCATTTTCATTACATGCATTATATATTCTCATATCAAATTATTCATGGGTTTACATCCTTTCCTTATCATAATAGTGAATAAAAAGGAACCATTCATCTAATAAATTCTCCAATACTACCCTCTAATTCATATCATGAACATTTTGATATTGTATTTTCTTACCATTGTGATACCATAAATAGTAGTTTGTTTGAAAACCATATTTTTTTGTATGGTATCTAATTTCTTCATGACTTAACCAAGGTATTACAACACAATTATAACAAGGTAAGTGTATGTGACCACTATCTAAAGCATTGTTAAATGTAAAATCTAAAAATCTCTCAAACTTGTTTTGAAAATCGCTTGAGATCTAATTATTTTCATACATACAACTTCTATCCATTATGTGAAAAAAATTTACATGTCATTTAATAAAAGAAATTAAATAATATTGAAGTTTAACAAAAAATATATTTAAGTAAATGAGAATTTTTAACTTTATATAAAACCATAACCGATAAAATAGTCTATATGAGAATCATACTATAAAATAAAAAAAATATATATAACTAAATTCTATAAATATAAAATCATGATATTTAATTCAATTATATCAATGAGTAACAACTATATATAATACTACAAAAAATTGTGTTTATAATTAATGTTTTTATTTTTTATCTTACTCCATTAACTTTTTCACTAATGTTATTCATATTATATAAATTCATGCCTAAAAGATTTCTATTTCTAGGTAACCATCTTCTGTGTAGTATGGTCACTCGGTGACTTAATTAGTATTTACAAAAAGTTAAAATAAATGGTTTAGTTATTATCAATGTTCTGATTAATTTTTTATTACTTCTTAGCATGATATAGGGCCACATGTGTGAGGTAAATAATGAGTACACTTGGATAGGCCTACAAAGTGATGAAAAGGTGGTTCTTAAAGAGTTTATTTCTTTTCTTATAAGATATGTAGTCCTTAAAACCTACCCCATTAGTATTATAAATGTTTTTAGATTGATTATGATATGTGTGGTCTCTCCACATTATGAAATTGAACCTTTTTAAAATTAATTAATTATATATTTTATGATGATATATATAGAATTGAATTGAATAATGTTCCAAATAAATCAAGGGTCCAGAATTTAATTATGATAATGCGTCTTATATAATATAAATACTTAGGGGTTTTATTTAAATGAGATATAATTGAGTTAATAATTTGATGAGGTATAAAGGACCTTTAGATGTGTTCCTTAGTGACTCCCCCTTCAATTTGGTCTAGTTTAGGTTTATTTGATTTAGTTTAGTTTTGTTTTTTTAATTCAATTTAATTAGGTTCCTTTAAATTTGGTTTTAGTAAGGTTATTTTAGGTCAATGTTTATTGATCTGAACTTGTTTGATTTGGTTGGGATTGTATATCTTTAGTTCAAGTGCATATGGTTTTTTTCAATTTCATTTGTTTCAATTTGGGATAGTTTGATTCAAATTTGATTAGTTTGGTTCAAATATATTTCATTTATCCTAGTTCTAATCAATTATTTTGGTTTGGGTCATTTTGGATTTGTTTAGTTCAAATATTTTCATTTCTAGTTTTTCTACTAAGGCTAGTTTAGTTTAAATCTATAATATATCATTTAGGTAATTTATTTTTGGTTTAGATAAATTCAATTAAATTTTCTTCACTTTTTATTTCTTCAATTCAATTTGTTTATGCTCTAGTAATTTGATTTTGTTTGGTTTTGTTTGGGTTAGTTTAACTTGGGTTTGTTTGGTTTGTTTTGGGTTGGGTTGAGATAAGTTAATAAATTTATTCTATTTTATTCTATATTTTCTATTTGATTCGGATTAGTTTTGGTCAGTTCAATTTGTTTATGATTAGTTTAATTATGTTCAATTTAGTTTGGTTGGTTTTGGTTTTTTTATTTGGTTTGGGTCAGTGCATGCCTATTAAGGTTTTATTTCATATTGTTCAAGTCAATTAATTTTTGATCAATAATATTGAATTTATTTTAGTTATATTCAATTTACTTCAGTTATTTTTATTTTACTTTATTTTGATGTAGTTTACTATAGTTCATGTCTACTCAAGTCTACTTGGTTCAGATAAAGTCATTTCAATTCAATTTAGTTGGTTTGGTTGAGTTGATTCAGTTATGATATAGATAGAAATTGTTAGTTTGGTTATGTTCCAGTTTGTAAAGGTTTGATTGGTTCAGTTCATTTATTTTCAATCCATGTTAGGTCAGTTCAGTAAAATTCAATTTGCTTAGGGCCTCATCAATTCATTTAAATTTAGTTTATTTAGTGTTAAATTTGGTCTTTATGGTACATTTCATATTTTTTTAGTTTGTTTAAGTTCCATTTTTTTGTTTATGTAAGGTCACTTCAAGTAAATTTTGTTCTTTTTGGTTAAGAGTTAATTTTGATCCATTTAGGCCCATTTGAGTTAGGTAGAATTGGGTAATGTCAACTTAGTTTAGTTTGTATTTGGTCAGTTTAAATCATTTACATTCAAGTAGGATTGGTTTCTATTTTTTTAGTTTGGTTTAGTTCCATGTAGTTTTGGTCGGGTCTAGTTAGTGTGGTTTTATTCACTTCAATTCAGTTTGGTTTGGTTTGGTTTTAGCAGTTTTTATTTCTATAGAGTTTAGTTTCATTTATTTTGCTTTTCTAGTTTGATTTATGATTAGTCAAGTTGATTTTATTTAGTTTTATTATATTCAAGTTAGTTTGTTATTTTCCTTTCAAATTAAGGTATTTAATTTAAAATTAGTTCATACTAATTAGATTTATGCCACATAGGTTCTAAATAGATATAGAGGGACTCAATCTAAACTAAAAAACCAACCTAAATCATGGAAAACCAACAAAAACCAAAATAAATAGAATTAAAGCAAATATAATTGAATGAAACCAAACATAATGATCAAATCATAGTTGAATAACACCAGAATTGAATAAAATTGGAAAAAATTAAATGGAACCAAACTGAACTAAAATGAATAAGAAAAAACAATAACGAACCCAAACTAAACCAAACTAGTCTGAACTAACCAAAGCAGACATGAACCAAATATTAGAAATCCTAAATCCAACTAGATTAATTAGGATAAAATTAAATTAAATACCAAAAAAAGAATCTTCCGTGGTGTTTTAGACCTAAAATAAAAAATAAATGGATAGTTGATAGAATACCTAAATGATTTTGAATCCAATGATTTAATATTGAATAATAATGAAATAAAAGTTAGAATAGATAATAAATTGTTGCATCTTGGGAAGACAGTTTATACCGATGCTGTTGTTAGAGTTCTAGAATATAATTCAATGGGAGGAGGGTAGGGAACCCTCGTTGTGTATTTATGGAAGAGATATGACAATGAATTTTTAAAACCATTGGGATAAGCTTCATATAATCAGCCTACCCAAATGGTTAGGACGAACCATTGGGATAGGGAAATCTATACCAATAGTTTTTTCAAACCGTTGGTATAGCCCCATGGGTATAACCCACATTCGGAGTAGTGTGAGTATGGTTTATTTCTTTCTATGCTCACAATATTATGAATGGAAATGATTGAAATTATCTATAATCCTAATATTATTATTTACTATGCTTATAATGACACACGCTTATGTGATGACTCTTAGATGATGATAACGGATTTAACAACCCTTACTGATCATGCTTTTAGATATGACTTTATTTGGGAGTTTATAAACTAATATTTTTTTTTGGGTATGAATATTTATGTTGAGAACATTTACTTGATTATGTTAGAATAACCTTATGACCATCTTATTATTTCTTATGATTGAAATCTCCCATGTTTACACTTACTAAGAATTTGAGCTCACCCTTTCTAATGTTTTCCTTCCCTAGGTCTTGATGGAAGGTTTTAAGTGTGATGTGTCTAGAAGGGTACTTTATGTAAAAAAATATGTTTGAGATTATGAATATTTTACTTAAATAATATGTTTATGTATCTAGTCTCAAAGTACACTAATCCTTTATGATTATTGGGTATGTTTATTTTTTAGATATATTTAATATTAATTGAAAATATTTGATATGTATTTATGTGCACTTGAGTTGTTATAGTTAGTATCAGAGTAGAGTTTAGTTAATATTTGGAGATAAGGATTAAATAACTTCTTTAAAAACCCTAGATATAATTCTAAGTATAGGATACCATCTCTAATCTTTGGTAATGTAGATATTGTGTGGTTCTCATATAAAATAAATTTCTATAAGGATACTAGAAATTGGATGTGACTGTGGCACATATACACATAGGGGTAATAAATCAATAAGGGGAAGATTGGGTATTAACTCAGTCATCACTAGTGAATGATTAGGGGGCCTAATATTTCACACCTATATATACAATATCGGGGGATTTTCTTAGGTTAATTCACATTTTCATTATGAACCATTATAAAGAATTTTAATAGATGATGACCAGGGATAAATTAGGTTAAACCTAAGGTTTCATAGATTGAATAAAGGTGTCAATTTTTAGATATCATATTATTTATTTTCATGATTACTCACTATGATTATTTTTTCTCACACTATGATTTTTGTTTTTAGTCAATGGTTAGAACTACGAGGAATCAAATTGACAAAGAATGTGACGTGCAATGAAATTATTATCATCCTAATAAAATAAAATAGATGGGAACTGGAAGGTCAAACCATACGATTATTCCTAATCATATATCACAATATATGAGTAACAACATAACCATAGGTGAGTTTCCTAACATGTTAAATAATATCAAAATAGACTTTTATGGATGTTTAGGTGGTAATTATAATGGAGGAAAGAAATCTCAATTTACTTCATATCAATAATGTGGGTAGAAACACCCAAGATAATATATCAATGGAAGGGTAAGATGTTTTCTATAATTTTCAAGGAATTCTATGTCTTATATGTGGGGAACTTGAGAATTAAAAGTCAATGACCTATTCAAATGCATAAATCCTAGACCAAGGAATATCCTATTTTGTTTCAATCTTTAATGTGAATCATGATGATTTATGTACACTTATACTCTAATTTAGAGTTAGTAATAATATGTTTCAATATAACTAAAGGATACTACTCCCCCAATAGGCATATGCACTTTCACATACATGCAAGGACTCCTAGCCCTTATGCACATGCCCGCATGGCCGTGGGCATGCGCAAGGGGATATTTACATATATTCTTATATTCATATGCCCATATACACTCAACTACACATGTATTTTTATATATATACATAGTAAAACCTAGCCCCATACATGTATAAACACTTCCATTCATGAATATACGTGTAACGGGGGAACCTATATATATATATAAATACATTCCTATGCATACAAAGGTGAGTCACCCTTGACTCGATGACTCAAAACCACTTGATAGGTACCAAAACACTAAATGATAAATACTAACAACTCTAAAACACCCAAAGGACACCATATAACAAGGCTGAAACCAAAAAGTGGGTCTAAAATCTTACCTCGATTGGCAGCGGCAAACCAAACTGAACCGAAACCACACAAAGCATCCCAACGCACTACACAAAGGATGTCAAGGACTCATAAACAAAAGACCCAAATATAAACTAAGAAACAAAGGAAAAACTTATCCTGAAGTGAAACCAATGGATCAAAACACCTCAAACCACCTCACATTTGGCGGCGGTTGCCAGAACACGCACCAATAAGACCTGACGGCTCCTTTACACAACCTATCATATAAGGAAAACCAAAAATCCGATCACCCCCAAACCTAGGGTGTTCGGCCGAACCAAAATAAGGAAAAGGGGAGGTTGAAAATCATCCAAGGAAGGGAGGAAAGGAGATGATATGACTTACCGTAAAGTTTTAGAGAGAAATCATGAGAGAAATATATGGAAAAGGTGGTCGAAGGAGGAGCCGGGAGGGGGTATGAGCATGCGATGAAGGGGAGAACCCCTTGGGGTGATGTGTCAAAAATGATGAGATATGGATGAGTATATTAGGTTTTAAGTTTTATTTATTTTTAATTTTAAAATAAAAACTATATATTTTTTTCAAAATAGAACACCGCGCATGATTTTGAGAATTGTGCGCTAACCGTGTGTCCCATTCTGGACCATTGGAGAACTCCGTATGGGTTAGGTGCATGGTTTGGAAAACCATGTATATCCCGTGAGAAATGTCTCTACCCCTTTAAATGCAGCCGTATAGTTACTACTATGGGCCGCATGGTTTTTAGACAAACCGTACGCCCTCTTTAGTTTTCCAAAAACCCTAATTTATGATTCTGATGCTCCCAGAACTCTTCAAGCCACCCTATAAACCTAACAAGGCTTCACCCAAGTCCAAAAACATCACTTTAGAGTGTTATAACTCTTATAATTTATCTTTGAAGATCAGTTGTAAAAATGACCCGTTTTGTATTTGAAAAAGATAAAAAACCTTCACATTTGAACTCGGTTCAAAATGAGGATTGTTACAACATTCCCACCTAAGAACTTATCATCCCTGATAAGACTTAAGGAAAAACTTACACCTCACCCAACCTACATGGGTCATGAGGATTTTTTCAAATAATAGCATTGCATTCCCAAACACCCAACACACCTTTAAGTACTTCAATAGAAAACAACACTTAAACCATTTAAAACTCGATCCAACACTCGTTCTATAACCAAAACATTGAGACAGATCTTACCTGAGCCCGTCCAACTAGAGACACGATCAAATCATCATCTCACCAAGAATTTGGCTCAAGGTACTTCCTACCTTAGATTTTAACATTAACTGACCAAATACAACCCATGGTTCAACGCACCATTGGAATTGAATTTCAAAACACGCTCTATGAATTCCAATGATACTCCTAACATGATTTTGAAAAGATCAAATGATTTATTTCCATTGACCTCAAAGCCCATGTCGAGTCAGATTTTCTTGAAAATCCCTGGCTGACACCAGCCGTACACGTCTTCACTTAATGACGTGTCTTTAAAATGGTTCTTAAACAATCACCACTATTAAATAAGAAATGAAAGAGTTAAGCCTCTTGGTCAACTAACTAAGAAGATTCCAATCCTAGACGACTGCCATTTTATAAGAAGAACCATGATGCCTTCTTCCAAGGCAACTCACATTCATAATAAACACGCTCACTGAAGACCACTCTCGACATCCGATTACATTTCTAAGATCAAACCTCAAGGAAAACCACGCATCTTGCATGCAACACCAAAGAGAGAACAACCCAACAAGCCCAATGATATTTTTTCATTTAGCATGGTGTAAGAACGATGCTATCTTAGAGCATCCAGGATGCAGGTAAGATAGGGGAAAGGCCCGTAAATTAACAGAGTACACTAAGATAATTTTTATCGGATTCTAGTTAATCATACCTGACTATAGGAAGGAATAAACGTCAAACCACTACAGGTCAACTACAAAGAAAGGACTCAGCTTCCCTTGCCGATGAACCATAATTAATCAAACACATGCCTTTACCACTTGAAGGCATTATGTGTTTGTTCCAACTACCCACTAAAGTCTACCTGAGACCAACGATGCTTTCCAAAGGTCGCATACATAGCAAACCTGTTCAAATTCATGTTACTAGTCAAACAACGACATAAAAAAACACCTGAAAAACTCAAAGTCATTAAAGTACAATAAAAAATTACAAAAAGGAATTTTAGATAATATCCCTTATACTTGGAAGGCCACATTTACCATATTCGACATGATGATCCTTGCCATAGGAGTGTTCTGGTTGTCAAAGGAAAATAAGATCATCTAGCCGCTCATAAGAGAGCTACTACAAAATAACAAAAATGGACGTGTGACACTCCTCTGAGAAACCATCACAATGTCAAGCGTAAAAGGAAGTTCAAAACCAAAACTAAAACCATAAAAAAAGACCAGTGTGTCATAACACCCGAGTCATTATAAAATCATCCCAAGAATTAGGACAAACCTATTTATTTAAAACCCAGGTCAATATACCTGGATATGACTCAAGAACGTACTCAAAGGCATTCAAAACTCAATGATCTTACCAAAATCAATTAGTTTGTTATTTCATTTAACACTCGATGACACCGCATTATCAACACATACTACCCAAGGGAACGATAAGGGGTCAAATGACTAAATAAATAACCGACCATGCCCCAGGCATGTCTAACCTACTTAAAAAAATCATTAACTGATGCTAACACACATAAAAAATCAAAAAAAAAATGAACACCCATCCCAACAAGGGTGTAATTGGGATATAAAAGTCCTAGAAGGGAAAACAACACTAGAACAGTACCAAACATTAGAAAAAAATGGTACTAGCAAGGAACTCATGTTCTAAGGGTGCTACTTACCATGGGATAGCCCCTCACGAAGAACATGAGTTGACCCAAGAATTTGGTCACTCCAACAGAAGTCACAAGCTCAAGAGCCAAACATTCAATTCATTAATAAAAAAATAAGGCCTATAGAAAACACCTACAATTCTGTTCCAAGGAAACTCAAGAAAAACTCAACTACCCTTTCACAAGGGTCTCAACACACCACTAAAGGTTACATTTCCAATACCTTTGTATTATTAACATTTAATCCTTTGTTCACTTTAAAATATTTAAAAAAACATCAATTACTCATTTTAAAACAACATAGGAAAGTTGTATCAAACTTCCTATTTAAACATCTGAGCATTCAATGAAATCCCGTTATAAATAGGCAATTTATCATAATAAATTCCTTTTAATTATTAAGTCAACCTATAAGGGTTCCGATAAGCCAACCTGGGTCCATTATCATGCAACCAAATAGTAGTTTCTCCATCCATTTCAAATCAAAATTAAATAGATTTCATATAAATAAGCATACATTTTAGATAGCATCATGTCATTACATTTAACATGGGTTATCATTTTACAATTCATGAAGCGTCCATACATTCCATGGATTGAAAATTGGATCCCATTTATCAAAACTAAAATCAATTTAGAATTTAACATGATCACATACATATATAGTGGTGTGGTCAAATGAGTGGCCATATACCAACATATAAAGCACCCATACACTTTATAGTTTGGAAATTGGATCCTGTTTAATTAAAACCAATACACTTAAGAATTTCACTTTAGCAGCCTTTTACATTTTAAAAAAACAGTTCTAATCATGTATACACATTATGTTTGAGGTGGTTTAAATATATGGGTTACCATTTCCCAATTATAAGGTGACCATACACTTTAAAAGTGAAAACTAATTCATTTTCATTCACAAACCATATAATAAACCAAAACCTGATGTCAAGTAGTAAACATGGAGGAATTCTAAACAAGGTAAAAGCATGAAAAAATACCACTAACACAAGATCATGTTATAACATAGGAGCATATCATGTGAACAGGAAAGGCATGCTAAAAAAAGCATGTCATGATAATCAATTAGGCATATTATACTAATAGGCAAGAATTCTTACAAATCACCTAAGTAACTACAAATATAAGCATTTTTATAATTTATAACAGGCATAATAAAAATAAAACTACATGGCATAGAACATGCATGACATGTGAATTTTAGATGTGCCTAGTATGATGCATGGAATTCAACTTCCTTTCCATAATAGGCCATAGATAAAAATTATAGAAGTTACATAAATCAGAATTAGTAGAAATAAAACAATCACTCAAAGTAAAACCATATCAAATATAAGAGAGAACAACATAAAAAACAATCCCATACCTGGTCACTCAGTCATTTCCCATACATGGGGTGATCAACCCCATGCACGACTATTAACTAGGACCTGAAACTTTCCTAGTCTCCTGTCTACCAACCCAAAATAGGAAGACAAAGAAAAAATAAATAAAACTGACCCTTTGATACCACTTTGTAACATCCTGACCTGACTCACCACTAAACCGGTGGTCGGACAGGTGGGTCACATGACCTTTGGCGCATATCCCCATATGTTAGAGGCTAATGAATAGTAGTGAGGATCTCTGGAGGTGATAGTGGGGAAACTATACCCTCTTATCAGAGTTTCACAGAGGTATTATCAGATAATAACAATAGGAAACAATGGAAGTAGTATAAACTGCAATGATAAAGTAGTGGAAATAGTTGATAGCAATTTATATAAGTGTCCAACACCAGTTATACAATATATTAATGCATGAAATGTAGAGATACATATTCAAAAGTACTAAACAAGACATCATACTTTACAATACAAAAAGTACACGACTCAAATAAATAGAAGATATAGAATTCATAAGACCAACTCCATGAGAATCTTGAGCTCCGACTCAGTCCTTTGATCCTATCTACAGGTAATATCATAAAACAACATGCAAGGTCCAAGGTCTACGGTCTTATGAATAAGAAAGGACTACTCGGGTACCCCAATGCAATGGTGTCCTGAGTAGGGTGTGAGATATAAGTCTCAGTAGTCTAGAACCATCAGTGTGTAGCCCTATCCAAATAGTGTATTATAAATTAGATAGGGTACAGGTATAGAAGAATTAAATAAACAAAACAACACAAGTATGTAAACACCCGTCCAGGTTCCCAAGGGACACATGACGGTTATATTAGCTTTGACTCATTGTTGGGATAAGTGTAAGATCACATCAATGTAAATATATATATATATAGATATAGATGAGTGCAGGGTGGATTGGGACATACCACCGTCATCTGAATTCTAGGGGAGCTCTCACAGTTTTCCCCAAACCCAGGTCCAAGAGCCCTTAGTCTCTTAGCCTACATATATACTTATATATATATATATATATATATATATATATATATATATATCTATCATGGGGTAATAATGACTTCCATCCATAATAGAAGATAATCGGCATGAGGTAAGAATGACTCCCATCCATAGAAGATATAACTGGCATGAGGTAAGAATGCCTCTCATCCATAAATATTAGGTGGTAGTAATGGCATGGGGTAAGAATGAATCCCATCCATCCATCTATAAAGAGTCATACTTGGCACATGGTAAGAATTCCTACCACCCATAAATCTATAAAGGTCATAATCATTTTCATAGTTATAATGTAATGCATAAGTCAGTACCTATTATGCATTTCAAATGGTCACACTATATCCATAAAATAAGAAATCATGTTCACATTTATACTAAAGTAAAAAAATCTTAAGTATATCAATTAAACCTTAACAAGTGATCAAATTTAATTCCCAAGTATGCTTAAGGCATAACATATTAAGTATTTACAAGGACATGATTACACATTCATTTCCATTCTCGAGGAAGCTATCCCATGTAAAATCTTTAATGCAAGGAAAAAAAATCAATATTTCCTAACCACTTAACCCAAATCATGACATTTAATGTAAGTTCCCTATTCAAGGTCATCTCATCCAATTTTTCTAACTATGGAAAATTGGTTAAAGGGATCAAAAGTAATAAGTGGTACCAAGGCTTCAAGGTATAAACCTACTCAGGAAGAAGAATCATAAAGGGACCAAGTAACCTAACATGTCCTTTATCAATTCTAACCCAAGTGTAAGAAAACAAATAGGTAGAAAAGAAGACAACAATACAGTCTATCACTATATTTTTTAGCTTGAAGGCAACACACCTTTATTGAGGGATTTTATTACAAAAACATGAATTTGTTAAATAAAAAAATCATTTATCTTGTTTAATCATTTCTTTCATTTCATCAAAGGAAATGATTTAAGACAAAGCTACTATAAATGGAAAAGATTTAATAAGAAAGAAAGAATAAACAATTAACTAATGTTTTCCTTAATTAAAAGGGAATGGATATGGACCCTACCTAATAGTATAACTAAGCTGTCCACTTCAGCTCTTGGAGTTTTCTAACTAAAGGCTGCTGCTCCCCCACTATGTATACTCACTTTCACATACATGCAAGGACCCCTATCCTCTTTGAACATGCCCACATGGCCATGGGAATGTGAAAGAAAATCCTTACATATATGATTATATGAATATGAACATATCTAGTCACCTATTCATGAATTTTTATATATATACATAGGCAAACCTAGCCCCATACATGTATAAACACTTCCATGCATGGATATACATATAACGGGGGAACATATATATATATATAAATACATACCTATGCATATGAAGGAAATTCACCCTTGACTTGATGACTCGAAACCACTTGATAGGCACCAAAGCACTATAATACAATTACCAACAACTCTAAAACATCCAAAGGAAACCATATTATAAGGTAAAAACCAAACAATGGGTCTAAACTCTTACCTCAGTTGGTGGAAGAAAACCAAATCGACCTGAAACCACATGAAGCTACCTAATGCACTACACAAAGGATGTAAGGGACTCATAAACACAAAAAATTACAAATATAAACTAAGAAAAAAAGGGGAAACATACCCTAAATCAAAACTATCGGACTAAAACTCTAAAAAGGCCTTTCCTTTGGCAACGGTTTCTAGAACACACACCCCAAAGACTCGACGACTCCTTTGCATAACCTAGCATTGAAGGAAAACTAAAAATATGATCATGCCAAACCTAGGGTGTTCAGATGAACCAAAATAGGGAAAATGGGAGGCTTAAAATCGTCTAAGTAAGGGAGGAAAGGAGAAGATAGTACTTTCCAAGAAGTTTCAGAGATAAATTTCAATAGAATCATATGGAAACAGTGGTTGAAGGAGGAGCCGATAGGGGGGGGGGTATGAGCACACAATGAAGGGGAGACCCCCTTGGGGTGATGCATCAAAAATGAGGGGAGAGGGATGAGTAGATTAGATTTTAAGACTTATATTACTTTAATTTTAAAATAAAAGATATTTTTTCTAAACATAACACCACGCACGGTTTGCGTATTGTTTGGAAAACTATGCAATAGGCACATGGTTTGGAAAACCATGCGTAGTCTATGAAAAAAGTCTATGAACCTTTAAATACGGATACACAGTTACTACTATGGGACACATGGTTTTTAGACAAACCGTACACCCTATGTAGTTTTCCAAAAACCCTACTTTATGGGTTCGACACTCCCGAAATTCTTCGAGCCATTCGAGAAACCTAACAGGTCTTCAACCAAGTCCAAAAAATCACTTTGTAGTGTTCCAACTCATAGAATTGAGCTCTGAATCTTGGTTTAAAAAAAACTATTCAGTATTTGAAAAAGTTCAAAAACCTTCACAGTTGAACCCGGTTCAAAATAAGGATCATTACATTCCACATGTGATACTTTCTGTGCATTTCCCTTAAATTATGAAATTTACTAAATCAGATTCTTAAACCGTGATCTAGAACCCTCTTGTATGGTTTGAAGTTAACAACCTAGACCTGAACTATTACATGCTTATATACTATCATTGACTATTATTTAAACTATAAATTAAGTATTATTTTAAAATTCCTTATCACTACTATAAATTTCTAAATGAGTTAAGTGGTTTATATAAACCTATTAGTCCTTGATAACTTACCTTCTTCTTGATGTTATGATTTATACCTTCTTATTAATTGAATTGAATTCATATTTGTTTAATGATTTATATCATAATGAGTTATATTATTGAATGGGTGTTCCTCATGGACTTTATATTACTTATAAATGAAATGGGTTAGTTTCATAGTTGTTTTGGTTATAGTATAAATTGTATTCCTTGGTCATGAATTATATTTTGGCATGAATTAATTCTCATTTACTATCATTAAATAGTAAATTTAATGCACTAATGAAGGTCCATTATTCCTTGAGTGATGTTGGGTTCCTCTTTATAGAATTCATAGGATAAGGGATCATAGGGAAAGTGAGATTACATTATATTGTATTATTATAGAGGGATACCAGTTAAGTTTGTGTACATGATGATTTAAACCCCCTTGGTCAAGGATGCTGGACATGGAGCTTTACATCACTTGGGTTGTTAGACATGACATTTGATTCCCCCTCGATTAAGTGGTTGGGTATGACCCATGTCATCATTAATCATGATACCCAACATGGAATCCTATATTACTTATGATACTCAGTATGGTGTCCTATACTGATTATGATACTTGGGAATGAATACCTTCATTATTCCACTTGAAAAATGGGCATGACGACCATTATTTTAAAAATAAAAACTCATATAGTTGTACATGACTCTTGAGTTACGCCTTGGGTCTTGGCTAGTACCATGAATCTATATATATGTCTATATGTTATCATGTATATAGAATATATATATAAATAATATATATAAATATATTTACTTATATATATGTGTATGAAATGAAACATATTAAGAGGTATCCTGGATTAGGCCGAAGCAGGTATTATTGGTTGGGTATCCTCATGGAACCCGAGTTCGAATAGTTTTCATTTATACAATCATTGCTTTAATATTATACCTACAAACTATTGTATTTTATACTCAAAAAATAGATATAATTATATGCCATTGGTGGTGGCATATTGAGTTATCTCATACCCTATTTAGTATACCATTTGGTACACAAATAAACCTCATGGTTTTAGGTTCGTGATCGTGGATTTATACTTGCACTGTTACTCTTATACATGAGACCTTATGAGTACAAAGATAATCTAAAACTCAAGATTCTCATGGAGACAGACCTTGGGTATTTTTTATTTAATTGTGTATTGTTTATGAATTACATGATGTATAGTTCTGATTTTTATATTATAGTATCACAAGGAAATTCATGGTTGTATTTTTTGAATTTTCCATTTTATCAGTTATTATCATATTTCTATACCTTATTATTTAATTGTTTTCACTGTGTTTGATACTGATCTAGATGGTATAGTTTACCCATAGTACATCCATTAGACCTTCACTATTAGTTGGAATCATTTGGTTTATGGGGCGGTGCACTTAAGGCAATGTGGTAATCGGTCCACCTACTGTTTATAGAGTGAGTCAAGTCGAGGCATTACATTTCTTGAAATGAGTGTTCACTATAGACCCTCACATTGGATGGTGGTTTCACAATGGGTGACTCAATTAGTGAATCATAGGTGATCAATAAGAATGAATTTGGTTCAACCATGGGGGAATTTATATGGTGAACAATAAATGATAAAGAAACGAGTGTTCATCATTAATAGTCAGGAGGGGGTGTGATAAAAAACAATACCAAAAGAAGCAATGGGTTTTGGGAATGGTAGTAAAATGTGAATAGGAACTGATTATTATATATCACATGGTTTCAATGGTGGATTGTCCTCATGTGGGTTAGTGGAATGATGAGTTGTAAAATCATGGATGTGATTGGAATGATGAGGACTATCACTAGTGGTGTTGTGGAAGTTCTGGGTTGTAGAGTTTAGATAATAACACATGATTTATGGTAGAAAAGGGGATACAATTTTAGAAATCATGGGAGAAGATGAATCTTGAAATTCCTTGACTATATGATTTGTAATCTTCTAGGTCACATGATATGTATTCTATAATATATGATTAATTGGTTTTTTTTGGATTATAAATATCACATGAGGTGTAACTACTGGTCACACAAATTTTTTTGAACTACATAGCTTGAGCATGCACCAGATAGACACATTGATAAACCATCTAGCCCCACACACAATGTGGGATAAGCTACATACCATGTGTATCAAATACATAACTCAGGTATTCTAGAAGTACATTCCTAAGTAGACTATGGATACCATACACCATGTATTCATTATATAAACATCATGTGTGTATCAACAACACAAGACTAATTCAGTGTCAGTATAAACACCATGTACTCTGATGAACATGCTCTGTACCTTGATGTTAAGGCTCGACATGTACAGTCAGTATATGAAAATAAGGAACAATGAGTCCCACACACCGTATTCCCAACTGGACATGCTGTGTAGGTTTACTCCAAATGATTTGAACTGAAAAAGTTTGCATCAGGATATTGTAAAGTCCTACACAATGTGATCAAAATAGTACATTCCATGTATTGTACCATTTATGGGGATTTTAATATCTTCTAACATCGGTGTCAAAATTAGACGCATGGGTAGTTCATTATAAGTTTTTTTTTTCACATAGAATGTGATTGTTTAAATTTATTCATTATTTAAGGATAATTAATTTGTAATTATAAATATTTTAAGACCCATATCACATATAGAGAATGATTGAGTGGGAGGGTGAGATTGTCAGATCAGACATGGGATTGGTAAACCTCTGACAACATACCAGTTCTAGGATGCATATCCTCCATACACTTAATAGAGTAGGTAACTTCTCTGCATGATAGGTAATGACTCATCAATTTAAAGTGTTGATCACCCCATAGAATGATTCCTACAACACAAAATGAGGCATGGGTCCTCTATAGGCATCGGCACCCCTTAAATAACTTTCACATCTCAGCAAGGCATGATTACCCCACTATAATTATAGAGATATAATTTGAAATTTATAAATTTTTGGTTGTTGGGATAAGGTGTGATTTAGATGCTACATGTAATTAATCATGGAAAATATACTTAGTTTCCTTCGATATGTGAATTAAAGTTGGGTTGATGTATTTAGGTTTTATGAGACTCTATATATTTAATGTATCTCTTATTTATTTTGAGATACAATCCTTAATGGAGATGATTTTTGAAGACTATATTCATCTATCATCCTTGGTTTTCTAGACCTATGATCATATCTATATTATTTATTACCTACTTCGCAATTCTAGTTTTTCAAGATCAATTACTAATTTATATTTACATGAGATTTTGGGGGCATCTTAGAGGATATGTTTTCACTCACTCCTATATGGTCCTTGTTCCCACACATTTTGAATCTATGTAGAGGTTTCATAGTTTAATGGTGACTTTGGAAGACATAGAGCTAGTGGAGTTAGTAGAGATGGTTAACAATGGGAATTAGTGGTATATAGTGGAAATTGGTTGCTGTGAATGTTCTCTTCCTTGGATTTCTTGCATCATGGATGTGTTTTTCCTTAATGTATACCAGTTGTACCATCTCTTATTATCCTATCATATTTTTACCTTTTGGGTTTTCCATTGTGGAATTATGATAGATAGTCACATTCTTATACATTCATTATTATATAGTTTAATTTATATATATATATATATATATATATGATGGTAGTTGGTTTTATATTATGTATTTGAAATACATAATTATTGCAGATTGTCACATGTTAAGGCCTCCCATGAGTTTATTTATTTATGGTACTAGTCTCTAGCTCCTAGCCTATTGTAGGTGGATTTGAAGTGGCACACTCGACTCACTTTTGTCCTAGGCGAGGCCCCAATGGGCTGGGTCATGTTAATATCATTCTTAAGAAATATAAATTTTATGATTTTTCCAGTCATAAGAAATCCTCATGCCAATGATATGTGTAGCTTATCTTAAGCCCTTCATTTGAAAATAATTATTCTACATATTATTTAATTTGAAAAATTTGGTGATATCATGGTCAATAATGTTCATATTATCAATATAAACCAATAAAATAATGAAATCACCATTAGAAAACTATTTGATAAAGACAAAATGATCTAAAATCATTCTTATATACAAATTTTATCTATAAATAAATAATTTTTTTTATACAATTTACTTAGTTCATATTTCAAACAATATAAACTTTTATTTAGTTTAGATACCATGTTTTCTATTCCTTTCAATTGAAATTCTTATATTTACTCCATGTAAAAAACAAACATCACCTCCTATTGTCCTAGTTTTCATTAGGTACATATATACCTGTGTATCAAATATAGGAAATTTTATTTTTTTGGTTAGAAAATAACCATGAGAATACACTCATTATTTCTTTCACATGATGTAATAAACATAAGCATCCTAATATATACCTTTGATTCCTAAAAAAAATCTTATTGAAAATCATTATAATTACTCTCTCAATCTGTGACCAAGTCATCTATGCCACACTTCTATAAGAACCTCATTTTTGCCTGTATTATTTTCTCCCCTCATGGTCTAACATATATAGGGTAAAAAATTATATTTTTCTTACCATTAGATATTACTATGTTACCCCTAGTAAGCTTCCATTTTCCATCATTTAATGAATTAATGTAGAAAATATAATTATAAATTTTAGTGGATATCAATTTGAGGTGAATATTAAGAACATGTATTGCATCTTTAAATAATAACCTATATCCAATATTAGTTTACAAAAAATATTACTAATACTAGTAAATTTGGATGTAGAATCATTTCCCATATTCATGAGTCCAAAAATCCATAGAGTGTTAGATAAGAATAAATCTCATTGGGTAATAAAATGGTAGGGAGTTCATTAATCAATCATCCTTGCTAAATATTTGCTTGTAATTTTGAACTCATCATCTTCCTGGAAAATAATGATATCATCAATGAAAAATACAATATCATTGTTTTGGGTTTTACCTTCTTGATTATTTTATTCCGCATTTAAATTATGACACTCATAATAAAGTGCCCAAACTTTCCAAATGGTAGAATTTTATGTCATATAACGATATTATTTTTAACCATTTCCTTATTTTTTTATTTTACTTATGAAGTTATTTCACTTTTCTATTTACCTACAATTTTTTATTCCCCTGTATTTTAGTGATAATAAATTCTGATTTAGGTGTATTACCCTCATCATTCCATCACGATTATTCACTTAACATTCGATATTTCACTATTTCTATAGTGAGCCTTCCATGAATTGAAATTTAAAACAACTAGTGTATAATATTTCATTGATAAAGAAATAAAAATAAAAAGTTTCTAAATATCATCAAAAAAATTATTTTCATTGACTTTAATTGATAAAATATACCTTGGAACTCACATATATACTCTAATATATTGTTATTATACTTGTACTTTAGGTTGATGTGTAGGTTTATCATGTTTTTTATATTCCATGGGTTTGTACGTATGTATATCTTTTCAAATTCTCACCATGTAATAAAATAATCATGTTTATTATAATTTTTTAAAATGTTATATTGTTAATAAACTATTTTATTTGGGTTGTGTAATTATTGTTGATCACGAACCACTGCACATCAACTGGTGGGGTGCAGGTATATGTCACTTCATCGAATCGATCACTAGCCATGGATTTTTTCAATGTTATATTAATGAACTTAGAGGACTTTATGATTTGATTCCAAAAACCATTTAATAAACAAAATATATTCTAGTTTGGGTTTCTAGATGGAATAATTTACTACAGTAAGCTTAATAATGTTACCAGTATATACCTTTATTTATGTAATGATAATCTTGAAAAAATTACTACATGGTTGTTTTTTTCATGGTCAATTTAGTGGGAATAGAATACTGGATCATAAAAAATTAAATTTGATTGACCATGTTATGATAAAAACACTATGGATGGCCAAGATTGATTAATGATGAATCATTGATGTAGTACTGACAAGGAACACTAGATCAATTTCCTTACAACTAAAAAAATAATGGATTATTTTTTGGAAAGGGTTATTGTAGCACCTTTAGTTGACTATAAATCTTAACCACTCTATATAGATCATTTTAGATCTGTTTTTGATGCTATTTTTTCCATTAGAATCATATAGATATGATATTTCATAAAATAGTTTCAAAAATTGAATCCAAACAACTACAATTTTTTTATCATTGGAAAACCTCCTTTATTTTTTAATATTTTGACTTTGGTGGATATGATATGACTTTGTTTTGGAAATGAAACTCACAAATACTAAATAAAACATAAACATAAGATGAAAAATAAAACGAATATGATATTTAACATGGCTAGGTTAGGGTTCTATATCTATAGGGGAAGGGGTCCAAATTCCTTTATTTCTCTTCTACAGATAAATGATAGAGGATACATATGGGAGTTTCATATTACATCATTTATAAAATTTAAGCCCATTTATAAATAGATTTTTTTGGACATATAAAAGGGTTTTTTGGTTATTCATCTACCCTTGAAAAAATTTCCTCATAAAAAATGCCTCCAAGAGCTGTTTACCAACTAGGGAAAAAAATCCATGCCAATAAAATTATTTTTCTATAAGTTATTATTGATAATTATCATTATGTAGTTTTTTGAAAATAATGGTCCACAATTTACTCCCAAATTGGGAGTGGACTATACATTTTGAAAAAATAAAAACAAATCCAGATTCAAATTAAAAAGATGAACATTTTTTATGAATCCTGAAACTAACAACCAGTAGAGTCCAATCTTTCACATCATTCACATTCATCTAATATCATAATTCCAAGCCAACATTACAATAGTGTTTACCATCCTCTAAGAAAAAAGATAAAAATCCAATTTTCTAAAAACCTATATCAACTAGTAAATCATAGGATCCAATGAAATTTCGAACCCCTATAACTTATTAAATTATCACCCATTCTATATTTCTTACCCAAGAATCTTGAAAAATTAATCATGGATTAGATTTCCCTTTCATAGTAAAATCTTAAAAATTTTTCACAAAACAAAAATAATATTAAATAAAATAATCTAAATAATATATCTAAATTTTATAGTAATATTTTTATATATTTATATTGTATTTTTAATTAATATAAATTTTTATTGACATGATAAATGAATTTTTAGACCCCTAAGATAACTTGATTGCAATATTGATTGTTTTTAATGTGAACTTATCATAGTTTATTATTATTAAAACTTCTTATATAACCATAAATACCTTAAAATTTATATCATGAGAACCCTTGAAAATATCAAGGAAACTTTGGTTATTTGAAATTCAAAGGATAAAATGATAATTTTTATGACATTGGAAGGAAATTTTACTTATGACATTATTCTCCGAAGGGCAAGTTTACCCTATAACATGATTTTGGTTATAATCTATTTTGTTGTGTGGGAATAAATATTTTATATTTAATAAATTATTATTCTAGTTATTACCACTATTATTATTATTTTTATTGTTATTATTATATCATTGAGAGTATTATATGCATTGAGATATTATAGGAAGAATTTTTTTAGTATAGTGCATTTTTTAAAGGTTGGTAAATGAAATTAGGAAAAGAAAATATGATAAAATTTTATTATAATTTATATTATTATTATAAGAAATTGATGTTATAAATATAGGATTAAATAAATAGGAATATTAGGTGATGTTAAATGTGTATTTGATTGAAATTTATTAAAATTAACTAAGGATAATTTTTTTATTATTGGGATCTAATTTTTACATGATGAGTGAAAATGAATTATCAGGGTCTATCTTGTAAAATTAAAATATTGATGCAATATCCTAGATTTTTAATGAATATTTTTATAAAATTATCCATTATATTATATATGTAAAATGAATTTATTTTCTTGTTTTTAATGATACAAACCTAGAATTTATTTTCATAGTTATTAAGCAAGAAGTGGTAATGAAATTTTATGAAATAATAATTATTTATTTTTTTCTTTCATTATAAAAAAAATGAAATTATGAATTTTATATTTCATATTTATTTATAATAATGTCTCTATTATTAATATTTATTGAATAATAATAAATAATATTGTTAATTGGTGTATCATAATGGAAATTGATGAATAAAAATTATTTAGAGTATGATTTTTATAAAATATTTTTTAACGAATTCGTGATATTTTTATAGATATATTTTTATTACATACCTATGTTACTCTTACATTTATATATTAATTTTAATAGAAATTGATCCATTAGAATATAATTGTTAACCTAATATTTCACAGGTTTTCATAATGATATAATTGAAATATGTAACCATTGAAATTAATTTAATAATTTCATATAACATTTGATGTTATTCATATGATAAAATAAATGGTTAAATTATATTTTTACACTAAGAGTATATTTTATTAATCATTTATAATTTATATAATAATTAATTTAATAATTAAATGAATGTTATCATATTCTATGTGTATACTTTAAGAATATCCCTTTAAAAGGAAAAGTAATTGTTTTTACATTGAAATAATACTATGAAGTATTTAATATTTTCATTTAAAAATTTAATTTCTCATATATATAGTGTTTTATCATCACAAAATGGACATTAAATTTGAATAAGGCAGTCATTAGAAATCTAATATGGATATTGAAATTATATTATAACTATAATATAAAAATCTAATAAGACCAAAATTGTTTTAATAAATATTTATTTATGAAATAAATTTATCTTAATTAGGAAACTATTTCTATAAAATTTATTACAATTTTGGAATAATAATGTCTAAATTATCTCAGGGTGTTTTTTTGGTTTTTTTCTAATTTTTTTAAGTGAATATTAAAATTATAGTTTTTTCATATATCAAAATTTTTATAAAATCAATATTATGTAAATATTATTCAGTAATTTATAAAAAAATCCCTGACTAAAGACATATTTAGTGAGTAAATCTTTCATTTAAACATATTAAACATAATGTCCAAACCTATAAACCAATTTTTGAATCTTAAGTTAAATTTTATTTGAATAAACAAATATACTTGATTATTTAATTTGAATAAAATATTTCTAAGACTCCATTCAGTTTTGGGTGTGTTTAAATATAAAATTTATAAGAATCAATAGTATTCATAGTCCTGATCATAAATTATAATGTAATAAATATTTTATTCAAAGTTACTTCTCACCCTTACCTATATAAACACCACTCCTCCACCCATTTATTCTTAATTTTCAAAATATATACCTAAATACATATATAAAATCTCTTATAAACATTATTTACTCTTTTTTTTTCTAGCCAAAATACCTTACCCCAAAGGCTTTATACTCAATCCAAAAGAGGTGACACAAATAAAAAGGTATGAGTTCCTAAGTATATCCTTCCATATATTATTTATGATTATTTTTTCTTAAAATATTTTAACCACATTATTTATTTTATTAAATGAATATATTATCATTTTATTAATATCCATATGATACATTATTGATCATATATTACCCATTTCATCTCATTTATCCCTTTTCACAAGTTACTACTTTATCGAAGTTAGGATTTCAAAAACTACATATTCAAATTTCAATAACCCTATTATAATTTTCAAAACATAAATAATCATTAAAAATAACATTAAAATAGTATAATAACTATACTCTAATGTTTTTATAAAACTCAAATATTTATTAGTTTTTCTATTCTTTTAAACTAAATTAAAAACATCATTCAGTCGTGGTAGTTTTATAATACTTAAGTGAATGTTGATGTTTATTTTTCACTTCCACATTTCATGGATATTATTAAGCATATATTTAATGATTAAATATAAAATTAATTATAAAATAATTTCATGTCTATAATCTATGAATGATAAAATTGTCATGATAACAATTATATTAAGTGCAACAAATTGTAGTCATATTAACTTTTTAAAGAAAGATCACCAAGTAAGATTCTATAAATTTTATCTATCTACTAAACTATTGAACTATTGTACTTAAATAATGGCACAAACACTATAAAGTGTAATTTTTTGATTTTATAGAACTATTTGATAGTGTTTACTATATGTGACTATTATATCAAATTCATTTTGGAATTATGAACCAAACAACAAAAAAATAAATGATGTAAGAAAATTTATTCTAATAAATGAATTATAAAAGACAATAAAAGAATTAAAATAAATAATAATATTTAAAAAACTTTAATAAGGTTCTTAAAGAAGTAAATAATAAATTTATCTTGACCATTTAATATTTTAGAGGGAATATGAAGCAATCTGAGACTCAAGGTGAGGGTTTCCTTCCAAATATCCATTATTTTCACGTATTTTTCCTCTATTTACTATATTAGTTTATATTTATCATATCCATGGTATTGAATTTATAACTTATGGTATTAACTTAATTGTTATTATATTGATAATCTCCTTTCCATCCATATGTTTTTACAATTCATACCATAGTTGTTATTAAGGGTTACTTCTCATTATTTTGTTGTTGTATAGTTCTTGTTCTCTATCATAATCTCCCTCTCACTTCATATTATATGTTTTTAATATGATTTATTTTTTATTTTTTATTTTATTTCTTTTCTTTTTAGGGACATTAATTCCTTTATTTTATCTTTCCGATTATTTATTCAATCCAAACCTTAGGAATTTTAAAATGGAATCTTTTTCAATTACTATTTTCCTCTCCATGTTTATTATAATTTAACTTTATCCCTTTTAAAGGTTCCATTATTAGAACACTTTATTTTCAAAATAAAGTTTCAATTTCCCTTTTAACACAATTGAAAATTATATTTAAAAGCGACTCATTTTTTTATTATAACAACATCCCTAATCATTATGAAAACTATTTTTAATATTTATCTTTTATTTTCCTCAATATTCTTATCAATTTTTTTAAATAATTTATTTATATTGTATTTCCTATTCATTATTCATTTTAAAAAAATAACATTTGTTTTAAATAATATTAAATTTAAGTCCTTCTTTAAAAATGAATTTTTTTTCTTATTTATTTCAATGCTGCATAAAAACTAAGATTTTTTTTAAATTCTATAATTTCTTGTAATTATATAAAGTATTTTTCATCTATATCAATACTATTTTATATTTTACCTTTATATTTTTTTATATTTTATTTCCTTTAATGATATCTTTTACATATTATATTACTATTTCAAAATAACATTTTAATTCATTGTCTAATTTCCTATGTATACATGGTATGGTAGAAATGAAATCCTTATGAGAGGAAAAATACATTAATAACTTTTCCTTGACTCATCACCAACTATTCACAAGGATAACATTTATTATAATGTCATTCCTTTATAAATACCCATACTTTATTTTTAATATTGAAGGGCATTCACTTAGATAATCTTATAATTAGATTGATTGGGGGAAATCTATTGACTTGGCCATATAACATTTATTCTATACTGTGTGAATACTTTAAACTTAATTATATTACTTAAAGGGTATTTAACTAGACATAGACATTATTTATTTGGATAAATATTTTATTTCTATAGGATAATCATGATATTATTTTTATGAATTTATGATTTTTTTTTACATTAATGTGGAACAAATATGTTTAGATATTTCATTATGATGATGAGTGGGCCTAAAATTATATATACCTCCAAGGCATTGGGTAAAGTTTTATATATCATGTGATAATGATATTTATGGGATTGGGGAGTAAAACCAATAAACTATTAATATGGTACCATGGGTAAACCTAGTTCACTATATTATGATAGTTTTGGTATAGATCATTGACATATGTTATTATTTTCTATAGTTATGAATGCTGCACATTACTATTTTATGTAAAATGGTTCATGATAATTGTATTCAAATTTCACATCCTTACTCCATGGTGTATAATATATGTTCAAGATCATATTTTTACATATTTTATTCCACAACACATGATTATTCTATCATTTATTATTATTTCATGATAATATTACAATAATCATGCCATTTCTCTAATGATCATGTATCTTAATTATTTATGATCTATTAATGAATCCCTTGTGTCTCCATGTAAATGTTTTAATCCTTATTGAAATTTTCAACTCTCTAATATATTATTTTTACCTATTTCCTTAGGTTATTATAGGGGATAATGGGATTTTGATTTATTTACAAGTGTTATTCAATGTAGGATTTGATTAAACATATAGTATAAGAATATGCTGATGATGTATTATTTACCTTGTTCCCTAAGATACTAAACTTTAGATCTTGAGGGTTGGTTGTTAATTCATGCAATGTATGAAAAGTGTATATATTTTCTATAAAATACAAAATATAATGTCTATTGAAATTAAATTAAAGAGATATATTTACTCATTTATGGAATGATTTTTCATAGAGGATTTAGTTATAGGTGAGAAGAAGTTTAAACCAAAGGTTGAATGAGGATCAATAATTCCAAATTTAGATAGAAGGATGTTTATTTCTAATAAAAAAGACGATTAAGAATAGATAATTTAAAAGGGTGAGAGGGCCCACTTTTTCATGACCCATCCCTCCAAGAATCCCCCTTTGGCATGCAGTGAAGGAAAGAGTAACCCCTAAGGCCTGCCTCCAATATACCCAGGGTTGAAGACTAGAACTGAGGGTATAAGTTATGAAAATGAGAGGCACTACCCTCATAAATCCAAAAAACATAAATATACATATCCCATCAACACTATAATACTAGATAAAACCATATACCATAATAAAACAAAATGTATAGAATTGTTATACATATAAAAGTATCTAAAATAAATACTAAGAAAACTTCTAGGAAGCAACCCTTATTTCCAAGATAGTTATATCTATCTCAGTTTCCAAATACATCCTATAAACCAATATAATAGTTTTAAATATATGTGTTGAGAATATAGGTAGACTTAGTAGGATACTCTATAGGGATTCTCATGAAAATGTGGAAGAAGCATATTAATGCCTCAGTGAAAAACCATAACCAACACACACTTATACCAAGTCAACAAAAAACCATTCTCACCAAGTCATACTCACCCAATATCACATCCAAATATAATAAATTAGTATGAAATAATATTATAGAGGATACCACACACTAATTCCCCATAGGTTATTCTCTCTCACACCCCAATAGTAAATATACTAGTGCTCCCATCTCTTCCATATATTCATAACCACACACACATATCCACATATCATATATCTACATCATAATACACAAACACTTATCCATGAACACCTACCACATATCCATACCACATCATACATCACTTTTACATCATAGTAGTGTATCATGAATATGAAGGACATGAACCTGATGTCCTATTCATACCATGCATGACCCCACGATACAAAAACCTCTAAAAGTAAGATCATTAAATATGGTGTAGTAATCCATCAGTTCCAACACCATCCTAGATATTAGGGAAGACACTGGGAACTTAAGAACATTAGGAGTTAGTTTTTTGATCCATCACAGGTGGGGTGTATTTGGAATAATAGGAAAATGATTTTATAGATACCATGAAAAAACACTCAATCCCAATTTAAGGGGTTTCACCAAATAGTACTAAAATAGTATAAATTGATCACCAAATATTCACCACCCCCACAAAAATCAATGCTAATTCTACATATCAACCAACCCTACCATTCCACACAAAACAACCACAACATTAGATAAAAAATTACCCTTTAATAATTTAATAAACCAATTCCTCATTTACTATTAATATCCATATTAGGTTTATTAATCCATTAATTAATTATATTTGACTAAAAACCATTCAAAATCTAACACACACTTTATTTCATCATTTTACCCATGCTTTTCATTCATAACACTTTCGTAAAAAACCACCACTAATTTAATTCTATCCCACATTCTAGTTCATATTTATTATTATCACTTCATTACATACTATAAATGAATATAAAAACCCCCCTATGACATCTAATCATTTACAACACAAAACACCACACAAAAACCAATACAATAGCCATTAAAATTCTCACTAAAATAATCCCCTTTCCATATACCATACATGAAATTATACAACCTATACTAAAACAAAAAACTAAACAAAAAATCCATGAACCAATAAAATTAAACCATATTAAAGAAACAAAACCAACAAAAACCAATCCAAAAAAAAAACTATCAGTATAACACAATAAGAAATCAACTTTTAAGTTTTTTCTTCTAGCATATTATTTAAGGCCAGTATAGTCAAAATATCATTTTCTAAATTTCCAAACATCCCATTCATTACCATCATTATATACATAACCTTTTATGAATGGTGACATCAATAATAAATCGCTATAGAAAAAAAATATTTCATAGAAGTAATAAGATCACATAAAAATAAAACAATCATCCATTAAACACATGAAATAGTGATAAACAAGTAAATATCATTCTATGCTCTATACCCTTCATGAAAATATTTTATTTTTATATTTTTATAGGTTAATAAACAATTTTACTTATATAAAAATAAAAATCATGTTAACCCCATAATTTTCAAAAGATAAAAGATAGTTAATAATTCCTATACTATGAAAAACGTTTCAAAACTCACTTCATAGGAACGAAAAGAGAGGTATGTTCATAATATCCAAGAACCCACAAAAGAACCTTGAATCAATCATAGAGGGATCATTGAACTTGAATAGTGGAGTATTGATAATCTATGTTCAAGAAAAAAAGAACACACAAATGAGTGGGGATTCCTAAATATTTAAATAATGGAAGCCACAATATGTGGTGATTCCCACTGGTGTTTCTTAAAACTCATCTAACTCTCCTATAAGATATTAAATTTTAATTATATTTCCATTCATAATATTCAAACTCCCCAAAATCATGGGTTTAAAATATCCATAGGAAAAAGGGGATTTTTTATTTACATGACAAATATAGATTTTAAATATTTTATGTTTTAAAATTACATTTTAAATCATAAAATACAATTTTTATTGAAATTGGAAAATAAGAAAAATTTCACTAAAGAATAACTCTTACAAAAATCAATAACTCTCATGGAAATCAACAACTCTAAAAAAATCAATGACTCTTATATAAATAAATGACCCTTAATAAATCAATGAACCTTTCATAAATCAATTATCCCTATAGGAATGAAAAAACAACTCCTATGATAATAAAAAAACGATTCTTATAAAAACAACATCTCTTACGAAATTATGATGGATCTTATAAAATTACCCAAATGAATCTCATGAAAATCACGACTCTTAAAGAATCGAAAGATGACTCATATGAAATTAATGACTCTTAAAGAAATCGAAAAATGGCTCCAAAATTCAATGGATGTTTCTTAAAATGCAAAGGATAAATATTACAATGCAAAGGATTACTCTTATGAAAATAAACCTTATGAAAATGAACCTTATGGGTGATTCCAAAATTATCCAAAATTATAAACAAAAATAAAAAATGTAGAATTTATTTCAAAAATTACATATTACTTCTTAAATTGATAAATAATTTCTAAAATCATAGGATTACTTTTAAAATCATCTTTTAAAACAACATAACCCTTCTAGAGCCTCTAAATCATAAAAAAATCTATGAACTTTGCAAAACCCAAAGAAATACAAAGGAAAGATATATAGGAAAATGAAATCCCTTACATCAAATACCTCTTAAATAATTCCCATCAAAGATAACCATGCCATGCCTGAAAAAAATCCACCTAAATTGACACTCCTCGATCGATAAATCTAAAATAAAGAAAATGACACCATTAAATAAAAATATATCACAAGATATTAACAAGACCAAACAAATTAGAAGAAATCAAATAATCTCATACCAATTAGTAACAAGTAAAAAATTCTCTCCATAAAGGAAAACAATGCTCAAAATAGATCAGGATACTAAGTGAGTACCTGTAGATCATATATTCAAGGACATTACTCTATTTATCCATGTATCTATAAAAATTGAACCAAATGAATAACTCACATATACAACACTTTCTTTTGTGGATCTTAAATCTTGACCAACCACTCTATGAGCATCATGTCATCCCCTATATAAAACTCTCTACAATCTATAACATGAGAGTAAAAATGAATATATCTATGAAAATGTGATATGTGAATGAAATATTGGATCCGATCTAATGAAGAGGGAAGTGAAAAACAATATTCCACCTCATAAACATGCCCTAAAATCTTAAAATTGATAATAAAATAGGGATAAAACTTACTCCCTTGACCAAACCTATAACACCCCAAGATCTTAAATGAACAAAATTAGGTTCAATAGCATATATGACACATGAAACTGATCTTAAATAAGAATGAAACACCCTGAAACTTTATGATATATTTACTTTTTAATAAATTTAATATCTTAAATAGATTTCAATGTATGCAACATTTAGTTTAAACAAAACACAATACTTAATTAAAATATTATTATTTAAATGTGTCCGTTATAACCAAGTCGTTAAGTTAGTGGGTATGAATATGACTAACTAAATTATGAAAAGTATTTGGTTAACAAATTTATAAAAAAAATAAATATATATCCATTTATATGAATTAAAATAAGAATTAGTTGAAATAAAAAGAAATATTTTTTAAAAAACCATGTCTTTCAAAGAAAATAGTTTCGTTGCGTATTGAGAAATTATGTTAATTTTTTTTACAAATTTTTGAAGATATATTTTACAAAATTAACTTTATTTTTGAAATAATAATATAAAAATTATCATAGGTTATTTTTTTTGGATTTTTCTAAAATGTTTCATTTTTTGATGAATAATAAAAAATTACTTATTTTTATTAAAAGATGCATTTTCATTTAAAGAATTTAACAGCCCAATATTATTATAATATGATTTTAAAGTAAAATTAGTTAAATAATATATTTATTAATAAAAATTATTTCAATGTAATCAATTTAATATTTAATTTTGATATAATAACTTTTTAAACATTTGAATGTTTTTTTACTTTGGAAAACTGTTTTCATTACATTAAAGAGTTTAATTTTAAATAGAATTATTCCAATGATGTGTTTTTAATTTAAAAAGAATGTATTAAATATTTGGAATCATAATAATTTATATTATCTAATAATTTCAACTTATTTTTTTACCACGATTAATAGTAAAAATGATAAAAATTAATTATCACGGTTAAGGTAAAAACAAGTTTACCGGGGGGGGGGGGTGGTAAACTAAGAAGATAATGGTTAGAAATGACCTAAAACTTATAAAAAACCAATTTTATGGAAATTTTTATACCTTAGTGTCTCTATGGTTAGATAATAAACCATTTTAGAGCTTTGTTTCATGTGAGAACTTGGGTACACATTATTCTTTCAAAAATTACATATGTGTCATATCCCCCACTTATAAAAGGACACCCCTTACCTTAAATTATTCACACCTATAAAGCCTTTTAGATTGAAAAAAAATTAAAAAAATCTATAAAAAACATTCTTATAAATATTATAGAGATAATTTACTTCCTAAAATACCAACCCTATGGTCTTTAAGAGGAGATCTAAAGGTGGCCTCTCTAAGAGATGGTAATTGTATTAACATAAATATTTAATTTTAATTATTCTTTTTTACCCTTAAATTATGTATTAAGACTTAAAATATAATAAAAATAGTGTATAAAATATAATTATATGTTATTTTTTATGGTATAGTATATTTACATCTTCTCCTCCATCAAATGGGAAATTAATTCTTCGATCGTGTGTATAGTGGACTACCACCCCAAAAAGAAATGTAAATAATTTTCCATAATCACATGTCATGATTGTATATAATGATGGATTTAATATTTATATATAATATTTATGATATTATTATACTTATTTAGTTATAATATCACTTATACCTTCTTAATTTACATTTAGTTTGAAATATGATAACGTCGCTCCTGTGTACGAAAGACTACCACCTTGCGAAGTGATGCGATTCATTTTTCACTTATGCTTTAAATGAAAGGTAATAAGGGTATATTTAATTAACATATATTATATATAAGACATTATATTTATTCCGGAAATTAATATACCATCCACTTCCTTACCCTTTCACTCGTTAAGTGAATGATATTGTCGCTCGTGTGTACGTACGACCTACTGTCTCCATGAAGCGATGTGATTCATTTTCTATGTCCAACTATAATGAATGATTATAAAATTGTATATAATGAGTAAATATGATATTAATATCATTTTTATTATTATTTAGATGATGAATCCATATCCTATGCAAAATAAATAGAACTATCATGAAAAAACATGCATGAAAAAAATAAGGCAAATAACACTCGAAACAATGAATATAATGAAATATTATTAAAAAATAGGTGGTAAGATGTTATAAAAGGATAATATATGATATTATATATATGAATATTGTTCTATTATAAATTAATAACATTATTAATACCATTATATATTTGGTTAAATCTTGTTTAACTAAAAGGAATTGTGAGGTACGAGATTTTGTCTCAATTTTCATTTCATTAAGAAATATTTGTTAATATGCACATATTCACTTTTATGTGGTGTGAATATTTCACCATTGATGAATTTAACATGAATAAATATTTATTCATGATTGTTAATTTTTCAAATTAAGTTTACACTTTCACGGGGTACAATTTAAAAGTTATCAAAGTGGTAAGAATCTATTTTACAATCTCCCATTCTTTTGGGATTGCTTTTACTCTTATTGAAAGAATATTATAATTTATAATTAAAAATATAAAATACTTTTATTACTTATATTATCTGTAAAATGGATATTTTTATTCCCTAAAATGTATATTATTTTTATATATGATTTTTAATTTTTAATTTATTTGATTAATTCGGGAAATATTGATAAATATATATTCTTTACTCAATATGGATATTTTTTGTTAAGGAATATTGTTTTTTGAATTAAATAAATTTTTCAATATATGAGGAATGAATTGGAAGCGCAGTTATAGGTGAGGCCCAATTATAGATTTTCCCTCTATATATTGGTAGTCTCATGAGATGAATTAGTTGGATAGCTTTATTTAAATGGGGTTATTGGTGTATACTTACCCATAACATTAAACTATATTATGAAAGGTATTTAAAATATAGGTATCATGATGTATGATATCATGAAATCTAATAATTAAGCATGTAATTTATTCACAATTCAATTATTATTATTATCACTGAGATTTTCTCATTTATATTATCTTGGGATGCATTTAATTCTCATTTTATTAATTAAATGGCATGTGTATTCAGTTATTTACATTTACATATTGATTAAGCCTTATCTATTCATGATAGTCAAGTTATTTAAATAGAATGTGTGTTTAGTTATTTATCTTACCATGTTGATTATTCTTACTAATTCAAGATATATTCTACTATACGTAACCCTTAATAATCATTTGATCTCACCCTTACTTTGTTCCCTTTCTCAGGAATCTAGGAAGTGTACTAAGAATGATATGAAATAATATGCTAGAGGGAGTAATTATATTCTTGAAAAAAAATTATGTTTTAATTTTTTTTCAAATATAATATGATAATCATGTATGTATCTATTTTATCAATAATACTAAACTATTAAGTCTTTTGGGATGAGATAACTTATATCTAGTACAAATGTAATAAATTAACCACCAACTCTAGGCTACTAGGGTCATGTATTTATAGTTGGTATCATGGGAATTTTAGTAGAAACCTTATGAACTATATTTAGTAAAAAAATATTAAATAATATAAGCCTAAGATTTATTATGATGATTAGTATATAAGAAAAACCTAAGGTTTTGGTAATGAAGAGATTATGTGGTTTTCCTAGAAATACATCCCTATATGGATACTACAGGGTGACATGGTTCTGAAACACATATGACTAGTGGAAATAACTCAAAAAAGGTACATCAGGATTAACTCAAGCATTACCTGATATATGATAAGGGGCCTTAATGCACTCCTAGTCTGATACTCTCAAAAAATATACTTTGTATAATTCAAATTTTATTTACAAAATATTATGAAGGATTTGAATATATGATAAAAATGAATGACTTGGGTTTTACCTAAGGTGTCTTAGATTGAAAAGAAATTGTAATGATTTATAAATTCAAAAATTTATTCTTTATGATTATGTGATTTCCCACTATTACTATTTATTCTCACACTATTAATTTGTTTAGCCAATGACTGTAACCTAAAGAAATCATGTTAACATTGAATATGAAAGAAAATGTAGTGACTATGAGAAAAAAATGGGATAATATCTAGATTAAAATATATCATGATTATTCCAAATAAGTTATCCTGAAATTTTATTAGCAACCTATACCTTAACCAACTCCCAGAATAACCAAAAAAGAGAAGGATGAAGTTTTCTAAGATATCTAGAGTTTGAGAACATGGAGAAATAATGGATCAATTTACTTCATGTCAGAAATACAGAAAGTGACACCTAGGAAAGTGTCACAATGGAATGGGAAAATGTTTTATATGTGGAAAATAAGGGTATAAATAAATTAATTTATGAGAAAAAATGAAGTCTATGATGGATTGAAATAAATTTCATCATAAGGATCATTTATAGTTCATTATCTTAAATTTGGAGAACCTAGGAATTATCTGAGTTAATTCTCTCTTATAAATGTTAACCCCTAGACTAAGGAAGGAACTATATTGAAATAAAATGGTTGAAGTATTTATGTATTGGGATTATAGAATTATATTGTTAAAATATTTTTACCAAAGGTATTTTGTTTATAAGAATCATGAAACATATAATTATTGTGTTAAATTTTAGAATCATATATTTATTAATTAACTTAAGAGTTATGGATACAATCATGGGTTAATGAGTAAATATTGATCATAAGTTCAAAGTCTTAAATATCTCTTTTTAGGTTTTATGTGATAGGATTCTACTAAGATTAAAGATATTTTAGGATAAATTTATAGAAATACAACCCATTGGTTTAGTTTATGGTTAGTGAAAAGTTATTTAAGGAATAACCCTCTTACTTTTTATCAGAATAAGTTTAAAGGTATTGGTAAAATTTAGGTTTTATCTTATCTTTTATGTTGATGTAATTATGGGTTATTAAAATTTTGGAATGTTATATGAATTATATTAATATGGATTCTTAAAAAAGACAACCCACATTCTTAGTGACAACCCATCTCATCCAGCAAGACCACTGGGCTTGAACCTATAACGGAAGGGAAACAAAGGTGCTACACCTACCACTGACTTAAATGATGACTTGTTTAATATACCATTTTTTACTTAAATAATTTGATGGATAAATATTAATATTGAATGAGTGGTTATACTATTGAGGTTTAGAAATTAATTTATTATATTCAATAACTTGTTCTAATGATATCAGATTTGTAAAATATTTAGAAATAGATGAAAGGACTTGTCACTCTTTTATGGATTTTATGATCCATTAAAATTTAATTTTAGTGCTTTAGGAATAAAAAATAATTTTTGGATGTTCATTTCTTATAGTAAGAAATGAAGTGGAAATTGATCAAAACACATCCAAATGATTAAATTTTTCTTATGAAATAAAAATATATCAAGTAATTATATTTCTTTATGTTTATAGTAAAGATAATAAAGAAATTCCCCAAATTTAAGAAAAAATATCTTGAAAAAATGTTACCCTATTAACTTCATATATGATGAATAAAAATTTATTTTAAATCATCACATATTTATGGATTTGAGGTACTTAAATTTCCATTTATAATTAAATTTATTATGATCGATGATCACTATTACCCTCTATAATTATTTATTTTTTTCTTCCATGTCCATATCGTCACTTTCCAGTAGTATTATTCTATTTAGAAACCTAGTATGTGTTATTCAAGATGAATTTTGTACTTACCTTTCTCTATTATTAATAGGATTTTTTATTAACCATTTTTGAAATGTGGGTTTTAAGAATTTATTTTAAAATATCAATCTATTAATTAATGTGATCAAGATTAAACTGTTAGGACATAATTTATTTAAAAGGGGTAAAATGGAACACCTTGAGATTTTAAAATAATAAAATTGGGTTTGATTACATATATAAAATGTGAAAAATGATTTTATATGTGAATGTAACACCCCAATAAGTTATGATATATTTATTTTTTAATAAATTTTAATCTCTTCAATAGTCTGAGATTAATGAAACATCAAGTTTAAAAGAAACACAATACTATATTAAAATATTATTATTTAAACATGACTATTATAACCTAGCCATTGAGTTAAAGGGTATGAATTAGACTAAATAAATAATGATTTTTTTGTTTAAAAATTTATAAAAAATTTAATGGATATATATTTATTATAAATAAAATTAGAATCACTTGATGGAAAAATTAATGTTTTCAGAAAAATTGTATTTTTCAAAGAAAACAGTTTCACCAGGTTTTGAGAACTTATATTAAAATAAATTTTAAACAATTTTATAAAATAAATTTTAAAAAATTAAATTAATTTTTGTAATCATAATATTAAAATTATCATAGGGTTATTTTTTAGTATTTTTCGTAAAAGTTTCATTTTTCAGTGAATTGTAAAATAAATAATAATTTTTATTAAAAACGGCCTTTTCATTTAATGAATTTATAAGTAAAATTTTATTTTAATATTATTTTAAAAGTAAAATTATTTCAATTATATTTTTATTTATCCAAATTAGGTCATTGAAATCAATTTAATATTGATTTTTTATTAACTTTTTTAAACTTTAGAAAGTATTTACTTTGGAAAACGAAATTTTCATCATGTCTGTGGGTTTAATTTTAAATTAAATTCTACCACTTATGTGTTTTGAATTTTAAAAAATAGACCCCATATTTTCAATAATAATAATTTATATTATCTAATTTGGTCAACTTAATTTTTTACCATAATGAATAGCGAAAACATGAAAAATTAATTACCACGGTTAAGGTAAAAATGTGTTTATCAGGGGTTAAAATAAGAAGATAAGCGTTAATAATGAATTAAAACATTTATATAACATATTTTATGGACATATTTCGACCTTATCACCTATATGGTTTGAAAAATAATCATTTTGAGCCTTGTAGAATGTGAAAAATGTGTATACAATTTGTTCTTTTTAAAAATTTCATGTATGTCCTCTCCCCCACTTATAAAAGACCACTCCCTCCCTTCACTTATTCATACCTCTCAAGACATTTATCTTCAACAAAAAATGCTGAAAAATATCCCCCAATATCTTTAGTCACATTTTAGAGTTATTGGTATCCCAAAAAGACCAACCCTAGGGTCCTCAAGAGGAGATCCAAATAAGGATTCTCTTAGGGAAGGTAATTGTCTTAATAAAGCTATTTCATTTTATTTCTTATTTTCCAAATTAAATTAATTAATAAAAATTAAAATATAATAAAAAAATTACATTATATATAATTATTTGTTATTATGATGATGGAATAATATTTATCCATATCCTCCTCTATCAAATGGGAAATTAAATCATTGATCGTGTGTAAGGCGGACTACCGCCCCACGAACCGATGTAACTCGTTTTCTACCAGCACATCTCACAATTGTATATAATGATGGATTTAATTTATATATATGTATATATATATATATATTATTTATGATATTATTATACTTATGTAATTATAATATCATAAATAACAGCTTACTTTCTAGGTTGTTTAAATATGATAACGTCACTTGTGTGATTCGTTTTTCACTTACGATTTACATGGAAGGTAATAAGGGTAAATTTAATGAATATATATAATATATATGACATGAAATTGATTATGGAAAATTAATATACCATAAAATTATTTAAACTTTCACCCATTAAGGGAATGATATTGTCTCTTTGTGTGCATATAATCTACCATCTCTAGGAAGTGATGTGATTTATTTTCCATGTCTAGACTATAAAGATGATTCTAAAAATGTTTTTAATGAGTAAATATGATATAAATAACATTATTATAATTATGGATATGTTGGATTTATATCCTATTTAGAGTAACTAGAACTTTCATGACAAAAAACACATGAGAAAACAAGTAAATTAACACCCAAAACAATGAATATAATGAAATGTTATTAACAAATAGGTGGTAAAATATTATAAGAGGATGATATATGATATTATAAATATGAATATAGTTTTTTTATAAATTAATAATATGACTAAAATTTTTATATAGGTGTTTAAATTATGTTCAACCAAAAAGAAGCATGAAATAAGAGATTTCATCTCAATTTTCATTTCATTGAGACATATTTGTTAATATGAACCTATTCACTTTTATGTGGTGTATATACCACCCATTTTATGAATAAAACATTAATATATATTTATTCATGATGTTTAATGTTTAAATTAAATTTTATTCTTTCATGGGGTATATTTTAAATGTTATAAAAGTGGTAAAAATCTATTTTAAAACCTGTCATTATTTTGGGATTGATTTTACTCTCGTTAAAGGAATATTATCATTTATCATTCATAAGATCAAATAATTTTCTTATAGATATTATTTTCATCATGGATATGATTATTTTATAAACTATATACCATTTATACATATTTTAATCACTTTGAATGCTATTTGGCTAATTGGAGAAATATTGATAAATCTATATTCTTTACTCAGTATAGATATTTTATAAAAAGGCTTATTTTTCATGAATTAAATTGGTCATTTGATATATAGGGAATGAATTGGACTTGGAGTTATGGATGGATACTGGTTATAAATAACCCATTGATGTATCAGTAGAATCATGAGTTGAATTAGTTGGACAAACCTATTTAAATAGGGTTTTTGGTGTATACCAATCCATAATATTAACTTGTCTTGTGAAAGGTTTTTACAGTAGAGGCATATTGATGCCTAAGGTCATGATATCAAATAATTAATAATTTATATCATTTAGAATTTAGTTATTATCATTATCCATGATATTTTCACCTTGATATTATCTCTAAATGCATTTCATTCTCAGTTTATTGATTAAATGGAATGTGTATTCAGTTATTTACATTTCCATAGTTATTAATAATTATATATTCATTATTATAAAGTTATTTAACAAGAATTTATGTTAAGTTATTTACATTTACATACTGAATATTCTTATTTATTCAAGATAGTTTTTGTTTTACTTAACCCTTACTGAGAATTGGAGATCACCCTTACTTTTTTTATTTACCAGGAATCTAGGAAGTATAATAAGAATGATATGCAAGGATATTCTAGAGATAATAATGATATTATAAAAAATAAATTATGTTGTAATTTTTGTTTTCAATTGTAATATGGTAATCATGTATATATATATTTTACCAATACCACAAAACTATTTGGTCCTTGGGGATGTGATTACTTGTATCTAGTACAAATGTAATAAAGTGACCATCGAATCTAGGCTACTAGGGTCAGGGTCTTTATAAATCCTCCCTAACCAAGATGAAGAGAAACCCTCAAGAATAAATTATCTATGACCTTTAACTCTAGAGGAATCCTCCTCCTATCAATATATGTTTTTTTATGATCGTTTACTAATTTCATAAGTTCTAAAATCATTTAAACTTTCTCTATCGTCCTTTCTATGAAATCTGGTCAAAGGACCACAAAGTCTCCAACCCTGGTCTAGAATAATATATATATTCAATGATTCATATACAATAATTAATACAGAGCCATTAAAATAGATGAGTGACATATATTATTATAATAAAACTCCATAAAAGGGAGGTGATTCACCCATGATCCACTAAAATCCAAAACATAATCTTGGAACATATCCTCTAGAATTTGGATAGTATTCTCTATTTTACCATACATATGAGGATAGAAAGTTATTCTAAGGTATAATTAATACCAAGAATCACATTGAATACCTCCCTATACTCATTAGATAAAATGAGAATTCTAATTAGAGATAATGGTCCTCAATACACTGTAAAGCCTCAAAATATCATCCATATACCTCCTCACTAGACCATCCATATCACCCAAAAATATAATAACCAATAAATGAGATAAATTTATCAAATGATCTAATATTACCCAAATTACATCATAACCACCTTGGTATTCGGGAAAAACATTGAAAAAATTACTCAAAATATCCTCCCACTTTAACTTGGGGATATCCAATGGCTGTAAAAAATCCCGGAGAACACGATTATCTAACTTTACCTGTTGGAAGACCAAACACCATGATACAAATTATATTTTTGTTTTATTTATCCTTAACCACAAAAACTAACTCCTTAGGACATGATATATCTTTTATATACTAGGATTTACTGCTAAATATGTGTTATGGAACTCATGGATAACCTCATCAGGCATTGCCAATGGAAAAAAGTCTCCCATAAAACAATATAAAATGTTGTTCATCATATGACCATCCCTATGAGGTATCATAATGAAAAATAAAATCCCATATCACCAATGACTCTGGGTCTCCCCACTAAGACTCTACCTTATGCATCAAGGACTATTTCACCATCATTTAGTTAAAACTACCTCTACCAAAAGCCTTATCCTTATCAAGATTTATCACTTCCCACTCACCCATGAATATCTAATAATCAATAGACCCCTAAAAAACATCTCCCCATAAATTCCTAGTTAGATCATCAACAACCATATTTTGTTTCCTCAGGGTGTATGATATATTAGAATCATAGTATTATAAGAACTCAATCCACCTATAATGATTCATATTCAAATCCCACTGATATAGAATATTCCTTAGGATCTTGTGATATATAAAGAACAAATAAAATTCACCAACGAGTTTAATGTCACCACAGATTAAAATAAAATACCACTAATATTAACCCGAGATCTTGGGTGGCATAGTTATGATTTTGGGGTTGTAACTTCCTAGATCCATATAAGACTGTTTCCCTCTACTATATCAATATACAACTCAAAGTAAGATGGGAAGAATAAAAAAATACCTCAAACATAACTCCCTACTCTAAAAACTAAAGGATGAGAGAATTGATCAACCACTCCTTTAGGTAGTTAAAATCCTCCTTACACTGATCCGTCTATAAATAATCCCAGCCTTTACTTGTCATGGATATCAGTAGGAATGAAATTAGAAAGAATCAAGACATGAAAATATAATAATATCCTACGAGGCCAAAGAAACTATGAACCTATACAATATTATTGAGTTCTAACCAAGAAATAACTACCTTTATCTTTAATAGAACAACTACTAATCCCCATTGGGACACCACATGCCTAAGGAAATAAATCTTGTGCATATAAAACATATACTTAGATAAATTTATATTGAGATAGTGGTAATGAAGGACTTTTAGAACAACCGTATAATACTCAACATTTACCTCCTCTGACTTTTAGTATATGAGTATGTAGAGTATGATAACTATTACAAACTGATCTAGGAACTCACAAAACATGGATTTTATGAGTCCCATGAAATTAGTAGGGGAATTGATGACATTGAATGACATAACTAAAAACTCAAAGTCTATATACTGTGATTTGAAAGCAGTCTTTAGGATATCCTCCTCCTTCACCCTCATCTGATGATATATAAACCTCAAAAAAATATTTGAAAACCATATCACTCCATTTTACTAGTCAAACAGATCATGAATACTAAAAAGGTGATAACATTTCTTGATAATCATCTGATTTATCCATTGGTAGTCTATGAATATACTTAAACCACTATCTCATATCTTTTAAAATAATACTAGATCACCCTTGTTCAATACACGAGGCTAGATGAAACCCTTTTTCATCAAATCATAAATGTGGATAATAAAATCTCATAGATAATACAGTTACATATGATAAGGATCCATTAATATCAAATAGGCATCAAGATATAACTTTATCACAAAATCAATATCACATCGAGGGGGTGGGGATAAAACCTCTTCAGAAAAAAAATCTAGAAACTCCTTGATGATTTTAGGAAACTCCACAACCCGCACCACTAATGAATCCAACAATATTGTTTCCAATATAGTCAATAGGGGCTCTAAAAAAATACTGACCATATGATAATTCCTCTCCCCAATGAATACAATGATATATCCATCCTCATCATATAAAAAAACCTCTTCCATAAATAATTTATGATCTATTACATATAATAAAATCAATATTTACCAAGAATGAAGTCATATGGATGCATCTAAAGTAGGAATAAATATACAAGTGGTTGATACTACCCCATCACCATCTCAAAACCTTGGGATAAATAAAAAATTACTATCCGCATATCGGTTTTTTCAATACCAGGGGAACTAAAATTCCCTCCACATTGTGTTCTAAGGTGTGAACCAAGGTGGGAAAGAAAAAATAATACAACTCTCCATAATCAAATAATAAAAAAGATAGAGTATTAAATAGTAAAATAGAAATTCAAACAATATTTATTCTACCTGGTTCTACTATCTCTATAACTTGAAATTATCTACATCTAGCACCTATTCTACACTGGACCTACTGATAACCAACTCCACATCAATGATCAACCCCACAACCTTGAGGATGAGTTATATCATAAGGATAGCCTATAACAGCTCTATATATTTAAATAACATGACCTTAATATCCTAGATCTGGTGGTTACTTTATTACATTGGTACTCAAAGGACTGAATAGTCTAGTAGTCTTGGTAAACTATATATATACTTTATTCCCACATTACATTTGAAAACATAAAATACATAATTGTATTTTTTTTGGTATAATATTTATTACCTCTAGGATATCCCTACATATCAATCATAAAACATTTCTTAGAATAATAAGGAAAGAAAATAGAAGAAATGAGTGAGAATAGATTCTTAATAATTGAATTCATATAGTGTAATCAAAATAAGGCCTAAATAATATGGAAATAATAAATGATGGTCAAATAAATAAATATAAATAATCACATGAGATTGAAAATTATTAATGGATATGAAAAATATTCAAATAAACTCATGGAAATTAATATATAATTTCATAATTATGTAATGAAAAATGTTATACATATGAAACTTACCATTGAGGACTTGCGCCAAGACATCTAGAAAGACCATAAGGGCCTCATTATAAAAAATTTACATAAATGGTAAAGTACTTAGATAAATATAAAATATTGTTTATCTCATGATACCTAATAATTCATCAAGGTTTTATGTTATTATGGTACCCACCCATCACTTAATTAGTCCAACACATTCATCATATGAAAAAATAACAAAACTAAATCTACATGCCTTAAAAATCAGTAACTGTTCATATTGATAGAACTAGCACACAAAATATCAATATTTTCCTTAGTAAAATTAATAATAAAATATAAAAAGAAATATTTTGGATGATATTATAAGAGTATAACCTCATTAAATCATAATATTTAGTAAAGGATGTTTACATATATTAAAATACTCTTAAAATATCATTGGAAAATGTCTTGAGAAAAATACCATTTTTCACTTTGAAAACACTTATTTAAAATATAAAGAATACTCAAATATTAAGGAAAAAAATTATTTAAAAATAACCTTGTCAACCTATAAAGTAATCCTAAATCATTTATAATTTATGATGACAATAAATTCCATCCATGTCATATATGTTGAAAAAACACTCCTTTCACATTTTTGTAAAAAGTCAAAAAGTAACTCATTTAGATAGTGAAAAAAAGATTCCTTTTAAACCATATTTTAAAAATAAAAACATGGGTGATTTTTTTAATAATTCATTTTATTATAATAAAAATATTCTTTTATACATTTTAAGGAAAATATAGACATGTAAGAAAAATATTCCTGACTGAGTAGAAAAACAATATCAGTTTTTCTTAAAAACATTATTTTAGTATCTTGGGTACTTAAGGGAGGAAAATGAAATGAAAAAAATAAATTTACATAAATAAAGAAATTATTATAAAATATATTGGTTTTAATATGTAAATATCAAATAATTCCCCCAATGTAGACTTAAACATAAACAATCCTAAATAATGATGAGATTATGAAATAAATCCTGACCTTAGGTTCAACTTCCTTCATATGTGTCTGAAACTCTTGTATAATAAATATATATTTATTATAAATATATTATATAATAATACTCATATATACTATACAATATATTATTTACTTATAGTATTTTATCACCTATTTATTAATAAGTTTTTTTAATTAAAATCACTAATTTGGGTAATAACTCCTTTATTTTTCAGGCATATTTTAGTTTGATAGTTTTAGTCCATATAATTAGATCATTATCACATAATCTCTATAATTTTAATAATTATATAAATATAATATATATTCAGTATATCTAAATTTAGAGTAACCCATAAATGTTATAGATAGAAAAAATAATTACACTATTCATGGAGATATTAAGCCCTACGTACGCATTAACATTATTTTCACTTTTAGATGGATGGAAAGAAAGAAATTTAAATAATAATTAAAATTTATAGAATAATTATAATAACATATAAATCACATATATAATAAAATCTATCCGTTTTACCATCAATATACAATAAAAATGAAAAATGGATCACATCACTTCGTGGGGGTTGTAGTCCACACGTATGCATAAGCGACACTATTGTATTCCAATGGATTGGAAGGTATACAGGTAGATTTAATAATATAATTTTAAAATGATAATTATTTTATAAATATAATATATAGACATTAAATCCATCATAATACCCATCCATAAAATATGGTGATGAAAAATGAATTGTATCTCTATATAGAGAAGGTAAGTTGTACCTACACATGAGTGATACTTTCAAAATTAATTTGATATAAAAGTGGGTGGATAATTGTGGTTTAATAGTTATATAAATATTTAAGTATATTTAGGCTAATGAATTTATTATTTTATGAAAAATACCATATTTTTATAGGAGGTAAAGGAATAGATAAATTGAAAGAGGTTGGGTAAGATGATTACCTCTTCTTCAAGAGACCTCCTCTAGATAAATTCTTATGGAACCTAGAAATGGTATTTTTAGAAGAAAAAAATTTCTATAACATGAAGAAGTATGTTTATAAGAATAATTTATCAGTATTGGTTTGTCTTTGTTTCTAAATTTTTTGTAAAGAAGTGAAGGAATGAGTGTTCTTTTATAAGGTAGGGAAATGACACACTTTGAAATTTTAAAAAGATTAAAATATAACTAAGTCATTTTCAAGAAAAATACATCCAAATGACCATATATTTGAAGAAAATTTATGATATTATTTACAACCAATAAAATTTGGATATGTTTAAGTGGTATTTTAAACCTTATGTTTTGGTTTAACTTGTTAGTTAACCTATTTTATCCTTAACCATTATAATGTCTTTTTCACACTTAAGGGGATATGATTTTACTTATAAGGTAAAAACTTGCACCAAAATGGAAAGAGGATGAATTTTTTGGATATATATTATCAAAATTTTATTCATTCAATATTTTAGTTATTTTTCAATAATTTTAAAAGTATTATTTTCATATAATATCATAATTTCAATTTTGACCCTATTCATTTAATTGGAATTAAAATATATCAATAAAAAGTTATAATTAAAATATAAACCTTTAAAATTTCCCTAATATGTTATATTTATATACTAAATGAATAAATAATAATAAATCACCCAAATTTTATTACTTTTAATATTTTTAAAATCATTCATTTTATTTTTCCATTAATTGAATAAATACTATGTCAGTATTGCGTAAGCATTTAAGGTAATTATATAATACCTAAAAATTGTAAACAAATCAACATCATGAAAATAATTTCATTATTCTCAAAGTAAAAATCTATATTCATTCACAACTTTCTTTTTTACCCATGTGAACACATAAGAGATATTTAATATCAAGAGAGTGGAATTTTTGTATTCTTCTTTTCTTTAAATATAATATACGTAATTTTCTGAGACAAGTGTCCCCTAAAAAATTAATTTTCAACCCTTAGATTATAAGGGTATAATTAAATTCATAAAATATTTTTTTTGTGAAAAATGACGACCTTAACACTTAGTTTTAACTTGGTTTGACCAATTTACCCTTTAGTGAGGTGATAAATTTTACCATAGTTACTATTCATATTAAAAAAATAAAAGAGAATTTTTTTCTAAATTTGAAACTAATAATTAAAAATATGTAATAAATTTTATAAGATTCAATACCTATAATTAGTAAAAATTAATTTTACAATATGTTCTCAAAACATGATAAAAACTGGTTTTTAGAAAAATACATTTTAAGCATAAAACTAGATATATTAAAATATCTTACCTATTTTTTTCAATAAATGTTAATTTTTTTATTGAATATATAAATATAAATTTAACTAAAAAAATTTATAAATAATTATGAATTTAATTTATTATGATAAAAACTTATAACGTGCATAAATAATTTTTTTTAGAAAAAACCTATCTTTTACTTTGAAGTGATTTTTATTTACATTTGAAATAAATTGATAATCAATGAATTTATTTTATATAGAAATTTTTCATAATTTGGTTATTACTATTCATAACTACCAATAAAACTACTAGGTTAAATGATCTCATAATATTTTATTAGTAGATCTCGGTTTGTTAAAACTTAGTATTGCATGTAATGCAATCTATCGAATAAATTAAATTCATTTAAAAAGAAATATATCATAATTCTTGGGGTGTTACATTATAAACCCATTAAAAAAAATTTCCATTGAAATTCTATCAGTCAAATACAAAAAATTAGGATATATTTATTTCATTAAATCCTTAGGTTTTTAAGTGGATTCTTTAAATTACTGATTCGTCCAGAGAAATTTTACCAGATGAGTCATATTGTTCTATAGCACATTATCTATATGATCCAAGATATATAATGTCTATTAATCATAGACAAGATAATTTAATAATAGTAAATTCTATGAGTTTAGTACATATAAAGGATCATGTATGTACTTTCTTAGGAGAGATACATGGAACACAACATGAATTTGAGAGAGGTTCGGTGGAAGAACCAAGTGATAAACTACTATCCCTACTCGATAAAGAATTTCAAATAGGATAATATATATAGGGAATATATTTCCATTATTTCATAATCTCATAAACTTATTCTATGGATAAACTTTTTAAAAAACTTTTCACTAACTTCAAATTCTAGTTCACAATGATGACATTAGACAAAACTTTTCAGTCAACTTTGAGTAGTCTTGATGTGTTATTGAATGAATATATATTTTTCTATCATTTCCTCAACTAGATTGGGTCCCAATAGTTTTTTTCTTTAAATTAATTATATTAGGTTGGAGTTATAAGCTTCTTTCCATATAGGGATTCATAAGAATCCATCTGAATGATCCAGTGAAAACTATTGTTGTAAAAAAACTCAACAAGAGGAAGGTGTTGATCCCAACAACATTTAAAATCCATATAAAAATACATCAAAATATATAATAGTGTTTAAATAGTTCTCTTATACTGGACATATTTGAGGATGATACATTTTACTAAAACTTAACTATATATATTGACCTTATTAAAGACATCGCAATAACTCCACACTAAACCTCAGATCACGATCATATTTAATAGACGGTTGTAATCCATGAAATTTTACCACATCCTTAATTTATATTATGGATAACTGATTAATAAGGAAATATTATATAATAATAATGATGTGTGTTTACTTTTTAAGATGATTGACTATTACCTAAATAGTATTATAGGCTTTTCATATTTTGGGGAGTCTAAAGACAAAATTCATGGTGATGTTTTCCTATTTCTATTCTATTACGGGTAATGGTTATAACATCCACTTAGACTTAAATCTATTATCCTTAACTTATTGATATACCAAACATTGAGATACATACTATACAATATCTCTCTTCATGTTTTCTTACCAGAATTACTCTTTTAGATCTCTATATATATTTGTACTTCCAGGATGAATAGAGAATATTGAACTATATTCCTCATATAAAAACTCATTCTTTAAGTATAGTATTTATGAGACACATAATTGGTTTCTGAAATATATCATTCTAGTATGGTTATAGTTGAACTTAGGAATATTCGTCACCTTCTTCTGTAATTAAAAATATTCCTTCTTTTCCTTCTTAATCCTCTCATGGATGGATGTTTGAAAATTCATATGAGAAATATAAGATCTTTCCACTTTATTCATGATTTAAAGATCCATATTTTGAAAATCTATAAATATTGGATCTCTTTCAATACTCATCATGAAAAACCCGCGTGGTCTTCTTGACTTAAAGCATAATCCACCTTGTTCTCCTTCCTAGGGTGGTAATGTATTGATAAATCGTAATATTTGATTAACTCCAACCATATTCCATAGATCATATTCAAATATTTCTATGTAAATATATACTTAAATATTTTATAATTAGTATATATATCACACCTTTCACCATAAAAATAATGCCTTCATATTTTCAATGAAAAAATTACCACTGCTAACTCCAAATCATGAGATGGGTAATTTTTCTCATCAAACATTCAATTTGAGTGAGACATAATCTATCACCATATCATTATGAACCAAGGAACATCCCATTAAATTATATGATACATCACTATAGATACAAAAACCTTCTCTACTCTAGGGTAGTATAAGAAAAGTTGTAATGACTAACCTTCTCTTGATTTATTTGAAACTCTATTCATAGTACTTTATCCAAAATAACTTAACCCCCTTCCAAGTAAACATGGTGAGTGGATTTGATAACCATGATAAATATCTAAAAAGTTTTAGTAGTATCCAACCAACCTAATAAAACTATAGATTTTGGTCACTGTGGTTGGTATAAGTCATTGATCAATAACTTTTGTCTTTGAAGGATCCTATCATATGCCATAACTTGAGATTTTATGACCCATGAATGAAATTTTATGAAACCAAAATTCACACAAAGTAAATTTAGCATAAAATGTTTCATTTCCATATGAATTTAGAATAATTCTCAAATGTTCTTCCTTACTCTTTGAATAAATAAGAATATCATCTATAACTACTACCAAAAACTAATCAAGGTAATATCTAAATACTTTATTCATTAAATTCAAGAAGATAATATGAGAATTGGTAAGTCCAAATGGAATTACTATGGATTCATAATGACTATACCTTGTATTTAAGGCCATATTGGGTATATAATCCATATTGATACTTAGTTGATGATATATAGATCGAAAAAAATCTTGTAAAAATTTAGAGAACCTCATAATTGATCAAAGATATCCTCATTATGGGGTAGATGATACTTGTTATTAATAGTAATTTTTTTAGTTCTCAATAATAATAGAAAATACGTATTGGCCCATATTTATTTTAAACAAAAAGAATATGTGCAACCCATAGAGAAGAACTTGGATGAATGAATACCTTATCTCGATTATCCAAGATTTACTTCTTCAATTCTTATAACACAATCAGGGCCATTATACATGGAGTCTTTGAAATAGGTATAGCACCATGGATGAGTTAAATTGAAAACTAAACTTAAAAATTCTGGGAAATATTAGGAATTTCCTCAGGAAACACATCAACATATTCCTAAAATATAGGAAAATTTTAAATTTTGAGTTTCTACTAAATCATTTGAGAGAAATATCCCTCATTAATTGGTATAAAAACACATATTATGGAAGTAATTTTCATTGGGTGTTTAGTTTAATCATCACACTAATGATAGAAGGTTGATTTATAATATCAAATTTAACTTTACTTCCTTTATAATTGATATGGGATCTATAATAGGAGAGAAAATCCATACCCAAAATTACATCAAATTCAACTAGAGGAAAAATGACATGAATTTTAGGAAAAACCATCCCACAAACTTCTATCACAGAGGAGTTATAGACTTGATATGTGGTTATTCTACTGTTAAGAGGATTCAATGACAACTCAATATCTAATCATTGAGGTGGGGATACGATACCCTAAAAAAATTCCTTAGATATAAAATTGGGTAGATCTAGAATCAAATAAAGCATTTATAATTATAGATTGGAAGATAGGTGTAAATTTTACCACATCATTAGGAACTTCTATATAGGATGTAGTAATTTGATAATCTTGAACTTCTCCCCTTGGATTATTTTATTATAATTTACCTTGATGATTGGGGTATTGGTTAGAGTAGTTCCCCATATTCTTATAGTTAAATCAATGTACTTTTAAAACTTCTCCCTTACCCTTACATTCATGTACATGATGGAATTTTTCTCCACACTTGAAGAAAACTAAATTTCCTTTTAGGAATGTACCAAAGTGTTTTCTTCCACATGTATCACATGTTGAAAAATTATTCTTTCTCTTCTTACCCTTATCCATTTTTTTCTCTTTTATCCTCTTATTATATTTATTTTCTTTAATTCCATAAGAATTAGTGAATTTATTCTCTTTGTTTACAACATATGATTCTATATCATTATATAATGAGAATATTTTAGAGACTAGTTCCCTTTAAAGGATTGGTTTTAGCTGATCAAATAAATGGTCAATATTAATATTTTTATTATGTATAAACTTCACAATATGACTTTATAACCTTTTAAATTTAGCTTTATACATAAAAACATTTTCATCTTCCTTTTGTCTTAGACACAAGAATTGTCTCGCCATATCTGATTATTGTTCATGAGAAGAATATTTTTACAAAAAAAGTTCTTTAAAATCCTTATATTCCATGCTCTATATTTCCTCTACATCTTAAGTGTTTTTAATCAATGACAACCATTGATATGAATCCCCTAAGAAGAAATAAACTTCCATGAAAACATTATACATTTCATTACTTCCCAAATTGAGAAATATATTCTTTAAGGATATTATCTAATAATCAGATGCACAATAATTTGTAGTCACATTGAATGATAGAGGTTTCTAACACCTAAATAGGTTTACCATTATTACATTGCATTGTGGATGAATAGGATGCTCCATATGGGTAAGTTCATTGGTCATAACCTGAGTTAGAAACCCTAATATAGTTATGATTTATTTAGTTCCAACTATTTATCTGGCTACATCTTCATTATCTTTCCCAGGAGGAAAATACCTACATAAATTATGTTCATTGATACAGTTTACATTATTTCAACTAGGCGCCATTTCTAAATGATTACACACACTATATTAGATTATAAAATTATTCATTATAATATATAATTTCAAAACTAGTGAAGCACTTAACATAAATAGGAAATTTATGTATAACTAATCTAAAAATCAGAATATTGGTTTCTTTGGTAATATTCTAAAGGTGCTTCATAAGGTTAAGTTCCCAAATATACATTTTACTCAATCTATATTGTAAGGTTTCTATTAAACCTGCTTTGATACCAACTATAAAGACCCCAATCCTAATAGCCCAGATCTAGTGGTTACTTTATTCTATTGGTACTAAATATACTAAATCACATCTCAAAGGACAAAATAGTTTATTAGTCATAGTAAACTAGATACATACTTGAATCCCATATTATATTTGTAAACATAAAATAAAACATAATATTTTCTTTTGGATTATCTTTATTCCCTATAATATATCCCTACATATAAATCATAAAACATTTCCTAGAATCCTATAGAAAGGTAATGGAAGAAATGGGTGACCTCATATTCTAAGTAAGGGAATAAATATATTAGAAGATAAATTAGGGATGAATAAATTAAGATAAAAAAATTCCATATAAATAATCACAAGAGTTTGAAACTTATTCATGAATATAAAAACTATTTAAATAAACTCATGGAAATTGATAAATAATTTCATAATGATGTAAAACATAATTTTGGTAATCTAAAACTTACTATCAAGGTCTTATTCCAAGACATATAAAAATGTTTTCATGGCCTCATTCCATGACAACTACATAAATGGTAAATTTATTAGGAAAATAACCAATCTAGATTATCTCATGAGACCTGCTGATGCATTGAGAGGATATGTAATTCTAAGTCCCACCCATCACTTAATAATTCTAATGAATTAATTATATGAATAAACAACATAATTTAATCAACATGACTTAAAAATAAGCAATATCTTATATTGAAAGAAATAACATTCATAATATCAATACTTTCCCCAACAAAGATGACCATAAACCATCCAAATAAATATGGTGAATTATATCATATGATTATAACTATATTAAATAATAAGATTCATTAAAGGATGTTTACATAGAAAAATATAATTTCAAAAGATCCTTGGAAAATTTAATCAAGAAAATACCATTTTTCACTTTACAAGCACTTAATTAAAATAAAAAAATTCAAAAATATCAAGGAAAACATTTTATTTGAAAATAAACTTATCAATTTTTAAAGGAATCTTTGAAGTATTAAGTGGTCATGATGGTATGAAATTTCATCTATGTCATATAAGTTAAAAAATATTCCTTTTACAGTTTTGAAAAAAGTAAAAAAGTGCCTTGTTTGGAAAGAAATAAAATATTAATTTTAAAACATGTTTTAAAAAGTCAAACATGGGTAAAAAAACCTTAATAAATCATTTTAAGATTATAAAAACATTATTTTAGTCATGTTAAGGAAAAACTGGATATAGAAGAAAACAATTATTGACCGAGTAGAAAAACAAGATTAGTTTTACTTAAAAAAATTATTTTAGTATCTTGAGTACATAATTAGAGTAAAATTAAAGTGAAAAAAATTAAATTCCTATAATTAACTAGGTAATAATAAAATATATTGGGTTTAAAATAAAAAGATCAAAAAAATCCCACAATAGCGACTTAAACAAAAACAATACCAAATAATGATGATATTGTGAAATAAATGATGACCATAGGCTTCAATTACTTCATATGTTTCTGAACTACAACACCTCTATATTTTTTTTATTTTTTTCTAACAAAATGAAATTCCATTGACAATGTGTGTTACATGCAACAAAGAGTTTTAATGAGCTGTGATATACTATTAATATTTTTATTTAAACATTACTATTGTAACATAGCTCTTAAACTTTGTGGAATGAATAAGAATAAAAAACTTTAAAATAATAAGTATAATGGTTTTATATAAATAAAAAAATTGATGAAAAAGTATATAATTTTTATTAGTCTTTATATGTTTCAAAAATATAATTTTCTAAAAAAATGTTATAATTTATTTTTGTGAAAAAATAATAATTCTTTTCATAATTTATAAATTTTTTTTGAAAAAATAAATACCATTTTTTAAATTTAATTTTCAAAATTATATTTTATTTAATTTTTGAAGATTTTATGAAATGATTAATTTTTTGATGAATAGTTAAGAATACAATTTTTTATTAAAAGTCATCATTTCATTTAAAGAATTTACAAGATCATTTTTATTTTAATATGGGTTTAAAAGTAAAATTAGTAAAATAATTTGTTTATTAATAAATTTTTTATCATTTTAATGAATTTAATATTTAATTTTGATATTAAAACTCTCTATACTTAAGAAAATTTCTCTTTGGGAAACTTCTTTTTTATCGCATTCGCAGGTTTAATTTTAAATTAAATTTTAAAAATTATGTGAATGGAATTTAGAAAAATGGATTCAATATTTGAAATCATAATAATTAATATTATATATTAATTTAAAATTACTTTTTGGTCAAAATTAATGATAAAAATAGTAAAAATTAATTACTATTGTTAAGGTTAAAATAAGTCTACTTGGGGGGGGGGTAAACTAAAAAGATAAGGCATAAAATGACCTATAAAATTGTAAAAAACCTATTTTATGGCCATATTTATGTCTTATGTCATCTAAGGTTCTATAATTTTCCATTTTGGATCTATTTGGAATGTGGAAAATGTGGGTATTCTTTATTCTTTTAAAAGCTTTCATGTGTGTCCTCTCCCCTACTTACAAAAGGACACCCCCGCTTCTCTCCTATTCACACTTAAAAAACCTATTATTTTTGCTAATAAAACACCAAATATATTAATTACTTACATACTAAAATACTATAGTCCCTATTTTTATTATTAAACCCGCATATGAAGGCTTTAGGTATAAATCTAGAGAGGTTCTCCAAAGTAGAGGTAAAATTTTTAAACTTTTGTTTTTGTTTTATTTCATTCAGTAACTCATTAAAATATTATTCAAAAAATATTATATAATTAAATATTTATCTCCAAAATACTAAAATTTTATTATGTTAATGTCATAATATACATATATCTCCTCTTACATCAAGTTGTAAATTAAACCATTTATTATGTATACGGCAGACTACCACCTCACGAACCGATGCAATTCATTTTTCATCACCAAATCTCAATACTGGATATAATAAAGAATTTAAAATATTTATATGATATTTATGATATAATTATACTTATTTAATTATAATATAAAAATTAACTTCTTAATTTATATTCTATGGAAATACAACAATGTCGCTCATGTGTACAACATAGTACTGCCTTACGAAGTGATGTGATTCGTTTTTCACCTATGATTTACATGGAAGGTAATAAGTATAGGTTTAATGAAAATATATGATATATATGAAATAAAAGTTATTATTTAAATTTAATATATTATTTACCTTTATTTTATTTCATCCGTTGAGAAAATGGATAGAACGTTCATGTGTACATATGACCTACCGTCATTATGAACAGTGTAATTCATTTCATATCTCTGAATTTATTTAATTACTCTAAACACATATATGATAAATATATATTATATTTATGTCATGTTAAAACTTATTGAGATTATTTAATGATGATCAAATTAAAATTACTAAAAATACTAAACCAAAATATACATGAAAAACAAAGTATTTATTACCCAAAATGTGATTTTTATAAGGAATTGTTAATTAATAGGTAATAAAAGGTCATATGTAAATCATATATGGAATGATAAAAATTAGTATGTTTATTAAATATATTTATAATAAACTGATATTTATTATATAGGATACTTGAACATGTACGAATGAAGTTGAGACTTAAGGTAAGGGAATTTAATCTCTCTTTTATTTTTGTGGGACACATGCCTTATACACCATTTGTTTCTTTTTGTGTGGTGTATATAATACCCAAGAGTGTATATTATAATTATTACCATGATAATTATTTGATATAAATATCCATCTAATGATATTTATTTCATGGGTCTTAGTATTCAAAAGATACTAAAGTGGAAAAGGTTTAATATTACAATCTCATTGTTTAATAGGATAATTTGTGACAAGATTCAAATAATGATATCTTATGATATACCTATCAATAAACTCATTTATTTTATTATACTCTAGTTATTTCTATAAAATACATTTTTTTTCATTAATTTTCCTCTATTAAAGGATTAAATATACCAAATTAATGATTTTAAGAAAAATCATCTTTATTTCTCACTTTGGTCGAAAACCCTTTTTATTCCAAGTCCATGTTTTCTAAAAAAAATTAATGATTTTTTTTAATATTATACAATTATTTTCATGGATATTTTTACTAATATTTTAGTTTTTACAAAATGTTTTGAAATTAATCTTCATATCTTTTTCCAATAAGTCCCTTTTGGATTTTACCGAAATATAAAAGGAATATTTTTTTTAACATCTAAGATATGAACATAATTTTATGCTATAATGACTATTCAATGACTTAATGATTACTTTATAAGTTTCCATATTTATTTAAAAATAATAATTTTGAAAATTTATTTTGAAATTTTACTTTTAAAAAGTTATTTTCAAAGTGTAAAATCTATTTTCTTCAAGTAATGCTTCAAGTGATCTTTCAAAATCAATTTCCATCTAGGATGAATTCCTTTGATGTTACTTTTTATTTAGTTGGGATATTACCCAATTTGAACCTCCTTATTATTTATATATATGTTTTATGATTATTATAATGAGATGGTTATGAAACCCTTTACTTTCCCATGATTTATGCTATGATGAATTGATGAGATGATTTTAAGACCCATTTCCTTTCTATGGGTTATGCTATGAAGAAGTTTTTATGAGACCCTTTTATTTTAATGGGTTATGATGAGATGAATATTTTATGATCTCGTTTCAAAATTATGTATGGTTTTAATTATGTGATGGTAGTTACATTATAACCAAGGATGGTGGTTATGTTATAAACAAGGACGGTGGTTATGTTAAACCAATAATGGTGGTTATGTTATAACCAAGGATAGGTGGTACCTATATCTACATTAAATTCATTGGTTAAATAATTATATCACATGTTATAACTGATTTTAATCAATTTTTCATGAAGCTATAATCAATTATTTATTATTCTCCTAAGAGTGTACCATAGTGGCACAAACTAGGGTTGATCTTAAGGAGGCCACTCACACGCACTGTCTTCCTATTGTCACTGTTAAAAATTAACTAATATGAAACTAACTTATATACTAATATAAAATGGAGTTTTTATTATGAAATTAATGTAATAATAATATAATAATATATATATATATATTTTAATGAAAACACAAAAAATAATAAAAAATACAAGACATGACACAAAGAAGTTAGTAGAAGAAAATTGTTTCTCTCTAGGGTTCATTGTGATGTTATCATTATTATTCAAAATATATTGCACATTATTTTACTCAATTTAGATATAAAGAACTTTAAATAAAAATGAAATCATTATAATGTTATTACAATAATTATATACATTTACATACAGGATTAATCTCTTACACATAAATACCTATGCCAAAATTCATTGTTTGAATTACTTAGATACCAATGAGAAGGAAAATGAGTGAATAAAAAGGAAAAATTCAGCAATAAAGAATATGGGGGTAACTAATCAAAAAAATTATTTTAAAAAATAGTAAAATATTAGAGTAAAATAAGATAAAAAATTAAATCATAATAAATGCAAACACCACCACTCCCCCTTGAACAATAGTGAGGGTTTTCTCTCCACAAACATGGAGTTAAAAGAAGTACGGTGGAAAAAACATGAAATAGAAAAAAATAAAGGGAGAATAAAAGAGATAAACTAATATATATTGAACATATTAAAAAATATTATAGAAAATATAATCCACCTTCACCCCATAAAAATGGACATCCTTTGGTATGGGAGAGGATGTACAAATATTTAGGGAAATAGGAAAGAAATTTGGGTGCAAAAATATGTCCACTGGTAGTTTGAGAGTTTTTGAAATAATAAATGGTTGAATTGGGGAATGGTTTTTTATATAAATTTTTTCATATCCATATTTAGAGTATACCCACAAAATTATATCTTTATTTTCATAGGAATTAAGGTGTCATGTTTGTTTTAATCCAGAAAATTATTCTATTCAGGTGACTATTTGAATTCCAAGGCTCCAACTTACCATGAATTCATGACCTTGAAGAATATAGAATCATGTAATGAAACTGAATTATATAAATGTAAATTCCATTCTCATAAAACTTTAATGTAGTTAAATTACATAAAATCACTTAGATAACACATTACAAACATTATAAATGAATAATGAATGAAATAAGTTATATTTATTGAAATTAAGAAACATAATCCAATGGAATAGTAACATAACTTTTAGAATACTAATGTGACCATTATGAATATTAAATTGTCTAATAGAATAGTAACCTAACCTATGGAAGTATAAATAAAATTTATTCATCTTATAAATGAAAATATGATATAATTATATCATAATATTAGTAAATAAACGTTTTGAAAATGATAAATTAAGTGTTTGTATGTTTATAAAGCATAAATATTTATTTAAAATTTTATTATAAATATAACGATTTAAAATAAAATTTATTTTCATAAAATAGATTCATAAATTAATATTTTTCTGTCTTATGATAATAAGATAATTTTGTGAGACCTTAATTAATTTTTCAATGCGTCATAAAATTAATTATCATTTTAAAATCAGTAATTTTTGAGTAAATGACGATTTTAATTAAAAATTAAATGTATCATATTTATAAAAATATTTTAGAAAAATGGAGTCCATTTTTTTAATTATACATGTCAAAAAATGGTTGGGGTGTATTTTTGGTATTTCTTTTAAAATATTTTCAATTTTTGGTGAATGGTGAAATACGATAATTTATATTATATAATAGTATAAGTTAAATACACTATTTATTGAGTCATTGATTGTGTAAGAACCATAATCTATAAATATCCTTAATTTTTTAATATATTTATTGATAAGGTTCCAAATATTTATAGTCTCAATCTAAAATAATAAACATATGAATAAAATAATCAAAAAACACCCCTCTCCTCCACTATAAATACCACCCCTCACCACCTATTCTCCTCACACATCAAAAGCCTTGAAGATTTTCCAAATTCTACCCAATTCAGTTACCCAGTATTCCCCCATGTTTAGGATAATTTTTATTAATAAAATACCCAACTCAAGTTTCTCCATGAAGTTCTCAAGGAGAATAATTCAAGAGCTAAAAATATCTTTCTTTTTCTTTCTTTTTCTTTTCAATTTCTTTTCATTTATTTTTCCTCCTCACACCCTATACAAGTGGAATGATAACTATATTATCTTATATATAATTTAATGTTATTATTTCAATGGAATAATCCATCATCAAATCTCTTCTCCCCTAAATTTTATTCTAAAACTGAAAACATCGTCCGTGATGCGTTGATTTACTACCATCATGGATGATGCATTTTCAAATTCCATTACCACCTTCAAGGATGGTCATAAAACCATTAAAATGGTTAAAACAGATTAAAAATAGTATATTAATACTTTTTTATGTTCTATAATTATTATTTATACATAATATTAAATAATAAAACAAAATTACTTGGTAATGATCGAAAGTTCACTAAAATAAACTAACGTTCATCACAAACATTTTATCTAATGATTCATCCTCATACCATATAAAAAATGATATATAAGAAAAATTATACTTCTATAAGTTCATTAATAATATATAATTTCAATTCTAAAGAATTATTAATATTTTTTATGATTTTTCATACATGTATATAACTGAACCAATCATGAAAATAAAGGAAATGAACACTCCTGAATGATGAAATTGTATCTCATAACTCATCCAAAAGGACATAAATGAACTTAATAAAATTATTTAAAATAAAATAAATGTTAAATAGATTTTTAATTAAATTATTAATGAATCTAATTTCATTATCCAGAACATTAAGTTCAAGTTCAGAACACTTTCGGACATAAGGTAAAGTATTCTCTCTAAACCCCCCATTTTTTCATTTAGGTTACACTTTATCTCTCTCTCTACCCCAATGTAATTATTATTTTTTCTTATATAATGATTATAAATTAAGTGTTTATTTTCTAAACTTATGTATCCAAAAACAAGTCTTCATTACTTGATGAGGATGTACATGTTTTATAAGGCTCCCTTCTCAATTATTTCTAATAAGCAAGTCTGATAAAAGTAAACTTTTTTATTTTTCCCCATTTTCAGGTGTACTAAATAATATATTTTAATACACCATTTTTTTTATAAAATCAAAAATTTTATCATGAAAAACTATCTTGGTTAATTTCTAGTTTTATATAAAGGATTGTGACTTTTCTGCTTTAAATTATCTTTAATAATTTCCTTAAATCTCACTAAAATATTTCATTTCTAATGTTTCTTAAACACTATTTTACATGTTTTTCACTTCAATCTGACATTAATTATCATTATATATGTCTATTTTACCACATTAATTTCTATTTATGAATTAAATACATTATTTCTTAGACAATTTTATGATAGACACATTTGTAATTCTGTATGACATGATTACGATGCCCACTTCTTTCCATGGGTAAATCTTATGTTTATTTTTTATATATGATTATTAATATGGCCCCCATATTCATGAACATGTTATTATGAGTGTTCCCAAACATCACTACAATATATTGGGTAATTTTTAGTCTCATGATACGTCATGTGCAATTGTCTTGGTGGTTATCCTTGACTCATGCTCATCCATGTGAAATGGTCTTAGTGGTTAACCTTGACTCATACTCCTCCATCTATAATGGTTTTGGCCGTTATCCTTGAATCATGCTTATGTCATGTTGTATGTTTTTTCATCATTTATATGATTCCATGATTACATTATTCTATATTCTATATTTTATGTTTACATATGTTTACTTATGTTCTATACCTTTTTATGTCATCTTGTTATGCCTTCTAACCCATTTTCTATGCTTTATTCTTATTCTAATTCCCTTAATGAGTTTTTAGCTTACCCCTTTGTTCATGTATTCTTCTGGTTATCCTATACAGATTTATGAAATCAAATTAATTTAGGAGATCAATATTAATATTAAACAAAAGATATTTTTATTTTGGTTTCATGCTGTTTGATTATGTACCTAATCTTATAAATACACTAGAGTTTAAAATCATTGGTTTTATTTGATGGTTAATTATGCTTAAATTATGTAATAATATAGGTAAAAGTATAGGGCCAACATAGTTGGTATTATACCATGGTCTAATTATTTTTTGGTATCAGGACTCGTGCAATTTAGTTATAACCGTAGGGATAATTCTATCACCATGGATAACCTAGATAGAAACTCAAGGAATCATAAGTTAGGATATACTTTTCATTTACAATTTTATCCTTATATGTTTAAAGTTTACTTTTTATATCTTTATTATATAATTATTAAATCCCATTAATTTTATTTTTTTTATTTTGTTAATGGAGGGAAATAAGAGAACTACCCTCACCTATTTTCACCTTTGTATGTAAAACAAAATTATGAGGGTGAAATTTCATAAGGGCGGAAGAATGTAATGACCCTAAATTTTATCAATGGAAATTACTTGATTATAATAATTTCATGTAGTATAAATCATATAAAATCACTTAGAGAATACAATACAAACTTTATAAATGAATAATTATTTAAATAAGAGGTGTTTATAAAAATTAAATAATCTAAACCAATGGAATAATAACATGAACATTGGAATAGTAATATGAATATTTGGAATAGTAAAGAATCTAATAAAATAATAATATCAACTATAAAAGTATATATAAAATTTAGACATCTTATAAGTAAAAATATGATATAATTATATCATAGTATAAATAAATAAATGTTTTGAAAATGATAAATTATGTATTGGTATTTTGGTAAAGTAAAAATATTTATTTACAATTTTATAATTAATATAATGATTTAAAATAAAATTTATTTTCATAAAATATATTCTTAAATTAATATTTTTTTGTCTTATTATTATAATATGATTTTATGTGACTTTAATTAATTTTTCAAAGTGTCATAAAATCAGTTATAATTTTAAAATCGGTATTTTTTGAGTAAATGATGATTTTATTTAAAAGTAAAATTTATTATATTTATAAAATTATTTTTTAAAAATTGATTCTATTTTTTTAATTATACATGTAAAAAAATGGTTGGGATTATTTTTTTGTACTTTCCTAAAATAGTTGAATTTTTGGTGAATTGTGAGATACGACAATTTACAATATATAAGAATATAAGTTAAATACACTATTTCTTCATTCATCAATGATTTAAGATCCATAATCACAAACTATACTTAATTATTTAACATATTTATTTATAAGGATCAAACTATTTATAGTCTTGATTCAAAATAATAAACAAAATGATTAAATAATAAAAAAACACCCCTCCCCTCCATTATAAATACAACCCCTCACAACCTCTTCTCATCACACCTAAAAATACTTTAATATTGTACAAATTCTTCCCAATACTCTTACCAAGTATCTCCCCCATGTCTAGGAGTCATATTACTCAATAAAAGACCAAATTAAAGTGCCTTGAGGAGGTTATCAAGGAGATGAATTCAAGAGGTAAAAACCTCTTTCTTTTTATTTTATTTTCTATTCAATTTATTTTATTTTATTTTCCTCTCCTCAAATATCCTTATACAAGTAGAATTATAACTCTGTTATCTTATATATAATGTAATTTTATTATGTTAATGGAATAATCTATCATTAAACCTCTTCTCATATTTCTTTTATTCTAAAAATGAAAACAATATCTGTGATGTATCGATTTACTACCATCAGGGATGATGTATTTTCTTTTTACATTACCACCTTCAAGGATGGTAAAAAAACTATTAAAATGTTAAAAACAGATTGAAATATGTATATTAATTTTTTTTTTAATGTTTTGTACCTAATATTTATACATAACATTAAACAATAGAAAAAAGTAGTTCTTAATGATTGAAAATTCGCCAAAATAAACTAACGTTCATCATAAACATTTTATCTAATGATTCATCCTCATTCCATATAACCAAATGATATATAAGAAAAATTATAATTTTGTAAGTTCATTACTAAAATAAAATTTAAATTCTGGAGAATTATTAACATTTTCCACGATCTTTCATACATGTATACAAGTGAACCAATCATGAAAATAAAGGAAATGAACACTCTCAAACAATGAAATTGTATCTCATAACTCATCAAAAAGTCCATAAATAAACTTAATAAAATTATAATAAATCAAATAAATTTTAAATAGGTTATTAATTAAATTATTAATTAATCTAATTTCATTATCCAGAATATTAAGTTCAAGTGTAGAAGACTTTCATACATAAGGTAAGAGATTCTCTTCGAACCCCCATTTTTTCCTTTGGGTTATGATTTCTCTCTCTATACCCCAATGTAATTATTATTTATTCTTATATACATCTTATAAATTCTGTTTTAATGTTGAAAACTTAATTATACAAAATAATTCTTCTTTCCTTGATGGGGAAGTACATGTTTTATAAGGATCCCTACTCAATTTTTCCCTATAATCAAGCCTGATAAAATCCAACTTCTCGATTTATTACCCATTTTCAAGTGCACTCCATAATATATTTTAATCCACCATTATTTTTATAAAATCACTCATTTTATCATGAAAAAAATATCTTGGTTAATTTCTAGTTTTATAAACAATATTGTGCCTTTTATGCTTTAAATTATCTTTAATAATTTCCTTAAATCACACAAAAATGTTTCATTTCTAATGTTTCTTAAACACCATTTTTACATATTTTCACTTCAATTTGATATAAATTATCATTATATATGCCTATTTTCCCTTATTAATTTCCATGTATTAATTAAATCCATTATTTCATGGAAACTTTTATGATAAATCCATTTTATGCTTTATGAAATGATTATGATGCCCACTTCTTTCCATGGATAATCCTTATATTTATTGCTTATGTATGATTATTCATTTGACACACATATTAATGAACATATTAGTATGGTTAAAACCAAATTTAGCTTCAATAAATTGGTAATGTTTAGTCTCATGGTACTTTATGTGCAATGGTCTTGGTGGTTAGCCTTGACTCATGCTCCTCCATGTGAAATGGTATTGGTGGTTAGCCTTAACTCATGATCCTAAATGTGAAATGGTCTTAGAGGTTATCCTTGACTAATGATTATGTATTTTTTTTTATGTTTTATAAACATTTCTATGATTCCATGATTACATGATTCCATGTTCTATGTGTTATTATTCCACATGTTTCTTCATGTTTCATGATTTTTTATGTCATCATGTTATTCCTTCTAACCCATTTTCTATTCTTTATTCTTATTATTATTCCCATACTGGGTTTTTTAGCTCATTCCTTTATTCAGGTATTCCAAAAGTTATTCTATGAATATTTAAGGGCTCAAAAGAAGTTAGTATCTCATTATTAATATTAAATAAAATATATTTTTATTTTGGTTTCATGCTATTTAATTATATACCTAATCTTCCAAAGTCACTAAAAATTACGATCCTTGTCTTGTATTTGATGGTTAACTATGCTTAAATTATGTAATAATATGAGTTAAAGGCTATGGAAGTTATAAATTTGTTGTATACATAGTTATAAAAGTACTTCCCTATAATATTCTCAAAT